>CM060416.1:147361960-147980558 GCA_030545235.1 Helianthus tuberosus | reverse complement strand
AAATGAACCGTAAAATTTCTTTCTTTTAACTACTCTAACGTACTTAAATACCGTTTAGGTTAACCCTTCTAACATAAATACATCATTCATCATTTATTTAATGTAACTATGTTAACAAATGATTACAAACAACGTGACCGCTTTCCCGTAAATTCTTATATGGTTACCTATATACAACATACCAAACTTCATTTATAAATAAGAAGAGTGATTCCGGAAATCACTTACCTTAAACGTCCGTTTCATACTTGCTTCCTCGCATCCTTCCTGTTAGTCTTCCACGCTTCCATCCACCTTGACATGATCCTATACTTTCATGTCATTATGGTTACCGCATTATTAGCATACACGCACATTCTAAATTACATTTATTCTACATAATTCTTTATATCGTCACATATAACATTTATTGATATATATAGCATGTGCCTTGCGATTTCCCTAACATCACATTTGTGGCCAAATGTCTTACTATGAATTATCAACTTAAGCTCATACATTCTCAACAATAATAGATTATACTATGGACATCATACTCATATAGCAATACACAAAATGTGCATCATATGACCCAAGCATAGAGTACAACTTCTAATGCATAGTGTTTACCAAATCATATAATTAACCAAAATCCTACATGTATTCCATTCAAAACATATTTCTCATGTTTAATTATCACCGAATTACATCACCTCCACACATTATATACTTTCATCCATCATTTGCATACTATTTCATCTATTAATCTCACCTAGGCATTTCAACAAACACTTGGTGTGCGTACTACTTTCTAAGTACACTGTACAAGCATCTTATGCTCATCTTCATACTTCTTGCCTTCATCAATCAAATACAACTAAAATCAACCTAATTCCATACCATACTCAACCTATCTAACAAGTATTCATCACATACAACATACTACATCGAATTTTGAACAAGGATTGGACATGGGTGTTATACCCATGTCGCCATTTTCACTAACCCGAGTGGGTTTCACCTTCAAAAATCAAATTACTTGATATCATACATAAAACAAGTTCTATTTGGTCATTCTAACACATATCCATGCTCAATTTCAACAAATTTCAGAATTGATCACAAACCCACTTCATACAAGATCACCAAATCACAAATTACAACTTACCACATGTTTATCTTGTCTAGATGATTCAGAATCTAAGCTCATGCATCTGATTTAGCTCCAATCTCCATCCTAATTTGATCAATTGGGCCATTCTTAAGTTGAAGAGGGGTTTTTCCTCCTCCTCCTCCTCCTCTCTCTCTCTCTCTCTCTTTCTCTCTCTCTCTCTCTCTGATTGAACACACATACACACACTACACACACTTAGGTGTTTTATAGAACTTTCATTCTTTTTTCCAAGTTTAGCCCCTCATGTTTGCCATTCTTTCTTTTTGGTACAAAACTTTATTCATTACTACTTAACCTACATATCCTAACTAAGTTAAAAGACTTAGTTATTTTATTTCTTTCCATTACCCAAGGAACATACTGACGAAATAAAACTTCTGGTTTTTGGGTGTTACAAGTCTACCCCCCTTTAAAGGAGGTTTCGTCCCCGAAACCTTCTCATTCCTACCAGACTATGAATATGTTTATTCATTTAACAAATCCTAAAGCATACTATTACCCGAACCCACTCATGGTTCGGATAGAGTCTTCGTTCGTGAACAAGCATAATTATATATTTTGTTTCTACTTTCTTAATTAAGCATAAAACTTTCTTACCTTTACTAATCATAACGAACCCATAAATTCCAATTTACTCACCAATCATACTCAATATTCTATTCTTGCGTTAGTCACATTAGTACTTGTCACGAGATTACTAATGCATCTCACTATTAGTATTCCTTCTAATAATTTCATTAACACATGAAAATTTAAACCGTGTATATTCACATATTACCAACATTCATTTGGGGTTGTCACTACATCTAGGAAGTTATCATTTCATTTTCGTTAATCTTGAGCGAACCATAACATTTCATTACTAACGTTCTTTCTACTCACTTTCATATTCATATGAAGGATCAACATATCATCATACGCATACTATGAATATTCAATGATCTATTAATACTACAACAAAACTACCCTTTTCATATTTACTTATTTGTACTTGATGCGAGAACTAAGCATCATTCTACGTTTGCTATCATTACTTGTACTATGCACACCCTTAGGTTTAACATCGAATCATTTCATTCATGTCACTTTGTTCTCCATCCTCTTCACGCACTATTTATTTTACATAAATAATTATGTCATGCAAGTTCATCGTACGAGCGTTTAACCAATACCATAAATTTTCACTCGAGGCATTTCGAGATTTCTTTTATATGACATAAATTTCTCCTTATGTTGACTGTTAAAAGTCAAACACTTCATACCATACCATATTTATCATATCATTCATTTTCTTAGTTCGTATGTCGTATTCAATCTACCAATTCATACCTATCCAACATGAGTTATACATTTTACTAACCTCGATTTCATTGCATAATCAACGATCCGTAAACCAAATCGATCCGCTTCTTCACGAGTACTCACCGTACCAAGCCATATTTCATTCATCCGTGTAATGAACTTCTGCTCGTGCATATCCTTTCACCAATTCGATTGGTTTCATCACATTAAGAGTTCTACCACTATCATCTACAAAATTGCCGGTTAGCACATTTCATTCAAACATTCATTCTAATAGGTGATTATTCACCTAAAATTCTTCTACAAATTTCCTATGTACATGCTATAACATGTCACACATTCCTTTTCTTACATACAATTTTTTTTGTTATTTATTTCGCCAGCTTCTTGCAGTTTGACTTTTCAAGGTCAAACTGGCATTTCTTACTTATCGTAGATATATTGAAGTACACGTTCGTACTTCTTTCCATTCATGCTTACTTGCAAAGACTTTATTATATCATTTCAGTATTTCTTGCAAAAACATAACCTTCCCGTCCGTACTTAAGTTATTTGTCTAGGTCGTAGTCGTCATTTATCCCGACTCCCAAGAGTCGATTAATAATATGTCTAACACATAACTTATTTCTTTCGTCTAAAGTTTCTTGCTACTACAATGG
Organism: Helianthus tuberosus; assembly: GCA_030545235.1. Taxonomy (NCBI): domain Eukaryota; kingdom Viridiplantae; phylum Streptophyta; class Magnoliopsida; order Asterales; family Asteraceae; genus Helianthus; species Helianthus tuberosus. The sequence goes on along the minus strand of CM060416.1, from coordinate 147,977,444 downwards.
TTTTTATCGGTTTTATCTTCTTGACAATTCAACTACTTCATGCTATCTTACTATTACTTGCTTAATAACTTATCAACTTACTTTGTTTGACTTTTCAAAAGTCCAATTGTAATTACATTCTGATCTACATTCACCAATTACCCAATTCTAACACACCCCTCTCTAGTCGAGCAATAAACACCTATTAAATGCACAACCTTTATGCATACCTGACGCAAGTCAAAATCCTTTGACTCGTTATCTATACCTTGCTTGACTATTTCCTTCCAGTTTATGACATTACATTACCGTACATCATGCTCACCTACAATTAAATAACTTGACCATTACAAACATTAAATACCGGGTTCAAATGGCAATAACCATTTGACCCTCATAACTCATTTATCCTTTCAACCATTCTTGCATACAATACATGAGCATAATTATATTCATATATTCATATATATATATATATATATATATATATAAGTTCAAAACATAACTTGAATAATATCCGCTTCTTAAAGAATATTTACTCGTTCGATCTATAATTACTTAAAATTTTGAGCCTTTCATTCTTACTTATTTGATTCGTGCCTATTTACGAATTTTAAACTTTTTCATTCTATCATTCATTCCCTTCTATGTTTCGAATCCGTCTCGCGGTTTCTAACATATCATTCATATCTTTCATTCCTTTCAAATTTCGAATCCGTCTCGCGGATTCTAACATATCATTCATACTTCTCATGTGTATTTGGTACTTTCAAAACCCTGAAAGTCTTACATTTCCCTTCACCCTCACGTCCACCTACTACCTAATTCTAACGGACATACCTGTAACAATTATCACGGTCTCACGAACGTCATATGTTTCTTGTGTACTGGCCAGGTACACAATCCACATACTAGTTTCGTTTCTTCGTGTAATCGTCACCTTATGTCTGAAGAATTAGGTTTCGGCACGTTTAACATTTTCAAAACTTCATTACCATTCTATTATTATATTCCTTCTTAAAATTTTCCTTCACTTGATAGATTTTACCGTTACATGCACCCACATGTTAAATTTACGTACCTGGGGTCAATTTGTCTTATCACATGCCTTGATGCCGGTCCTAGACCGCATTCACGGATCATCCTCTCCAGGCAATTATGCTTACCTTACACATAACATACTGTTAGTTTTCTCCAAATACATACTTAAGTACATACTTACCTTTTCTTCTACCCTTAGATCTTGATCGAGCCTCGAATTGTACGGGTTCCTTGTCACAAGAGCACACATGTTTGAGTCCAAGTATTTACCTCCTCATACTTGATTTCCCTCAAACCAGGGCTCTGATACCAACTTGTAAGACGACGCAGCGGAAAATGAACCGTAAAATTTCTTTCTTTTAACTACTCTAACGTACTTAAATACCGTTTAGGTCAACCCTTCTAACATAAATACATCATTCATCATTTATTTAATGTAACTATGTTAACAAATGATTACAAACAACGTGACCGCTTTCCCTGTAAATTCTTAATGGTTCCCTATATACAACTTACCAAACTTCATTTATAAATAAGAAGTGATTCCGGAAATCACTTACCTTAAATGTCCGTTTCATACTTGCTTCCTCGCATCCTTCCTGTTAGCCTTCCACGCTTCCATCCACCTTGACATGATCCTATACTTTCATGTCATTATGGTTACCGCATTATTAGCATACACCCACATTCTAAATTACATTTATTCTACATAATTCTTTGTATCGTAACATATAACATTTATTGATATAGCATGTGCCTAGCGATTTCCCTAACATCACATTTGTGGCCAAATGTCTTACTATGCTATTTATGCACAGTTGACTTTTAGAAAGTCAACTATCCATTATATGAATTATCAACTTCAGCTCATACATTCTCAACATTAATAGATTATACTATGGACATCATACTCATATAGCAATACACAAAATGTGAATCATATGACCCAAGCATAGAGTACAACTTCTAATGCATAGTGTTTACCAAATCATATAATTAACCAAAATCCTACATGTATTCCATTCAAAACATATTTCTCATGTTTAATTATCACCGAATTACATCACCTCCACACATTATACACTTTCATCCATCATTTGCATACTATTTCATCTATTAATCTCACCTAGGCATTTCAACAAACACTTCATACTTCTTGCCTTCATCAATCAAATACAACTAAAATCAACCTAATTCCATACCATACTCAACCTATCTAACAAGTATTCATCACATACAACATACTTCATCAAATTTTGAACAAGGATTGGACATGGGTGTTATACCCATGTCGCCATTTTCACTAACCCAAGTGGGTTTCACCTTCAAACATCAAATTACTTGATATCATACATAAAACAAGTTCTATTTGGTCATTCTAACACATATCCATGCTCAATTTCAACAAATTTCAGGATTGATCACGAACCCACTTCATACAAGATCACTAAATCACAAATTACAACTTACCACATGTTTATCTTGTCTAGATGATTCAGAATCTAAGCTCGTGCATCTGATTTAGCTCCAATCTCCATCCTAATTTGATCAATTGGGCCATTCTTGAGTTGAAGATGGGTTTTTACTCCTCCCTCTCTCTCTGATTAAACACACATACACACACTTAGGTGTTTTATAGAACTTTCATTTTTTTTTCCAAGTTTAGCCCGTCATGTTTGCCATTCTTTTTTTTTTATCACACAACTTTATTCATTACTACTTAACCTACATATCCTAACTAAGTTAAAAGACTTAGTTATTTTATTTCTTTCCATTACCCAAGGAACACACTGACGAAATAGAACTTCTGGTTTTTGGGGTGTTACAACCGGTCCTCCACTCCTGGTCAGTGCCATCTTCTTCTCCGGCCATCACCTTCTCCGGCGATCTTCAGCTACAATCGTCCAGCGATCTTCAGAGCTCCGGCGACACCTTCTCCGGCAATCATCACACCACCGACGACAATGCCGCTACTTTGTTGGTTGATCCGATACGTGATCCGCCACACGGCAGGTACAATCGCCCATTGTTAGTTAATCAGGGTCGGATTTGTGTTAGTGTTAGTTAATATCATGTTATAAAAGGGGTTAGGGTTGGATTTGTGTCTGATTGAGTCTCATGTTAAACAGGGTATTAACAATTAGTCTGATTGAGTCTGATTTCCATGTTAATTTTGTGATGTTTGGTGTTTTTTTACAGTTGACCCGACGATGAGCCTATCAAGCTCATCAGTGGTGGTCCACCTGGTGGTCTTCATGTTTGGTAGGCATGTCCTCAACTTCCATTATCCATCAGAGAGTTGAGCGGATGTTTACTCTAGTAGTTATTTAGGTTTTGTGTAATATGTAGGTTAACTTAAGTTAAATTAGATGTTAATGACGATGACTGATGATGATGTTAAGCATGGTTATGATAAACATGCATTTTTGATGTTAATGATGGTTATGATAAACATGCATTTTTTGATCTTAACTGTTTGTATTTCACTTGTTATGAAAATCACTTGTTAAGCCAACAACTAATGTATAGTCATTGAGATGTCTAGGATGTATAATTTTAACACCCCTCTCAGATCAATGACTACAAAATAGATCTTGCATATTTAGCCTGTTGCATAAAATATCAAGTTGAGATGATAACATACCCTTAGCAAAAATATCTGCAACTTGGAAATGACCTTTATACCCTTTCAACAGGTTAAAGTTTCAACAGCTAAATGTTTCATGCTTTTAAACATAGCAGGTAGATTTGTGCATTTTGAGCATGTTTGAACAGGTTTGAACAGGTTAAACGACCATTTGCAGTTGCAGCAGGTTTGAGTATATGTGTTTTGCATTTGCAGCAAGTTAATACTGTTAAGTGCTTTGCAGCAGGTATGTGTTTTACATATTGTAGCAAGTCTATATTGCAGGTATGTGTTTGAGTATATGTGCTTTGCAGCAGGATATTTGAGATTGATAGATATATGCTTGTAGCCAAACTGCTAATGTTTGAACCTCCACTAAGCAGTTTATGATATATGCTTGTAGCCAAACATGTAGATACATGAAATAGATGGATGAAATATGACCTATTCATATTAAGATGATTGTTGCAAGCTGTTTACAGTTCCAAAGTTTGATATAGGATAGATTGAAATTAATTGACCATTTGCAGCAGGATAGTTCGATATAGGATAGTTTGATATAGGTTTGATTGTTGCAAACTGTTTACAGTGCCAAACATGTTTCCAGTTCCAAAGTTTCTGCATCCTTTGACTTTGGCTAGTCAAACCTTTTTGGCGGGAAGGGTTTTGGTTACTATAGGGGTAAGGAAGCAATGAAATACTTAAAACGGGGGGTAAAACTGTTTCTTACAACAAAGTATAGGGGGTAATAAGAAAGGACAATTTAGTAATTTAAGAGTGGGGGTAATACGTTTGTTTATAACAAACCATAAGGGGTAATATGAAAGGGTAAGATAATAATTTCACATTCCAGTTAATAGATCTGTTAACTTATTTGACAGTAGGGGGTAATTATGCGACATAACAACAACGTTGGGGGTAAAATTGTAATTATTTCCAGGGAGGGGGTCAGAGTGCCAATTGGCTTAAATCTCAGGGGGTAAAATTGCAGTTTACTCTAATTTTTTAAGGAGAATTAATTGTTTTTTTATTATTTTTTCATGATTTTAGGCATTTTTTCGCGAGTTTTTGTGATGATATTGTCGTTATAAAATTAAGGGAGTTGTTAAAAGCAATTTCCTTTTTTTTTAATTTTATTGGTTGCAAACTAAGATATTCATGTAAATTTTATAGTTCAAGAGAAAATTCGTAAGAATTTAAGAGTGTGAGAGTCATGTCTACTATTTTTTACATAAATAAAATATGGGTCATATTAATGTTAAACGGTTTAACATGTTAACCTTAAACAATTTTACACCCTTAAGATATGTGTTACGAGCTTGGAAGGTCTGGCGCTTGGTGCCACATAGGCTGTGCCATGGGCCTGAACACTACAACAGGTGGGCTCGGAAGGGGCGTGGGGCTCGGGGCTCGGCTAGAGTTAAGGGAATGGAGTAAGGTTTATGATTTATTTAATTGTTAATATTAAATAATATATCTATCCAATCATGTGTAATCATAACATATCCATAATTGTGTGAAAGATGAAAAAAAGTATGTCTAGGCAATGCCACTTATCAACACTTTGTTTATTCTACCAAACACACCACCCATACTCTAAAGTCTAAACTAGTTAGTAAAGGCAATTAAGGGAAAACAAACGTTTAGGAGAATTGATTGTTTTATGATGATTTTTTCGTGGTTAAAGTACAACTTATATTTATTGTTAGGAAACTTTATTTGTAAGTATTGAAGAAAATCACAATCAACTGGATCTATGAAAAGATAACAGTCCTGAAGATCACAACAAGAAGAAGAAGATCAGACAGGACAACTGAAATGCACAGCATCTACTTCAAAGAATCACAAGTTGATCAAGAGATGAATTGGATTATCAGAGAAGGTCATTTCTGATGAATCTGATGATATTTTTGATGAAATATCATCAGTTTCTGACGATTCTGATCATCAGATTTTCTGATGATTTGTTCACCAGAATTTCTGTTGAAGTGGTTTATCAGAAATTCTGATGAATACCCCACTTGTCTAAAAATCAACTCTATCCTGCCACAATTACCGAAGCAACTTGACATTATTGGATATCATGATTACAAAGGCAACTTGAATGTTGGATTCAATGAATATGTCAAATTGCTACTTTTTGCAAGACTTATTGCATGAATAAACTATTGTTTATTCATGTACCCAGCCTTCTATAAATAGAAGGCTCAACCAGCAGAAGACAATTGAGTTTGAAGCTTAGCATTCATATACACTACACAAACTCCATTGCCCTCTCACCCACAGAATTCAAGATTCATTTATATTAGATAATAATCTTACAATCACCTTGTAAACTATTTTGTTTCAAAGTGATATAAACTTGATAATTCTGTAGGTCTTGTTTCTGAAAGTCTGATTTCCATTTCCGCACATCTTTTTCACATCTACTGAAATCACTTGCCATATTACGTGAAAATAAGTTGTTTAGGCCATATTGGGTCCAACAATTGGTATCAGAGCCGATTGAATAAACTATTTTCAAACGATCAATCGCTCATTTTCTTTTCTCTAAATATGGCCAGCTTTCAATCCTGGAATAATGCTTTTAACACTGGCTCTATGTCTAAACCTCCGACTCTGGTCAGAGAGGAATACTCCCAATGGAAAATCAGGATGGTCAATTTCCTCAATGGTCATGATCGAGCTCTGTTTCAATCCATTGAAAGGGTACCAATGACTGAAATACCAGCTATTCCAGCAACTGACCAATCACCAGGAATCCCTGCCTCCCGTGCTCCCAAAAGTGAAATAAACTGGAGTGTGGAAGACAAGGATCTGGTGGCTGGGGATGAAAGGGCAAAGTCACTTTTAATAATGGCCATCCCCAATGACGTATTTTCACAAGTTGATGCATGTGCATCAGCTAAGGAAATATGGGATCAGTTGGAAAATATTTGTGAAGGAGGAGAAAGGATGAGAGGAAACAATGTCTCATCATGTGAGAGGTTTAAAAGTTTACCAAATGAAAGATTAAATGATACATATCAAAGATTTACAAAACTTTTAAACAAGCTAAAGAAATTTGGTATAACAAAGTCAAATGATGAAAGAAACATAAAATTTCTTGATACTCTTCCTAGAGAATGGAGAAGTCTAACCATGACTTTGCCCTCAACCTTAAAACTAGGAAACATGAGTCTCCATGACTTATACAACATCTTGATCCCCAGAGAGGAAGAAATATTTGAAGAAACCATTCAAAGAGGGGGATCTTTAGCTCTTATCTCAAACTCACAAAGATCAACACCTACCAATGATCCACAACCATCAAACAACAAAAGTTTTGAAATTTATGATACTTCAACAGATTTTTCAGCTTTTGCTGAAGCAATAGCACTGCTCACCAAAACATTTGAGCAGAGGTTGGGGGGGGGGGGAAGCCAGAGATACCAGAGAAGTGACAGAGGGAGGATGGATGGAAGATCTAAGGAAGAAGTTAGATCTAAGGATAAAGGGAAGGTTGAAGTTGTGTGTTACAAGTGCAAGCAAAGAGGTCACTATGCATCAGAATGCAAGACCAAGAAGCTCAAGGATGTTGCTTATTATGAGAAGAAGCTAGAAGAAGCTAAGAAGCAGCAGCAAGTCAGCTTAATTGCTAGGACAGATACATGGCTATCTGATGATTCTTCTGATGAAGAAGAAGAAGAAATGGCCAACTTCTGCCTCATGGCACTTTCTGATGACATACCAGAAACTTCAGGACAACAGGTAAATTTAGACAATCTTGATCTTGAACACAAGCTAAATGAGCTCATGTCAGATTTTCTAAATCTGCAAGTTAAACATCAATCAGATAGTAAAAAATCTGATGAGTTGCAAAGGACCATGAACAAAATCATTCTTGAAAACCAATTACTAATAGAAGAAAGTTTAGATTAAAGAGCTAAAATTGAGTTCTATGAAAATGAAAGAAAAGATCTTTACAAGAAAATCAATGATAAAGAAATCAATGTAAGAGGTTTTCAACAAGCTAAAGAATTCATAAACTTCATTGAGTCCACACCAAAGAACAAGGGAGAGGGTTTAGGATATGTAAAAACAAGAGAAAGTAAACCCACTGTCTTTGTAAAAGCAACTCATCAGATTTCTGATAAATTTTCATCAGAATCTGATTCTGAATCTTGCAAATTAACTTGTTCTGAATACTCTTTTGAAAAACCAAACTTCAAAGCAAAAATAAGTGAATGCAATCAAGAAATTTTAAAGACTCCAGAAGCAGTTCACTCATCTTTTCAAAACTATCCACTCATTCCATCACAAGAAAGAATATCAGAAAATTCTGATAAATCTTGTATGTGTGTTGACATACTGAAGCTTGTTCAACACCATCTCCGAAAGAAAAATGTAAAACCTGTTTATGGCTCAGCATATAACATAATTTCTGATGAAAGGCCAACAAGAGAAAAAAATTTGTTTAAAACATCATCAGAAAGAGTACCCAAGCATGCCTGGGTACCAAAAACTCTCTAATCATTTCATTTCAGGACCATCATGTGCAGCAGATCTGGTACTGTGACTCAGGAAGCTCCAAGCACATGACTGGGGACAGGTGCTTACTCAGCAACTTTGTGTCAAAGCTGGGTAAAATAGTAAATTTTGGAAATGGAGTGAAAGGGAGGATAATGGGATATGGATGCATTAGATATGGATGTTTGACCATAGAGAAAGTAGCCTATGTTGAAGGCTTAAGGTACAATCAGCTAAATCTTGGCCAATTTTGTGATAAAGGTCTTTCAAATAACCTTATTACCAGAAAAATGCTTAACAACTTGTCTCAATAATAATCAAAAGAAAAGGATTGTATATCTGATAAAGCACCAGAAAATCTGATAAATTATCAGAAAATCTGATGTATCATCAGAAAATCTAATATATCATCAGAATATCTAATAAATCATCAGAAATTTTGGTACCTCATCAGAAAACATTTTGAAAATCAGAAGCATTGAATGATTATTAGAACAAGTTCATGCATGTCATCACCTTTATCTATATCTCATATCGACAAATTCATAATCTGTATTATGTGTGTTTTAGTTTTCTTTATTTTTTTCTGTATTTTTTTCTCTCTTGTGTTGAAAACGTCATATGACAGAAGTTTTTTCTGGGAACTCGTTAGTGGGTGCAAAGCTTTTTCTCTCCTTCATTAAATACACTGAAGTGACAATGGTAGGTAATCATGATAGATAATCTGAAAATGGCCGCCTAAATCATTTAATGCAGAGAGTTTTATCTGAGTTATTCTTTATGCCACCTGATAGAAATTTAATAACAAAGATTGTGGTAAACAAAAATCTATTAGTAGGTAGATGCCATTTATGGCAAACTTTAAGTTTACTATATATGTTCACCACATTAAGCAAAGTCTGTCACCTTCAAAATCTGTTGAAGAGGGTCACAAATCTAGGGGGAATTTCAATTGAGAAATTCTGTTGAAGAAAGTTGACTTCTGTTGATCACATCTGGAAGGACAACAGAAGTCAAAACAAAAGAGAAAATACTCTTAACAGAATATTTGCTGAATTTCTGATGACATCATCAGAAAGGAACTTTGACTGATAAGTGAAAGAGGATGAAGAAAGCTAATTGGACCTCTTTGCAAAATGGGGCCCACAAGATGAAAAGGTGTCATATAACCGATAGCTTTCTCCAATCAAAATTCAGGTTAACACCTTCATGAAGGAATGATTGAAGAAACTACAAATTTGAAGGGACAAGTTGAAGGGGCATAACCACGATTACACGTTCAATCATCATTAAATATCTTGATACCCACGATCCAACGGTTACATTCTGAACCAAAAACTCATGTCACACGATCTAACGGTAATAAAGACAATTAATGATCTTTTAACCGCCATTACATGGCACGTTCCATTTCCCCTCAACTCCATAAACCCACAATTCTCTGCTAAAAACCTCGCTATATAACTCACACTTAGCATAAATTCAAAAATCACTCACCTTCTTCACAAAGAACTTCAAACCAAAGCATCCCCTGTTCCTCACTCAAAATCCAAAAATCCAAAAATCCCTAAATTCCAAACCCTAATTCACAAAGATCAACAATGGCAGAAGTAAACCTCAACATCCCAATTGTTCAACATGAAGTACCTTTTGTTGAAGAAGCAGAATTTCTACCAATGAAGGAAAACAATCTGCTGATGAATACATAGCATTCGGAGTATGATGTAAGATGTCAACTTCTGGTAGAATATCTCATAAAATGTCCAATCTCAGGAGCACTAACAAAAGGAAGAGAAGTACCAGAAAGGCTACTATAGCAATTTGTTCACACTTTCAATGAAGTTGAAGAAAATCAGGTCTCTGCTCATGCATGGGGAAATGTTTTTGTAACATTAACCCCTGCAAGAGTAAGAGAATGGCTTGAACTGCCTATTCTTGATAGTTACATTGAAGCACCAAGCAGAGAAGAATTAATAAGCTTAATCATTGAGCTTGGTTACAAGAAAAAGGATACCAACAAAATTGGAGCAATTAGAAGAAATGAAATGCCAGCCATCTGGCAAGTGATGATGGAAGTGCTAAATAAATGTCTCACCTCAAAGATATGAGGAACTGATCAAATCAGTCAAGCTATTCTGACAATCATGTATGGACTCATAACTGGGTTCAAAATTGATTATGGGTCATAAATTTTCAACCTACTCAAAAGGTCAACCATCACCAGAAATGGAAGAATAACCTCACATCTGCCATATCCAAGGTTAATCTCTATTTTTATTTCCGAAACATTTGCTGCAAGGAATATAGAAATTCCAATTTTGGAAGATATTTGGAGTTCAAATACCATGAAGGCCTGGAGTTCCAATCATGGATGGGAATCTGACAAAGATATCCCAGAGTTACTAGAAAGCATGTTATGCCTCATTGCACCAGACTCACAGTATAGAATACAACATGAAGAACTTCTGACCAAATCAGATTCTCCAACAGAAGAACCCAGCAAAGAAGTATTTAACTGTTCTTCATCACCAGAAGAAGAAGAAGTTGAGAAGTCCCAGTCATCAGGAACAGAGGCTGCAGGAGGAGAAAGAATTATGGAGATAGCTAATTCACCAGAAAACAAAACAGAACATGCTGAAAGTCAAAAGATTCATGAAGAAGGAATTCATCATGAATTTGATATTCATCAAGAGGAAGTACATGAACATTATGCAGAATCACACATTGCTGGAGGAATTCATGAAGATGCTGAAGAACAACATTATGAAGAAACTCACTTTGATGGTACTGAAGCCACTGAAATTATACATCATGATGAATCTCAGATTGCTGGTACATCTCTTTCAAAAACTGTGTTAGTTGATACTCACTCAAAAGAAACAAAATTAGAAAGTTCAATTAATGTTTCTTACAAGTTAGAACAAAAAAATATTGATGTTTATGAAGAGGTTACTAGTTCCATTAATCTCAACTCTGAGTCAGAAAATGAGGAAGAGGATGAGATCCCAAAAGATAGAGATCAGGGAACTGATCAAGGAAATCTGGCTAAAGGTAATTTGCTTACCTCAAAAACTTATAGAGAATCATATATTGATATGATTCAAGGACATAAGGAAATCCAGGATGAGAATGTGTTTCTCACCACTGGTGGAGATGATTCTGGTACACTTAAGGTTGCACCAAAATCTGGTAAAGCCAAAAGTGACCCTATTGTGACACCTGGGTCACTACGACCATCAAACAAATACCAAACCAATGAAATATTGTATTTCATACTTGGGATTTGTGCAAATATGTGTATCAATTGCACATATCAATTTTTGTTCAATTTCAAACTCTAAATTGCTTTCTGGAAGGTTATACGCGCATCGATGCGTAAATATAACCAGTTTAATGCAAAAAACACTCCGGAATAGTGAAATAAGCTTAACATACCTTAAATAACCTTCACATAACTTAGAAATAAGTTTTGAAGGCTTTGGTATGGCAAAATCGAGTTAAATCGCTTACAGGGACTAAAGTTGACAAACTGCAAAAGTATGCCAATTTGAACTGTAACAGACATTCCGGATCATGGCCATAAGTTAAACATACCGTAAATATCCTTTACATAGTTTAGAAATAGGATTTGAGGGGTTCGGTGTGCTAAAATAAACTTTTAGGTCATTCAGGGACTAAAAGTGTCAAAAAGTGCATAAGTTTGCACTTTCGCGCATAACTTACGTTCTGAATACATCCGGACATCCAAAAATTTATGTAAGCACTAAAATATTTTATTTTAGTGTTTGGCATAAGAAAAATCCATTCGTCACGCCATTTGGATCGTTTTTTGCGCTTATGCGTATTCCGTCGTAATTAACCGAACAACGCAATCGTACGGCCAAACGAACCGACATCCGAGATATTTTTGAACACATTTTAAGTTCCCTATACTTTAACTTCATTTTAGAGCTTTGAAATGGGGTTAACGGGGCTTAAACGTGTCAAAAGTGCATCAAATAGCAAGTTTGGAGCTTCAGGGGCCTGTTCTGCCATTTTTCAAACTTTCTGGTCTGCAGGTCCTTGCGCACCTCAACACTCTGAGTGTTACGGTGCGCAACCAGGGGCCAGATCCAGCAACTCGTTTTAACAGCCTGTTTTCAGCCTTTAAACACTCCCCAAAGGCCAAATGCCACATGTCAATCTCTTGTGGTGGGCAAAATGAGCTACCATAACATTCCAACACTTGTACGGATGGGATTCGATCACGTTATTCGAGAAACGAACTTAACAGCTCTCCAAAAAGTATAAATACCCATCCATCCCCATTTCAAAACCCACTTGAAATCTGAGAATTCTCTAAGTTGGGGTGTTTCATCACCTCATACCTGAGAATACTTGGATTATCAATCTTGCGGGGACCCTTTGTAAGTGTTCCTTCGTTATTTTATCGCTTTTCTAGTCCGAAAGTCGAACTTTGTTTGACTTTCTGCATTGACCAGTTTATGGTCAATGCGAAGTTCATTTGAACTTCATAACGTGAGCGTGATCACGATGGTTATAGTCCCTAGTGACTATACCTACTGATTACCACGTTATCTAGGCTCAGTGACGAGTCGTAGTTTCGGCCAAAATGCGTGTTATTGCGTATTTTGTAACCAAACTACTTTTAGGTATCAAAACCGTTTGTTTTGATACCAAACCAGTTTTCTAAACTTAGATAAGCATGTTTTAACATGCTTAGCTTGTCACTTTTAGTTTAGTGCTTATATAGGGTTGTAAGGTAAGCGATCTAAACAATCGCTTATACTTTCGAACCCGACCCGTTTGGTCGATCATTAGGATCCGACCAAACACATTAGGTGACCATAGTATATAGGGAATAACCTTCCGAGGTTATACCTTATGGTCACGGCGTTTAGGTAGTTGTATGATAGGTAGTTTATATGCCTTAGGTAAATTACCAAAATGCCCTTTTTACGCCAAAATTCATTTTAAGCATATGTAACGTAACTTTTGGTATCTAAACTGATTTGGTAACAATATTAGACATGTTAAGGCATATTTTACTTGTCATAGGACAAGTTAGTCGTTCCGAACGCGTTTTACGAGAACGGCGCGTTAAAGTTGCATAAGCTACCTAAATGGGTCGTAAGCACTTAGGTTAGGTTTCATTTTAGTATGTAGGCCTTGTTAAACCATATTACATGAGTTCCCCTACTTTACGAGCCTCATTCTATCCGATCTTCCGATTATAGGTCCGGTTTATTAATGTAGTTACCTATATTAGGTGCCGTTTGATATCCGTGATCTCTAGCATTGTTTGGTTGTTACTCAAGGACTACTAAGCAATCTCAAGTGAGTACATAGACCCCTGTTTTACTTTTTTCCAAACTGTTTTGGGGTGGAACACATGTGCCTACTTGTTACTTTTGTGCCTTTCCTGTTTTCACATCATATACTTGCTATGTTCATTAGTACATTTATAGTACATGATTTCATTGTGTTTATGCTATGTATGCCCATTGTGTGCGTACTTAGTACATTACTTTACATTACATTACATTTTATGCTATGTATGCCCATTGTGTGCTTACTTAGTACATTACTTTACATTACATTTTATGCTATGTATGCCCATTGTGTGCGTACTTAGTACATTATTTTACTAATCACATGCTTACATTTTGGTATGACATTTGGTTTGTTTAAATGAGACAATGTACATTCATTAACACCGATCATGCCGCTCGGTAGTAGGTAGTGGTACCATAGGACTTGACAAATCCCATTCCTGTAATCTCGGGTTTGTTTGGATGGAAGGAATGACCGAATCCGAATACATTTTTTGATAACCTTTACTAAAAGGGTTATCCGACTGTCGCAAGGCTTGGATGTATGAATTTTCACAATACCGCATAGATGTTTATATCAGTATAGCATGCATTTATTACACAAAACATAACTTTGATTTAAACCATGTTTTACTTCAATACCTTGTTTTTGTGCATTTTACATATGGTTTAGTTGATATATTTCACTTACCATACATAAACATTTTGACATTTACATACACAATTCATGACTTACATTTGACATAAACATTAGACATAGACATTAGACATGGTTTTCACATAAACATTTTGACAATTGATTATACATAAACATTTTACTTTGGTGGTTTGGTTTGAGTAAGTGATTTAAGTAACGAGGTGTGTGTAATATGATACAAGCATGGTGGATACGCCGCTGGTACTTCCTTTATATAAGTGTTTGTATGGTATTACATATCGTAGCGTTATTTGAATCATTTCAAATTAAGAAATATAACATTTTATACAAATAACATACTTTTCACAAGACATTGTTTTACAAAACAACTTATCTTATACAAACTCATCTTACTTGGCTATTCATTTAACCATACATTATTCTCTTACTTATACATATCATCTGATCTTATTGCTTTTCAAATGATTTACAAAACAAAGCAAACTACAAGGTTCATGACTAAACATTTTCTTAAACATAAGTCATGAATCTCATTTTCACAAAACCTATGTATCTCACAGGCATTTTTATGCTGACGTACCTATTTTCACATGTGTTTCAGGATATGATGCATAGGATTTATCAAGATACACTTAGGCGGACTTGGGCCTTAGTGACAATAAAAGATGGAAGACTAGTTATTTATGTTATGTTTCTTTGATTGTCAAGATATTGTAACTCTTTTATTTAATAAAACAATATTTCAATTTCCATGTGTTATGAAACAATGATTCTGTTACAACACTCCCCGATGTTTCCGCCACGTTTTGTTGTTTTACGTGGTCGGGGTGTGACAGAAAAGTTGGTATCAGAGCTCATGGTTATAGGGAATTAGGTTATTAGTAATACTTTGACCTAGTCTATAACCTTCCTAGGACCCTAACGCGAGTTTACTTGCGTTTAGTCATAAAACAATACTGTCACCTATCCTTAGGCGACAACCACAACAAGAACATAAATTTCAAAACCACTTTGAAAACTAATCATCTGTTCTAGGATGATTGATTACTAGGTTTTGAACCCTCTATTGTAAGGTTTTGAACCCTCAGTTATAAGGTTTTGAACCCTCAGTTATAAGGTTTTGAACCCTCAGTTATAAGGTTTTGAACCCTTAGTTATAAGGTTTTGAACCCTCTGTTATAAGGTTTTGAACCCCTTTGAATTTTCAAAATCTTGTCAAAGTTTGGGTCTTATAATATGAACACGTGCAAACTGGAAGAGTGAATGCCTGTACCTTGAGTTTTCTGTCAAAGGCTAGAGTGTTCGTACAAATCCGCAGTATCGGACCAGTCACTCTTACCTGGGAACTCTTGAGGTGAGTGTTCACTTATAGGCGAGCATGTCTTCAGTGATACATTAATATGATCCGCTTACTTTGATTTGTCACCGTCTCATTTGTTTGCCTTAGGTAACAAACAAATGATCGCAAATTCTTATGCATTGCCATTCTGTTTTGTTTAGCCGATGACGTTTCACTTGTTTCTTCCTATGTCTTTCATTTTCTTCTAGAATGTCTCTTCATCACGATGACGCCCAGATATCCAAGCAGACTGCCAAATTCGCTCAGCGAATAGGCAAAGTAGTCCTGAAGACTGTTGAATTAGCTACTGCCATGTATCGTCTCCAGGATGAAGCCACTCAAGAGTCACCAAGACAGGCAGGACCTAGCCAAGTGACAGCACCACCAGCCAAGAAACCAATCAAGGAATCAAAGACCATGGATGAACAGACTGGATCCCCTAAGAAGTCAAAGAAGCGAAAGGCTTCTCAGAACTTCACCGTGGTCGCTCACAATGGTCAAGCCATCCCCAACCAACCAGCTCAACCCCCTGCTAGGAAGCCATACAACGGAACTGCACCCTTGTGCAACCAATGTAGCCTTCATCATCACCCTAATGTGAAGTGCCGCAAATGCCAAATTTGTGGACTTAAAGGTCATACAGCAAGAGTTTGCCGAGCTGCAGTTGCTCTAAAGCAAGCTGGCGACTCTGCTCAAGCTCGCTTTCAGCCTGGATCGTGCTACAACTGTGGCAAGATGGGTCATTTCGTGAATAAATGCCCGAAGCTTGCTAAGGCAAATCCAACCCACGGATGAGCAGTTGGCTGATTAGAAGATGTTGTTGTCTTATGCTCTTGTTTCTTCTATTTCTTGTAATGTGAAACAATCTGTTTTGATTATAAATAAATTGTTGTTCACAATTCTGATATACGAGTGTAGTTACATGTGTGTATGACTTTTCCTATGATACCTACATCGAGAAACTATGTACCTTACAAACTACTCTTGTGATTCTCTCTTTCAAATGATCGCTCATGATTCCCTCGAAAATTTTAAGTACTCGTTTCACTCTAAGAAACAAAGTACAGAAAATAAAGTGACATTATGAGTAATTATGCTTCTGCACATCTGTGCCTTTGAATCTTTGGTTGGATAACTAAGGGTATTTTCAAATCTCATACCCATTACGTTTTGATTTTTCAACATACACAGTACAAGTATTTCAAAAACAACCTTCATAATTTCAAAATGTTTCATATAGTCTGAAAACAATATTAACACAGTAAATTTTCTTATCAAGTGCACGATTTCAAAAGCATCATTCATGTTTTCAAAAACCTTATACATAATTTCAAAATTCATCTCGCATGATTTTTAAAACATTTTTATAAATATACCTACCTAATACACCTACTTTATGATTTCAAAGGTATTATATATAAGGTTTCAAAAACATTGAACATATTTTTTAAGAACCCCATGCATAGTTTTCAAAAAAAAATATTTTCTTCATACATTGACTTAACTTTCAGATTCTGCTTCATATGTCGCCTTGACATATCTAGCATCTCAACTTCATAAGCATTTTTACTTCATGTTTTGACTTAAGCACATCCAGTGCAAGGTTTCAAAACAGGTTTCAAAACATCTTCAACTTCTAAAATCCATATGGGATCTTTTTATCTTCACATTTAGACCCTTGTGGATGATTATCATTCAAATCAGAGTCCTTAATTGGATTCCTTACGTACCTAAATTCGAACATTTTGGTTCCTTATAATCGAAATCAAAATTTTCTTTTAAAAATCTTTCTATCTTTATAGTTAGATTCTTGATAATGTTTAAAGTACCAAATGAAATCCACGAGATGGATTCCTAGTGTGCTTTAAATACATATGCTCTGTTAGCAAAACAAATTAACAAATTAAAGATCTAGATAAACAATCTTTGTGGTTATATGACTATGTGTTTATGCATCTTGTGTTTTCTTCTATGCATTTTGTATTTTTGTATACTCTGGGTATTCGTTATCCAAATCCTCGTAGAATCTTTCATATCTTCATATGAGGGATTTGTAGTAGGATATTCAAAAAGGTACTACCTTAAATCCTTAATGGGCTTCTATGTAATAGTTAAGACCCTTGGATTATATAGTACCACTCCATGATTCATAAGAGACCCTTTTAGGGGTCTAGTAAAAAAAGATTGATTCAAAAATCTGGTTAAGAATGACATGTGATGATATAAGCTGAAAAGACTCCTTGGTTGTCTATTAAAATCATTTATTTATTTAATAAAAAAAGACCCTATGGTGGTCTAGTCACACTCATCACAGATTTGTTCATTTGGTTTTCCCCTACAGATTATAAAATAGACTGTGTGGACTTTGCAAGAAATTGTGTAATTATGGACGCGTACATAATTATGAAATTTAGTGCACAAAAAACCCAGTAAGATTTATTATGTGTAAGAACCGATAATGGCAAAAATAACGAAATGTGAACGATGTAATGGAGGTACGGTGGACGCATCAATGACGCTTCATATACTTGTATATAAGTATCCCTCTTACATTGCAATCATGATGTTATTAAAGTTACTAGAAGTTCAGAACCCTAACCAATGTTGTTCGATCTTTTCAACTTCATGTTTCAAGCTCTCACAAGTTTCCTCTAAATAAATTTCGGGACGAAATTTCCTAAAGTAGGGGAGACTGTGACACCTGGGTCACTGCGACCATCAAACAAATACCAAACCAATGAAATATTGTATTTCATACTTGGGATTTGTGCAAATATGTGTATCAATTGCACATATCAATTTTTGTTCAATTTCAAACTCTAAATCGCTTTCTGGAAGGTTATACGCGCACCGATGCGTAAATATAACCAGTTTAATGCAACAAACACTCTGGAATAGTGAAATAGGCTTAACATACCTTAAATAACCTTCACATAACTTAGAAATAAGTTTTGAAGGCTTTGGTATGGCAAAATCGAGTTAAGTCGCTTACAGGGACTAAAGTTGACAAACTGCGAAAGTATGCCAATTTGAACTGTAACAGACATTCTGGATCATGGCCATAAGTTAAACATACCATAAATATCCTTTACATAGCTTAGAAATAGGCTTTGAGGGGTTCGGTGTGCTAAAATAAACTTTTGGGTCATTCAGGGACTAAAAGTGTCAAAAAGTGCATAAGTTTGCACTTTCGCGCATAACTTACGTTCTGAATACATCCGGACATCCAAAAATTTATGTAAGCACTAAAATATTTTATTTTAGTGTTTGGCATAAGAAAAATCCATTCATCACGCCATTTGGATCGTTTTTCGCGCTTATGCGCATTCCGTCGTAATTAACCGAACAACGCAATCGTACGGCCAAACGAACCGACATCCGAGATATTTTTGAACACATTTTAAGTTCCCTATACTTTAACTTCATTTTAGAGCTTTGAAATGGGGTTAACGGGGCTTAAACGTGTCAAAAGTGCATCAAATAGCAAGTTTGGATCTTCAGGGGCCTGTTCTGCCATTTTTCAAACTTTCTGGTCTGCAGGTCCTTGCGCACCTCAACACTCTGAGTGTTACGGTGCGCAAGCAGGGGCCAGATGCAGCAACTCATTTTAACAGCCTGTTTTCAGCCTTTAAACACTCCCCAAAGGCCAAATGCCACATGTCAATCTCTTGTGGTGGGCAAAATGAGCTACCATAACATTCCAACACTTGTACGGATGGGATTCGATCACGTTATTCGAGAAACGATCTTAACAGCTCTCCAAAAACTATAAATACCCATCCATCCCCATTGCAAAACCCACTTGAAATCTGAGAATTCTCTAAGTTGGGGTGTTTCATCACCTCATACCTGAGAATACTTGGATTATCAATCTTGCGGGGACCCTTTGTAAGTGTTCCTTCGTTCTTTTATCTCTTTTCTAGTCCGAAAGTCGAACTTTGTTTGACTTTCTGCATTGACCAGTTTATGGCCAATGCGAAGTTCATTTGAACTTCATAACGTGAGCGTGATCACGATGGTTATAGTCCCTAGTGACTATACCTACTGATTACCACGTTATCTAGGCTCAGTGACGAGTCGTAGCTTCGGCCAAAATGCGTGTTATTGCGTATTTTGTAACCAAACTACTTTTAGGTATCAAAACCGTTTGTTTTGATACCAAACCTGTTTTCTAAACTTAGTTAAGCATGTTTTAACATGCTTAGCTCGTCACTTTTAGTTTAGTGCTTATATAAGGTCGTAAGGTAAGCGATCTAAACAATAGCTTATACTTTCGAACCCGACCCGTTTGGTCGATCATTAGGATCCGACCAAACATATTAGGTGACCATAGTATATAGGGAATAACCTTCCGAGGTTATACCTTATGGTCACGGCGTTTAGTTAGTTGTATGATAGGTAGTTTATATGCCTTATGTAAATTACCAAAATGCCCTTTTTACGCCAAAATTCATTTTAAGCATATGTAACATAACTTTTGGTATCTAAACTGATTTGGTAACAATATTAGACATGTTAAGGCATATTTTACTTGTCATAGGACTAGTTAGGCGTTCCGAACGCGTTTTACGCGAACGACGCGTTAAAGTAGCATAAGCTACCTAAATGGGTCGTAATGGGTCGTAAGCACTTAGGTTAGGTTTCATTTTAGTATGTAGGCCTTGTTAAACCATATTACATGAGTTCCCCTACTCATTTGGTTTACGAGCGTCATTCTATCCGATCTTCCGATTATAGGTCCGGTTTATTAATGTAGTTACCTATATTAGGTGCCGTTTGATATCCGTGATCTCTAGCATTGTTTGGTTGTTACTCAAGGACTACTAGGAAATCTCAAGTGAGTACATAGACCCCTCTTTTACTGTTTTCCAAACTGTTTTGGAGTGGAACACATGTGCCTACTTGTTACTTTCGTGTCTTTCCTGTTTTCACATCATATACTTGCTATGTTCATTAGTACATTTATAGTACATGATTTCATTGTGTTTATGCTATGTATGCCCATTGTGTGCGTACTTAGTACATTACTTTACATTACATTTTATGCTATGTATGCCCATTGTGTGCGTACTTAGTACATTACTTTACATTACATTTTATGCTATGTATGCCCATTGTGTGCGTACTTAGCACATTACTTTACATTACATTACATTTTATGCTATGTATGCCCATTGTGTGCGTACTTAGTACATTATTTTACTCATCACATGCTTACATTTTGGTATGACATTTGGTTTGTTTAAATGAGACAATGTACATTCATTAACACCGATCATGCCGCTCGGTAGTAGGTAGTGGTACCATAGGACTTGACAAATCCCATTCCTGTAATCTCGGGTTTGTTTGGATGGAAGGAATGACCGAATCCGAATACATTTTTTGATAACCTTTACTAAAAGGGTTATCCGACTGTCGCAAGGCTTGGATGTATGAATTTTCACAATACCGCATAGATGTTTATATCAGTATAGCATGCATTTATTACATAAAACATAACTTTGATTTAAACCATGTTTTACTTCAATACCTTGTTTTTGTGCATTTTACATATGGTTTAGTTGATATATTTCACTTACCATACATAAACATTTTGACATTTACATACACAATTCATGACTTAGATTTGACATAAACATTAGACATAGACATTAGACATGGTTTTCACATAAACATTTTGACAATTGATTATACATAAACATTTTACTTTGGTGGTTTGGTTTGAGTAAGTGATTTAAGTAACGAGGTGTGTGTAATATGATACAAGCATAGTGGATACGCCGCTGGTACTTCCTTTATATAAGTGTTTGTATGGTATTACATATCGTAGCATTATTTGAATCATTTCAAATTGAGAAATATAACATTTTGTACAAATAACATACTTTTCATAAGACATTGTTTTACAAAACAACTTATCTTATACAAACTCATTTTACTTGGTTATTGTAACATCTGTGTCTGAAATCATTGTAAACAATTCAGTTATCAATAAAACAATGTTATTTTATCCCAATGTTTGTTTGGTTGTGTTTTACATTTTTCATGTTTTGACTTTTATTCAATTTCAAACTCTATATCGCTTTCTGGAGAGTTATACGCAAACTGGTGCGTAAACGTAATCAGTTTAATGCGAAAAATACTCCGGAACATCAACATATACTTAACATACCTCAAATAACCTTTACATAACTTAGAAATAAGTTTTGAAGGCTTTGGTATGGCAAAAACAAGTTAATTCGCCTACAGGGACTAAATTTGACAAACTGCGAAAGTATGCCAATTTGAACTATAACAGACATTCCGGAACATGACCATAAGTTAAACATACCATAAATATCCTTTACATGGCTTATAAATAGGCTTTGAGGGGTTCGGTGTGCTAAAATAAACTTTTGGGTCATTCAGGGACTAAAAGTGTCAAAAAGTGCACAAGTTTGCATTTTCGCGCATATCTTACGTTCTGAATACATCCGGACATCCAAAAATTTATGTAAGCATTAAAATATTTTATTTTAGTGTTCGGCATAAGAAAATTCTTTTCGTTGCTTAATTTGGATCGTTTTTGCGTTCATTACGACTTCCGTTGTAATTAACCGAACAACGCAAATGTACGACCAAACGAACCGACATCCTAGATATTTTTGAGCATGTTTTGAGTTCCCTATACTTTAACTTCATTTTAGAGCCTTGAAATGAGGTTAACGGGGTTCAAACGCATCGAAAATAGCTTAAACGGGCTGCAGGGACCATTTCTGCCATTTTTGAAACTTTTCTGAATCTGGCACATGCTAGCGTAGCGCGAGCAACTTATGCCTTTCCAGTGGCGCTACGCGAGCACCTCATCTGGGCAGAAACACCATTTTTGCACTTGCAGGTCCATTTTCAGCACTTAACTTGAAGTTTAGGGGCTACTTTGTAACTTTTTCAATACCATGTGCTGGTTTTGAGAGCACCCATAGTATTGCAAAACCATGGGCACGAGGTGTACGGCTGTGATTGAATCTCGGATAACGAGGAACGATCTTAACGGTTCCACTACATCTATAAATACCCACACCCCCCAATTGCAAAACCCACTTGATTTCTTGAAATTTCTCTAAGTTGAAGTGAAATCCACTTCATACCTGAGAATATTTGAGAAATCAAAGCTTTCGGGGACCCTTTGTAAGTATTCCTTCGTTCTTTTATTGCTTTTCGAGTCCGAAAGTCAAACTTTGTTTGACTTTTTGCATTGACCAGTTTATGGTCAATGCGAAGTTCGTTTGAACTTCGCAACGTGAGCGTAATCACGATGGTAATAGTCCCTTGTGACTATGCCAACTGATTACCACGTTGTCTAGGGTCGTAAGGGTAAGCGATCTAATAAATCGCTTATACCTTCGAACCCGACCCATTTGGTCGATCATTAGGATCCGACCAAATACCTTAGGTGACCATAGTGTATAGGGAATAACCTTCCGAGGTTATACCTTATGGTCACGACGTTTAGTTAGTTGTATGATAGGTAGTTTATATGCCTTAGGTAAATTACCAAAATGCCCTTTTTACACCAAAATTCATTTTAAGCATATGTAACATAACTTTTGGTGTCTAAACTGATTTGGCAACAATATTAGACATGTTAAGGCATATTTTACTTATCATAGGACTGGTTAGGTGGTCCGAACGCGTTTCACGTGAACGACGCGTTAAAGTAGCATAAGCTACCTAAACGGGTCGTAATGGGTCATAAGCACTTAGGTTAGGTTTCATTTAGTATGTAGGCTTTGTTAAACCATATGACACGAGTCTCTATACTCGTTTGGTTTACGAACCCTCATTCTATCCAATCCTCCGATATAGGTCCGGTTTATTAACATAGTTACCTATATTAGGTGCCGTTTGATTCCGAGATCTCTAGCATTGCTTGGTGGTTATCTTAGGACTTCTGAGCAATCTCAAGTGAGTACATAGACCTCTCTTTTACTGTTTTCCAAACATTTTGGGGTGAAACACATGTGCCTACTTGTTACTTTCATGCTTTTCCATGTTTTCATATCATATGCTTGTTATGTTCAATAGTACACTTATAGTACATGATTTCATTGTGTTTATGCTATGTATGCCCATTGTGTGCATATTTAGTACATTGTTTTACATTACATTTCATGCTATGTATGCCCATTGTGTGCATATTTAGTACATTGTTTTACATTACATTTCATGCTATGTATGCCCATTGTGTGCATATTTAGTACATTGTTATACATTACATTTCATGCTATGTATGTCCATTGTGTGCATACTTAGTACATTGTTTTACATTACATTTCACGCTTTGTATGTTCATTTGATTACATACTTAGTGCATTGTTTTCACATGCTTACATTTTGGTATAACATTTGGTTTGTTCAAATGGGACAATATACATTCATTAACATTAGCTACGCCGTTCGTTAGTAGGTAGTGGTACCATAGGAATTGACAACTCCCGTTCCTGACATCCTAGGTATGTTTGGATGGAAGGAATGACCGAATTCGATACACATAACTTAGATAAACCTTTAATTTGTTTAAAGGTTTATCGCCACAGTCACAAGGCTTGGATGTATGCATTATAACAATACCGCATAGATGTTTGTATCAGTATAGCATGCATTTGTTCCACAAAACATAACTTTGACTTAAACTATGTTTAATTCAATACCCTGTTTTTGTGCATTTTACCTATGGTTTAGTTGATATATTTCACATGCCATACATGATATTTTTGGATACACATTATATGATTTACATTAAACATAAACATTTTGACATTGATATACACATTTGGTGATTTACATTAGACATGGACATTTTGATATGGTTTACACAATAACACTTGACAATTGATTTATACATGAACAATTTACATTGGTGGTTGGTTTGGGTAAATGGTTTGAGTAACGAGGCGTGTGTAATATGATACAAACATGGTGGATACGCCGCTGGTACTTCCTATATATAAGTGTTTGTATAATTTTACATATCGTAGCGTTATTTAAATCATTTCAGTATGGACATATTACATTTTACACAAATAACATATTTTTCAAAAGACATTGTTTTACAAAACAGTTTATTTTATATAAACTCATTTTACTTGGTTATTTCATTAACCATACACCTTTCTTTTATATAATCCGATTTCTTATCAAGTTTTCATATGATTTATAAAAGAAAACACTTAACAAGATTCATGACTAATTTTTATTAAAACCTTTCTTTTAAAACCCAAGTCATGAATCATATTTTCACAAAACCTATGTATCTCACAGTCATTTTTATGCTGACGTACCTATTTTCACATGTGTTTCAGGAGCAGGTGCATAGGTTTGATCGGGATACACTAGGGTGGACTCGGGCCTTAGTGACAATAAAAGAAGCAAGATTAGTTTAGTTGATGTTGTGTACTTTGTTTCCTTCGTTTAAAAGACAATGTAACTCGCTTGTTTGATAAATAAAATATAACTTTGTATGCCATGGTTGTGAAACAATAATTCTGTTACAACACTCCCGACGTTTCTGCCACGTTTTGTATGTTCTACGTGGTCGGGGTGTGACAGTTATTCATTTAACCATACATTATTCTCTTACTTAAACATATCATCTGATCTTATTGCTTTTCAAATGATTTACAAAACAAAGCAAACTACAAGGTTCATGACTAAACATTTTCTTAAACATAAGTCATGAATCTCATTTTCACAAAACCAATGTATCTCACAGGCATTTTTATGCTGACGTACCTATTTTCACATGTGTTTCAGGATATGATGCATAGGATTTATCAAGATACACTTAGGCGGACTTAGGCCTTAGTGACAATAAAAGATGCAAGACTAGTTATTTATGTTATGTTTCTTTGATTGTCAAGACATTGTAACTCTTTTATTTAATAAAACAATATTTCAATTTCCATGTGTTATGAAACAATGATTCTGTTACAACACTCCCCGATGTTTCCGCCACGTTTTGTTGTTTTACGTGGTCGGGGTGTGACACCTATCATTTCCAAAACAGCAGCAAATGTGTTTGCAGCTGGAATGTTAGCAGGAACATCTGTTGTTCCAAATATCCCTGAAACACCCATGAACCAAGAAAATCTGGAAACTGTGCTGGAAAATGTTTACAAAGCCTGCAAAAGAAATCCAGTAGAAGAAAAACTTGATATGTTGCTGTCAAAAATACAAGGTCAAAGGGCTGATATGAAGACTTTGTCAGAATCAGTGGAGGTAATAAAGAAACAAACTGAAGAAAACATTGAAGCACTAAAGTCTCTTTAAAAGATGAAAGAAAAGGCACCAGAATCCAACAACTCTGCATCAGAAATCCAGATGATTCTCACATAAATAGAAAAGATCAAGACACAAGTTGCAAATGCGGTGGAATCAAGGCAGTCAAGCAGTGCAAACAGAGTTTTGGAGGAAGTTACCATACTAAGGGCAAGCAATAACAGTATCATAGATGCCCTTGAGAAGCTGTCAAAAGAATGGGCTGCAATTCAGATGAAAGCTCAAACTGAATTCACCAAAGTTCAGAAAAACATAACCAACAACTCAAAACAGGTAAGAGAGGTGCAACAACTGATGGAGAAGATGCAATTCAACATTGCAAGATTGGCCAAAGTGGATCCCAAATAACTCATGAAAGAATTTCCTGCTGAAAGCTCACACCAAGAAGCTCCAAAGTCAACCCAACATCAATCATCAGCTACACCAAGCACCAAAGCTGGAACCATACTGATGGGTCCACCTCCAAATGTCCCAAGAGATGAAATGCTGAAAAGGTTAGCAACTTCAAAACCTCAAGTTGTTAAAAAAATGAAACTTTTAACTTCTGAAACTGTCCCAAAACCAACAATGTCCAATGACTCTGCAATGAGTAAACTCATGAATCTGCAATCAATGAATGAATGGGAACAAGAAGGAGATTCAAGAAAACTAAACATTGTTAAAAGAAAAATCTCTGAAACTCAGTCTATCTTGGTTAGAGAGATTGCCAGGGATGTAATGATATTCCCTGAGTACAATCTGGTGAAGTATTATTTAACAAAAGAAGATGTACCACCAAGACCACTGTCTCCTGTCAGACTGGCTTTAAGAGATGAAAGGATAAAAAGAGGTTCAGGTAGCATTCGCTCCAAGAATGAGAATCCAGTAAAAAGAGTTTTAAAAGTGGATGAAGTGAAAGTTGCAACCGATGATGTTGGAGGAACTCGTGTGCAAAACAGGTACACACTTCTGAGAGAAAATGGGGAAGAACAAAAGGTGACTGACGAAGAAATAGCTGACAAATTGCATCCTTTAGACATTATGTTTATGAAGGATCTCTATGAAAAGGAAAAGAAAAATACCCAAGAAGTCAGAAGGGCATTAAATGGCATATCAAAGGCTGGAATACTGTTGTTTGAAAGAATGGCTTTTTCAGACTTTGATCTATGCATCAACTATGAGCATGTACACAACAAAAAGGTGTATGTCATACCACCCAAAACAAGAATCCCCTCAGAGATACTGGAAAATGCAAGATCTGGAGACATCATTGAATTAACAAGTAAAACTAACAGTCACAACTATGGTGTCATCTTCAGAGATATTGATGATAACAAAGCTCTGTTCAGAAGTGTTGATATCTGCAAGTACTCAAATCAAACTCTGAGGTTTATCATGAAAGGTATGAACAAAAGACAAGAATACCTTCAGAAGACAGGAGAGAACTTGGAAGGTCACTGGAAAGAAATTGAGCAAATGATTGAAGAATGGATCCAAGCAAGAACATGGTACAAAGACATGTATGTCATCTGCAACAAGTACATCTCCTACAAGAAGCAATTAAAGAAAGGAGATGTGCACAAGAAAGTGAAGCTGAATTGAAGAACTTGTTTGTTTTGAATTTTCATCTTTTATGTAATTTGTTTTTCAAAAACATCAGTAACTGGTTTAAATTTGCAAATGTTATGTTTCCACTGTTTGGAAATTTTCTGTTCATGAGGTAGTTCATTTTCTTACAATACTTAGGGGGAAACTGTTAGGAAACTTTATTTGTAAGTATTGAAGAAAATCACAATCAACTGGATCTATGAAGAGATAACAGTCCTGAAGATCACAACAAGAAGAAGAAGATCAGATAGGACAACTGAAATGCACATCATCTACTTCAAAGAATCACAAGTTGATCAAGAGCTGAATTGGATTATCAGAGAAGGTCATTTCTGATGGATCTGAAATATCATCAGTTTCTGACGATTCTGATCATCAGATTTTCTGATGATTTGTTCACCAGAATTTCTGATGAAGTGGTTTATCAGAAATTCTGATGAATACCCCATTTGTCTAAAAATCAACTCTATCCTGCCACAATTACCAAAGCAACTTGACATTATTGGATATCATGATTATAAATGTTGGATTCAATGAATATGTCAAATTGCTACTTTTTGCAGGACTTATTGCATGAATAAACTATTGTTTATTCATGTACCCAGCCTTCTATAAATAGAAGGCTCAACCAGCAGAAGACAATTGAGTTTGAAGCTTAGCATTCATATACACTACACAAACTCCATTGCCCTCTCACCCACAGAATTCAAGATTCATTTGTATTAGATAATAATCTTACAATCACCTTGTAAACTATTTTGTTTCAAAGTGATATAAACTTGATAATTCTATAGGTCTTGTTTCTGAAAGTCTGATTTCCATTTCCGCACATCTTTTTCACATCTACTGAAATCACTTGCCATATTACGTGAAAAGAAGTTGTTTAGGCCATACTGGGTCCAACATTTATCTCTTTTAAAGGCAAAATTAATTAGCTGGTGGAACTATTGTGATGGGTAAAAAATTAGGAATTTTTTTGAACGGCAACAACACTTTATATATAAATATAAAATGCCAGCTATAAAAGAAACTGAGAACAAATACAAATATAGAAAAGAAGACAAACGAAGCGAAACAAGACAACGTTATAGTACGTCTATGACATCAAAAAATTAGGACTTAAATAGAAAATGAGAACCGAGGGTCAGGATGCAATTACATGAAAGTTGACTAAACTAGTTGAGAGATTG
This sequence comes from Helianthus tuberosus, assembly GCA_030545235.1. NCBI lineage: Eukaryota > Viridiplantae > Streptophyta > Magnoliopsida > Asterales > Asteraceae > Helianthus > Helianthus tuberosus. The sequence goes on along the minus strand of CM060416.1, from coordinate 147,948,865 downwards.
ACACGTGGGATTCCTTGTCCACCTTTTCTACTAAATTTTATATTAAAACATCAAAGATAATATCGGATTGCATACATAAGCAATGAGTTTAAGATTCGAATGCGTATTGACGAGACCATTTCTTATTCTTGTATCGGTTTGTCTATAGTTGCTAATGGTGTTTTGAACACCTATGCTTGCCTCATATTAATGCTTCATATCGGTTAATCCTCGTGATTACTGTTTGCTTGATTGTATTGTTTGACTTTAATTGATGATTATATTCATCATTCGACCATGGATTTGTATTGAATTGTCGCATGTGGGTTCATTTATGCTCGTGTTTTTATGTTATGTCTATGCAACAAATTAAATATGTTAAAAAGTGACAATTCAACTTTATAAAATTATATTATGTTTTAAATGTTTGAATAGTTGTGAGCATTAACTTGTGATAGTGCCTGGTATGTCTTGATTAGTTTAGTTAAGGATTAGACGATTGCGTGTCTTACATATTTATTGGGTTTCCTCCTGAATTGGTGTGGCATTATGCCTAGTGGAGATGGATATGATCGGGTGGTTCCTCTGGTGGCACGATGATACTCCAGTGGTCCGTCAGTGATCCAAATTTGCCGTTCAAAAAAAAAATATAAACTAGGAAAAATTACACTTTTCGTCCTTTATGTTTGTACCTAGTTGCAATGGATGACCTTTACCTTTAACAATTACAGTCACAGTCCTTTTTTGTTAAAAACATTACACCTTACGTCCTTTGACTCTAACCTGGTTAAAATTTTCTGTTAAGTATGTCGCACATGAGGGTAGATTGGTAAATTTACTCATTTTAGTTTTAACCGCTTCACGAAAACCCTAACTGGTATCATTTCTCGCCGCCCTGAACGACCACACACCTCCATCGCTCCTCACCCCGTCGCCGACCACCACCACCCTCAGCCGTATCCGCCAACAACCTCCGACCCTCCACACTTCATCGCCGCCGACCCGCTCCACGTCTCTCCGTTCTGAATCCCAATCGTAGCCGTAACCCTAACGTCGCCCACACACTCCCGTCGCTGGTTCAGACCCTCCACACATCACCGCCGCATCGACACCCTCCATTTAACCCCTACCCTATCCACACCGTTCCATCACCAAACACCATCCGTCACACACAGTTACCATCGACCCCCGTCACTGGTTCCGAACCACTACCGACCGCCGCTCGTCGTTGTTATCGGTCTCCGCCTTCAGGCACGATGTGAACTTCTGGCAGCATATATTGTGCCTGAGGAAAAAGGCTTTGAATCCACATCATTGACAACAATCATGGTAAATTCTTGTCTTACCTACTCCCCAAATCACGATCTTTCCTGGAATCACGTTACTGTTCCCAAACAGCGCTTTCTTCGCTCAGTTAAAAGTTAAAACCTCATCGACATTGATCTTCTCCGGTAACTACACATTCCCTTCATCTCCATTTTTGTGAATGACAAGTTGACCCACCAGGTGTTCGATCAAATGCCTCAATGAAGATAAGGTTTTAAAAAAACTTGTTTTTAGCAATCTTGTGGAGTGGGTATTGGTTAAGGCGATTTGATCTTGTAATTTAGATTCAATTGTGTTAATCTTTAACTACACGGCATGGGGTAAGAGGCTAGGTAGGACACCATTTAGAGGGTGGGCAACCAGCGGTTGCTGCCCTCCTTCATCTTCTATAGAATTTTACCGGTTTTCTACCCCCCACAACTCATCTCGAGTTTGGTGTATCGTTAGTTAACATACGATAACATACGCGCATGGCTCCTACAAGGGGGGGTCGGAACGTTAAGTCAGGCGGCCATATGCAGGGCTCTGCCAGTGGTTTAAAGACCTGTCCTTTCAAATTTTTCCACGAATGTAAAGATGGTAAACCGGGGTCTGTGGGTTTTTTCCGCCTATTTGAACACATGCAAAGCACCCACCTCAAGACAGAAAACCGAAGGCTATCTTTGAAGGAGGCTATTTCAAAGGACCTGGACCTTTTTATGGATGTTGCAGAAGTTCTTAGGGCATGGGATAAATGGTTATGTGGTAAGTGCATGGTGATGCACGCACTCAGTAGGGGATGCAAGCATGATAATGAGGTCGTGTCGTTTGCCATGATCTCGGGGGGTGTTGAAGATTTCATTGTTGGGATCGGGAAACCATGCCAAGTGGTGGTTGACACAAACCCACCTCACCCAGCAAGGCTCGGGAGTGATGTTAACCTCCTCGAGCGTGTTTTCTCCCTCCCTATTCAGACTGTTAAAAGCATTCCCCCTAGTTGTCGGCTGTTGTTTGCGCAGGTCCTAACAGGTGCTTTGCGCAAAGTGGTAGCGTCACCAGGATCGGTCAACAATTGGGTCCAATTGCTTCTACTACCGCGTTGCACCTTGCGGGTGGTTAGACCATCCTCCAGGCAAGAGCGGAGATCAGGGAATAGGAAATCTCTACAGTGTAGTAACATTTTGCACGCGCTTACAATGTGGAAAGATGGGTCTGGGTTTGATGATTTGGTCGCTTCCCTATTGGATAGCATGGGGGAGACGGGGGCCCCTAGGGGAGAATGCAGGAAAGAGGAAGAAAAAGAAAGGGACCCTAATATTAAGCAATGTCTTCGGAAAGTCAGGGATGGACATTTCACAGCTGCGGTTAAGGTCCTATGCTCTAGTGGAGTTGCCCCTCTAGGTGATTCGACCTTGAAAGCTCTTATTGATAAACACCCAGTGGTGTCGCCCCCGTCATTGCCTTCCAACCCTTTGGCCCAACCCACTCTTGTTGTTGATGGGGATTGTGTGCTCAAATGTATTCGATCATTTCCTAAAGGGACATCATGCGGTAGAGACGGGATGCGGGCCCAACACCTGTTAGATGCTATTGGTGGCGAGGGCTCGGTGACTTCCTCAGGTTTGCTTACGAGCATTACTGAAGTTGTTAACTTATGGCTTGGGGGGTCCTGCCCTATGGTGCTTGCTGAGTTTGTTGCCTCGGCCCCCCTCACTCCCTTATTGAAACCTGATAAAGGAATTCGGCCTATTGCTGTGGGGGGTATTTGGCGAAGGTTGGTTTCCAAGGTGGCGATGAAGAAGGTCGGGAAAGAAATGACCCAATACTTAGGTGACTATCAGTTTGGGGTGGGGATGCCAAATGGGGCAGAGGCGGTACTTCACAGTGCAAACAGGTTTCTCAACTCGTTTCATGCAGATGGTTCCTTAGCCTTGCTTACTGTGGATTTCTCCAATGCTTTTAACACGGTCGACCGCACAGCCTTTCTCCAAGAGGTTCATCAGCGTTGCCCGTCAATCTATCAGTGGGTCCAATTTCTTTACGCTCAGCCTGCTAGGTTGTATGTTGGTAACGAGTGTATTGGGGCTACTACCGGAGTTCAACAAGGAGACCCTTTGGGGCCCCTTCTCTTTGCCCTCGCCTTACACCCCCTTATTCTCCGAGTTCAGAACCGCTGTAAACTCCCGTTTCATGCTTGGTACTTGGATGATGGGACGATTATAGCAACGCCTCTGAGGTTGCTAAGGCCTTAGACATCATCAACGAGGAGGGGCCATCTCTAGGGCTTTATCTCAATATTAAGAAAACAGAGGTTTATTGGCCGACATGTGACGGCCAGAAAGTTCAGGATGGGCTTTTCCCGAGAGGGATCGGTAGACCAGAGAAGGGGGTTAAGCTCCTTGGTGGAGCTGTTAGTCGGGATCCTAGCTTTATTGGAGAGTTGGCAGGGCGGCGGGCCTCGGGGGCGGTTGACCTTATGAAACTCTTACCCTGCCTGAGGGATCCCCAATGTGAACTCCTTCTGCTAAGGTCGTGCATGGGTGTTGCTAAGTTGCTTTTTGGGCTGCAGACTTGTCAACCCCATTTGATGGAGGATGCGGTATCTCGGTTCGATGATGGCCTTAGAAAGGCTATAGAAGACATAGTAGTGGGTGGCGGCCCCTTCTTTGGTGACCTCCAGTGGCGTCTAGCATCTTTGCCAATGCGTCTAGGTGGTTTGGGCCTCTTCTCAGCCCGAGATGTTGGGGCTTATGCCTTTGTGGCGTCTAGAGCTCAGTCTTGGGAACTACAGGATCATATCCTTCGAAACGGTGGGGTTGTCGGGTTTGACCCAGACTATCAACAAGCGCTCGAACGCTTAAATGTCTCTCTCCCAGACTTGGATATTGGCGGTTTCTCTAACAAGGACACCGCCCCCTCGAAGCCACAAAAAACTTTGGCGAATGCACTTTTTAGCAAAATCGCTCAAAGCCTGGGAGAAGCTTTTGATTTGTCACCCCGCCAGAAGGCGGTGTTTGAGTGTCTGAAGGGTCCCCATGCTCAGGAATTTTTGACCGTTGTCCCGATTGAGGGGTTAGGACAATGCATGTCGGCAGTAGAATACAGAACCATTCTCAAATACCGGTTAATGATCCCTATGTACCCAGAAGATGAAACCTGCCCGATATGTCATAAAGCTTGTATGGATAAATATGGGGAGCACGCAGTTCACTGTAAAGAGCTCCCTGGGTTTAAATATCGGCATGACTGGGTGCGAGATGTTTTGGGGGACATCTTAAGAAGAGCTGGGATTTCTGCTAAGAAAGAGGCCCCTGTGAATTTCCTCACGGATCCTATGGAAGGGAGATCTACTCTTCGACCAGCGGATCTGCTCGTCTTTGGCTGGGCTGGGGGGAAACATGCTTGTGTAGACCTCACGAGGGTTTCCCCTTTGGTTGGTTTAAGGGAAAACGGGTTTGTGGCTGGACTAGCAGCAAGAAAGGCAGAATCAAAGAAAGTGGATAAGCACGCTAAAGCTTGCGCAGAGAACCAACATGTCTTTATCCCTTTTGCCTTTGATACTTTTGGCTCCCTAGCGCCAGAAGCCATCAACTTCTTGACGAGGGTTCAACAGGTTATCCACAGCAATTGTTCGACCCCAAGGGGGCAGGGGTTTGTGTTCGGGAGGTTGGGGTTTGCAATTCAGAAAGGGTTGGCGGCGCAGCTTGTTGCCCGTCTACCTTCTGTTTTGATGTAACTTAACAAGTTTTCTGGTTATATCAATTGACCTTTTGAATAAAAAAAAAAAATCAAACAATAAAACAAATCAGATTTAAAAAACAATTATACAATATATAAATATATGAAAAACATTATCTCTTATCCAGTCTCTTTCTCTCTATTCAACAAACCCCACCACCGCCACCCCTTTCTCTCTCTAAACCTACCATCCGAAACCACCTCCACTTCTACTGCCACCAGCATCATAATCGACCACCCACAGCCACCATCTCTGCAACAGACACTCTCTCCCACCAACAAGACGCCACCACCGTATCTCCACTCATCTTCATCTCATTCTGACGGCTATGCACCACCATCGCAACTTTCCTTCACGTTTTTTTCCGGCAACAACCATTGCAGATCTGAAAAAAAGATGTATCTTTGTTTGTCACTCTCTCCCTCCCTCACGGATCCGTCCCGATGTTACAGATCTGAAAAAAGACCATTGCAGATCTGAAAAAAAAAGATGTTTCCTTCATTTTTTTTCCGACAACGACCGTTGCAGATCTGAAAGAAGATGCTCCTTAGTATGTGTCCGGGTCTATTGGATGGTGGGTCATAGGTGAGTAGTAGTGGAGTCATTATGTTTGTAACTAATCTCACCATAGATTTGGGGTTATGCACAGATGGGATATCACAAGAACATTTGAAGTTTTTTGTTTATATAAAATTCTTCTGGAAATCTGTAGTTTTTGGTCAATTTGTATGAAAGTCAACATATTGAGACAACAAACATTTGAAGTTTCTTTTTGTTCAGATATGCTAAATCAAATCATATTATATGTAGCTTTCTTGTGATTTAAATTCCTAATGATTATATTTGGTTATTAATATTATTATTATATGCTTTATATGGATTTGTGAGTTGTTTGTAATGGACTTTCTTTTTTATACAAAGATCAAATTTGTTTCGAATCATAGTACTCATTTTTGATATTTGGTTGATTTTTTGGGCTCCATAAGTGGTTCCACTACTTCACAAACTGATATGAACCCAGTAATTCGGTGTTAGAAATGCTTGTTAGGTAGTGGAGGTTGTTAGGTGGCGATGGATGTTAGGTGGTGGTCGTGGCAGGTGGATGGTTTAGAGAGAAACAAAAGTGGATGGTTGGTAGGGGCGATTCAGATCAAGGGAGTGGCAATCAGAGGTCTGTGTGATGGTGAGGAAGAGAGGGACATATGGCTTAGAGAGAGAGCGAGAGAGAGCGCCACCGCCATCATCTCCTGCCACCACCTCTAGCCGCCGTCACCTCCTGCCACCACCACCAGCCACCGTCATCACCCCACCCCTGTTTTTTTTGCTGCAGACAATTAAAAGGTATTTATATTTGATTTTTTTTTATTTATACTATAAAAAATTAAGTAGAAAGACTAAACTGCCCTTAAGTAAATAAATTTAACTGAAAATTTTAACCAAGTTAGTGCTAAAGGACGAAAGATGTAATAGGTTTTCAAAATAAAGGACTATGACTGTAATTATTAAAGGTAAAGGTCATCCATTGCAACTAGGTACAAACATAAAGGACGAAAAGTGTAATTTTTCCTATAAACTATGCATGTGTAGTGGATTCAACAATTTATGGATCACCAAGTTTGCAATCTCATAACCATATCCGAAATTGAAAGGTACTACTTATTCTTTGCAATTCGGTATTGTGTTTTATGTCACTATTTTTTCATGCTTCTTAATTTCGTCATTTTGTTCAATAACAACATAATAATTAAATTTGATTTTATATTGTTTTATATGTTTTTTTTTTGTGAATGTTATATATCTTACCATAACTACATATTTTATTTAGATTTTTGTATGAGCTGATGAAAGCCATCATCCATATCTAAGTTTGCAAGTTTGTAAAGAGGAGACTCATTCTAACCTATTATATAAGTAAACAAATAAAATTGTCAAAATAGTTGTTGAAGGAGTCAAGTTGAATGGAACCATATGAAATCCGAAGTGGGCCTATCATCCTCTCCAAGTGATTAGTTCATAACCAGGCCCATTTTCACCTTCAGACCTTAGGCCCATTCATATATAGAACCTGGGCCCATTCATAACTCGTTACCTAAAAAGTTTGTCGTAAAATCAAAGCACTTTTATACAAGAGTTAACTCTCATTTTTGTCTCTATGCTTTGTCCACTTTTATTATTTCAGGCCAATTTTCAAAGCTACATCAGTTTCCTCTCTGACATACTGAGAACATGCTACTTCAGTCAAAAAATTAAAACACAGTTAAAATTGACCAAATGGACCCCACATGAGGGTAAAATGACCAAGATACCCTCATGTGGGGTCCATTTGGTCAGATTTAACCACAAAAAATTAACTGATTTAGGGCTAAATGACATAACTTGCAAAGGTTTGCAAACATCGAGTACGTTTTCTATAATTATTAAAGATAAAGGACACAGTTTGCAATAAGTGACATACATAAAGGACGATTTTTGTAATTTAATCTAAATTTAATGGTTTTTTTTTGTTTACAATATTTGTGCGAAAGTGGTATATTATAAATTAAAATCATAATATTATGTGTATTATTATATAACGTCTTTGTTATAACAATTATTTTATAATATTAGAAAGTTTGATATTTTTAGGGTAAAAATTAATTGATATATATCTAACTTATAATAATGGATTCCAACAATTAAAATGTACTTAGTCCTTTTAATATTCATTTAATACAGTTAAATTTTAAATTGAATCACTCCATTTAATTATTATCCCATGTCATTTAATCTTTTATTAAAAATATCGATTCATAAAGCGACACGTGTCTGGAAACTCTCCAAATAATCTAGATTTGTTGGAGGAGAGGGATAAATTTATAAATATGGGGGTTAAATACAGTTGAGAGACTAAAAGTACAAAAATGCAAATTTTGCATTTTCTGGAGGTCCATTACGGACCGCAAGGGGTTTGAAAACCCTGAGCACCCGAGGTCCTTATGGACCGTAAGGCATCACCTCTTACGGTCCGTAATTGGTGCAGCTGATAGCAGAATGCAGCTAGCAGCTGCATTCTCATCCTTGTGCCATTTGCACGAATTGTGTTATCTTCTTCCTCCTTCTTCCACCTGTTTTGACACTAATCAAAACATGGGAACCTTTGAAAACACTTGGCATGATTCTGTGCATCTTGATCAACTATAAATAAGCATGCATGTTGAAACATTTCTTCGCACCATTAGCAATTCTCTTCTCATCTACTTTGGAGCTTGCTTCTAGACTTGAAGCCTCCTTTCCCGAGTTATAATCTTTCCTTCTAACACTAAGAAGTGTTTCTTCTATTCCTTTTCATTTTATTACCTAGTTATTAGCTGAAAGTCAAGCAGTTTGACTTTTGCTTTGACCTTAGTTTCTTAGCATTTCGGTCGAGTTAAAGTTCAAACTGAACTTTCCTACATGATCGTAATAATGAAGGTATTAATCTCCTGCGATTATACCTTCTGGCCATCACGTTTAGTAGACGAAATGACAAGTCAAACATGTAAAAAATAAAAGTCAAAAACGCAGATTTTGTATTTTACAATAAATGGATTTTTATGTATTAAAACCATAAGTTTTGACACTATAGCGGTTTATATAATATTATAAGACTTATTATACCTTGTCCAACTCGTCATATTTAATTTAGCATTCAATTCCAAGTCGAAAGTCAAACAATTTGATTTTCGATTCTGACCCGTTTGGTCAATCTTAAAACCCAATTGAACCCGACTACGTGATCATTATAATCTAGGAAATAATCTTTTGTGATTATACCTTCTCGTCATCATGAATGAGAGTTAAAAAAAAACGATATAATATCTTAAACGATATAGTATTGAACGGTAAATTATTTGAACAGTCGGAGTTTATCAAACAAATTATTGGTATAATATTTTAAACAATATAATGTTGAAACGGTATAATGTTCGAACCAGATAAGAGTTAAAAAAAAACGTTATAATATTTTAAATTATATAGTATTTTAAACAATATAGTATTGAAACCATACAATATTCAAACCGTACCGTAGTTTATCAAACTTATTATCGGTTTATATTTTAAACGATATAATTTTCGAACCGGATGAGAGTTTATGACACCAAAATACCAAATTCACCCATTTAAATTCAGTTGCATTATGTACGCCACGTACAGCTCCGTACGTGGCATACAGTTAGACACTGATTTTTAGGAAACCCTATACGCCACGTACAGACCTGAACGTGGCGAACATAAACCCTAAAGTGTACAAATAAGCACCTTGTGTATGCCAATAGTTTGAGCCTTTTCAAAAAAAAAAAAAAAAAACTCAACATTTTTAACAACTTTCGTTTCAACAAACTCAACCCGTTTTTTTTTTAATTTCCAACCCTCGTGGACACTCAACCGTTGGGAACATCAACCACATCCCAGGATGCTGTTCCATCAGCTGGAATAAAAAGAGAAAATAAGTAGTCATGCCATCTTTTTTTTTTGAACAGCCAACAAAATTTTATTCAATCAACTAGCAAGAAGCTAGACACCAAATGTACAACCCGGTTACACCAAAAGACCAAAAACCAAAAAACCAAAAAAACACCGGACACTACATAACAATGCAAAAACTACACCAATCACTCCATGTCCAACCAAGCGATCTCGACCGGTTCTTTATCCAATGGAAACTCATCGATTTTGATTCTTCGATAACCTTAGAAATATTTGGATATTCGTTTCCAAAAATTACCTAGTTTCGCACCCTCCAAATACTCCAAACGACAACCTGGGTGATAGCGTTTAAGACCTTCTTCTTCTTTTTGGATCCATCCAGAGAAACATGCATATCCACGATGTCTTTAAGGCTGAATGCAAGTCATGTCACCTTCAAAGCCCAACGTCACAACAAATAAATGGTTCGTAGCTGAAGAAGAAGTTCTAACTCGTGCATTTATTAACATCTAGATCTCGAACACTAGCAAGAACATATAAATGGTTTCTGAATCCGAACTTCAAATATTTTATAGGGCCCTTTTGTACTAACATGATTAAATCTCTGTATAATAATTATTTAAACTAGTTATACCAAATTGACTATCTTTAAATTGCACTAGGGGATTATAATAATAATAAAAAAATTACAGAAGTTATATCAGATTTCTCGATTGCATTATAATCTAGTGACATTTTTGAGCGAGATAAGGCTTAGAGACCATTAGATCCTAAGTAAGAAATCCCACAAGGGGGAGTTTTTCCAGATTTATTGGGTTTCCTCTTAAACTGGTGTATAGACATTATAGACTAGTAGAGATGGATATGATCGGGTGGTTCCGCTGATGGCACGATAATACTCAAGTAGTCCGTCAGTGATCCAAAATTTATAGAAAAAAAAGAAAAAAATTAGCTAAAAAGGCAATTCGGTAGAAATCGGTTTAAGTCTGTTAATTTGATTTTAACTGAACCGTGTTCGAATTCTTATTCAGTTAGCAATTCTCTTTAGTTTTCGGTTACAACATGGTAAAACTCATAACCGAAATAATGGAATTAACCGATAATCGAACCAATGAACTCCGTAACTTCAATCTTAGCCTTCTCAAGAGTGGTTTACACGTGGGATAGTGGTGGCTCAACACTATATATTAACTATATTGCATTTAGCAACTTGGGTGAATAGTGCTTCCTTTGACTTTTTTTTTTGTGTTTTGTTTTTATATTTTTACTTCTTACTTTCAGCATTAACACTTACAACCCTTTAACTTTCTAAAGACTTTATAATCGAGTTTTACGTGTTTATTTTCATGTACGTTTCGGTATAAATTCAAGTTAAGTTACGTTTTGACGTAAATTTTACCAGAAATAAGTTGGGCCAAATATAATATGTTCTTATGCTTATCACTATGTACGTTTCAGTTAATCTACTTTTTGACGTACTCAAGTCTTTACTTTTCTGAATTTTTTTTATTATTTTTTTGTGAATTTTTTTTTACTTTTCTTTATGTTTAATGTTTTAGTTTTAGGTAGGGCTGACAAATCATGTCTTATCGTGTTTAACAGGTCTCTGACGACGCAAATAACATAAGTATTAAACATAAATATAACTTGTTTAACTACTTTATATCTCATGTCTATAACACAGTTGCATGTTTTATGTATGTACCAAGAAAAAGAAATGATTGATCGTAGTCTCCTAATTCTATTTATTTTAAAAAAAGTAAAAAGCTAAATAGTGTACTTTTTTAGTAAACAGGTTTAATCGTGTCTTATACAGATATCTATTGTCAGCCCTAGTTTTAGGTTCTTTTTTCATTAAAGTTATATTTAAGATAGCGTTTACATTTCCATTTACAATTAATTTAAAATCAACCCGTCCTATTGTCCAGTTTAAATATATTTTTATGCAGTGGCGGAGCCACACTTTGAACAACGGTGTCGCCCAACACCATTGAATTTTGTGTAGCAAATACAACATGTAATAGGAAAAATTCTAGCGACACCATTGTTTTTTTACGATCGACAGCATTGTCTTTTTACAAAAACACCACTGTTTTGTTTTTCTTCTAAAAGAATTAGATGATAAACAAATTTATAGTTCAAAAAGTAAGCCCAGTTACTTAAATTTAATTAGTATACTTTAAATCATTAGAGGTTCATGCTTAATTTTTTTTCTAATCTAGTAAACATTATAGGCCCATATCTAATTGGTTTTGTTTCAATTGTTTAACCTAACTGGAACTAGATGTTTAATGATCATCTGAATGATGTTTGCACTATTTTGTTATAATGAAAACGAGGTTTTTTTTTGTTTTTTTGTTTTTGTTTTTGCAAGTTGCCATTCTACACTATAACAATTCAAAACGTGAATAGTAATAAATCTATGTTTGGTCATTTAGTAGTTTAATTCATAATTATAAGGCTATAATATTATTGTCTTTTTTATAATTAATTTACGTTTCTAACCCTGAACATTAATAAAGTTAATAAACTTATTTTTTTTTTCTTTTTTAACAAATATATGTTGTTTTATCATTTTTATTGGTTTAGTTCTTTTTTGTTTTACTTGTTATAATTAAAGTTAACTTTTAACTATAGACTTGGTTATTTAATCATGTTGCTTTTTAACCCTTCAATATAAAATATTCAGGATAACAAATATTATCATTTTTTATTTATCTTATTATAGTTAAATGGAACTTTTAACTCTAAATTGTTTACTTAACTATGTTGATTGCTTAATTTTACCATCATGAAATATATACATCCTCGCCATCAACCTCTACGACCTCGCCGCGAAGCGTGGGCTCCAATCTTCACCATCAACCTCCCACGACCCACCGCGAAGCGCATGCTCGAATACTGGTTGAAAACATTATGAATCGTTTTCAAAACATGAAAATGCGTACAGAGCGACTGTTAGATGAAATTTTTTATATATTTCAAATGACTTTGTAATTTTATTATGTGTTTTTATTCATTGACATTGTAATTTTATTATGTGTTTTTATTCATTGACATTGTACTTTTATTGTGATATTTGCTTTTATTATGTGATTCGACCCGACTAGATCCGAGCCGATCCAAAAAGTTCAAATCTGGGTTACTATAAACCGGGGTATCCATAAAAAATGACACCATAAGAAAAAGTTTCTGGCTCCGCCACTGTTTTTATGGTTTTCGGTCTATGTAAAACGTGTGTCGATATTCTTTTGAACATATTTCTTTCGGTTGGTATATTAAACCAAAATAGATATCGATCGAAACCCCACAGCGTAGCGCGGGTAGTGTTACTAGTTATTGTTAAAACGTCAAGACGACTTCATGCATGACTTAGAACTTCAAGGATAAACCACACATCAACACAACTGTATTTATTTTCTCAGAAATTTCAAGAGGGAATTTTCCTAGTAACTACACTTGTGGAAAAATAGCCATATATAATACCATATCACATTAATGTTCAAAATCCCCATTGCCAATTTTGAATTGTCACTCCAAAACATCATGGATCGACGCCTCTATCAGGCTGTTCTAAACGGTGACAACATCAACTTCATCAAGCTCGTTGAAGAAGACGAAACCCTAATCACACAGACTGTGTCCGGATCATCAAACACGGTCTTACACTTAGCCGCGAGGTTCGGTCACCTGGAGCTTGTGAGAGAGATATTGAAACGGTGGCCTGAAATGGTGGCAGCGGAGAATGGGGACCTGGAGACCGCGTTGCATGAGGCGTGCCGAGAAGGAGAGGTTGAGGTGATGAAGGTGTTGATGGCAGCGGATGACGGGCTGGTTGGAAAAGTGAATTGCAGAGGTGAGAGTGTGTTGTTTGTGGCGTGTGAGAGAGGGAAGGTGGAAGTGGTGAAGCATTTGATAGGGTTTCAATGGCTGCTTGTGCATGAACTTGATGCTTTTATGTGTTCTATACATGTTGCAGCTGCAGCTGGACACACAGGTATTAATATTATTGCTACTTTAACATTGAAGTGCTAAGAAGTATTTGATTTGTTTCCACGTATATTTAAATAAAACTGAAGTGACTAAAAACAAGTGTAGTTACCAATGGAAATCCTTAAAATACTTTACGGGGTGCTTATATCTGGTACACCACCCTAACAATTGACACCAGTATGATATACGGGTCTTTATAGTAAGTCGAAAAAAGGTGATATTGGCCATATGAGTCATACCACTATCACATAAGTCATTTATTTGTCAAGTCATACACTCATACTTACAAATGGGTCGAGTAATGTAGGGTAAAACACCCTCTCGTGCATATTATATAACCAGCTTAACCCTGTCATAAAGGCCCATAAGTCACAATTCAAATCCCCTTGTTGGCCCGTATGAGGGTTGGAGTCCAGTTAACATGGTGATGGTGTACCGATATCAACCACCTTTAGGATTTACTAACTCGGTTAACAACGTTGCCAAGTCTGTTGGTACTTGATGTTATGTTAGAGGGAACTTTTTCGGTCTTATAGGGAGGAGCTCATGCGAGAACCACCCTTATTGTGAGAACCGCGAGAACCAATGTGAACACAACCTAAAATAGCTAAAAAAAACCTACCCCCTCCCCCAAGCTAAATGCTAAAAACTAAAACCCCTAAAAAAAAACCTAACCCCCCCCCCCCCCCAAGCTAAAATGCTAAAAACTAAACCCCCAAAAAACCTAAAAAAATCTAAAAAAATAAAAAAAAATCTAAAATTTTTTTTTTAATATTTTTTATGCTCAAATCGCTACTTTTAGTGGCCAAAATTTTTTTTTAAAATTTTTTTTTGGCTACGAAAAGTAGCGATTTTTATATAAAAAATATTAAAAAAAAAATTTGTGTGATTTTTAGCTATTTTTAGGCATTTTTGGTTGTGTTCATATTGGTTCTAGCGGTTCTCGCAATAAGAGGTGGTTCTCGCATGATCTTCTCCCTATATATATATATATATGTAAAACAATCTACCACCATCTCTTTATAAAGTACACATCTCTCTCTTTCTGCTCTCTCGTCTCATTTACTCTCTCTCGCCCTGTCATCACTACTACCACTCTCGTTTTTCCCCTACCAAAACTCGTTGGCAGCCATCGGTACCACTTGAACTAACAGACCACCACCACCCGACTACCCCAATATTCTCATTTGACCATGATCCTTCTTGTCCATTTCTCATGCGATAGGAATGGAAATAATGGTGGTGGATTTTAATCGAAAAAGTCACGATGGTAGTGGTCACATGTTTTCTTGCTAAAAATATTAAAATTCTATGGCCCACATGTTTTCTTAATTAAAAGGATATTGGATTTAAATAACTATAACTTTTATCAATTTGCCGATAACACTCATAACTTTCGATTTGTAACACTCGAAACTTTCAACTTATTGGTCGATGACACTCCCTACTAACAGAACCCTAATATAGTTAGCTTATGTCAGTTGCCACATCGGCTGCCACGTCGACAAAAAATTGTAACATCAGCAAAAACTAAGTGGGTTAGGGTTCAGTTATTTGGGAGTGTTTTCGGTTAATAAGTTGAAAGTTGGGAGTGTTGGTGTACAAATCGAAAGTTGAAAGTTCTATCGGTCAATTGGTAAAAGTTGGGTTTATTTAAATCCACTATCCCTAATTAAAAACAAGAGTAAATTATACATATGGTCTATATGGTTTACCAAAATTTTGGATTTGATCTTTAGCTTTTCAAAGGATATGGATGATTCCTGTAGTTTGCACTTTATAACGTATGTAGTCCACTGTGAAGAGTGACTAGATTAAGTATCAAATTATGTAATTTAGAAAAAGAAAACACTAAAACAACAACAATAACAATCATAACCACTAAAATATCACTCATACTAAACTATTGGTAGGGTTGAAGGAGGATGAATGTAGGCAAACCATAAATCTATCTAGCGCATAAAAAGACTGCTTCGAGTGATATCCTCAACGTACTCCAATAGAAAACATCAAAACAATTCATCAAATTAAGTCATTAATGCAACAATATAAATTTAGCTATCATAAAATAAATTATTTAGTAAGACAACTAATTGTATATTTTTGTTTTTATTGATCATGACCAAAAAAAAATTGGAAAAATATACTAAGAACCATATATCTAAGTGGCGAACGTACTCATTTTATGTGGTAGTTGGCTGATACGCGTCTTTGTGGTAGCATTCTGTTATTCACTTAGTTATCAACATGGTCGTATATTGAATTTAATGTTTTAGATATTAGACCATGCGTAATGGAAGAAACCCCACCCTTATGCGTTTTGCGCCATGTGGCGATCCAGTCAGCAAGGGGCTTTATGAGGCGTTCTTCTAAAATGGGTGTAGTAGGGATGTGAGCATTATGTTAAAAGGAAGAATGCATGTGATTGGCAAAAGAATTGGAAGTTGGGCGTTGATTTAAGAACGCTTCATGCCAAAATTTGCAAAACAACGCCCAATCGGGCGGAGAAATTGGCGTGGAGTGGCGTTGTTTAACCAAAAAACGCCCAAACACTTCACCACTACGGGTGGTCTGAATACTTTTATTGACTCAATAGTCACAACTCTGCCCCAATCTACGCGGATGAATTTACGTAGAAAAACCTTTGAAGTCCCTACCTGTTTTTAAAACAATTTATCATCACATCATATGAAAAGCGAAGTCGACCATATATGCGTTTACTTGACTTAGGCGTTTACTTTGTAATCATCTATGACTTGTGTGTGCTGGCTGATCTTAACGGTTGAACATGTTATGTCACTTGTTTGATTACTGGCCAATAGACTCCACACAAATAAATTGTCAGTTATGAGTGAGAAAAAAAACATGAGGTGGGAATTCGGTGAAACTTGTGCATGCTTCCTTTGCTAACTTGAATATCGATTATCCTAGTTTTACTTGAGGAAATAGACCAAATTTCAAAGCGTTACACTATCTGTAATTAAAATGATAAGGATGGTTAATAACATTTGCAATAAATATACCTTATTTTACATCTAAAAAATGACATTTATATAAGTAATAAAAATTAAGCAAGATGTTCCAAGTTTCAAGCCAGACCAAACTTATATTATACCGGAAAATAGTTAAAACTGGTGTATGTGTCTTAAACCGGCAACTGATCAACTTGTTTAGTTTGAACGGTTCAATTTGGTTAAAATAATTAAACACCTCTAACTAAGACCATTCATAATGGTTAATGCTCCTTAGGGGGGTATTTTCTGTCACATCAATATCATAATGCCCTTCAAAAAATATGTAATAGTTGAAGTCCTTTCCATCATTACTTTTCATTTTTTTTCTCATCATTTGACGTTATTACCAGAAACACCCTTCCCTCTTAATACCACAATAACGCCCAGGGGGCGGTGTTGAGGGTGTTCTAAAGCCCCGACTCTAATGCCCATTACGCATGCATGATCCAAAATAAACTCTGTTAAAGGAAAGTTTGATGTGATTCAAATGTATCTGCCACAAATGGAACCTAGACATCTTAAATTTTATCAACTAAATATCTGTTACATATTTAAAAATAAATCTATACAACAAATTGTAGAAGGATGTGATGAAGAATTAACTAACATACTAAACTTCTCTAGCTATTATATTCTTACAACTAGACATCATTAAGGAGATACTCAAGGTGCGACCGGAGTTTGCAAGAAAGTATACTTCAGAAGGATACTCCCCGTTACATCTGGCTTGCAGTAGAGGCCACGTAGACACAATAAGAGAGCTTCTATGGTTCGAGCCAGATCTCTTGTACCTTGGAGATCACAAAGGTTGGACACCCTTACATTGGGCCTCGATGAAAGGGCGAGTTGGAACTATTGGTGAAATAATCTCGATAAGCCTTGAATCCGTTGAGATGGTTACAAACCATGGTGAAACTGTCCTTCATCTTGCTGTTAAGTTTAACCAGTTTGATGGTCTAAGATACCTAATGGAGACACTCAACATCCTAGAACTTGTGAACAAACAAGACAATGACGGAAACACTGTTTTACATGTAGCAGCAGCCGGAAAACTTACAGGAGTAATTCATTGATCTCTTCATAATTAATTATTCTGCACTTCTCTGCTGGTGTTAATTGGGTAAATGATAAAAATAGGTTTGGGTATATATATATGAGTGGTTTTACTGCAAGTTGAAATTTCTAAACCACGTTGGTTAACAAATATACACTTTTTTGTGTATGTTAATTTTTTGGAATTTTGAAACAGGTATGAAGTAATATTTGAAAATTTTTACAAATGGAGTGGCCACATCTCCAAGTTTTTTTTTAATTCTTATTTTATTTTTTTTTTCGAGTTTTTATTTAACATTTAATGTATTTCTCTAATGACTTGAACATTTTATATTTATAAAAAAATTTAATATATAGATTAATTTTTTTTATCTATGTTTCGATATAAATTTACTAAAAACCGTGTTTTATTAAAAGTAATGTATTTTTTGATATCGCAAGACTAAAATATACGTTATTTTAAATACAACTCAATTTTTCTTAATACTTATATGGAAATGTATAATAATAAAAACAATTTATTTTATTTAGATTTTAAAAAAATGTTTTAGAACATGATATTAGAGCAATTTTGGCAGCAACTAATTTGTGAAAAAGTTTCAAAATGACACCCCATTTAATCACATTCTTTAATAGTTATCTATTTCTATGAAATTGAAATTTTTTTGTGGAAAATTATTATAAAAACTTTGCTTTGATTAAACGTACGTAAATTGGATTTTAATAAATTTAAACTATTACCTATCAGCCGATAGTAATTCATGTCAATAGTAATTCATGCTGATAATATGGTCAAATGGTCAATGACACTTAGAACTTTCACCGTTGTTGCCAAAGGCAATTAAAGTCTAATGAAAAAGTTACCTTGTCATCGCATTTAGCTGATTTTCATCAAACACAAATGTTGTAAAGTGTTTTGAAACAACATAAGTAATAAATAAAAGTACAGGAAAAGTTACTTTGCATTAGACGGGGATTGCGTTTGGCAACGAAAGTAGAGTTGGGGGTGTCATTCGTCACATTACCTTTATGGGTTATTATCGGCCATTAAGTGTTAGTTTGGATTATTAAAATATAACTTTCTTAAAAATTAATCCAAAAACATTAAGGGATACTGAATTTAAATAACCCCAACTTTCATCAATTGGTCGATAACACTCCTAATTTTCGGTTTTTATAGTAGCACTCCCAACTTTCAACTTACTGGCTGATAACACTTCCTAACTAACAGAACCCTAACACAATTAGCTGATGTTAGCTGCCACATAATCAAAAATGCCATGTCAGCAGCTGTCACGTCATCAAAATGCTACGTCATCAAAAAAATGACACATCAGCTGTCACGTCAACAAAAATGGCCACATCAGATGCCATGTTAGCAAAAACTAACTAGGCTAAGGTTCAGTTAGTTAGGGAGTGTTATCGGCCAATAAGTTGAAAGTTGGGAGTGCTAGTGTAAAAATCGAAAGTTGAGCGTGTTATCGGCCAATTGGTGAAAGTTGGATTATTTAAATCTAATGTCCCAAAAATTAATTAAAACACTTTAAAAGGGTGTGCACCATTAAATTTACATGAGTTTCAACCAGTTCAATCCGTAATCCATTTTACAAGTTTCTTTTCTTGTTATTGGGTCATTTTGTTATTATTGTTTTCATTGGTTTATAACTGGAAACAGATGGTCCTATATTTACTTCAACGCGGAGTAGATGTAAATGCAGTCAATCAAAAAGGACAAACAGCTCTAGATGTAGTCCAATCTGATGGAAGCAATTCAACTACTCTCCAAATTCTGCCAGCCCTTTTGGATGCTGGCGCCAAAAGATGTGATCAGTTACCTCCTAGAGATATTCAAGAAGTCATTCGTCAGAATTTAATCACACATAATTCTCCACGAAGTGGAAAAGTGGTATCCCCAATTCAACATCATCACCACAGAAAGAAAACTCACCGTAGATCGAAGCAAATCGAGCTTCAAAATGAGGGTTTAAGAAACGCTAGAAACACTATAACGGTTGTTGCGGTTTTGATAGCAACTGTTACATTTTCTGCAGGAATAAACCCTCCGGGTGGTTTTAGTCAAGAATCTGGAAAGGCTATAATGGGAAAGAATCTTCAGTTTAAGGTGTTTGTGGTGTGCAACATTATGGCACTGTTTTTATCCCTAGGAATTGTTAATGTGTTAGTTAGTGTCATCCCTTTTAGGCGGAAATCAATGATGAAATTGTTAGTAGCTACGCATAAAGCTATGTGGGTGTCTACTATGTTTATGGCAGCAGCCTATATCGCTGCGACTTGGACCATTTTGCCACAAGGGTCTGGCTCAAGATGGTTGGTGATTGAACTGATGGTTGTTGGGGTAGGATGCACCCTCATTGTTCTTTTAGGGTTGGGTGTTTTGTTGATGAAACAATGGTCGAGAAAGAAAGAATGGCGGTTAAGGAAAGAGAAAAAGACAAAGAAGGATGGTACGCCTAATAGTAGTCTTAATAGTCGCGTTGGAGAGATGCGTTTTGTTAGGAATAGTCATCCGTCTACGTCTAGTAACTCGGATATTGATAGTTCTGATCATGGCTACCAGGTTTACTAGTTAAGGTTTCATCATATACATATGTTTATATCAGTTTCTTGGGTTTTTGTATGGAGTATATATTATAGCATATGGCTATTTTTGTGACCTATGTGTATGTATATGTATATGTGGCATTTATTGTTGTTAGTATTCACATGTAAAGTATTACTTTTTGTTAAACTCAATCATACTGAGTTACTTGTATTTGGTTATTGGTTATTGGTTATTGGTTAAATCAGCTGGTTTTGTTAGTAGTAGCTAATGTTCTATTTGGTATAAATAAGTGGTCATTTGTATTGAACCATCAAGAAAAATATAAATCATTTCTCTATGTACCTTAGGAGTAGTTTAACTAGATTAGTTTATGTTATATTTTTTTAATCTCTCTCACAAGGGGTTAGCTTTACCACAAAACCAAGGAAGCCTCACTGCAACAATCATCACCAGCCAAACAATATCATCTTAGTCAGCACCGGGCTTTTAAATTGACCAACGGTTGTTTCCAGTATCCTAATTAGCTTGTTTCTTCTACAAAGGAAAAGATCCATATCTTGCTCCCTATTTCCCTTGCCATCCGTAACCTCTAAAACACCTATTGGGTTCTTAATAAATCACATGAGCTGTCTCATGTGACGCATGGCGCAAATATATATTGATAGGCAATTGCTCCATGTTTTAACAGACTCTTATAACTTGCTAGTCAGTTACAACTGAGCTATACAATTTCCCAACATAAAAATGGCATAACTTGCGTTACGTCTAGATTTATGGTTCCATAGTTAAAAGATAGAAATGTATCATCAGAACGGGTCATTTGACAACCAACCATAAACGGTTTGCCCCAACCCTCGACCCAAATTCAATCATCTGGAGCTCTAATTTGAAGTCAATGATTTACCCCTATTTTGGGAACCTTTTATTTGAGAAATTTGCACGTTTATTTAGGAAGATAGTTTAACTTTCTCTTTATTTATATCTAATTTTGATCTACATCAAATATTGTGTGTTTAAACCAACATAATGGAACACATTGTCCTTATACTCCTTCATTTATCATTGCATTTTGAACCCTTTGTCTATAGCGTCATTCTTTCTTGATGCCCATCTTTTTTGCAGTACACACTTTGAAATTTGTCCCAAGGTTTCAAAAGACTGAGTTAGTGATGATTTTGTGTAAGACTATGTTTAGGTCCACCGTTTGTCCATCTTAATCTTGGGTTTAATTTGTTTTTAATTGGGATTCGATCTACTTTTGAGTGTTGTATGTGCTTATGTTTAAGAGTTAGTGAATATAGTTGTTGAGGTAACCTAGCAACTGTAGTTTGGAGGTGGTGAGCAGGGCCGGCTCAACCATTATCTTGGCATAAGGCGAAGTAAAATCTTGTGGCCTTTTCCCAAAAAAATGTATGTAATTGAAAGTTAAACTTGAAGGGCCCAAGTGTAATTATTTGAAAGATTGTGTTAAAATTTAATATAGGTCCACCCGGAGGATCGAGTAACCTCTATTCCCTGTTTTCCGACAAACCCGTGAGTGCGGAATCCAAACGGGTAAGTTAAACCAAGTTACGAACACGTAAAACACAAGATTCACCGATTAACACTCCAATGTATTAATCTAGAAAACGTTTACAATGCAATGTTTACAAGATGCTCTCATAAACTCTCAGTGTGTGTGTTTTACAGTGTGTTCGCTCAAAGAAATCTGTTGAGACTTCATCCTGTGTTCTGTCTGTTGTGAGTGTATATATAGTGAAGACATGACGAAAACAAGAGGCCCACGAAATCCCATCAACGAAATCAAAGTATTGGACGAAATCCAAGGGATTTCGTCACACAAGGTGATTTCGTCCCATGTGTTTTCATCACAAGGTGTTTTCACCACCAAAGGGATTTCGCCAAACAATGTCCTGGGATTTCGTCCAATTCATGTTGGGCCTGGGCTGGGATTTCACCACTTCATCATGTTGGACTTCTACTTGTGTTGGGCTTCATCATGGATTGGACTAAACAAAATAACAGACAACATAAACATAAGCTATACTAAATGCATACTGCACACACGCAGTAGCAATTACATCGAACGTTATGAAGTAAATCGCATACCGAGTCAAGACAGGAGGTTGTCTTGACTAC
This sequence comes from Helianthus tuberosus, assembly GCA_030545235.1. Classification (NCBI taxonomy): domain Eukaryota; kingdom Viridiplantae; phylum Streptophyta; class Magnoliopsida; order Asterales; family Asteraceae; genus Helianthus; species Helianthus tuberosus. The sequence continues at coordinate 147,926,634 of CM060416.1, read as the reverse complement.
GGCCTTCACTTCATAGCCGAGTCTGATACGTGGTCGAAATTCGGTGCTTGTAATCGTTTAATTTGATGTTTTTACACAAGTTTTAGTTTCGAATTGCCTACTCTTGATTAGATATGTGTTTTGCAGGTTTAACAGAGTTTAAGGAGCTTTTCGGGAGCTTTACGAGTCACCGGAGCGAAAACGGAACCACCGGGATGTGAAACGGGTCAACCGGACTCAAGAAATGGACGAAACAGAAAAGTAAGCATCTAGGCACCGTCGCCAACGCCCACATGGGCCGTCGCCGACGGTTGACAGAACTTTCCGTGGCCAGAATTCACCGTAGACAGCGAGATTGACCGTCGGCTTCATTTGGAAATCTACACGCCGTCGCCGACGGACACATCCACCGTCGGCGACGGTCCTCCAATGTGGCATTCGCGAATTTCTTGATTTGGGGTGTGGGAAACGATTTTAATTGGTTGTTGTTCAATCAATTCGGGAGTTACACATTGTTTTGGAGTTTGAACTTGTTCTTGGAGCCTATTATCAGCATTCATTCACCTACCATCCACCTTCCTTCATCTTGACAACCCGAAATCATTATCAAGAATCATCACCATCATCACAATTAATCCATCATCCACAAACCCTAATCCTTCCACCATCATCATCTTTCACCAAACCTCATCATTCATCATTCTCAAGGCTTCAAGATGACTCCATCCGCATTCCAAGCATCCGGTGATCAAGTTGCATCAACCATGAGCGGCTAATCATCTCGGTTTCACCCCGGTGTAGGTAGTTGTTAATTTTAGGGTTTCAATTTGTTCTTGTTTCAACTTAGTGACAATTTGTATTTGGTTTTTGAAACTTTTGACAATAGTATTACATTTGTTACGAATTCGTGAATTGTCGAACGATGTTAAAAGTTATGACTTTGCGAAACGGTGATATGTAATTGTACGTTGTCGTTGTTAGGATTTACTTGTGTTGATTACAAAGTGTCTTTTTGTCCGTTCTTCGGGACGTTGATAGTTAGTAGCACCTAAGTCACGGTACACTAAATCCGTTAATCGAATGCATTTGAGTTGAAACTAAAACTTGTAGAAATCCTAGGTTAACAATTACCGAAACCGGGTGTGATTCCTTTTTATAATTATTGTTCTAGTAACCAAAATTCTTGCAATCGTTAATTAGTAGTTGTTACTCATTTTCATCACATCATTTAGTTTAAAATCTTATTTTCCAAATAAACAAAAACACAAAATTATTCTAGTAAGCTTCATAATCGTGACACAATTGTTTAATTCATTCGAATCCATACACAAACCACATACTCTTCGTGGTTCGACCCCTTACTACCACTAACACATTGTTAAGGGTAATTTGGGCTTATAAATATTATCTTTGACCGGAGCGCGACACTCCGATCAAATTTTGGCGCCGTTGCCGGGGAGTGAGTGCGCTTTGTGTTTGGATATTGTTTGAATTTTCGTGATTATCTGTTTAATTTGTTTAGCTTTCTTTTTGTACTTGTCTTTTTCTTTGTTACGCGGGGTGTGTTACTTGTGCAGGTTACAGGTAGTGCATGCATACGCGGAACTCCGGGAGGACTTCACCTTTAGTCTACGAACCGGAAATCGAACGAGTAGCAAGAAGAAACCTAGCGAGCCGGTTAGAAGCAACACTTGCTTCTAATCAAACCAACCAAACACCACAACATACACCATCCATTGAAACCGATTCAATGGCGAACCAAAATTCAAACCAAAATCTTAACTCGAACCAATTCCAATATCGAAGCAACTTCAATCCCGCTCCAAATATGCAACCCATACCTCCCGAGCGACCGGGTGGTAATAACAACAATACCGGACCACCTACACCACCTTTCCAAAACCAAAATCCCAACTACAATCAAAGAACACCTCAACAACAAAACCTTCATAGACACAATTCCCTACCCATTAACCTAGATGATCGGAATGTCAATTCCGACCGTCGGGGAAATCGTGATCGCGGCAATCCCGCAAATGAAGACCCATTCTTCAACATCGATGACTTGAGGAATGCAATCCCCGATGATGAACCTTATAGTGTTCCCGGTTATCAATCGCCGGAACATGTGAGTATTCATACGGAAAATTCTGATGACGGGGGATATTATGATGATAGGGCTAACGATGATGAAGATTGGGGCTACGTGAATCGGGGAAACATCTACAACGCAAGAAGGTATGATGATGAGGAATTTGGCTACCAAAATGCCAATTACGTTAGGGACGACGAATACGGTTACGGAGGTGGAAGAAATGATGGTTATGGGAACAACCGTCAACCACGAAACAATGACCAACGGAACCGGAATGATGGGTTTTATAACAACAACAACAATAATGCAAACCCTAACCGGATTCCTCGTTTCGTGGGAGGTGGTAACCCAAGGGATAATCGAAGAGATGATCGAAGAGGTGAAAGACGGGATAATAGAAGACCGGTTGATCAAGAAGTCAATGGTCCACATCGTCGTCAACGACCTCCACGGGGAGTGAATGATCGTTTTAGGCCGGTTGTCACCGAGAACGACTCACCAATCGTTTGTGAGAGGAGGATGTTTGATTGTAAACCACATTACATCAACATACTTCCTCATTTTAATGGAAGATCTAACGACGAACCGTATACACATTTGACGGAATTTTCTTCGGTTTGCAACACTATCGGGGGTCACAACTTTGCTTTAGAGGAGGTCAAACTTAGACTATTCCAATTTTCACTGAAGGATAAGGCAAAGCAATGGTTCCTCACACTTCCCGCAAATAGTATTCGCACTTGGGAAGAAATGCAACAAGCGTTCCTTGATGAATACTACTCAATGGCGAAGACCGATGACGCTCGTGATGAAATTAGGTCTTTTCGCCAATTATCGGGCGAACCGTTACATGAGGCCTTTACAAGATTTAGAGAAATGATGCGAAGATGCCCTCATCATCAAATTGAGAAGTGGGAGTTGGTTAAATGCTTTGTACGGGGTCTAGACGACAATACATGGAACCGACTTGAATCCACAAGCAATGGGACCCTCCTAAGCAACCATGAAGACGATGATTGGGAGTTTTTGGAACGAATGAGCAAGCGTTCGAAAGAGAAAGAATCGGCCGACCGAGCCAAGAAGCATCCCGTTTCCCGGTCACTTCCCGATCTTGACTCTAAAGATCGGATTTCCACTTTAGAGCGGGAAATGGCTCGAATGAAGAAAAAAGAAGTAAATGCGGTTCAATTCGAGGTATGTGAAGATTGTGGTGATATTGGACATAGAGCGGAACAATGTCCAACGGGGTCGAATGGCTATACTGAAGAAGTCGACCAAGTGTATGGAGATAGGAAGCAATATGACATGAACTCCAACACTTACCATCCGGGGTTAAGAAATCACCCTAATTTCCGGTACGGTAACGCTTCGAATCAAATGAACCCGAACTTTCAATCGGGTAATCAAGGTAATCAAGGTGGATCATCGTACAACAACCGTCAAAGTGGTAACCAAGGGGGTTATCAACGTAATTTCAATCAAGGGTACCAAGGTAGAGACAATAATTATCAAAGTGGGTACCAAAGGAATTACAATAATCAAGGCGGTAGTGGAAGCGGGTCGAACAATCAAACCGGTGGCGATGATTTGAGTGCCAAAATGGATGCTTTGTTGAACATGCAAAAAGAATCTCAAAAGACAAACGAGATTAGGGATAAAGCACATGAGGCATTGGCAAAGCAAGTGGGCCAACTTGCGGAAGAAATGGCTCAAATGAGAGGAAGCACGGGAAGACTCCCAAGTGACACCGCGGTGAACCCTAAGCATCAAGGGTTAAACTCAAGGAACACACGTGAGGTACCAATTAATAAAATTACTTTACGTAGTGGTCGAGTCGTTGATAATGGTGTCAAAACACCATCACCCCAGTTTGTTGAAGGGGTGGTGGAGGATGCTAGTGAAGATGAGAATGAGAATGGTCAAACGGGTCAAAATAAAAATGACTTGAAAAAGAACAATGATACCCCCGTTGTGACCATCCCCGTCCCCAAGGCTAAGGAAAAGGGTGTGGAGGCTAATACCGCCCCTTATCCCGAAGCATTGAAGGGACCCGTGAAAAAAGTTGTAAACAAAAGAGGTCCACAACAAGAAGAGTTGTTGGAAATTTTTAAACAAGTCAAAATCAATTTACCTCTTTTGGATGCAATTAAACAAGTACCGTCGTATGCTAAGTACTTGAAAGATTTGTATACCCAAAAACGCACTCACAAATTTCCAAAAAAATTAGATTTAACCGAAAATGTGAGTTCGATTCTTTCGGGTGCACTTCCACCTAAGCTCCAAGATCCGGGTGCGCCTATCATTTCAATTCAAGTAGGCGATTTTAAAATCAACCGGGCACTTCTAGATCTTGGTGCTAGCGTGAGCATTCTACCGGGTAGTTTGTATGACCAATACGAGTTTGGTCCACTTCAGTCGTCTAACACTACCGTGGTGTTAGCCGATTTGACACCTAAACTACCCCGTGGAATTGTTTCGGATGTGATAGTGAAAATCGAGGATTTCTACTATCCGGTGGACTTTTTAGTGCTTGATTATGTGGCCAAGGACCCAACCAAACAACCTACGGTGATTTTGGGTCGACCGTTCTTAGCAACCGTAAATTCTCAAATTGATTGCAAAACGGGAACGGTTGACATGACATCTGGAAACCGAAGGTTGAGGTTGCATGTTTTTTCCGGACTTATGAACCCTCCAGTTGATGATGAATGCTATATGGCGGACGTCGTTGACACGTGTATACCTCTTTGCGACACAGTCGTAGATGGGGAAAACACAATGGAGGATTGTTATATGTTTGACAGGTCACAGGTGGAGATGGATAAGAGCATAGACGAGGAAGTGAGAAGTTTGGAGGTGCTTGCGGTTAGAGAGGGAAAACCGACATGGACGCACCAAGTTGAGAGTTTACCGGAGAGCATCGACACCAAGTTGAAGCCGTCATTAGTAGAGCCTCCGGAGGTTGAATTGAAGGTGTTGCCTAAGCATCTCAAATATGCTTATGTTGGTGAAGGCAACACGCTCCCGGTTATTATTGCATCAAATTTAACCGTGGAGCAAGAGGATAAATTGATGGGTGTTTTGGTCACTAATCGGGCGGCGATTGGATGGACCATTGCTGATTTGAAGGGTATTAGTCCCTCGGTGGTGATGCACAAAATCATCACGGAAGAGAATGTGACTCCCGTTCGAGATGCACAATGGAGATTAAATCCGAACATGCGGGAGGTAGTGAAGAAGGAACTGCTGAAATGGCTAGATGCGGGTATCATTTACCCGATCTCGGATAGCCAATGGGTGAGCCCAACACAGACGGTTCCCAAGAAAGCGGGCATACAAGTCGTCAAAAATGACGCAGGTGAAGAGGTAGCCACTCGGCCGGTAACCGGGTGGCGAATTTGTATTGACTATAGGAAGTTGAATACAGCAACTTCCAAAGATCATTTCCCTTTACCGTTCATTGATCAAATAGTTGAGAAATTGTCGGGACAAAATTTTTATTGTTTCTTAGATGGCTATTCTGGTTATAATCAAATCGCCATCCATCCGGAAGACCAAGCAAAGACCACGTTTACTTGTCCTTACGGCACTTTCGCATTTAGGCGAATGCCGTTTGGATTATGTAACGCCCCCGCCACCTTCCAAAGGTGTATGATGAGTATCTTTTCAGATATGGTGGGGAAGTCTTTGGAAATCTTCATGGATGATTTCTCAATTTTTGGGTCATCTTTTGAGGCTTGTTTGGATCAACTAGATAAAGTATTAAGAAGGTGTGTCGAAACTAGTTTGGTCTTAAGTTGGGAAAAGAGCCATTTTATGGTTCAAGAGGGAATAGTGTTGGGACACGTGGTGTCAAGTCGTGGGATAGAGGTTGATCGTGCAAAGGTACAAGTTATATCTACTTTACAATATCCCACGACCGTTAAAGGTGTTAGGTCATTTCTAGGTCATGCGGGTTTTTACCGGCGGTTTATTAAGGGTTTTAGTGACATAACCAAGCCTTTATGTAACTTGTTGTTAAAAGATCAACCGTTTGATTTTAATGAAAATTGCCAAAATGCTTTTAACAATTTGAAAGAGAAGTTGGTTGAGGCTCCAATCTTGCAATCGCCAAATTGGTCTTTTCCTTTTGAAATTATGTGCGATGCGAGTGATTATGCGGTAGGGGCCGTGTTGGGACAACGGGTCGATAAGAAACCCGTTGCCATATACTACGCGAGTAAGACTCTTTCGGATGCACAATTAAATTACACCACTACCGAAAAAGAGCTACTCGCGGTGGTATATGCTTTGGATAAATTTCGGGCATATATATGGGGTAGTAAAGTGATTATTTATTCTGATCACACTGCAGTTAGGTACCTCATGGAGAAGAAAGATGCAAAACCGAGGTTAATCCGATGGGTGTTGTTGCTCCAAGAGTTTGATTTGGAGATATGGGACAAGAAGGGTACCGAGAATGTGGTAGCGGACCATTTGTCCCGGTTGATGGTTGATGAGGATCCTAAATCGTTAGAGATCAATGAGTCGTTTCCCGATGAGTATATTATGAAATTGGATAAGTTGCCTTGGTATGCTAACATTGTGAATTATCTTGTTACAGGTGACTTACCGGCACATTGGGATAGACGGAAAAGGCAACACTTCATGTCCCAAATCAAGTACTATCGGTTGGAAGAACCGCATTTGTGGAAGGAGTGTGCGGATCAAGTTATAAGAAGATGCATTGATGACGAAGAGATTCCAAGTGTGTTACAACATCTACACTCATTTGCATGTGGTGGTCACTTTAGTGGTCACAAAACGGGTCATAAAGTGTTAAATAGTGGTCTTTTTTGGCCTACTATTTGCAAAGATGCAAATGAGTTTGCCAAAAATTGCATAGAGTGTCAAAAACTAGGGGGTATTTCAAAAAGGGATGAGATGCCCATGCAACCAATCCTTGTAGTCGACATCTTTGACGTGTGGGGAATTGATTTCATGGGCCCATTCCCCAATTCCTATGGCAATTTGTATATCTTGGTGGCCGTTGACTATGTGTCAAAGTGGGTCGAAGCAATAGCCACCAAGACGAACGACCACTCCGTAGTGTGTAATTTTGTTCAAACCGATATTTTCTCAAGGTTTGGGATTCCTCGGTTCATCATAAGTGATGGAGGATCTCATTTTAAAAATTTTCGGTTTGGGAAACTTCTTAAACGGTTTGGTGTTGACCATAGGATTGCTACCCCCTATCACCCGCAAACAAGCGGGCAAGTTGAGGTGTCAAATAAGCAAATCAAAGAGATTTTGCAAAAGACCGTGCGGGCGGACTGTAAGGATTGGTCAATTAAATTGAACGATGCCTTATGGGCTTACCGTACGGCACATAAGACACCTATTGGCACTACACCTTACCGGTTGGTTTATGGTAAAAATTGTCATTTACCGGTTGAACTTGTGCATAAATCATTATGGGCTATTAAGGAAGTTAATGTTCAATATGATGATGCAGGAAAGGAAAGGAAACTCAAGCTATGCGAGTTGGAGGAGCTACGGGAAATGGCATATGAATGCGCGTCCAATTACAAGGATGGGATGAAGAAGGCGCATGATGCTAAGTTAAGGAAGAAAGAGTTCGAGGTTGGGCAAAAGGTGTGGCTTTACAATTCGAAGCTCAAGTTCTTTCCCGGAAAGCTCCGGAGCAAATGGATGGGACCCTATGTGATCACCCGGGTTGGACAATTGGGTGATGTTACCATCGAGGACCCGAATGATGGGATACGACAAACGGTAAATGGTCATCGGTTAAAACCGTTTCTTGATGGTAACGAGAAGGTAGACGAAAACAAGGAATTGGTGAGCTTTGTGGTAAGCACACCGATTTACGAGGTCGACTAACAAGGACCGGTAACATTTTGTGTAAAGTTATGTACAATTATTCATTTGTTTGTGTGTGTTTATGTTAATCGTTTTCGTTCCATACTAATCTCTCTTGATTGTGTGAAGTCCGGACATTCCGAACGGGTCATGAAGACACAAGGTATGTTTTTAGGCTTTGTTATGTGCATTGAGGACAATACACGACTTTTTGGGGGGTGGTAGGGCCGTTGACGGTTATTGCGTTTTCAAAATTTTAACTTATAAAAATTCACAAAAACATTTTTAATAATTTTTAGGATTTTTGATTGTACATAGTCCCTTTATTAAAAGTTCATAAAAATCCTCCTATTTTTCAAAAAAAAAAAAAAAAAATGAATTTGGGGGCACCGTCGCCGACGGTTAACCTCATCGTCGCCTACGGCCCGTCTAAATTGTCCGTCGCCCAATTTTCACCGTAGACAGCGTGTTAGGCCGTCGCCCACTTTCACTATATTCAAGCACCGTCGCCGACGGGGCATCAGGCCGTCGGCGACGGCTCTCCTAAATGCAGCCGACGTGATCGTGTTAAATGCCTTGATTCGAACCCAACCCCATTTGTGGGTATCCAAACTCAACCCAAAGTCAATTTTTACCTCATATGGTACCCGAAAACCTCATCACATACCCACATACCCTCGATTTTCAGATCCACATGTTACTTATCTCCTTCCAACTTCATCTTCTTCAACATAACACACCAAGAACCCTAATCTTTCACTTCTCATAACTCCTTCAATTCTACACCAAATCAGTTGATTCTTGAGCCTAACTTGTGTAGTTTTTTGAGAGGAACAAAACCCCCATAACAGTTTCCATTAAATCTTGCTCGTTTGCACGATTTCTGGACGTGAGTTTTAGGGTTTTGAAGAGTGTTCATCCAAGTCTCTTGTTTTGCACTTGTTCTTAGTTCTTCTTGTTATCTAACACTAAAGGTATGAACTTTCAGTAAATTTATGTATGATTTTCTTATGTGTTGCTGATTTCTTCCGAAATTTTAAACTTATTGTTTAAGAGTAGGTTGTTTATCACAATGTAGGATGTTTTAGCATAAACTTAAGAATGTTTGCTTGATTTGGGTGGGATTTGAGCATGCTTTAGTCTTGGTGATGTGATTACACTAGATTTGTACATGATTGAACATAGTTGTGATGTTGAATATTGTTGAAAACATGAAATTTTGCGAAATTTTTGGAATAAACATGTTTAATCAATATAGATGCTAAGATGTGCGACTTTGGAAGTTTAAAAAGGCGATTTTACATCTAAAATTTGATTGAAATTCAACATTACATATTATGTTCAAAGTTTGAGGTTGTTCGAAGATTTGAGGTACACTAATTGTTGTTTCGTCTTTTGATTGTAGCTATGTTTGGAAGAAGCAAGAAAGCAAAGACTTCCGGACAAGGCTCGTCTTTGGGAGCCGGGTCAGGCTCGGGGGAATATCAAAGGCAATGGGAACAACTAAGTAATGTAGTAGAGGGTGATGGGCAACTTATTCGACAGGATTGGGATTGGGAAGAAGAAAAAAATAGTAGATCGGCTTTGGCATGGAAGGACGAGAAAACAAAGGCTCTTTCTCGTTACAACAATAAGAGGTTAGAAGCAAAAATGTGGAAGATGAAAATGGTTACGGGTGTCTCAAAATCCGTACCCGAAAGGATAGTTTGTGAACGTACGGTAGATGTTGAAGAGTTTAGGAAGATTGGTATAGTGAAAAGGTTTGAGAAACTTGGCTGGGAACGGGTGATTGACTGGTGTGAGGATATCACTACTCGGGTATACTTGGGGGCAGTTTGTGAGTGGTTATCCACCCTTCGTTTTGAACACTCTGATAGACCGGCTCATAGGTGGAAGTTGATTGGTAACATTGGAAAAAATCAAATGGTCATGTCTTTCGAACATATGAATGCTATAGCGAGGTTTGACTCGCTTGGGGTCGACGCGTATGAATATTATGGGTATGATCAGTTTTTGGACAACAAGAAAAACGATGCCGACCCAGTGAGGCTTTTAGAGGACACCCTACTAGGTTCTGGGGGTGCGGGAGAGTCGAGAAGTGATTTGTCTTTGATGGGAAAGATACTCCAAGGTATCTCGTTAGAGAACATTATGGTACGGTTCGGAGACCGTGGAAAGGTGAAGGCACCCGACTGTCGGGTTTTGCATGCATTGTTATATGGGACGCCCAAGCTCTCGTGGCGTCAAATTGTTATGATCAACACATGGGATACACGAGAATCGTTTAAACGAAAGATGATTCCTTATGCAAGGTTGATTAGCGCCATGATTCTCCAACAGAATGCATTACCTCAAGACTCACTGTGGGTGTCTAAGCCAATTGATCAATTCAACTTCGCCTCTATGAGGCGACATTGGAAAATAACTGTGAAAGCTTTTGGGCATTTGCATACGGTCGAAGATGAGCAAGGGGATAGTTATCGGGTTAATGACAAAGAGGGTGATGAAGAAGGTGATGAAGAAGAGGGCGATGAGGAGATGCCCGATGTTGAGGAGGAAATTGATCCTTCCGGTCCGCGGGGACCGAGGCAAAGGTATAGGAGGAAGCATAGGGAAATCTCTGCCAATGTGGCAGATTTTGTGAATCAAAGGCAAATACCGTCGTATCGGTTGTGGAACCGTGGAGATCAAGCAATCTACGACAATGTGTCGGCGGGTATTGGTGAAGCAAGAGAATACCATGCTAGTAGGAATGAATGGGAAGAGGCGCAAGGGGCGTATTCGCAGCAACAATGGGGTTTTCAAGCATCTTTCCGCGAGAGGGTGGAAAAACAGTTGGAGGAACAACAACTGCAACATGCGTTACAACAGTCACAAATGGAACGCATGATACAGTTGCAAGAGGAAGAAAGGGCCCATAGACGGGCATGGGAAGAAGAGGCGGCTAGGAGCCAAACCGCACAAAGAGAGTTAGACCAACGCCGATGGGGAGCGTTGGCTTTCTCTAATCAAATGGCGATTAATAACTTCAAGGTGCTACATGAACAAGAGCGCCATCAAAGAGATTATCAAGCCGGTCTCCCATATGTTGAACACTCGGGGTGGACCGATTACCCCAATCTTCCTCATCCGCAAGGCCCATCCGATCCAACTCCTCATTGGCCCGAAGCAGTCGGCTCGAGTTTTGTTCCAATGCCGTACCAACCGCCGCCCCAAGGAGAGTCGAGCCCATTAGATAACTATAGGGATATGCTTGAGGCCCTCACTGGTTATCCATACCAGCCGAACCCGCCCGTGAACCCTAATGAGAGATATCAGCGGTAGAGGCAAGGTACGTTTTTGTTGTTGTTGTTGTTGTATATTATTTTATTTTCGTTATTTTCATTTTGTTATTTAAATTCTCGCCTAGTTAAATGAACTTTGTGGGTGTGTTCCCTATATAACCCTCATGAGACCTCTCGTCCTCCCAAGCTATTGGGGGGGGGGGGGTTTAAAAGGGCTTGTTGCATAAGCTAAATGCAACCGTGATTCCTACGAAAGTGAGTTAGGTTTGTTGTTGTTGTAATTTATTTTCCACATAAATCAAAGTGAAATAACGTACAGCTTGGTAATATTTTCATAAAAGTGGTAGAACTAGGTAACTAACAAATTTTAATGGTTGTGAGAAGCATGCTTCTACACAAGGGTTAAGATTTGTAGGTACATTTGGTTCGTGGGACAACCGCTTTCATGAAGAGGAGAGGAGCATTCGAAGAATGAGCTCACAAACCAGGTGCATACGTTTCTTTTTACTTTTGATCTTTAGATTAGCAAATAAGTGGAGTGTATTTTGTATATTATTTTTCCGGGGTGAAATTTTGGGGGGTTAGTCGTGTCACATCCCTTGTGCGTTTTAAAACTCTAGTTCTTACACATTGAGGACAATATGCACCTCAAGTGTGGGGATGGGGGAGTAGTAAAAATTTTAGATTTTGACCCGTTCATTTAAATACTACACATTGAGGACAATGTTCACCTCAAGTGTGGGGATGGGGGAAAATTTCAAAATTTTTTTCAAAAATGTCTTGTTTCAAAAGCGGTCTTTAAGCACAAGTAACTAAGTCAACGAGGGATGTCACAACCCATTTGGTCTATTGTCATGGTCAAGTTCGAATTAATAGCATGACGGGTATTTAACGGGTGATTATTTGGGAATAATCCGCCTAAGAAACTAGTCTTTTATGCATGTCACATACCATACCCTTTTAGATATGTGAGGTTTTGAGCCACTTTTATATCATAGATTACATACCTATGTTTCTTTGTTTGAGTGGACCATTAGTCATATATTGTAGAACTTGCAACTTTTGATACGTTTGAGACTATAGACCGAATACAAGCACAAGAATGATTAAGGCATTAGGTAAACCTTTTCTCTTAAAACCATTTATCTATCCTTACCCAAACAAATCCCCTAGTCGCCCATTTTGAGCCTAAACCTTTCGTTTGACCACCCTATAGCCCATAACCGTTAAACCTTTTCTTTTAAACCCGTGTGATGGAAATTCGATTATAGGAGTCGTTTTTGTATAGTTGTTCTTGTTTGTTTGCATATATGTTAAAAAAAAAAAATCAGAAAATGTCATGAAAAAGAATTGAAAATCGTTGAAGAAAAAAAAAAAACACAAAAAGAAGTGTTGATAGTTGTTGAATAAAAGGCGAATGTTGTTGCCTTAATTTTGGTGTTTATAGTTAGTTTTGTTAGAATAGTCATTTGTAATAAAAAAAAATCGAATTTTCATCACCTTAGCCACTTTAAAATATCCTAATTCCTACCCCTTGCCTAGCCCCATTACAACCCTTCAAAGACCTTTTGACTTGTGCTTAGTAGTCGTGATCAATGGTGGAGAATGATTGAGTTGTAAGCTTATGCGGGTATGTGTTCTAATCGGTTTTGAGTGAATAGTCTTTGAAGTGCTAATACATTATAAATATTAGCCAATTTATAAGCCGAGTGGAGAGAACATTGTGAGGGACATGCATGAATTGTTGGTTTTACAGGCGGGTTAATCTTGGGTAACCATTTGTGTACTTAAAATCACATTACCGTTAAATATATTGAAAATTGCAAAGAGTTTGAACTTTAGTATGACATTGGACCTTAACCTTTGTCTCGGGAATGGGGAATGTATTCGTTGTTTGACCCACGTGAAAGTGAAAAAGAGATTTGCTTGAGGGCAAGCAAAAGACAAGTGTGGGGATGTGATACGTGGTCGAAATCCGGTGCTTGTAATCGTTTAATTTGATGTTTTTACACAAGTTTTAGTTTCGAATTGCCTACTCTTGATTAGATATGTGTTTTGCAGGTTTAACAGAGTTTAAGGAGCTTTTCGGGAGCTTTACGAGTCACCGGAGCGAAAACGGAACCACCGGGATGTGAAACGGGTCAACCGGACTCAAGAAATGGACGAAACAGAAAAGCAAGCATCTAGGCACCGTCGCCGACGCCCACATGGGCCGTCGCCGACGGTTGACAGAACTTTCCGTGGCCAGAATTCACCGTAGACAGCGAGATTGACCGTCGGCTTCATTTGGAAATCTACACGCCGTCGCCGACGGACACATCCACCGTCGGCGACGGTCCTCCAATGTGGCATTCGCGAATTTCTTGATTTGGGGTGTGGGAAACGATTTTAATTGGTTGTTGTTCAATCAATTCGGGAGTTACACATTGTTTTGGAGTTTGAACTTGTTCTTGGAGCCTATTATCAGCATTCATTCACCTACCATCCACCTTCCTTCATCTTGACAACCCGAAATCATTATCAAGAATCATCACCATCATCACAATTAATCCATCATCCACAAACCCTAATCCTTCCACCATCATCATCTTTCACCAAACCTCATCATTCATCATTCTCAAGGCTTCAAGATGACTCCATCCGCATTCCAAGCATCCGGTGATCAAGTTGCATCAACCATGAGCGGCTAATCATCTCGGTTTCACCCCGGTGTAGGTAGTTGTTAATTTTAGGGTTTCAATTTGTTCTTGTTTCAACTTAGTGACAATTTGTATTTGGTTTTTGAAACTTTTGACAATAGTATTACATTTGTTACGAATTCGTGAATTGTCGAACGATGTTAAAAGTTATGACTTTGCGAAACGGTGATATGTAATTGGACGTTGTCGTTGTTAGGATTTACTTGTGTTGATTACAAAGTGTCTTTTTGTCCGTTCTTCGGGACGTTGATAGTTAGTAGCACCTAAGTCACGGTACACTAAATCCGTTAATCGAATGCATTTGAGTTGAAACTAAAACTTGTAGAAATCCTAGGTTAACAATTACCGAAACCGGGTGTGATTCCTTTTTATAATTATTGTTCTAGTAACCAAAATTCTTGCAATCGTTAATTAGTAGTTGTTACTCATTTTCATCACATCATTTAGTTTAAAATCTTATTTTCCAAATAAACAAAAACACAAAATTATTCTAGTAAGCTTCATAATCGTGACACAATTGTTTAATTCATTCGAATCCATACACAAACCACATACTCTTCGTGGTTCGACCCCTTACTACCACTAACACATTGTTAAGGGTAATTTGGGCTTATAAATATTATCTTTGACCGGAGCGCGACACTCCGATCAAATTGAACCAAGCCGAGCCGTATCCACATAATATGTATCAACAAACTCCCCCTTGGATGCTGCTCGCGAGGTTCGTAATCTCGTTCTCCATCTCTTGATGGTTCATTCATTCTCGGAAAGGATCTTCAAAGCCTTCACGTGTCACACACAGAAAGTGTATTAACAAACTCCCGCTTTTATCTAGGAAGTGTATCAATAAACTCCCCCTTTGATTATGCTTGTGAACCTTTTGATTTTCGATACTTTAGATCCTTGTGGTGTTGATGATAGATCAGCGGCAACTCGATTATCTTTATCTTTATCTTTTGAGTGCCTCCATGTCGTGCCTTCATTCCGAAGCTTATCATCGAACATGTTCTCCTCTCCTTTAGCATCTGCACATGCAAGAAAGCTAAACACGTAATGAGAACAAACGCTTGGAATATAGTTAACATAATCAAATAACACACATGTGACCATGTTTTCAACTACCGTCCGACAGTTTGAAAGTTTAGCAAATTATTCAATTTTAGTTCTTAACTTTCAAAACTTGCAAACTCTGACCGTTTATGAAGATTCAGTTGTTTTGGTTTTCAATCAGATTTCAGGCAACGAAGACTTGAGTTCCAACATCGGTTAATCAAAACTAAAGCAGAAATAAAATCTTTTTGACTTTTATAAAGTTTATATTAAAACACACCTAAAATCTTTTTGGCATTTTGAATATTTCAAACTTAAAGACTGAAAGCAGTAAATAAATATATACAGAGTTGCAGAAACTAAGAAAAGTAAAAGTATACAAACATTCTTTTTGCGAGTTTCGAGGGTAAGAGAATCATATCAGTGTACGGTCACGCCAAAATGCTCTTGTTGTTCTTTTTGTTAACATTTAGATAAACATCCTATAACGATTATCGGTATTGTTATCCATATAAGCTCAACTTATTAGATGTAATCATGGCGAGGGGATACGTTAAGGTATGATTTATACTTACCGACCGGTGTTCATCCACATCACGACACATTCCCGTATCAAGGTATGCACGAGAGTTCATCTTACTGGTGAGTATACCATTTATCATCTATTTTGACGTATATGAAAAATGTGAGAAACTCACTTATTTTGATGAAAACAAGCCCTATGTGATAGAATCACTTATTGATGAGGTACTTGATTTTCGATGCATGAAGGGCACAGGAGCAAGTCCGTGAACAGGTCAGTACTTTCGTACAGCAAAGAGACGAACTTGACTCCCGGATAAATGTGATATATTATCACTTGTTTTTGTGGGACATGTAATTGTTGATCACTTATTGAGGTCGTATGCAGTATGTACACGTATGTATGATATCATGGAAGATCTAGACTTCGTCTCCGTTTGTTTTGGTAAAAGAAACAACCATGATACCCAGATGATAAACAACATAAAGACCACATATCTCAGAATCTCGGCAATCTCTCAAACAAAATTTCGGTACTAAGACCATATGCCAATGAGTGGTTCCCACCTGGTCTTCAGCCAATTTAAGGTTTATATCACCCTGCACACTTTAAGATGATTGTGAGCCTACCGATACATCTTATATAGAGCTGCTTAACATTTTTTCTTTTGCATTTCAGTTTAAAGAGGTTTGGACAGACCACTGATGTACTATCATTTTCTCTTTTGCTCGCAAGGAAACTCATTTTTGTTTTTCTATTGTTTTTGCGTTTATGAAAATTTTCAATGTTTTTTAATTTTCAAATTTTGGAATTACTCCCCCTAAAATCAATAAACTAAGAATAAATTTAAAAAACACAAAGATATTTACAAAAATGATTTCCCGATGTCGGTTAACTCATGTTTTACCTCGATGCCGTTTACCAAAATTAAATTTTTGTCAGAAATGATTTATCGAATTTTGGAAAAATCAGTTGGCATGTCGGTCATCGGTGTGGACAAAAACAACATTAACGAGTTTCATATTGAAACAATCATGTGTGAAGTGATATTCGAGATCAATGTGTCTGGTCAAGAGTGCTGTACGAGATGATAATATTGCTTAAATATCGACAAGTATAGGAGAGATTAGAAATTTAAAACCGTATCCTGCAACTGCTTTGATCATTGCAAGGAATCTAAGCGCTCTCCTAAACTGGATATCCACCAGGTGTGGATTTTAAAGCCGATTTTGTAGCTACTGAGAAATCTCTTCACAGCAACAAGATCATAGACCTCTGGATCCGGCTGGTCTTCCACATTGCACCAGCGAAGGTCTTTGTCTTTCTCTTTGAGAGGAAGTGTGCGGTTGTTTAATCCACGCCAAGGCATCCGCACACCCGGTTGGTTTGTTCAACAAACACATTTTCTTCAATCACACCGTGGAGAAATGTACCCTACACGTTCATCTTGTGGACTTTGAACTTCTTGTGGAAGAAAAATCCATGAATCTTAAAAAGATTCAGACGTGCTGCAGGCGCGTACTTTTCATTGGAATCTTTCCTGTTGACCCGATCAAAAACCATAACAACCAAATTTTGGCATATTTTTCATCTTGTCGAATTTTTTAACTTCATTCAACCACATTCTTTCACCAACATATTTTTGTCTTCTTTTCTCCTCTCTCCATCAAAGTCAACAATATCCTCCTACATGTAACAATATTTCGGAGCCTTATGTCGCCGATCTTGTGCATGGACGCTCCACTATCAACAATCCTAAGACTATCAATAGTTCTTCCTGGAACATCCTGCACACTCATTCAGAGATTAGTTGGAGATGGGGACCCAAGCCTTCACAGACTTGGGTCGTCCGTCATCATCGAGAATTGTAACGTCCATTTCCCGATGATTCTGAATTGATGTAGCTCCCCCTGAAACAGTTACTGGTTTTGGTTTCCAAAACTGTTTTTGTTTTTCATTTTTAACTTCTAACTTAACAGACTATGTTTGGATAACCTCTGGTTTTAAAACCTTTTCAATTTCTTTTCTTTGTTTCCTTTTCTGTTTCATTTCCCGTTGTTTAACAATACGAGGGTCCTGTTTTGGTGAAACAGATCTTTTATGGTAATTGTTACCATGGGGGGCATCAACCTTTGCCTTTCCTTTCGTGAGATATGGACAATTTCTGACAATGTGCCCATACTCACCGCATTCGAAACATGATCTCCGCTCAACAAACCTAGGAGTATCATAACTGTAAGAGCTTGATGATGAACTTCGTGATCTTGAGGTACTTGGTCCTACATCACAACCGTTTGTGTGTTGTGTGTAATTGTTTTGATTGTTTCTTTTCAAAATTTTAACTTGTTTAACAAAATCCGTGTTGGATTTGTTTTCGAAAGTTTCAATTTTATCAGTCCCTTTGCATAATTATTTAAAAGTTTGCGCGTCGAAGGGTTAAAAGCGTCAACATGTTAATTCTTACCTCTGAGTGACCTTTTTAACAAACTGAGAGTTTCATAATAATTGATTGCACTCTCGGGAAGGCCTAATATTGGCCATTTAAGGCTTTACGCCAATAAGTGAAATTACGTGCAAGTTTGCAAGTTAAAGGGGTTAAAAGCGTCAACCTGTTTAATTATACCTCTGAGTGACCTTTTAATGAACCTGAAGCATCATGATGTTTGATAATACTCTCAGAATGCCTAATATGGATAACATAGGGCTTTGACGCAATAAAATGATAATGCGCGCAAATTTGCGCGTTAGAGGGACCAAAAGCGTCAACTTTTAAAACTACGCCTTTGAATGACCATTTAAGTGGCTGGAACGTTGAAATATTTGAGCATACACTCAGGAATGCCTAACATGGGTTACGTAAGGCTTGGATATTGTTAAACGATGTTACACACATTTATGTGCGTTAAAAGGACTAGAAATGACAACAAACAAAACTGCACTTTTGAGTAACCTTTTTAGCAAACCATGAACTCCGTA
Source organism: Helianthus tuberosus (assembly GCA_030545235.1). Lineage (NCBI taxonomy): Eukaryota > Viridiplantae > Streptophyta > Magnoliopsida > Asterales > Asteraceae > Helianthus > Helianthus tuberosus. Next base: position 147,908,169 of record CM060416.1, on the reverse strand, counting down.
ATGTTCGGTCTCGCTCCTGGGAGTGCGTTCGATCTGTCACTTAGGGTCCCATACTTTATATTAATATTTCACATTAGAATATAAAGTCTTGTGGCATTTATGTAATAAATAAAAGATTATAAAAGCTGATTATGAAGGCAGGGACCAAAACAGCAAGTCTGCTAAAGTTTGAAGCTGGGCCAGATGCCCTGGCAGGCCACGAAGCCCTCTTGGGCTGCCCTTACGTGGGCTGTAAACATGCAGCAGCAACAGCAACATTACAGTTATGAAACTAGGAAGTTTTGTGCCAAAAATGCAATAAAGGATGGTTAAAAATGTTTGAATGACAACAGGGACCATTTCTGCCATTCAGCAAAAGCTGAATTCTGGGCCGGCATAGCTCGCGGGCCTCGAAGAATGGGCTTGAATTCTTAGCGGGCCGCCAGAGCTAAAATCATCAGCGAAACTTGTTTTGTTGATGGTTTTAATACTTGCAGGCAATTCAAAGCTTTTTAAAACCATGTAATTCGAAACCTGGGGCTGGAAACTGATTTGTAACAGCTGTGGGTACACTTGGGATCATCTTATGATGTCCCTAGACACTTGTCAAGATCATATTCCTTTCAAAAAACTATAAATAGGCTTCAACTTCACTAGAACCCTTGCACTTTCAATTCCAATCTTCCTATCTGATGTAGCGTGATGATGGTTTTGGAAATCTAACGCGTTGATTCTAAGAATACCCGCGAAGATCTTTTCCCAAACCCCCAAATTCGTCCCCAAAAGACAAGAATTTAAAAAAAGGTCAAACAATTATTTTATAAAACTCCAAAAACTCCAAAAACTCCCCCCAATACAAATTACATGAGAACTTATATAGAGTTGTTATGATCAACTCAATGGACATAAATTAAAACAAAACTTAATGAACACTAAATGTGGATTTATTTCGTTACATAATTGAGTCGACACTTGACATTCCCGCATCATTATCCCCACCTTTGGAAAAACTCGTCCTCGAGTTTTGTCTCAGGCTAAAGCCACCTGGATCGAAAGGAACATCAATCCGATTCTTTTCGATTATTATCAAGGCCCGCCCAAGTAGTTCTACTTCACGGGTCATCTCATTTGACTCTGAACCTGTACCAGCTGGGTCGAACGGAGCATAGGACCATTTCTTTTTCACTATTGTCTTGACCCTCTCAATTAATATAGTTCCAACTAAATAACCATATAGTCGTAAACAATGGACCTCATTGCATTTTTTTACAAAATACCCATCAAGTTTAACAACTTTTTCTTCGTTTTGATCAATATGAGGGGCATCTTTTGACGACATAGCTTCTCCAACCTCCACAATCTGTCCATCAACCAAATTTTCAAATAGAACCTCGTACCAGATTTTTACAACATGAGAATTTTGTATACCATGGTTTTCATCATCCAAAATAATTTCCTCAAAACTATTTGTTGGAAAATTACCTTTTAAAATTGTACAAAAGTAAATTTGAGAAGCACCAAAATCTATTGTGTTTCTTAATGCCTTCGACTTCATTGCTTTGCTCATGAAATTTCTTTGCAAGCCCCCCATGCTAATAGGTTGAGTTCCAAATGTAGCCGCTGGACCACCCGTTACCATAGTAGGACCATCACCCTTAACGCTATGACTTTTGAAACTTGATTCGTCATCACCGGCTTCCATGATCGTCGACTCTTTTTTTTGGTCATGTCTAATGGTGAGCACACTACCGGTACCACCCGAATCATCGTCGCATGCCCAAGAATACCATTGCTCATCCTCGTATTCATCAAAACATGGTAGAGTGTGGTACAAGCGATAATCCCTCTCACAAGCCATTTTGAGCCAGGATTTTAGCTCTGATACCAACTGATGTAGCGTGAAGCAAAAACGAAGATCTTCGCGGGTATTCTTAGAATCAACGCGTTAGATCTTCGTTTTCGCTTCACGCTACATCACTATCTCTCAATGTTTGAAAGTTCCTGATCTATCTAGGAGCATCCTCTGAGTTTATTTCAGTCCCTAGGACCATATGTAAGTGTCCTTTCGTGACTAGTTTATTTTATTTGGCTTAAAAAGACGAAAAGTCAAGCGTTTACGACGAACGCTTTGACTTTTAGCTAGACCGTAAACGGTCAAGCCATTTTTCGCAACGAACATGGCTACGTGATTGTAATTAGGTAGGTATTAAACCTTCAAAAGGGCACCTCCTAAGAATCACGTTTGCTTGGTCAATTGACGGGTCAACGTAATATTGTTTTAAAAAGTCAATGTGTCAGTTTTTGAAATAATTGCGATATTAGTTTAGAAATGTTCTAAAATACGTTTTATCACTTAAACAACTTGGTAGTAATTATTAGAATATGTGTAAACATGTTCGGCTCGTCAATTCCAGTTTTAGGTCGGTTCGCAACCGAAAGTCGCGAAGTTTGACTTCTGCGTTGACTTTCGATTATGAACCGAATTAGATTAGTTTGCTACTAATTTAAGGTTCTGTTATGATTGTAATTTAATGTAGCATAACCCTATAAGGTTACACGATCATACTAGAAATCCGAGTTATTTGCTTGTTTCCGTTATTATGCTTAATTTTGACTATTTTGCCCTTATAGTGTAAAAACAAGATTTTTGGATATATGAGTATACAAATAGCTTTGTTACTGATATATAAGCATGCCAAATTATTTTGACATCATTTTCTGGTCTCAAACTAAAGTTATATAAAATATCGTAAAATTGAACTTTTTATTAATTAAACTACGCTTTTACGCAAAAATCATGTTTAGGCCCAAATTTTGACACCAAACTCATTACCTACTGTTATGGTATTATTTTTAGGGATTTTTGGAATATTTGGTCAGATTATTAACTGACCATATCATTGAGTTCTTGTATAAATTCGATAAATGACGATAATGCCCTTTTTGTTAATAAAATGAGATTTACATACAATCAACATGCAAAACCTTTTCCTACTGATTTTATACGTAAAATAAAATATTTTAACCATTCAAGGCTGGTCAAAATCTCAGAATCACATAAACATCGCAAACATCGTCAATTATCGATTTTTACGCTAATTAGGTGCATAGTATGGTTTAAAACCATATTTAACACCTAAGACTTGTTACCTACTGAATTTATAAATAAATTTTAATACTTTTACAGTAGGTATAAGTCATAAACTCAGACTTCCAATTTTATCCTTAACATATGTGAAATGACCAAAATGCCCATACGGTGCATAGTTTGGCCATAAATGATGAACCACACATATGTATGATATCTTACTGATTTAACCTTGTAAAATAAATATTTTTACAGAATGTTTTAGACCAGAACACCAGTTTATGTTTAAACTTCTTTTATAAATCTTAAAATGACCAAAATGCCCTTACGGGACTTAATTTGGTTTAAAAATATTTTTGGGCATAATTGTTGATATCCTATTGATATCATAACATATTTAAAGCATAATAACTTATGGAACTTGTACATGACTCATCCGGCTACCCGTTATGCATATACGCGTCCGGTACGGTTTATGCAACTAGTTTGCATAAATTAGCCGAAACGGGTCGAATCTTATCATTTTAACTTCAAATTCCAGAATGTATTTAGTTTAGCCATATAATACAAGTATTCATACTTGTCGGGTCTAAATTATATTCTAATCCGGTCATCGCTTAATCTAGTGTTTCGTACCGTAAACTTTTCTTTAAACTAACCGGTCTAAGTTTGTAACTTAAATAAGACCCGTTAGTAATCTAATAGATTAATAAAACGAACGTTCCAGATTAGGAGCCCCGGTAAAAGCTACTTGCACTAGTTTGAATAGATCATACGGCTGAGTAGATAAATCTTGCATTTAAAAGCTCAGGTAAATACTTTTAACTTATTTTCCCTTATATGGGCTTGGGATACGGTAAATTATTACCTCTTGGTAGGGTATTGAATATTTAATCGATTAATGGTTAAATCATTGAGATAACCCGTTTTAATCTGTTTTGTTTGATATATAAAAATTTGGGGGTTAATGATCGTATCCTGGATATCCTTGGCATCATTTAAATGCAAATGGCCACGACCTAAGCACGGGATGTAGGCATACACCTGACAGTTGCGATATGGTCTCTTTTCCCCAAAAAGGGAATTAAGATATAAGGTATAACCACACGTGAGGATAACTCCTTGTGGGACTATATTAGTGGTGTGTCTATTAATCATGACTCGACTTCTATCCTGGGCCCTGAACGTACGACAAACATGTAAATCTGTATGCAAGATTATTTTATATAATTATCCCAAGTTATAAAAGATTTTATGCCTTGTGCATCCAAACCAATTTTATAAACACTTTTCAAACGAGTTAGTTAATTGTATTTACCAGTGTAAACTGACGTATTTTCAAATGACCTAGTGACAGGTACTATACGTAATTGGCTGGAAGCTCCTGGGCGTTAAGTAGAGGATCTTGCAAGTCCGTAATGCCTTATGTCTGCTGAACATGTAGTGTATTCGATTTAGATCCGTCTGTGGATTTAATATTACAAGCTCGAATGTAATTATCTTTTCAGTATTTTCTGACAATTGGGTTTGTAATAATATTTTATATTCCAAGACTTCCGTTGTGCTATTCTGTGTATGTTTGACTATGACGATATCAATCTTACATCACGATACTCCCCACCGGGCTGAGCTGTAAATATTGGGGTGTGACAGGTCTGTCGTCAACGGTTGGGTGAAGATCATGGAGCAGTGGTCGGCGCACGCTGATTGGTGCCACATATGTGTCATTCTGTACTTTTTGTCCCCTACACGATTGTTAATCGTGCAGCATGATCTGATGCAGCCTGTTGAACGCCTATTGGCCCACTTCTCTGCCACTTGTACCTTCTGTACTTATCCGATGTGACTTTGCACTTCCTGTCCCTGCGCACGTCCCGAAGCAAGCACGTATCGCCCGACGCAAATTCAAGGAAGCTAGGTCTTTTGTTAAAGGAACTAAGTGTCAGAAATGGTTCTGTCTTGTTCCTGACTGTAGGTCCGGCTAGGGGAGGATCTAGTCGCCTAATCCTTGTATACGAACCACTCCGGTTGTGCGGAATCCAACCGGAATAGCAAACCGAGACAGAACACGCAAATAATCAACACACAAGACTCAACGATTAACACCTCTGTATTAATACGTATGAAAGGTTCGGTTACAATCCAATGTTTACAAATGTGTATTGCAAACTCTCTCTAACTCTCGTGTGTTCTCTGTGTTCTCTTCTATGTGTTCTCTCCTCTGTTCTCTTCTATGTGTTCTCTCCTCTGTTCTCTTCTATGTGTTCTCTCCTCCTGAAACAGAAACATAACACATCTATTTATACCCACAGACACAATTACATGTGACGAAACAGAATATAGGCGACGAATCAGAATCATGGTCGACGAAACACATCTGTTTCGTCGACTTCTGGGCTGATTCGCCGATGTGGCCTTTGGCCCAAACAGTTGAGGCCCAATTCCTGTTTCGCCATCTTCTCTCAGCCCAAGGACTTTAATGTTGAGCCCAGTCCTTGTCTTTTCTCTGGTGTCGGCTTGAGGTCTTGCACACGACGGAGGAAAGTCGTCACAATACGTGCCGAACCGAGTCGCGTCCACAATATCATGTATCAACAAACTCCCCCTTGGACGCTACTCGTGAGATTCGCTTCTCATATCTTCTATGTCGGAGGATCCTCAAAGTCTTCACGTCTTGAAGGCAAAGAGTGTATCGACAAACTCCCATTTTCATGTAGGAAGTGTGTTGACAAACTCCCCCTTAACATAAGCTCCCCCTTGAGTTATGCTCGTGAAATACTTGTTCTTTATGAATTGAGATCCTTGTGGTGTTGATGATGGTCAGCGGCAACTCGATCATCTTCATCATTTGAGTGCCTTCACGTCGTGTCTTCATTCCGAAGCTTGTCATCGACCATGTTCTCCTTGCCTTTAGAATCTGCACATGCAAGAAATCTAAACGCGTAATGAGAACAACTGCCTGGAATATCATAAGCAAACGACACACATGTGACCATTGTTTAATCAAACACCGTCCGACAGTTTGAAAGTTTAATAAATTTATCAATTTCAGTTTTTAACTTTCAAAACTTGCAAATTTCGACCGTTTATGAAGATTTAGTCGTTTCGGTTTTCGTTCAGGTTTCAGGTAACGAAGACTCGAGCTCCAACATCGTACGATCGAAAATAAAACAGAAATAAAATCTTTTTGGCTTTTATAAAGTTTATATTAAAACACTCCTAAAATCTTTTTGGTATTTTTAATATTTCAAATGTAAAGACAGAAAGCAGTAAATAAATATATACAGAGATGCAGAAACTGAAAGCATTAAATAAATATTTACAGACATTCTTTTTGCGAGTTTCGAGGGTAAGAGAATCATATCAGTGTACGGTCATGCCAAAACGCTCTTGTTGTTCAATTAATTAACATTAAGATAAGCATCCTATAACAATTATCGGTATTGTTGTCCACATAAGCTCAACTTATCAGATGTAATCATGGCGAGGGGATACGTTAAGGTATGATTTATACTTACCGACCGGTGTTCATCCACATCACGACACATTCCCGTATCAAGGTATGCACGAGGGTTCATCTTACCGGTGAGTATACCGATTATCATCTGTTTGACCGTATATGATGTGAGATTCTCACTTATTTTGATTTGAAAACAAGCCCTATGTGATATAATCACTTATTGATGAGGAACTTGATTTTCATATGCATGAGGGCACAGGAGCAAGTCCGTGAACAGGTCAGTACTTTCGTACAGCAGAGAGACGAACTTGACTCCCGGAAAGAATGTGATATATTATCACTTATTTGTTTGGACATGTGATTGTTTATCACTTATTGAGGTCGAATGCAATATGTACACGTATGTATGGTATCATGGAAGATCTAGACTTGCGTCCCCGTTATTTTTCGGTAAAAGATACAACCATGATACCCAGATGATAAGCAGCATAAAGACCGAATATCTCAGAACCTCGGCAATCTCTCAAACGAAATTTCGGTACTAAGACCATATGCCAATGAATGGTTCCCACCCAGTCCTCAGTCGATTTAAGATTTATATCACCCTGCACACTTTAAAATGATTGTGAGCCTACCGATACATCTTATATAGAGCTGCTTATCGTTTTTCATTTAAGGTTTAAAGAGGTTTAGACAGACCACTGATGTACTATCATTTTCTCTTTTGCTCGCCAGGAAACTCATTTTTGATTTTCTATTGTTTTTGTGTTTTTGAAATTTTTCAATGTTTTTGGATTTTCAAATTTTTGGATTTAATTTACTCCCCCTAAAATCAATAAACTAAGACAAATTTAAAACACAAAGGTATTTACAAAAATGATTTTCCGATGTGGATTACTCTTGCTTGACCTTAATGCCGTTTACCAATAATAAATAGTCAAATCTTGATTTGTCAAAAGCTTTGGTAAAAAGGTCGGCACGTTGGTCATCGGTGTGGACGTAAGCAACATCGATTAGCCTTTTCTCAAAGCAATCACGTATGAAGTGATACTTAATGTCGATGTGCTTAGTCTTTGAATGCTGCACAGGATTTTTAGTGATCTGTAATGCAGCAGAATTATCAACGTAAATAGGAGTAGTTAGGAATTCAAAACCGTAGTCGCGCATTTGTTGTTGGATCCACAGGACTTGGGAGCAACAACTTGAGGCAGCAATGTATTCAGCTTCGCATGTTGATGTAGCGACGCATGTCTGCTTCTTGCATTGCCATGTGACTAGGCGATTTCCCAAAAACTGACATCCAGCCGTTGTGGATTTGCCGTCGATTTTGCATCCGCCAAGATCTCCATCTTGTTCTTTGATGAAAAGAGTACAATCGATAAGACCTCTGCGAAATCCATTCTCCAGCAAATAATTAGATAAGGTTGCGTACCAAGCTCGCGGTGCTTGATGAAGACCATAGAGAGCTTTGTTGAGCAACCAAACCCGATCGGGATGAATAGGATCTTCAAAACCTGGAGGCTGTTCGACGTACACCTCTTCTTCTACCACACCATGTAAGAATGCACTTTTCACGTCCATCTGGTATACCTTGAAACCTTTGAATGAGGCATAAGCCAGAAAAATCCGAATTGCTTCTAGACGTGCAACAGGTGCATACACTTCGTTGTAGTCGATTCCTTCAATCTGACGAAAACCTTGAACGACTAGTCTTGCTTTGTTTCGAATAACGATACCACGGTCATCCTTTTTGCATTTAAACACCCAACGGGTACCAATCTTCTTGTAACCAGCAGGTTTCTCTACGAGTTTCCAGACACCAAGCTTCTGGAATTGTTGCAGTTCTTCCTGCATCGCTTCAACCCATGAATTGTCTTTCAAAGCTTCTTTCCAAGTTCTTGGCTCTTCCTGTGAGACATAACACGCGAAAGACCAATCATTTTGTTGACCAGATTCTCGGATAGTTGCATACAAGCCTGCATTGTTGTTGTTCCGCAACATGTTTCTTGTTTGAACGCCACTTTGAACATTTCCGATGATGTTTTGTTGAGGATGGGTATTGTGAATCCTTGTTTCTGGATTATCTTGAACTGGAATATTTGTACCCAGATTGTTGAGATTGAGATCAACAATCAATTCAAGGCCCGGAATTGACGAAGAGGATGATGCAGAAGTTTCAGCTGTTCTAGGGACATCCACTGGAGGAGTACCCTCTGAAATACCATGAACTGCTGTTGGAGCTTCTTGATCTGCATCTAGAAATTCATCATCCTCTGAAGATTCGTTCAATTCGGTAGCATCGTGAAAATCCTCATTGTCGAGAGCATTATTGTTCACTGAAGATGGTTCTTGATTGACAATAATGGGACGAACCAACGGTGAATCTGTTGCATTGTCACTCTCGAAAAACATCCTTGCTGCAGCATTTTCTTCAACTGCTTCAACATTGATCGAATTGAAAAAGTCATCGTACTCGAACATCCAAGGCTGACCAGGATTTCTAACCGGTAAAGTGTGCCTTTGTACTCTGACTTCAGACCATTCCTCGACCCTTTTAGTCTCTAGATTCCAGACTCTTAAGTTCGGGGTGGAATACCCAAGAAAGTATCCTTCAATGGCTCTTGCCCCAAACTTTCCATTAGGATCGATTATTGTGCACGGAGCTCCAAACGGTTCAAGATAGGACAAGTCTGGTTTCCGTTTGTTGATAAGCTCAAAGCAGGTCTTGTTGTGCCTTTTGACTGTAAGGACTCGGTTCAACGTATAGCATGCAGAAGACACAGCTTCAGTCCAGAATGGAATGGGTAGCTGCGATTCTACCAACATAGTCCTAGCAGTCTCGATCAATGTGCGGTTCTTACGTTCAGCGACGCCATTTTGTTGAGGAGTATAAGCTGCACTAAATTCGTGAAGAATACCTTTTGAAGTGCAAAACTCCGCCATGGCATGATTTTTGAATTCAGTACCATTGTCGCTACGTATCCGCCTAACCTTCAACTTATATAGATTCTCAATCTGAATGATTAAGTTTTTGATAATACCGAAGGTTTCACTCTTATGTGCCATGAACGCCACCCAAGAAAATCTTGAATAATCATCAGTAATCACGAGGCAATATTGATCATTCCTAATGCTTTTGTGCTTGACAGGACCGAACAAATCCATGTGCAAACGTTCAAGAGGAACAGCCACCGTGTTGACTTTCTTTGTAGGGTGTCGCTTCTTCGTTTGTTTTCCTTTCTGGCACGAGACACAGATGTCTTGAAGATGAAAATTTTTAAGAGGAACACCATTCACCAACTCGTTTGACACCAAATGATTCATTTTGCGTAAGTGAATGTGACCCATTCGTCTGTGCCAAGAGATTGAGTCTTTTTCTGTGGCTTTGGAAACGAAACAAGTTGCTTGTGCAGACGTTGTGATAGCTTGGCTCATATCAAGGACATACAGATCATTTATCCTTGGAGCCGACAAGAGAATCCATTCTTTTGGAATTTTGAAGCCGGGTTTCAGCACATAACATCCATTTGCATCAAAGTGTACTGAGAACTGCTTATCACAAATTTGAGAAACACTAAGAAGATTGTGATCAAGTTGTTGTACGAAGTTGATCTTGTCAAAACTAACAACCCCGTTAGAAATCATTCCTTCACCCGTAATATATCCGCCCTTATCTCCAGCAAAAACAACATAACCTCCTCTAATAGATTTGACGTCGTAGAGAAGCTTCATGTCGCCTGTCATGTGCCTGGATGCCCCACTATCAACAATCCAATGACTACTGATAGTTCCTCCTGGAACACCCTGCACATGAACTCACACCATTAGTTGGAGATGGGGACCCAAGCCATTGTGGTCTTGGGTCTTCCATTTTCATCAATGACAATAACTTCTATTCTTTGATGATTTGAAAATTGTGATGGTCCCCCTGAATTTTTAACCGTTTTTGGTTTCCAGGTCTGTTTTGTGATGCCAGTTTGATTGTTTGTAAGTCTAACTTCGTTTGAACTTTCTGGTTTAACTGGAACAGATTGTTTTTGAACCACATCAATTTTAATCGCCTTTTCAATTTTCTTGACCGGTTGGCGTTTCTGTTTCTTTTCCCTTTCTTTTACAAGTCGGGGATCTTGTTTTACAGAAACAGATCGCTTGCGGTCAGTTGGGCCACGGGGAACATCAACTATGCCTTTTTGTTTATGAAGATACGGGCAATTTCGAACAATATGCCCGATTGTTCCACATTCAAAACATGATCTTCGTTCAACAAACCCCGAAGTATCATGTGGTCGTCTTGCCGATGATGAACTTTGTGATCCCGAGGTACTAGGTTTTGAACAACTTGGTTCATTCCTTTTCATCACAGTTGCTTTTTGGACAAAATCTAAATTAGATTGATTTTCAAACTTTGCAATTTTGTCCGTTCCCTTAGATTTCACAAAGTTCACATTCTTCTTTTTCTTCTGATTCGGCTTCCTTTGACTTTGAGTCGGTGTTTTACCTCTTGGTTTGGCATGATTTTGCTGTTTTTGCACTGTTGGTAATTTTTGATTGCCAAATTGTTTTCGAACTTCGGCCTTTGGGATAGGAGGGCACTGTGTGACTGTAACACGTGATCCTGTCTTTCCCAAAAACTTACTTGTTGAATTTTCAAAGACTTTACTGATTAATGATTGATTAACATTCTTAATAGGAAAATCTTTGTCTGAATAAACTTTATCATCACCAACAAGAGTGTACAGCAAATCCACACTCTCCGACTCTTTTGCAGATGTTGACTCGGTTGGAACAGTCTTAGCGGGTTTTGCGGGAGGATCACATAGAATATGATTCTCAAGAGGTATGTCCTCTTCTTTGATTACCGCATCAGACTTTTCCGAATCAGTATCATCGGATTCATCATCAGAAGAATCAGTATCCTCAATCACAACTGTAGGATCCTGATTCTGTTCAGCAGAGGACACACATGTATCTGCTGACACATCTGAATCTGATGATACTTCTTTCTTGTATCCGAGACCTGTTGCACATTCTGCTGCAAATTCCTTAACATCTAGAGGAACAGATGGTTCAAAATGAGTTCTATACTCCTCATCGGGCAGTGCATCATAATTGTGTCTGACAGGTGGTGGACATTGCTTATATCCAATACATGTGACATCCTTTTTCTCTTTCTGAACATCAATGATGTGATCCAACACATAGCTAGAGCTCAAATAGCTATCCAACTTGAGTCGGATCGCCTCACTTTCGGTTTTAACACAAGCCATTTCCTTTTGCATTACCTCAAGGCGAGTTATATACAAATTAATGTCAGTTTGTTTTCTGGAAACCATTTTTGTTAACTCGATTTTATCTTTCTTTAATTTTTCAATCATCGATTTAAAATCCTTTTCATGGTTTTCATAAAACATGTTGGCTTCAGTGCACTTTGAAAGATCAACAGTTAATTTCTGATTATGAATGAATGTCACATCATATTTCTCTTGCAAAGCCTCGTGTTTGCCTTGCAATTCACACCACTTATCATTCAATGACACATGTTTGTCTTGCAAGTCAAACAAACTAGCTTGTACAGCATCATGTTTGCCTTGCAACTCAGACATGTTTGCCTCTAAATCAGCACATTTACCATTTAAACTATCACAGTTATCACAGCTAACAGAAGTGGGTTCATCGACACATACCTGACTTGATGAACTGTCGACATTAGCCATAAAGGCTGAATGGAGAGAAGACGAAGAATAAGCAGCTTGATCCACCAAAATAGATCTTCTTTGAATTCCTGCTGCAGCTTCATCCAATAGCTCATCAATAACTGCATCGACTGACGCACTTGATGTGTCATCTTCCCGATCATTCCCTGAACCCGAGGACTCTTCATCTGAACTTCCAGTGTAACCGGAGCTGTCTTCATCTTCAGAAGATTCATCACCATTGGTGGAAGATTCTCCACCACTGGCGTGTTTAAGATCCTTGACAATTTCAGCAAAGCAAACTGTTCCATCTGGAGCATCATTTCCCAACTGGATCGACCAATCACAACCTTCATCTACTTGAACCACAAGTGCCTGGTTGGCATTTGATGGTCCTGCTTGGCTTTGGTTGTTGACAGGTACCAACGTACGAACATTGTTCCTGTTCTGGTTCTGCTGGTTGCCTTGACCTCTGAAAGGATTCTGATTTCCATGTTGAGATGGCCTCGTACATTCACGCTTGAAATGACCACGTTCACCACAATTGAAGCATTTAACAGCCTGCTTATCAAACCCATACTTGGTGTCTTTCTTGCTTTCCAAGCTGGTTCTGCCCGTTCTTTCCATGAAATCCTTTGCTCGCCTAACAGCACTGGCAAAGGCCCACTTGATGTCCATCATCTCCATCTCCTCTTTATCTATCTGCTGATAGTCTTCTTGTGTCAGATTAATGTTGCCAATCTGACCTTCTACCAATCCACAGTATGCGCTCACCAAAGTGTTTAGCAGCTCCATGTGTTCCTTGGCTACTTCCACACTGACTTTAGAAAAGCTTGAGGTGTCGAGCCGTACTGTATTTGGCTTTGATTGCTGACTAGCAGATGATGTGCTTCCATAACATGCTTGCTGTTGAGGAGGAAGTGGATTCCCATACATATCAGTTGTTCTGATAGGCTGTTGTGGTGCTGGTTGAGAAGCTGGTTCAAACGGATTTCCGTACATATCTGTAGTTTTGATAAGTCGTTGGCTCTGCTGTTGTGGTACTTGTTGAGGAACAGGTTCAAGCGGATTTCCATACATGTCTGTTTTTGGAAGGACTGGAACTTGAACAGTATTGCCATACATGTCAGTGGTAGACACAAACGCTGTTTGAATTGGAGCATGTGAAGAAGGTTTTGTAGAAGTGCTAGAAGTTCCATAATACATCTCAGGATTTTGTGGCACTGGAACTCTTTTCGCTTTAAGAGTTTCTTCCTGATTCTTGTTTTCCAAGATTTGAACAAAGTCATTGAAGCTTGTTGTAGCTAACGTGCCATTGCACTTCAAGATTTCCAAGAAAGTATTCCATTGGGGTGGCAACGCATCAGCAAACTTTTTCACAATCTCTGCTGAAGGTGTAACAACATCAAAATTTGACAATTCAGACAGCAAATGATTAAATCGACTTATCAAATCTCCTAAAGATTCATTCTCCATACAAGAAAAACCATCGAACTCTTTCTTTAGCAAGTCTTTTCTCAATTGACGTGTTGCTTCATTTCCCACGCCCCTTATCTTCAATGCGTCCCACAACCTCTTTGTTGTCTTGTAATTGATAAATTGATGATAAATGTCTTTACTTAACGCCTGAGTAAGAATGGCATACGCTTTCTTCTCTAAGTCATAGACCTTCTTCTGATCTTCCGTAAGATCAGCAAATGTAGCAGCAGATGAAGCGGCAACCTCTATTGTTTGATCAAAATCTGTGATGAAACGCAACCACAGTTCTGTATTTTGACCAAGGACGTATGTATGAAATCTACCAAACCATCCCGGATATTCACTTAAGTGCATCAACTTTGGAGGCCTATTCAAACTTCCCGTTTCACTTTCGCTTAGCAAAATGCTTTGAACACTTGGAGCTTGATTTGATACGAATGCCCATTGACCGGTAGATGTAGCATTAGCTTGCGAAGATGCCGGTGCGGGAGACGGAGTTCCATAGTACATTTCTCTAAATAAATCCTCACTGCTTCTATACTTGTTTTCTGTATTTGACGGAGTACCCCAGGCCGGATTCATTTTTGATCAAAAATAATAAAACCTGAAATTCACACCTCAAACAAACTGTCAAAGCACAAATACAAACCTTCTGTTAAAAACTGACAGGTGTTTTGACGAAACTGGCTTATGATTATGTTCGACGAAACAAGATGATCGACGAAATAAGCCTAAATTTGATATGCGACGAGACTGATTTAGACAATATAAGTGTTGACGAAACAGCCCACTTATGATTTGGGCTGCCAAGTCGACGAAACAGAAGCCCAGTAACAATGTCCACGAAACAGAAGCCCAGTAACAAGGTCCACGAAACAGAAGCCCAAAAACAAGCAATATCGACGAAACAGAAAGTCTGTTTCGTCGTGGAGGGGCTTGACGAATGAGACCTGTTTCGTCTGATGTCTGATTCGTCGAAACGGTAACAGGGGTTGGTGAGATCTGTCTGACACGGTACAACTTTGAGACAACCTTGCACGTCCAAGTTCACCAACCAGTATGGTCTCCAATATTTTAATCAAATTTCAATTTCCAATTCACAAACACTTATTAATTTAAACTTTTTAAGATCAAAAAGTGGGTTTCAAGAAGAACACTTTGAAGATGGCAAGAACACGATGAATTTTCCGGTGACTCGAAAATTTCCAAAACCCAAATTTTTGCTAAAATGTTTAATAAAAAAAACCAATAACTAATATGTGAACGTTAATTTTACGAGGTTTTTAACAAAACATAAAGCAAAACACAACACTTAGCTCGATTTTAAGAAATTTTCCAGAAAATTATGAACTTTTAAATCCCGAAAAACGCAAGAACACCTCGGTTTTAACAAGGAGAAGAGCCAAGGCTCTGATACCACTTGTAGGTCCGGCTAGGGGAGGATCTAGTCGCCTAATCCTTGTATACGAACCACTCCGGTTGTGCGGAATCCAACCGGAATAGCAAACCGAGACAGAACACGCAAATAATCAACACACAAGACTCAACGATTAACACCTCTGTATTAATACGTATGAAAGGTTCGGTTACAATCCAATGTTTACAAATGTGTATTGCAAACTCTCTCTAACTCTCGTGTGTTCTCTGTGTTCTCTTCTATGTGTTCTCTCCTCTGTTCTCTTCTATGTGTTCTCTCCTCCTGAAACAGAAACATAACACATCTATTTATACCCACAGACACAATTACATGTGACGAAACAGAATATAGGCGACGAATCAGAATCATGGTCGACGAAACACATCTGTTTCGTCGACTTCTGGGCTGATTCGCCGATGTGGCCTTTGGCCCAAACAGTTGAGGCCCAATTCCTGTTTCGCCATCTTCTCTCAGCCCAAGGACTTTAATGTTGAGCCCAGTCCTTGTCTTTTCTCTGGTGTCGGCTTGAGGTCTTGCACACGACGGAGGAAAGTCGTCACAATACGTGCCGAACCGAGTCGCGTCCACAATATCATGTATCAACACTGACCTCGCGCGCGACTGAGGGCACACCCTTGTAGTCGGTGCAAAGATCGAGGAAACCAAGCTTTGGTTTTTATAAGCTATTAATTTAATTAAAAGAACTAAAATGACTATATTCATGAAAGTATAAAAACACCATTCTACTATTCACTTGTGAATTAAAAGATAGGGTAACTAAAAGCTTATAATCTTAAATTCTTAATTACCAACTATAAAGCACTAATATAATATTTATATTCTTTATTATTACCCTATCAATTAATTATCTATACATATAATAAAAGAAACCAATTGATGGACACGTATCGATATAAGAGGCATCTATTTTTTAGTTTTCCCGCCATATATCTACCTTTATTTAAAATAATTTATCAAGTTATCACATATTTAAAGTCGACGTTTATCTATAACTATATCTCTATATTTATATTTATCTTCTAATATAATCTTTATACTTATCTTTATTTTATTATTTTGTGAGTAAATTGCACAAAACGTCCTTTATATTTCCTCAAACTTGCAAGTTCCAACCTTAATATTTAAAACTTGCTAAAAACGTCCTTTAAGTTTATTTTTATTGCTGCTTTAATCCTTTATGAATAACCAAGTTAATTATCTCAGCTTATTTTCCTCACATGCCTAACATGTAAGGGTTCCACTATCGTTTAATGACCAACATCAACTGACTCGCAAAATGGAACGGAGATGTGGTGCAAACACAAAACTGCCTGAAACCCAAGCAAAATTGCCTATGTTTTCACCAGAGATATAGTCCAAACAAAACTGGATCTCTTAAATTTATGGGGCCATTCACATAGAGCAAGCCCCTTTTCATTCCGAACTATCAACATCCACTCGGAGGAGAGATCCAACCCGCGTTTCGCTGACTAAATGCCAAACAAGGCATATTTGCAGGTTGATAGCCTCATGTTAGTTTTGTATGCGATTTCAAATTGAAGAGTGCATATTATTTTTTTGTAATTGTTTTCCTCTTAATTTTGATTACTTGATTGAGATTACATGTATTAAATAGGGAAGAATAAAAACTAATATTTAGGTACAAAGTAATGGGTCATGAATGAGGAAAGAAGAAATAAGTGGATTTAATGGACTGGATGTATATTTGAGTGCAAAATTTGCGTTTATTTGAATTGTGAATAGATTCATTTCATACTCAAAAGTCTCTAATGGTGATGGCTGAGGGCCTTATTTTTTTATTTTTTACACTTAATAACAATAACTATTTAATATTCTATTGATCCGACCACATGTAACACAGACGTCTTTAACCTGTTAATAAATTAAAAAACAACAAGGTAAAATGTTATAATATTTGTAATACACAAGTTTATAACCTAATAATAGAAAAATAAAAAAACGAAGTAAAATATTCTAATATGTAAATAGTATATCAAAGTTCTTTTTACCAAAAACGTATTTTGACGTCTGTGTGTGTTAACTGATTACATTATATTTATTCAACTTGTGTAGTACACATGCTTATTCAACTCATGTTATACACAGGTAATTAAAGATGTAACTTTTTTATTATACAAAAATATATTTAATCAACCCGTGTAATACACGGGGTTCTAACCTAGTATTGATATAAAGGCGACTTCATGCACGACTTAAAACTTCAAGGATAAACCACAACTCAAATATATAATATTGATATTCTTTATTATTACCCTATCAATTAATTATTGTTATAATTACCAACTATAAAGCACTAATATAATATTTATATTCTTTATTATTACCCTATCAATTAATTATTGTTATAAAGACGACTTCATGCACGACTTAAAACTTCAAGGATAAACCACAACTCAAATATATAATATTGATATTCTTTATTATTACCCTACTATCAGTTAATTATTGTTATAAAGACGACTTCATGCATGACCACGACTCAAATTTCAAGAGAGAATATTCCTAGTAACTACACTTGTGAAAAAATAAAATAAACCCTAATACATTCTCTCTTAAAAAAGCCATATATAATACCATATCACATTAATATTCAAAATCCCCATTGCCAATTTTGAATTGTTACCCCAAAACATCATGGATCGATGCCTTTACCAGGCTGTTCTAAACGGTGACACCATCAACTTCACCAAGCTCGTTGAGGAAGACGAAACCCTAATCACACAGACTGTGTCCGGATCATCAAACACAGTCTTACACTTAGCTGCGAGGTTCGGCCACCTGGAGCTTGTGAGAGAGATATTGAAACGGTGGCCTGAAATGGTGGCAGCGGAGAATGGGGATCTGGAGACCGCGTTGTATGAGGCGTGCCGAGAAGGGGAGATTGAAGTGATGAAGGTGTTGATGGCAGCGGATGAAGGGGTGGTGGGAAAAGTGAATTGCAAAGGTGAGAGTGTGTTGTTTGTGGCTAGTGAAAGAGGGATGGTGGAAGTGGTGAAGCATTTGTTAAGGTTTCAATGGCTGCTTGTGCATGAAGTTGATGCGTTTATGTGTTCTATACATGTTGCTGCTGCTGCTGGACACACAGGTATTAGTTACTAGTATTTTACCCTCGTATGATATGTATAACTATGAAGTATTTGATTTAATGGATGAATAAAAATAAATAAAACAAAATCTGCATTTAATCATTCATGAAATATTTAAATATCTTGTTCCATGAGACATAAAGTTAAAAGAATCAAGCATACGTAAAAAGTGTAATCACCGACAAGAATATATACGTGGAATAACTTTTATGACTTAGACCTTGCGACCTTAGGCGCCCTTCGCTGCCATGTCATCTGCCATCCTTATAAATACTTAAAAACTCTTACTTCATCTCCAACCCAATAAATATCCATATCCTTCTTAATTTCCATCTCATTACCTACCCACTACACACAATATTTAAATAATTTTTTTCTTTTACTTTAGACCCACCAACATGCAAAAACCAACAAAAACAAAGCCCTTGTGGAAGGGCTTAGTTGCTAATGGCACCCTAAGAACATAAGTTTACAACGGTAAGGGCTTTTAAAGGCCTCTAAGGGCATACCTCCAAAAGATGCATTGGAGATAGTCTTAGGCTGTGTCGTATGAACGTATGGGGTAACGTCCCTGAGTGGCGGATCTCACTACTAGAAAAATTAAAATTTCTGACACCATTTTCCGTAGGAAATGCGTCACAACTCGCGATTTTCTACGAATTTGTGGCGAAATGCGTATGTAGGAAAACCACTCGTAGGAAACTGGTTTCTTACGCATTTTCTACGCATTTTCCTACCCATTTCTGAAAGAAAAGGGCTGTCACAAATTGCTACACATTTTCTACATATTTTCCTACCCATTTAACGGAAGTTAATTTTTAATTTTTGCTACACAATTGTCACGAAATTTAATTTTCTACGAATTTGTGACGAAATGCATATGTAGTTAAACAACTCGTAGGAAACTGGTTTCTTTACGCATTTTCTACGCATTTTCCTACCTATTTCTGACAGAAAAGGGCTGTCAGAAATTGCTACACATTTTTCTACGCATTTTCCTACCCATTTAACGGAACTTAATTTTTTATTTTTGCTACACAATTGTCACGAAATTTAATGTTTTTTCTAGTTTTATTATATTTACAAAACATCAGAGAGATCAGATACAAAAGCAAATAAAACTAAAAACTATAAAATTTCAATAACATTAATCATAAATTTATACAAATTTACAAACAAAAAATGTATAAAATCTACTAACATAAAGAAAATAAAATTACATATTCCTTTAACAAATTCAATAACATTAACCCACACCCATCTCATTTTTCAGCTCTGGAGAATCGAAACCAACATCGAACACCTTCCGAGCAACTCAGCAACTCAACAATCATCTCTTGTGACAAAACAAGTATTATGAAGCCTTAAGAACGTGCTTTTTGATGCATATTTATAAGATCTGTGAGAATATATCATAAGATTTATTAGGATGCATCATGAAATTTGAAGGTTGTGACAGATCAAAAATGTTATTTAATTTCTATGAAAATACTATAAGCCTTTTAAGGTACAAAAACCTCTTATATAACTTCCAGATTCGTATGAACTTCCAGATTCGTATGAACTTTTTGTTCCAGATCAAAAAACTTCCAGATTCGTATGAACTTTTGTTCCAGATCTGTTGTTCCAGATTCGTATATAACTTCCAGATCTGTTGATGAACTTGTTGTTCCAGATTCGTATATAACTTCCAAGGCAGAAGGAGACGCAGTGTGGGCGGGGTTGTCGGAGAGCGGCCGGCGCATGTCGCCGGAGATTGGCTAGGCTGATCGAGAGAGAAGGGGGCAGGGGGGTTTGTGGTGTGGTGTTGTTCAAAGTGAAAGGAATTTAGGGTTTAAACTAAAGCTTTTGATTCTAGAGTATTTTTAACCGTTAGATTGATTATTAGGTGAACAATGGACCATAGGATGGTGATCCATGTGAAGTTGAAGTAAAGCTTTTGATTGGCTCAAAAACCTTTTGAAATCCTTGTGAAAAAAACCAAACACGACAGTGTATTTAGATTTTTTAAAAACTTAAATATCACAAGTTAATTATAATAGAAAAATCACATTATATCATATATTAATTAATAGAATAAAAACGTAAAACAATAATTAAGAGACTTGTTATTCCCACGAGTGGATGGTTTCAGTAAAATCATAAAACCAGGGCCGGCCATGAGAATTCGTGTACCCTGTTTGTATGAGTGTACCCTATTAGAAAAATATTTTACGTATACACATCGGGTTTTTTCATAAAAAATGTGCCCCTCGAAATATCGGGCCCTGGCTGGTGGTCCTCCCCGCCCACCCCCAGGGCCGGCCATGATAAAAACATAAATCCGGCACAATTAGTGCATCCCCGTGCAAATGATTCCAGTCCAACTTAGGCCGTGGGGTATGGTGGGGCTTGGGTTGGGGCATTGGCCATTGAGAGTCTGCCATGTCACCTTTCTTCTTTGCCCCACGCCCGGCTTCAAAGCCAAGCCCCAAGGGCCACGCCCAAAACTGTTGGTGCACTTGTGTCTGTACTTTGTCTGTATTTTGTCTTGATACCAAACGATGTCGTTGTTAGTCTTGTAAGTTTGACCAAGTCAACCATCCTCCTGGTTTGACTTGGACAAACAGTTTGAACAATGGGTGTAATATGTCTGGGTCGAAAGATGTGTCATCGAAGGATTGTTTATATCCTTCGATGAGCTCGAAAGATAAGCCTTCGATGGATGGACCTCGAAAGATCTCATCCTTCGTGGTTCATGTGGATCCTTCGATGGGTTCCTGGTCGACAGATGATCTTACGATCAGTCTGTCTGATCCTTCGACCAGACGATCTGTGTTGGGTATAAATACCCATGTGTTGTGTTCACTTCTATAGTTAGACAAAAGATAGACAGAAGAGAGACATTTAGAGAGAACACACACACTGAGAGAGTTTGCAAAACTGATTTGTAAACATTGCGCTGTAACTGAACCTTTCATACGTATTAATACAAGTGGTGTTAATCGGTGAAGTTTGTGTGTTGTGTTTGTGCTTGTTCTATCTCGGTTTGCATGCTAGCTTGGATTCCGCACTTGCTAGTGTGTTAGACATAACAAGGAATAGGTTAAACCTCAACCTCCGAGGGACCTACAAGTGGTATCAGAGCCGTGGCTCTTTTCCTTGTTAAAAACCGGGTTTATACAAGATTTTGGAGTGTTTTGGACAAAAACTCATTTGGTTTAGTAACCGTTTTCTGTGATTTTCTCGCTTTTCTTGACATTAAAACGTGTTCTAAACTAACCGGGTGTGTTAAAGGAAGGCTTGGGTAACTTAAAAATCTGTTTTTAAGTTGTTTGGTTATTTCCGGCCAAAACTCCGGCTTACTCCGGTGACCGGTTTCTGGGTTGGTCTTTCGATTTTTAATAATATTTTATTGTTCAAATCTGGTTTTGGCAGAAAATCATGGTCTGACCATACTTTCTGCCGAAAGATTTCACCAACCCATCACCTTTTTCACCAACCTGTCATCCTTTGTCAACTGTGTCAGATCAGATCGAAGGGTATCCTTCGAAGTCGAAAGATCATCTTTCGATCATAGGAGGTTCGATAGATAATCATCCTTCGAACATCCTTCGAAGCCTGTGACTTATCTTTCGATCCACGGAATCTTTTCGAAGCATATATCTTTCGGTCTACAGTTCTTTTTCGAAAGATAAGGATCCTTCGTTTGGAGAGTCTTTCGAAAACAATTGTTCGAAACTCAACAGTAATCTTTCGAACACTGTTGATCCTTCGAACAAGTGTTGATCTTTCGAACTTAGTCTGTTTATATTTAACAAGTTTGTGATTTTCAGGTTTTATTTTTCTTGATAAAAAATGAATCCAAGATGGGGTAGACTGGTAAATACAGAAATGTATTTTGGTACTCCGACTCAAAATTCATCTTCTTCGCAAGCTAATGCTATATCTACCGGTCAATGGGCATTCGTATCAAATCAAACTCCAAGTGTTCAAAGCATTCTCTTAAGCGAGAGCGAAACCGGAAGTTTGAATAGGCCTCCAAAGTTGATGCACTTATACGAATATCCAGGATGGATTGACAGATTTCATACATACGTCCTTGGTCAAAATACAGAATTGTGGTTGCGGTTCATCACAGATTTCGATCAAACAATAGAGGTTGCCGCATCATCTGCTGCTACATTTGCAAATCTTACTGAAGATCAGAAGAAGGTCTATGATTTGGAAAAGAAGGCATATGCCATTCTTACTCAGGCGTTGAGTAAAGATATTTATCATCAATTTGTCAGTTACAAGACAACGAAAAGGTTGTGGGATGCATTGAAAACAAGGGGCGTAGGAAATGAAGCGACACGTCAATTGAGAAAAGAACTGCTAAAGAAAGAGTTTGATGGTTTTACGTGTATGGAGAATGAATCTTTAGGAGATTTGACAAGTCGATTTAATCATCTGCTGACTGAATTGTCAAATTTTGAGGTTGTTACAACTTCAGCAGAGATTGTGAAAAAGTTTGCAGATGCGTTGCCACCTCAATGGAATACCTTCTTGGAAATCATGAAATACAATGGGACGTTAGCTACAACAAGCTTCAATGACTTTGTTCAAATCCTGGAAAACAAGAATCAGGAAGAAACTCTCAAGGCGAAAATAGTTGCAGTGCCACAAAATCCTGATATGTATTATGGAACTTCTAGCACTTCTGCAAAACCTTCTTCACATGCTCCAATTCAAACAGCGTTTGTGACTAGCACTGACATGTATGGCAATACTATCCAAGTTCCGGTCCCTCCAAAAACAGACATGTATGGAAATCCGCTTGAACCAGTTCCTCAACAGCAACAGCAAAGCCAACGACCTCTCAGACCAACTGATATGTTCGGAAATCCATTACCTGTTCGATCTCCCGGAACAACAGACATGTATGGGAATCCACTTCCTCCTCAATCTACCGGACCAACAGACATGTATGGGAATCCACTTCCTCCTCAACAGCAAGCGTGTTATGGAAGCACATCATCTGCTGGTCAACAATCAAAGCCAAATACAGTACGGCTCGACACCTCAAGCTTTTCTAAAGTCAGTGTGGAAGTAGCAAAAGAACACATGGAGCTACTAAACACTTTGGTGAGCGCATACTGTGGATTAGTGGAAGGTCAGATTGGTAACATTAATCTGACACAAGAAGACTATCAGCAGATCGATAAAGAGGAGATGGAGATGATGGACATCAAGTGGGCCTTTGCCAGTGCTGTTAGGCGAGCAAAGGATTTCATGGAGAGAACTGGCAGAACCAGCTTGGAAAGCAAGAAAGACACCAAGTATGGATTTGATAAGCAGGCTGTCAAGTGTTTCAATTGTGGTGAACGTGGTCACTTCAAACGTGAATGTACGAGGCCATCTCAACATGGAAACCAAAATCCTTTCAGAGGTCAAGGCAACAGGGCAAATCAGAACCAAGTAAGGAACAATGAGCGCACATTAGTGCCTGTCAACAACCAGAGTCAAGCAGGACCATCTAATGCCAACCAGGCACTTGTGGTTCAAGTAGATGAAGGCTGTGATTGGTCAATCCAGTTGGGAAATGATGCTCCAGATGGAACAGCTTGTTTTGCTGAAGTGGTTAAGGATTTAAATCACGCCAGTGGTGGAGAATCTTCTGCCAATGGTGGTGAATCTTCTGAGGATGAAGACTCTTCTGGTTATAGTAGAAGTTCGGATGAAGAATCCTCGAGTTCAGGCGATGATCATTTGGATGACACATCAAGTGCATCAGTTAATGCAGATATTGATGAGCTATTGGAAGAAGCTGCAACAGGAATTCAAAGAAGATCTATTTTGGTGGATCAAGCTGCTTATTCTTCGTCTTCTTCGTCTTCTCTCCATTCAGCCTTTATGGCTAATGTCGACAGTTCATCAAGCCAGGTATGTGTCGATGAACCCACTTCTGTTAGTTGTGATAACTGTGATAGTCTGCGTGTTAAATGTGCTGATTTAGAGGCAAACATGTCTGAGTTGCAAGGCAAACATGATGCTTTACAAGCTAGTTTGTTTGACTTGCAAGACAAACATGTTTCTTTGAATGATAAGTGGTGTGAATTGCAAAGCAAACACGAGGCTTTGCAAGAGAAATATGATGTGACATTCATTCACAATCAGAAATTGACCGTTGATCTTTCGAAGTGCACTGAAGCCAACATGTTTTATGAAAACCATGAAAAGGAGTTTAAGTCGGTAATTGAAAAGTTAAAGAAAGATAAAACCGAGTTAACTAAAATGGTTTCAAGAAAACAAACTGACATTAATTTGTATATAACTCGTCTGGAAGTAATGCAAAAGGAAATGGCTTGTGTCAAAACTGAAAGTGAGGCGATCCAACTTAAGCTAGACAGTTATTTGAGCTCTAGCTATGTGTTGGATCACATCATTGATGTTCAGAAAGAGAAACGGGATGTCACATGCATAGGTTACAAGAAATGTCCACCACCTGTGAGACATAATTATGATGCCATGCCGGATGAGGAAGATAGAGTTTTCTTTGAACCATCTGTTCCTTTAGATGTTGAGGAATTTGCAACAGGACTCGGATACAAGAAGGAAGTATCATCAGATTCAGATGCGTCAGCAGATACATTTGTAACTGCTGAACAAAATCAGGATCCTCCAGTTGTGATTGAGGATGCTGATTCTTCTGATGATGAATCTGATGATACTGATTCAGCAAAGTCTGATGCGGTGATAAAAGAAGAGGACATACCTCTTGAGAATCATATTCTGTGTGATCCTCCCGTAAAGCCCGCTAAGACTGCTGCAACCGAGTCCACGTCTGCACAAGAGTCGGAGAGTGTGGATTTGCTGTACACTCTTGTTGGTGATAATAAAATTTATTCAGACAAAGATTTTCCTATTAAGAATGTTAATCAATCATTAATCAGTAAAGTCTTTGAAAATTCAACAAGCAAGTTTTTGGGAAAGACAGGATCACGTGTTACAGTAACACAGTGCCCTCCTATCCCAAAGGCTGAAGTTCGAAAACAATATGGAAATCAGAAATTACCAACAGTGCAAAAACAGCAAAATCATACCAAGCCAAAAGGAAAAGTACCGACTCAAGGTCAAAGGAAGCCGAATCAGAAGAAGAAAAGGAATGTGAACTTTGTGAAATCCAAGGGAACGGACAAAATTGCAACATTTGAAAATCAATCTAACTTAGATTTTGTCAAAAAGGCAACAGTGATGAAAAGGAATGAACCAAGTAGTTCAAAACCTAGTACCTCGGGATCACAAAGTTCATCATCGGTAAGACGATCACATGATACTTCGGGGTTTGTTGAACGAAGATCATGTTTCGAATGTGGTACCATTGGACATATTATTCGAAATTGTCCGTATCTTCATAAATTGAAAGTCAAAGAAGATGATCCCCGTGAACACAATCACCAAAAGCGATCTGTTTCTGTAAAACAAGATCCCCGACTTGTAAAAGAAAGGGAAAAGAAACAGAAACGCCAACAAGTCAAGGTGATTGAAAAGGCACTTAACACTGATGTGGTTCCAAAACAATCTGTTTCAGTTAAACCAGAAAGTTTAAAATTTTCAAAAATTTCAAACAATCAAACTGGTAAAACTCAACAGACCTGGAAACCAAAATCTGTTATTGAATCAGGGGGACCATCACAATTTTCAAATCATCAAAGAATAGAAGTTATTGTTGTTGATGAAAATGGAAGACCCAAGACCACAATGGCTTGGGTCCCCATCTCCAACTAATCAATTGAGTTCATGTGCAGGGTGTTCCAGGAGGAACTATCAGTAGTCATTGGATTGTTGATAGTGGGGCATCCAGGCACATGACAGGCGACATGAAGCTTCTCTACGACGTCAAAACTATTAGAGGAGGTTATGTTGCTTTTGCTGGAGATAAAGGCGGATATATTACGGGTGAAGGAATGATTTCCAACGGGGTTGTTAGTTTTGATAAGATCAACTTCGTACAACAACTTGATCACAATCTTCTTAGTGTTTCTCAAATTTGTGATAAGCAGTTCTCAGTACACTTTGATGCAAATGGATGTTATGTGCTGAAACCCGGCTTCAAAATTCCGAAAGAATGGATTCTCTTGTCGGCTCCAAGGATAAATGATCTGTATGTCCTTGATATGAGCCAAGCAATCACAACGTCTGCACAAGCAACTTGTTTCGTTTCCAAAGCCACAGAAAAAGACTCAATCTCTTGGCACAGACGAATGGGTCACATTCACTTACGCAAAATGAATCATTTGGTGTCAAATGAGTTGGTGAATGGTGTTCCTCTTAAAAACTTCCATCTTCAAGACGTCTGTGTTTCGTGCCAGAAAGGAAAACAAACGAAGAAGCGACACCCTACAAAGAAGATCAACACGGTGGCTGTTCCTCTTGAACGTTTGCACATGGATTTGTTCGGTCCTGTCAAGCACAAAAGTATTAGGAATGATCAATATTGCCTCGTGATAACTGATGATTATTCAAGATTTTCTTGGGTGGCGTTCATGGCACATAAGAGCGAAACCTTCGGTCTTATCAAAAACTTGATCATTCAGATTGAGAATCTCTATAATTTGAAGGTTAGGCGGATACATAGCGACAATGGTACTGAATTTAAAAATCATGCCATGGCGGAGTTTTGCACTTCTAAAGGTATTCTTCACGAATTTAGTGCGGCTTATACTCCTCAACAGAATGGCGTCGCTGAACGTAAAAACCGCACATTGATCGAGACTGCTAGGACTATGTTGGTAGAGTCGCAGCTGCCCATTCCATTTTGGACTGAAGCTGTGTCCTCTGCATGTTACACGTTGAACCGAGTCCTTACAGTCAAAAGGCACAACAAGACCTGCTTTGAGCTTATTAACAAACGGAAACCAGATTTGTCATATCTTGAACCGTTTGGAGCTCCGTGCACAATAATCGATCCTAATGGAAAGTTTGGGGCAAGAGCAATTGATGGATACTTTCTTGGGTATTCCACCCCGAACTTAAGAGTCTGGAATCTAGAGACTAAAAGGGTCGAGGAATGGTCTGAAGTCAGAGTACAAAGGCACACTTTGCCAGTTAGAAATCCTGGTCAGCCTTGGATGTTTGAGTACGATGACTTTTTCAATTCGATCAATGTTGAAGCCGTTGAAGAAAATGCTGCGGCAAGGATGTTTTTCGAGAGTGACAATGCAACAGATTCACCGTTGGTTCGTCCCATTATTGTCAATCAAGAACCTTCTTCAGTGAACAATAATGCTCTTGACAATGAGGATTTTCACGATGCTACCGAATTGAACGAATCTTCAGAGGATGATGAATTTCTAGATGCAGATCAAGAAGCTCCAACAACAGCAGTACATGGTACTTCAGAAGGTACACCTCCAGTGGATGTCCCTAGAACAGCTGAAGCTACTGCATCATCCTCTTCGTCAATTCCGGGCATTGAATTAGTTGTTGATCTCAATCTCAACAATCTGGGTACAAACATTCCAGTTCAAGATAATCCAGAAACAAGGATTCATAATACCGACCCTCAACAAAACATCATCGGAAATGTACAAAGTGGCGTTCAAACAAGAAACATGTTGCGAAACAACAACAATGCAGGCTTGTATACAGCTATCCGAGAATCTGGTCAACAAAATGATTGGTCTTTCGCGTGTTATGTCTCACAGGAAGAGCCAAGAACTTGGAAAGAAGCTTTGAAAGATAACTCTTGGGTTGAAGCAATGCAGGAAGAACTGCAACAATTCCAGAAGCTTGGTGTCTGGAAACTCGTAGAGAAACCTGCTGGTTACAAGAAGATTGGTACCCGTTGGGTGTTTAAATGCAAAAAGGATGACCGTGGAGTCGTTATTCGAAACAAAGCAAGGCTAGTCGTTCAAGGTTTTCGTCAGATAGAAGGGATCGACTACAACGAAGTGTATGCACCTGTTGCACGTCTAGAAGCAATTCGGATCTTTCTGGCTTATGCCTCATTCAAAGGTTTCAAGGTATACCAGATGGACGTGAAGAGTGCATTTTTACATGGTGTGGTGGAAGAAGAGGTGTACGTCGAACAACCTCCAGGTTTTGAAGATCCTATCCATCCCGATCGGGTTTGGTTGCTCAACAAAGCTCTATATGGTCTACATCAAGCGCCGCGAGCTTGGTACGCAACCTTATCTAATTATCTGCTGGAGAATGGATTTCGCAGAGGTCTTATCGATTGTACTCTTTTCATCAAAGAACAAGATGGAGATCTTCTACTGGTACAGGTATACGTTGATGATATTATATTTGGTTCTACTAATGATGTTTTGTGTAGGAATTTCGAGCGCATCATGCAGGATAAATTCGAGATGAGTGCTATGGGGGAAATGACTTTCTTTTTGGGCCTACAAGTACAACAAACCGAGTCTGGGATATTCATCCATCAGACTAAATATGTTGGTGACATCTTGAGCCGATTCCAGATGTCTGATGCAACGCCCATCGGTACCCCATTGCCGCAAAATCACGGAATTACTCCAGACTTGAAGGGTGAAGCTGTTAGCCCCTCATTCTACCGCGCAATGATCGGATCTCTTATGTACCTCACAGCATCTAGACCAGATATAATGTACCCAACGTGCCTGCTTGCCAGATATCAAGTCAACCCGAAGGCCTCACATCTTGCAGCTGTAAAAAGGATTTTTCGTTATTTGAAGGGTTGCCCTGACACCGGTCTATGGTACCCTAGGGATAATAACTTTGACTTGATCGCATTCAGTGATTCTGATTTTGGCGGATGCAAAATCGACGGCAAATCCACAACGGCTGGATGTCAGTTTTTGGGAAATCGCCTAGTCACATGGCATTGCAAGAAGCAGACGTGCGTCGCTACATCAACATGCGAAGCTGAATACATTGCTGCCTCAAGTTGTTGCTCCCAAGTTCTATGGATCCAACAACAAATGCGCGACTACGGTTTTGAATTCCTAACTACTCCTATTTACGTTGATAATTCTGCTGCCTTACAGATCACTAGAAATCCTGTGCAGCATTCAAAGACTAAGCACATCGAAATTAAATATCACTTCATACGTGATTGCTTTGAGAAAAGGCTAATCGATGTTGCTTACGTCCACACCGATGACCAACGTGCCGACCTTTTTACCAAAGCATTTGACAAATCAAGATTTGACTATTTATTATTGGTAAACGGCATTAAGGTCAAGCAAGAGTAGAACCAACATCGGAAAATTATTTTTGTAAATACCTTTGTGTTTTAAATTTGTCTTAGTTTATTGATTTTAGGGGGAGTAAATCAAAATTTGAAAATCCAAAAACATTGAAAAATTTCAAAAACCCAAAAACAATAGAAAAGCAAAAATGAGTTTCCTGGCGAGCAAAAGAGAAAATGATAGTACATCAGTGGTCTGTCTAAACCTCTTTAAACCTTAAATGAAAAACGATAAGCAGCTCTATATAAGATGTATTGGTAGGCTCACAATCATTTTAAAGTGTGCAGGGTGATATAAACTTAAATCGACTGAAGACCAGGTGGGAACCATTCATTGGCATATGGTCTTAGTACCGAAATTTCGTTTGAGAGATTGCCGAGGTTCTGAAATATTCGGTCTTTATGCTGCTTATCATCTGGGTATCATGGTTGTATCTTTTACCGAAAAATAACGGGGACGCAAGTCTAGATCTTCCATGATACTATTCATACGTGTACATATTGCATACGACCTCAATAAGTGATAAACAATCACATGTCCAAACAAAATAAGTGATAAAATATCACAAATTCTTTCCGGGAGTCAAGTTCGTCTCTCTGCTGTACGAAAGTACTGACCTGTTCACGGACTTGCTCTTGTGCCCTCATGCATCGAAAATCAAGTTCCTCATCAATAAGTGATTATATCACATAGGGCTTGTTTTCAATCAAAATAAGTGAGAATCTCACATCATATACGGTCAAACAGATGATAATCGGTATACTCACCGGTAAGATGAACCCTCGTGCATACCTTGATACGGGAATGTGTCGTGATGTGGATGAACACCGGTCGGTAAGTATAAATCATACTCTAACGTATCCCCTCGCCATGATTACATCTGATAAGTTGAGCTTAAGTGGACAACAATACCGATAATTGTTATAGGATGCTTATCTTAATGTTAACTAATTGAACAACAAGAGCGTTTTGGCATGACCGTACACTGATATGATTCTCTTACCTTCGAAACTCACAAAAAGAATGTCTGTATATATTTATTTACTGCTTTCAGTCTTTAAATTTGACATATTCAAAATACCAAAAAGATTTTAGGTGTGTTTTAATATAAACTTTCTAAAAACCAAAAAGATTTTATTTCTATTTTATTTTCGATCGTACGATGTTGGAGCTCAAGTCTTCGTTGCCTGGAACCTGATTGAAAACCGAAAACGACTAAATCTTCATAAACGGTCGAAATTTGCAAGTTTTGAAAGTTAAAGGCCAAAAATTGACAAATTTATTAAACTATCAACCTGTCGGACGGTGTTTGTTTGAACCATGGTCACATGTGTGTCGCTGGCTTATAATATTCCAGGCAGTTGTTCTCATTACGCGTTTAGATTTCTTGCATGTGTAGATTCTAAAGGCAAGGAGAACATGGTCGATGACAAGCTTCGGAATGAAGACACGACGTGAAGGCACTCAAGTGATGAAGATGATCGAGTAGCCGCTGACCATCATCAACACCACAAGGATCTCAATTCATAAAGAACAAGTATTTCACGAGCATAACTCAAGGGGGAGCTTATGTTAAGGGAGAGTTTGTCAACACACTTCCTACATGAAACGGGGAGTTTGTTGGTACACTTTCTGCTTTCAAGACGTGAAGACTTTAAAGATCCTCCGACATTAAAGACTTGAAAGGACGTCAAAGATTCGAAGATCGAGACGAAGATCGAGACAAAGATCAAGAATTTAGATCGAGACAAAGCTACAGCCAAGGGGGAGTTTGTTGGTGCACTTGTGTCTGTACTTTGTCTGTATTTTGTCTTGATACCAAACGATGTCTTTGTTAGTCTTGTAAGTTTGACCAAGTCAACCATCCTCCTGGTTTGACTTGGACAAACAGTTTGAACAATGGGTGTAATATGTCTGGGTCGAAAGATGTGTCATCGAAGGATTGTTTATATCCTTCGATGAGCTCGAAAGATAAGCCTTCGATGGATGGACCTCGAAAGATCTCATCCTTCGTGGTTCATGTGGATCCTTCGATGGGTTCCTGGTCGACAGATGATCTTACGATCAGTCTGTCTGATCCTTCGACCAGACGATCTGTGTTGGGTATAAATACCCATGTGTTGTGTTCACTTCTATAGTTAGACAAAAGATAGACAGAAGAGAGACATTTAGAGAGAACACACACACTGAGAGAGTTTGCAAAACTGATTTGTAAACATTGCGCTGTAACTGAACCTTTCATACGTATTAATACAAGTGGTGTTAATCGGTGAAGTTTGTGTGTTGTGTTTGTGCTTGTTCTATCTCGGTTTGCATGCTAGCTTGGATTCCGCACTTGCTAGTGTGTTAGACATAACAAGGAATAGGTTAAACCTCAACCTCCGAGGGACCTACAAGTGGTATCAGAGCCGTGGCTCTTTTCCTTGTTAAAAACCGGGTTTATACAAGATTTTGGAGTGTTTTGGACAAAAACTCATTTGGTTTAGTAACCGTTTTCTGTGATTTTCTCGCTTTTCTTGACATTAAAACGTGTTCTAAACTAACCGGGTGTGTTAAAGGAAGGCTTGGGTAACTTAAAAATCTGTTTTTAAGTTGTTTGGTTATTTCCGGCCAAAACTCCGGCTTACTCCGGTGACCGGTTTCTGGGTTGGTCTTTCGATTTTTAATAATATTTTATTGTTCAAATCTGGTTTTGGCAGAAAATCATGGTCTGACCATACTTTCTGCCGAAAGATTTCACCAACCCATCACCTTTTTCACCAACCTGTCATCCTTTGTCAACTGTGTCAGATCAGATCGAAGGGTATCCTTCGAAGTCGAAAGATCATCTTTCGATCATAGGAGGTTCGATAGATAATCATCCTTCGAACATCCTTCGAAGCCTGTGACTTATCTTTCGATCCACGGAATCTTTTCGAAGCATATATCTTTCGGTCTACAGTTCTTTTTCGAAAGATAAGGATCCTTCGTTTGGAGAGTCTTTCGAAAAAGAACTGTATTCGATGTGCCCCAACCCAAGCCCCATACCCCATGGTCTTATGCACCAGGGTTCGATCCCCACTTGAGGCGGTTTATTCCCCTCTGTGGCGGCCCTCAATCCGTCAAGCTCTATTCGATGTGGCGAGGCACCTGTGGGGTTTTTCCTTTGGACGCCAGTCACTCTCTGACGCCAGCTGAAGTTTAACGTTAATGAAACTATTATCGAAAAGAAAGCCATTAACTTTTGAGTGTTTACTAATGTTTATATATATTTATTTTTTATTTGATTTTGTACTTTATGATGTTCCGGACTCGACCATACAGAAAATAATTTGAATCCTTTTTCTTTCAAAATAAAACCCTTCATAAAAAGATTAAGGATTTTTATAAGGATGAAATTTGAAAACTTTTAAACTTATTATTAATATGGTGGCACATAAATTATTATTAATATGGTGGATAGTAATGATTGAAAGGGCATTAAGAGATGTATGGTAATAATAAAACTAGTTAAATATGGTAATAAATTTTCTATCACAAATGCGTAGCAAGTTGCTACACATTTCCTACGCAATAAATTTTCCATCACAAATGCGTAGCAAGTTGCTACACATTTTCTACGCAATATGGTAATAAATTTTCCATCACAAATGCGTAGCAAGTTGCTACACATTTTCTACACAATAAATTTTCCATCACAAATGCGTAACAAGTTGCTACACATTTCCTACGCAATAATTAATAATAATGCTGATTAAACATTAAAATATAATCTAAGTATAATAATAAATAATTCGTCATAAATGCGTAGCAAATTGCTACGCATTTCTGACGCAACAATTAATATTTAAATGAATTTAACATATAAATCTAATTCCAACAAATGAATAATGGTTCCGTCGGAAATGCGTAGCAAGTTGCTACGCATTTCCGACACAATACTTAGAATTAGTATATTTGTCACTATTGTGTCACAAATTGCCCAAAAAAATCAAGGTCTTTTTCCGTAGGAAATGCGTAGTAAATGTTTCATAATTTGCGACGCATTTTTTTGCGTAGGAAATTTTCGTAGCAAAATGACCACTTTTCTAGTAGTGTCTAGTGTGATGGGAGGGGTAGCGGAGTTTTTTTACATATTATGGGAACCAAGGACTCACATAAGCATTTAATCAAACAGATGGTGTGCATCATTATAAATTAATTTAATATTGAAAATTGCACATGAATAAACGAAATCAGGGGCAGATCTAGTGTGACCCTCAACTTTTCCGGCAAAGTAGATATATATAAGTTTTTTTTTACATATTATGCATTACGTTACCCTTTAGATTATACTATGCGACCCCTCAAAATATGAAAGATAAATAAGTGATTTAGAAAGAAAAGTGAGATATCAGATGTAGACTTTTCGAAAGCTCATAAGATGAGCTTGCCGAATCTGCGATGTGCTCGCCGGCTTGTGTTGAAATCGCCGGAGAAATAGGTGTAGACTTGTCAAAGCTCAACACCTCAAACTTTTCATAAGCTCGTAAGATTTCTTAAGTTAGTCAAGTTTGCTTGATTCTTTAAGGTAGATGAACTGAGATAGATGTAGGTTCATATATCTGAAAATCTGAAAAGTGGGTTTGTGGTTTCTATAAGTGTGGGTTTATGGTTTCAAGATGGTTATGGAAATTGGAATAATAAAGTATCTTTTCATTTTTCTATAAATTGTTTTTTATTTAATTTATTTTTAAGCTTTTAAACCTTTTTTTATCAGTCAACAAAATCAATCCCGAGCATTCTTGGGGCACCCACTGGACAAACGGAGTACTCCGAGAGTAACCCGAGTCCACCACCAATTCCGAGAAAACCTGGTAACCCACCCCCATAGGCACGACGGTGAAATTACAGGTAAAACCCGTTTGGCTCAAGGATCAAACCCAGGTTTCCCTGGGTTTCCTATCATTGCCCACCAGTGTCTCACTCTGCACCAAGTGGGAGCTGAACCTGCATCTTTCAAGAGAAATGTAAGCCTTCCACCACTTGATCATTTCGTATACACCTTGTATTTTTGTTATTTGTAAATTCGCTATTATTTATAATATAGTCCGATTTAAAATTGAAAGTTATTTTTTGTATTTTTTATTTATAAATTAGCTATTATATATACATTGAAAATTATTGGTTTATACAAGCTTTTCAATCATTTTTTTTTTTCAAATAAACATAAGATCGTTGAGATTTTTTTACAAAGAAACCTTGATATAAAAGTTATTTGTGGTTTAAATTAAACTTTTTTACATAATTTATATACAAATATAGGCTAATAATAATTAAGTAATGATAATCTAATCACCAGTGAAGCCTCAACCAAGCTCTTCCCATTACACCTATTTTATGCATTTTTGAGTATAAAAAGTGTTCGCACGTATCTGATTTTATGCATTTTTGGTAGAAAAAGTGTGCCGACATGTCAGATGATGATCTAATGACTCGATTTCAAGCTTTCAAATGCCAAAGAGGAGAATTCTATTACGTAAATCTTTAACTTTTTTATTATCGTGATTTCTTTTGTTACATTTACATTATATGAATGTACGGTAAAGAAATGTTTTGAACACTACCCCTAAACGTTTGTTCTAGATCCGCCACTGACGTCCCCTTCAGCTCAGCACAATAGCACCCAATCACCCTCTTAATAGCCTAGCGCTTCGCCGCCTTCTCCTACAACAACGGAGAAAGAGAGAGGAGAGAGAAATCTTTTTTTGGGAGATTTGAGTACTTTAATGTAACCATACAATTCAAATTAAATACTTTAAGTTATGCCGATACGGCCTTATCCTCTTAATTAGTTATTGTATACAACAAGGTGGCGGATGAGTAATGCCGAATGATTCATTCTCACACTAAATAAGGGGTACGATGTGGAGCGGTAAAGGTGGGTCAGCACCGATCGATGACCACCGCCTTGGATTTTTACCGTTCAACAATATCGATTTTGGGGGAGAAATCGGTTAAAGCTTACTGAATCGGGGAGAGGGACGGAAGGGGAGAGATGAGAGTGTGTGTGGTGGGGTCCATACCTTCTCAAACAATCATACATTTTTCATTTTTTTTAAATAGTTTACCTATTACAAAGTGTCTAACAACCGCCAACGTTTTTGAACAATAGGTAAACATAATGGGTAAAATGACGTGCCACTGTTTAATGTTTAATTGATCAATTTGACAATTTACCTATTGAAAGTGTTTAACCACTCCCTATACCTAAACCATTGTCCCTACTTGTTTTCACTTACGCGTCATCTTTGACTTGTCTCTTTTTGCTTGTCGGTTGGTTTTTAAGAGACCAAATGATTATTCTCACGAACACTGTATATTTGACGACTTCTAAGACCATTGGGTATGGGGGAGGATAGTCTCCAAAGGACTACCCGCCACGTAGGCCCCACGTAATCACGGAAGGAGGATAGTCTCTTTGGGGACTACCCAAGGGTATGGGGACTAGCCAAGACTACCCCACCATTAATGATATATTAATATATATATATAAAGTATGAGAGAGAAGTCAATGGGGCCCACCAACTTTGCACCGTCTTCACCGTCGGAAATCCGACGTCTTTGCCGCGACGGCCCCATAGGGGTGGTGTTGGACGGTCCTAATGGGTGGGGACGGGCCTAAGACGCAGCCCATACCCATTCGTCTAATAAAATATTTCAAGGGAAAAGGACCAACTTTCAAGGCCTTCTTGTGGTTGTTACATTAATTCTATTATCATATGAAATGAATCTAGGCGTCACAAATTTTGTTAGCTTTATTTTTTTTAACAATAATTTTTACACTAATTGTGTTTTTATGAGTGATAAACACTATACCACTAGATCAGTATGTCTTGGCCTGGTACATATTTTGTTAGCTAAAATACGATTTATAGCTCTGTTACATATTTAACTTTATTTTTTTTAACAATAATTTTTACACGGACAAACACTATACCACTAGGTTAGTATGTCTTGGCCTGGTACATATTTTGTTAGCTAAAATACTATATATAGCTCTGTTACATATTTAAAAATAAGTATAACAAACAGCAGAAAATTACCATTAAAATTTACTTCACATACTAAACTTTCTATGATATTCTTGTCCTTAGAAATAGTGAAGGAGATACTCAAGGTGCGCCCGGAGTTTGCAAGAAAGTATACTTCGGAAGGGTACTCCCCGCTGCATCTAGCTTGCAGTGGAGGCCACATAGACACAATACGGGAGCTTCTATTGTTAGAGCCAGATCTCTTGAACCTTCGAGATTACAAAGGTTGGACACCCCTACATTGGGCATCAATGAAAGGGCGAGTCGGAATTCTTGGTGAAGTTCTCTCGATAAGCCTTGAATCCGTTGAGATGGTTACCAACCATGGTGAAACTGTTTTTCATCTTGCGGTTAAGTATAATCAGTTCGACGGTCTAAGATACCTAATGGAGAGACTCAACATCCTGGAACTCGTGAACAAACAACACAACGACGGGAACACTGTTTTACATGTAGCAACAGCCGGTAAACTGACTGGAGTACGTAATTCATTAAAATCTAGATAAGTCGTTTGGTAAACCAATATACACTTTTTTGTGAGTATCTCTTAATTTGTCTCATACATAACTAATATAAAGTTATCATAGAAACTATACACAAACTATACATTTATAAAGAAAATAGAACACTCTGCAACTTTAAATGTTTAAAAGGATTACCACTAAAATTATATTTTCAACCTGTTTAATGTATAATCGGTTAGAGTACAAGTTCCTAATTATAAGTCACTTGACTAGTTTTCAAACAAAATTAGTACCTTAACATGACTCATAAGAAAATAATCAAAATTATCATCTCTCTAATTGCTTTTAATTTACTTATTGTTGTTTCCATTGGTTTATAATTGGAAATGTATAGATGGTGCTCCATTTACTTCAATGCGGAGTGGATGTAAACGCGATCAATAAAAAAGGTCATACAGCTCTAGATGTAGTTGAATCTGATGGAAGCAACTCAACAACACTCCAAGTTGTGCCAGCCCTTTTAGCAGTTGGCGCGAAAAGATGTGATCAGTTACCCCCTAGAGACATCCAAGAAGTCGTTCCTAGCAATGTAAGCACATATTCTCCAAGAATTGGAAAACTGGACTCCCCCATTAAACATCATAATTACAGAAAGAAAACCCACCGTAGATCAAAGCAAATAGTGCATGTGCCTCAAACGGAGGACCAACAAAAAGCTAGTTACAACTTAATGGTTCTTGCGGTTCTGATAGCAACCATTGCTTTTTCAGCTGTAACAAACCCTCCAGGTGGCTTTAGAGAAGGAACCGGGAAGGCTGTAATGGGAAGAAAACTTCCGTTTAAGGTGTTCATTGTGTGCAACACTGTGGCATTGTTTTTCTCCCTAGGGAATGTTTTTCTATATTAGTTGTTTCGACTAGGTTCAGGCGTTATTCAATGACGCAAGTGTTAAGAATAATGTATAAGATTGCGTGGGTGTCTTCTATATTCATCGCAATAGCTTATATAGCTGCGACATGGAGCATTTTGCCACAAGAGTCCGGTTCAGGATGGTTGGTGATTGCATTGCCGGTTATCGGGGTAGGTCCGGTAGGATGCTGGCTCGATGTCTTTTTCTGGTTTGCTGTTGCATTAGCGAAAATTTTTAGTAAACAGCGAGAATGGGTAGAAACGATGAAGAAAAAGATGAAGGACAGTAAGCTTAATATTGCTGATCTTAGTGACTCGGAGTCGGACATTGATAGCCCTGATCATGGGTACAAGCTTTACTGGTAGTTAGGGTTTCATTATATGTTTGTATGAGTTCCTTGATTCTTGTATGGCGTGGTCGATGTAATAAATGGTTAATCTATCTCTATAAGCTTTTTGAATAAAATAAATATTTAAATAATATGTATATAGTTAGGAAGATGGGAATGGCTAAGTCAATCGGTCTAGATAACATACCAATTGAGATTTGGAAGTGTTTAGGAGAGGAAGGAGTTCAATGGTTAATTACTTTGTTCAACATTATTTTCAAATCTGAAAAAATGCTAGATCAATGGAGGCATAGTGTTGTAGTGTTTCTATATAAAAACAAAGGAGACGCCCAATGTTGGGAAAACTATAGAGGAATTAAGCTGCTAGGTCATACTATGAAATTATGGGAGAGAGTAATTGAGACCATAATAAAAAAGAAACTCAAGTTACAGTTAACCAATTTGGTTTTATGCAGGGAGGTCAACTACAGAAGTAATTCACATTCTAAGAAGATTGATAGAAAAGTATGGAGATAAGAAGCATGATCTGCATATGGTATTCATTGATCTTGAGAAAGCCTATGACAGTGTGCCAATTAAGAAGGCTGATTTGGGATAGTTTGGAGGGTGGAGGCATCCCTGGGAAGTATATAGACATAATTACAGATATGTATGGTATGACTGAAACTAGTATTCGTGCGCCTATAGGGGATACTAATTTCTTCCCTGTACACTAGGGGTTGGCGTTGAGTTTGTTTCTTTGTGCGGTTGTCCTTGACAAGTTGTCAAAGTCGATTTAGGAGTCAGTTCCATGGGGCATGCTTTTTGCATAAGATATTGTGTTAGTGGCAGAGACCAAACAGAGCCTGAATGAAAGGTTAGAAGAGTGGCGAGCTACTTTAGAGGGCAAAGGTTTAAGGATTAGTCGCTTAAAGACTGAGTATATGTACTGTGATTTTAGTGGGACAAACGACAATGAAGGCACTTAGATTACCAATGATGGTCAACCGGTGCTGCAGGTTACGAGGTTTAAGTATTTTGGATCGTTGGTACAAAAGGATGTGGAGATAGATAGGGATGTAGTACATCAAATCCAGGATGGCTGGTGTAGGTGGAGAGCAGCCTTAGGGGTATTGTGCGATAGGAGGTTCCCAACTAAATTAAAGGGGAAGTTTTATAGAGTTGCAATTAGACTTGCTATGTTATATGGGACAGATTGCTGGGCTATCATGAAGACACGAGCGCGCAAAATGGAGGTAGCGGAGATGAGGATGCTGAGATGGATGTGTGGGCAAACAAGGTTAGACCAAATTAAAAATGAAGTTTTTAGGGAAATGTTAGGGGTAACTAGTATATCAGATAAGATAAAGGAAGGGAGATTGCGATGGTTTGGGCATGTGAAGAGGAAGCCGGCTACAACACCAGTTAGAACTGTGGAAATCCTCCTTGTAGAGGGAAAGAAGAGTAGAGGCATGCCTAAATTGACATGGGATGAGTAGATTAGGAAAGATTTGTTAGAGTTGCACCTTTCTGAGAACATGGTTCAGGATAGGAGTTTGTGGAGGTGTAGAACTAAGGTCGAAGGACTTTTAGGAGAGGCTGCATTTGTCTCGGGCTTTGTTTTAGGGGTCTAGATTCCCTACTTTTTAGGTGGAACTTGCATGTGATTAGCTTCCTTTAGTTATGTTTATATGTTCTTTTATGATATATTTGTATGTGTGGTTTTTATTTTTGTATTTTTTTGTGTCAATATTTCTTTTGTTTTAGTAGCTCTCTATTTTTATTGGTCTGTTTAGTTTGTCTATATACTTTTGTTTTTAGTAGCTCTCTATTTCAATTTTCAATTCGATTTTTCTATGTAGTGTTAGATTTGAGCTAGGGGTCTCTCTGGAAGCAGCCTCTCTATACGCATGCACATAGGTAAGGTTCGTCTACAGCCCACCCTCCCCAGACCCTTTCAATAGCGTTTGCTATTTTTGGGATAGACGGGGTATGTTGTTGTATATAGTTCTTAAAATCTGTAGTTCAATAGAAGCTGGCACATGACATCGGAGATTTAATATGAGAAAGAGACGGTTTCACAAAATTTTAGAACGATGGCTTACATAGCTGACATGTGACTTCCATTATATAAAAGATGCCATATGTGGTAATAAAATGAACATACGGTTGAACTTATTTTCTGTTTGGATAAACTTGATTTTAGTTTTGTAATATATTAGGTTGAACCTATCTTAGATATTTCTTTTGAAATATTGAATAACATTTTAGAAAACTTGTAGGTCCCGATTTCTGAGGATCGATAACGAAACCAAATCTCTTGTTTATCACAAACACGGTCACGAGTGCGGAATCCCCATGACTATGCCAAACCAAACATAGATAGTAAGAACACGATATAACCAATGAATCACAGTCAATTGATTAAAAGGATGAGAACAATGATCAAATAGATACACACAATGTTTGACAGTAGACATTCAGTAAAGGTTATGCTCTCATAGTTTCAGAGTGAAACTATGTGGTGTTTATATTGGCAGCATGACACAAGATATGAAGAAACTTGAAAGGGGGCCAACGAAACATCAAAGGTTGACGAAACTCCTAGAGTTTCGTCACTTAGCATGGTGAAACTTAGAGTTTCATCACAAAGGGAGTTTCGTCATGGTGAAACTTAGAGTTTCATCATAAGGGAGTTTCATCATGGTGAAACTTAGAGTTTCATCACAAGGGAGTTTCATCATGGTGAAACTTAGATGAAACTTGGGAGTTTCGTCATACAAGAGCTCGACGAAACTTGGAGTTTCGTCGAGGGCTGCCAAACAGGATATGCTGCAAACTGTTAACAGTTTGCTGCACACCGATATAAACACACAAACAGACATAAACCAAGTATGCAACATGCATTGTTCATTTATACATTACATTACAAACGAGACAAACTTGTCGGACCCAAGGATAGGAGGATATCCGACTTGGTCTTCATTCAGTAAAAGTGTCGAACCGAACGTGCCGCGTCCACACAAAATGTATCAACAAACTCCCCCTTGGACGCTGCTATGATGGTTCGTCTTCCATGTCTTCTATGTCAGAGGATCTTCAAAGTCTTCACGCATCGTAAGTAGAAATTGTATCAACAAACTCCCCATTTCATTTAGGAAGTGCGTTAATAAAATCCCCCTTAAGATAAACTCTCCACTGAGTTATGCTCGTGAATCTTTTGATCGTCAATTCTTCAGATCTTTGTGGTGTTGATGAAGGGTCAGCGGCAACTCGATCATCTTTATCCTTTGAGTGCCTCCTCGTCGTGTCTTCATTCCAAAGCTCGTTTTCTAACAGGTTCTCTTCGCCTTTAGCCGATTTGATTGTAGCATCTGCACATACAAGAAAGCTAAACGCGCAATGAGAACAACCGCTTGGAATATAGTAAACATAAACAAACGACACATACGTGACCATTCTACAATCAACTACCGACCGACACAGTTTGAAAGTTTAAAAAATGATCAATTTTAGCTTTTAACTTTCAAAACTCGTTAACTTCGACCATTTATGAAGATGCAATTGTTTTCCGGCTTACAATCAGGATTTTGGGTAGGATAGACTCGAGTTCCAACATCGGTCAATCAAAAAAAAAAAACTAGAAGCAAAATCTTTTTGGCTTTTATAAAGTTTATATTAAAACACACCTAAAATCTTTTTGGTATTTTAAATATTTGAAAAGTAAAGACGGAAAGCAATAAATAAATATAAACAACGATGCAGAAACTAAGAAATGTAAATAAATATTTACAAACAATCTTTTTGCGAGTTTCGAGGGTAAGAGAATCATATCAGTGTACGGTCACGCCAAAACGCTCTGGTTGTTCATTTTGTTAACAATTAGATAAGCATCCTATAACGATTATCGGTATTGTTGTCCACATAAGCTCAACTTATCAGGTGTAATCATGTGACATGGGGATATGTTAAGGTATGATTTATACTTACCGACCGGTGTTCATCCACTCACAACACATTCCCGTATCAAGTTATGCACGAGAGTTCATCTTACCGGTGAGTATACCGTTTATCATCTGTTTGACCGTATAAAAGATGTGAGAAACTCACTTATTTTTTGATTGAAAACAAGCCCTATGTGATATAATCACTTATTGACGAGGAACTTGATTTTCATATGCATGAGGGCACAGGAGCAAGTCCGTGAACAGGTCAGTACATCGTACAGCAAAGAGACAAACTTGACTCCCGGATAAATGTGATATATTATCACTTATTTGTTTGGACATGTGATTGTTGATCACTTATTGAGGTCGAATGCAATATGTACACGTATGTATAGTATCATGGAAGATCTAGACTTAGTCTCCGTTATTTTTTGGTAAAAGATACAACCATGATACCCAGATGATAAGTAGCATAAAGACCGAATATCTCAGAACCTCGGCAATCTCTCAAACGAAATTTCGGTACCAAGACCATATGCCAATAAATGGTTCCCACCTGACTTGAAGTCTGTTAAGTTTGTATCATCCTGCACATTTTAATCTGATTGTGAGCCTACCGATACATCTTATATAGAGTTGCTTATCGTTTTTCAGGTTTTTTGTTTAAGGTTTAAAGAGGTTTGGACAGACCACTGATGTACTATCATTTTCTCTTTTGCTCGCCAGGAAACTCATTTTTGTTTTTCTATTGTTTTGGAGTTTTTAAATTTGTTTTTTTGATGTTTTTGGATTCTTAAATATGGATTTACTCCCCCTAAAATCTAAAAACTATGATAAATTAAAAACACAAAGATATTTACAAAAATGATTTTCCGATGTCGGTTAACTCATGTTTTACCTCAATGCCCTTTACCAAAATTAAGTTAATCAGAAATGATTTATCGATTTTTGGAGAAGATTGTAACGCCTCGTATTTTCATATTTGTATTTTACTTTTCGAGGCGTTAATCATAATGGTAATACATTTTTTTATCACATTATTAATGGATAAACACAAGATTTTTATAAGAAACTGAAAAACTATACAAAGATATTTTTCTAATAATTTTTAGCGTAAAACTATACAAAAGAATTTTTAATAGTTTTTAAGAATTTTTCTAGCTTAGGTCCCTTTTGTAAAAAATACATGTTTTAATCCATAGTATTCAAAAAAAAAAAAGATGAATAGTGACCGTGAATAGTGCCATACGGATTATACCCATTTTTCTTCTCCAATCACCTTTTCCACCTCTTGCAATCACCTTTTCCACATCCATTCTCCATTATTAATTTCTTTTTCATTTATTTTTTTTATTTATCTTTTTTATTTATTTATTTTAATTATCTCCACCAATCACCATTCACCTCATTCACCTATAAATACCAACCTTCTCCTACCATTTTCTTCACACCAAATCTTCTCAATCTTCTCTCAATCTCTCTAATTCTAAGAATTCTAAAAGAACACTAAGTGTTCTAACCATTCTCCTCTCTCTCTAATTCTCATAAAATCTTCCAAGCAAGAACGAGAACTCGAAGAGTTCTAAATAAAACAGTACACCCAACAAAGTTCGTAGTATGCTCTGTGGTTGCAGCTTAGTCTGATCTTCCACATCAGAAACGGGGATTCGGTTGAATGTTTTGTATACGGTAGAATTGTACCGCTTATAGGCTTGAAGTTTCCAACCTTCAACTCGTCACGGGATTACCAAAGGAACAACTTTGAGAAACTGTGAGTATACTCGCAACCCCCTTTTTATGTTTACCACTTTTTGGGGTGTAATATGTTTACCTTATTTAAATACACTTAAACTTATTCTTTATGCAATGCACAAAACAATCCTTATACATGAATACTATGTTATGATACTTGATGCTTACATGGACCATACTTATGTGATATGTTTTAGTCATTAGCTTTCACGAGCCTCCATTTGACATGTATAGCGCTATAGGAGTAACGCACCGCCCACTTTAAACTTGGGTCATGTTGAATTATATCATTGTTGCGTAAACAGAGGATTGGCTAGAAATATTGCATGCCATGTTAGATCTTGTATAAACAAAGTTGCCATGTGGATTCGTTTTTAAACTTTTATACTTATACTTATGCTTAAACTTGTATACTCGCCTTTGCTTTTGCATTGAATTGTATTTTAAACATGTTACAGGTTAAGGATTAATGATGCTATGAAAATGGATAGCAAAGATGCCTAGATACTCACTTAGACGTAGGTTTAAAGTGTTGTATCAATATTGTTATATCATGTTTTGAACAATGTTGTTATTTGAGTTTCTTTGTAATATTTGACAATTCATCTATGTTATGAAATCGGTTGAATTAAATATTGTCACCAATAGTGTTATGAAGTCTCTTGCAATCTACGCACTTCGTCTCATCCCGATGTTTCCACCATCGGTTGGGGTGTGATAGATTGGTATCAGAGCCATAACTATAGGGAATTAGGAAAAGTAGGAATGCTTTCACCTAATCTATAGTTAGAGCTTATTCTTATGCTTTGCTTGAACTACTTCCATGTTACTTTATTTGCTCATTATTTATTATCTTTTGGACCT
The DNA here is from genome assembly GCA_030545235.1 of Helianthus tuberosus. Lineage (NCBI taxonomy): Eukaryota > Viridiplantae > Streptophyta > Magnoliopsida > Asterales > Asteraceae > Helianthus > Helianthus tuberosus. The sequence continues at coordinate 147,863,410 of CM060416.1, read as the reverse complement.
TTAAACATGTACGTCACTTATGTGTTAATACTTGACATACTATTCTTATGTGTCAATACATGTTTTATTTTGTGTTAATATTTGTTCTAATACTTCATTCTTTATGTGCCATTCTTGACATGTTTATACTTGTTTGCTTAATCTTCAACATACGCTTTTCTTCATACATTTTACTCGACTATTCTAAATCCGCAAACACTCGTATTATACAAACGAGACAAATTCACCAAAATAGGCGTGAAACCCATAATTTGGTGAACGACTCTCAATCTACTTATTCTTTTATACGAGATTCATCATCAAGCTAGGAGTGAAGTCCTCATCTTGATGAAGAATTTCAACTTTGAATTCTAGTAGACTCTCGTCAAAGTGTTGAAATTAAATTTTGACCCGACGAGTACCAACCACACTTAGGATACGAAATCGCCAAGTTAGGGGTGAAACCCGCACCTTGTCGACTCGTTCCACTCCTTGATTTTCTTATAAATCTCGCCAAGTTTTGAAATTTCGATTGATTTGGGACATGTAGTAACCGGAAGGGTAAATACCGTTAACCGACTTGTCGGCGAGAGTATTCCACCTATTAGGCCAAGGTATGCTTCTCAAATTAAAAAGTCTTTTCGACCACTTTGGTTAGTCAAAGTTCCGTTTTGGAACCATCCAAATTTTAAATCAAACATGTGATTCTGTTATTTATTTTATACTAAATCTTTTTCCTACATTTATACATATGCATGATTTCATAAAATTTTGTTTATATTTCTTATAACAACAAATGGAGACATATCATCAAGATAGGAGTGAATTCCTTACCTTGACGGAAATTTCCATTTCATATTCTTGTGGATTCTTACCAACAAGTCGGAATTTGCTCCTCACTTGGTAAGTAACATCCGCATGTTAGGAACGGAATTGTCAAGATAGGAGTGACATCCACACCTTGATAACTAGTTCCACTCCTCGATTTTCAATCTCGCCAAAGTTTCAAATTTTCGATCGAATGGAAACATGTAGTAACTGGAAGGGTAAGTACCGGTAGTCGGGACGTCCTGTCTAGGCTGGCAATTCGTACAAATCCAAATTAACGAACCAGTTTGCCTACATGGGGACTATCGATGAGAGTACAAAGTACCTATAGGCTAAAGCACGTTTCCCTAATTCGAAAGGACTTTTGATTTATTTCGGTTTAGTCAAAGTTTCATTTTGGAACAATCCACGTTTTAATCAAACCTACGTTTTACTATTATCAATTTTATACGATACATCTTATGCTATCTCAATTTTAATGTGTTTTACATTTGTACGATACATTTTATACTTATACTTATGCTCGTATTTATATTTATATTCATACGTTTCATGCTTATACTTATATTCATACTACTCGTACATGGGGACTATCGATGAGAGTACAAAGTACCTATAGGCCAAAGCATGTTTCCCTAATTCGAAAGGACTTTTGATTATTTCGGTTTAGTCAAAGTTTCATTTTGGAACAATCCACCTTTTAATCAAACCTACGTTTTACTATTATCAATTTTATACGATACATCTTATGCTATCTCAATTTTAATGTGTTTTACATTTGTACGATACATTTTATACTTATTCTTATGCTCGTATGTATATTTATATTCATACGTTTCATGCTTATACATATACTCATACTACTCGTACATTTTATGTCTATGCTCATACTTACGTGCAAATTCATACTTAAACTTATACTTATGATTCATTCATTCGTACCAATACGCGAGCGTAATCCGAGTGATTCGCTTACGTGGGTCCCATACATACTCAAGCATGGACTTGCTTATACTATATTCTTAAACGTACACATTCCTATTTTTAAATTATTCATGCCCTGATTCATACACAACTAGTACAAGCTATGCAGATCATGCGACGATCAAAATAATCGCGGGTGCACACGGGATTATAGTGATTGACTCATGAGAACCATAGAGTGTACTACTGTGTATGATAAAACACAGAACGTAACATAACACCGAATACGAAACGAACATCACATGGTCAAAACATGGTGGATACGCCGCTTGTACTTCCTATATATAAGTGTTTTCATCATGTTACCAAACTTTCGTAAAACGTGCCATGAGAAACTCGGTGTTTTGCAGACCTATTTAGACCCGATACAAACTTTAACAACTCACAAACGCATTGCTAAATCTGATTATCCACGACGAGACCCCATTCTTAACACATCGCTTATCTATACACACACATGCATGTTTTACTTAGGCTCAATGCCTCGAATCCTTTTAGACAAACGAACCCTTTTACAAATCTATCTTTTCGTTCCTTGAAACTTCATACTCTTCAACACGTATCCAAACATTCAAGTCTCGATTTTAGACAATCATTCTTTTAGCCAAAATGCTTTTTCTCCAAGGTCTTCCTCTTGAATAAATTTTGGGACGAAATTTCCTAAAGTATGGGAGACTGTAACGCCTCGTATTTTCATATTTGTATTTTACTTTTCGAGGCGTTAATCATAATGGTAATACATTTTTTATCACATTGTTAATGGATAAACCCAAGATTTTTATAAGAAACTGAAAAACTATACAAAGATATTTTTCTAATAATTTTTAGCGTAACACTATACAAAAGAATTTTTAATAATTTTTAAGAATTTTTCTAGCTTAGGTCCATTTTGTAAAAAAGTACATGTTTTAATCCATAGTATTCAAAAAAAAAAAAAAGATGAATAGTGACCGTGAATAGTGCCATACGGATTATACCCATTTATCTTCTCCAATCACCTTTTCCACCTCTTTCAATCACCTTTTCCACCTCCATTCTCCATTATTAATTTCTTTTTCATTTATTTTTTTTATTTATCTTTTCTATTTATTTATTTTAATTATCTCCACCAATCACCATTCACCTCATTCACCTATAAATACCAACCTTCTCCTACCATTTTCTTCACACCAAATCTTCTTAATCTCTCTAATTCTAGGAATTCTAAGAATTCTAAAAGAACACTAAGTGTTCTAACCATTCTCCTCTCTCTCTAATTCTCATAATATCTTCCAAGCAAGAAAGAGAACTCGAAGAGTTCTAAATAAAACAATACACCCAACAAAGTTCGTAGTATGCTCTGTGGTTATAACTTAGTATGATCTTCCACATCAGAAACGGGGATTCGGTTGACTGTTTTGTATATGGTAGAATTGTACCGCTTATAGGCTTGACGTTTCCAACCTTCAACTCATCACGGGATTACCAAAGGACCAACTTTGAGAAACTGTGAGTATACTCGCAACCCCCTTTTTATGTTTACCACTTTTTGGGGTGTAACATGTTTACCTTATTTAAATACACTTAAACTTATTCCTTATGCAATGCACAAAACAATCCTTATACATGAATACTATGTTATGATACTTGATGCTTACATGGACCATACTTATGTGATATGCTTTAGTCATTAGCTTTCACGAGCCTCCATTTGACATGTATAGCGCTATAGGAGTAACGCACCGCCCACTTTAAACTTGGGTCATGTTGAATTATATCATTGTTGCGTAAATATAGGATTGGCTAGAAATATTGCATGCCATGTTAGATCTTGTATATACAAAGTTGCCATGTGGATTCGTTTTTAAACTTTTATATTTATACTTATGCTTAAACTTGTATACTCGCCTTTGCTTTTGCATTGAATTGTATTTTAAACATGTTACGGGTTAAGGATTAATGATGCTATGAAAATGGATAGCAAAGATGCCTAGATACTCACTTAGACGTAGGTTTAAAGTGTTGTATCAATATTGTTATATCATGTTTTGAACAATGTTGTTATTTGAGTTTCTTTGTAATATTTGACAATTCATCTATGTTATGAAATCGGTTGAATTAAATATTGTCACCAATAGTGTTATGAAGTCTCTTGCAAAATACGCACTTCGTCTCATCCCGATGTTTCCGCCATCGGTTGGGGTGTGATAGATTGGTATCAGAGCCATAACTATAGGGAATTAGGAAAAGTAGGAATGCTTTCACCTAATCTATAGTTAGAGCTTATTCTTATGCTTTGCTTGAACTACTTGCATGTTACTTTATTTGCTCATTATTTATTATCTTTTGGACCTTTAAACATGTACGTCACTTATGTGTTAATACTTGGCATACTATTCTTATATGTCAATACATGTTTTATTTTGTGTTAATATTTGTTCTAATACTTCATTCTTTATGTGCCATTCTTGACATGTTTATACTTGTTTGCTTAATCTTCAACATACGCTTTTCTTCATACATTTTACTCGACAATTCTAAATCCGCAAACACTCGTATTATACAAACGAGACAAATTCACCAAAATAGGCGTGAAACCCATAATTTGGTGAACGACTCTCAATCTACCTATTCTTTTATACGAGATTCATCATCAAGCTAGGAGTGAAGTCCTCATCTTGATGAAGAATTTCAACTTTGAATTCTAGTAGACCCTCGTCAAAATGTTGAAATCAAATTTTGACCCGACGAGTACCAACCACACATAGGATAAGAAATCGCCAAGTTAGGGGTGAAACCCGCACCTTGTCGACTCGTTCCACTCCTTGATTTTCTTATAAATCTCTCCAAGTTTTGAAATTTCGATTGATTTGGGACATGTAGTAACCGGAAGGGTAAATACCGTTAACCGACTTGTCGGCGAGAGTATTCCACCTATTAGGCCAAGGCATGCTTCTCAAATTCAAAAGTCTTTTCGACCACTTTGGTTAGTCAAAGTTCCGTTTTGGAACCATCCAAATTTTAAATCAAACATGTGATTCTGTTATTTATTTTATACTAAATCTTTTTCCTACATTTATACATATGCATGATTTCATAAAATGTTGTTTATATTTCTTATAACAACAAATGGAGACATATCATCAAGATAGAAGTGAATTCCTTACCTTGACGGAAATTTCCATTTCATATTCTTGTGGATTCTTACCAACAAGTCGGAATTTGCTCCTCACTTGGTAAGTAACATCCGCATGTTAGGAACGGAATTGTCAAGATAGGAGTGACATCCACACCTTGATAACTAGTTCCACTCCTCGATTTTCAATCTCGCCAAAGTTTCAAATTTTCGATCGAATGGAAACATGTAGTAACTGGAAGGGTAAGTACCGGTAGTCGGGACGTCCTGTCTAGGCTGGCAATTCGTACAAATCCAAATTAACGAACCAGTTTGCCTACATGGGGACTATCGATGAGAGTACAAAGTACCTATAGGCTAAAGCACGTTTCCCTAATTCGAAAGGACTTTTGATTTATTTCGGTTTAGTCAAAGTTTCATTTTGGAACAATCCACGTTTTAATCAAACCTACGTTTTACTATTATCAATTTTATACGATACATCTTTTGCTATCTCAATTTTAATGTGTTTTACATTTGTACGATACATTTTATACTTATACTTATGCTCGTATTTATATTTATATTCATACGTTTCATGCTTATACTTATATTCATACGTTTCATGCTTATACATATACTCATACTACTCGTACATTTTATGTCTATGCTCATACTTACGTGCAAATTCATACTTAAACTTATACTTATGATCCATTCATTCGTACCCATACGCGAGCGTAATCCGAGTGATTCGCTTACGTGGGTCGCATACATACTCAAGCATGGACTTGCTTATACTATATTCTTATACGTACACATTCCTATTTTTAAATTATTCATGCCCTGATTCATACACAACTAGTACAAGCTATGCGGATCATGCGACGATCAAAATAATCGCGGGTGCACATGGGATTATAGTGATTGGCTCATGAGAACCATAGAGTGTACTACTGTGTATGATAAAACACAGAACGTAACATAACACCAAATACGAAACGGACGTCACATGGTCAAAACATGGTGGATACGCCGCTTGTACTTCCTATATATAAGTGTTTTCATCATGTTACCAAACTTTCGTAAAACGTGCCATGAGAAACTCGGTGTTTTGCAGACCTATTTAGACCCGATACAAACTTTAACAACTCACAAACGCATTGCTAAATCTGATTATCCACGACGAGACCCCATTCTTAACACATCGCTTATCTATACACACACATGCATGTTTTACTTAGGCTCAATGCCTCGAATCATTTTAGACAAACGAACCCTTTTACAAATCTATCTTTTCCTTCCTTGAGACTTCATACTCTTCAACACGTATCCAAACATCCAAGTCTCGATTTTAGACAATCATTCTTTTAGCCAAAATGCTTTTTCTCCAAGGTCTTCCTCTTGAATAAATTTCGGGATGAAATTTCCTAAAGTATGGGAGATTGTAACGCCTCGTATTTTCATATTTGTATTTTACTTTTCGAGGCGTTAATCATAATGGTAATACATTTTTCATCACATTTTTAATGGATAAACTCAAGATTTTTATAAGAAACTGAAAAACTATACAAAGATATTTTTCTAATAATTTTTAGCGTAAAACAATACAAAAGAATTTTTAATAATTTTTAAGAATTTTTCTAGCTTAGGTCCATTTAGTAAAAAGTACATGTTTTAATCGATAGTATTCAAAAAAAAAAAAAAAAAGATGAATAGTGACCGTGAATAGTGCCATACGGATTATACCCATTTATCTTCTCCAATCACATTTTCCACCTCTTTCAATCACCTTTTTCACCTCCATTCTCCATTATTAATTTCTTTTTCATTTATTTTTTTTATTTATCTTTTCTATTTATTTATTTTAATTATCTCCACCAATCACCATTCACCTCATTCACCTATAAATACCAACCTTCTCCTACTATTTTCTTCACACCAAATCTTCTCAATCTCTCTAATTCTAGGAATTCTAAGAATTCTAAGAATTCTAAAAGAACACTAAGTGTTCTAACCATTCTCCTCTCTCTCTAATTCTCATAAAATCTTCCAAGCAAGAAAGAGAACTCGAAGAGTTCTAAATAAAACAGTACACCCAACAAAGTTCGTAATATGCTCTGTGGTTATAGCTTAGTCTGATCTTCCACATCAGAAACGGGGATTCGGTTGACTGTTTTGTATATGGTAGAATTGTACCGCTTATAGGCTTGAAGTTTCCAACCTTCAACTCGTTACGGGACTACCAAAGGAACAACTTTGAGAAACTGTGAGTATACTCGCAACCCCATTTTTATGTTTACCACTTTTTGGGGTGTAACATGTTTACCTTATTTAAATACACTTAAACTTATTCTTTATGCAATGCACAAAACACTCCTTATACATGAATACTATGTTATGATACTTGATGCTTACATGGACCATACTTATGTGATATGTTTTAGTCATTAGCTTTCACGAGCCTCCATTTGACATGTATAACGCTATAGGAGTAACGCACCGCCCCCTTTAAACTTGGGTCATGTTGAATTATATCATTGTTGCGTAAACAGAGGATTGGCTAGAAATATTGCATGCCATGTTAGATCTTGTATAAACAAAGTTGCCATGTGGATTCGTTTTTAAACATTTATACTTATACTTATGCTTAAACTTGTATACTCTCCTTTGCTTTTGCATTGAATTGTATTTTAAACATGTTACAGGTTAAGGATTAATGATGCTATGAAAATGGATAGCAAAGATGCCTAGATACTCACTTAGACGTAGGTTTAAAGTGTTGTATCAATATTGTTATATCATGTTTTGAACAATGTTTTTATTTGAGTTTCTTTGTAATATTTGACAATTCATCTATGTTATGAGATCGGTTGAATTAAATATTGTCACCAATAGTGTTATGAAGTCTCTTGCAATCTACGCACTTCGTCTCATCCCGATGTTTCCGCCATCGGTTGGGGTGTGACAAAGATGAGTTGGCACGTCGGTAAACGGTGCGGACCATGACAACATTGACGAGTTTCATAGTGAAATAATCACGTGTGAGGTGATATCCGAGTTCAACGTGTCAGGTCAATAAATGCTGTACGAGAGGATAATAATTCATAAAGCAGCTTAAATATCGACAAGTATAGGAGAGATTAGAAATTCAAAACCATATCATGCAACTACTTCGTGCATTGCTAGGAATCTGAGCACTATCCTAAACTGGATATCCACCCGATGTGGATTTCAAAGTCGAATTTGCAACTAATTCAATTAACCGAGAAATGTCTTCACAGCAACAAGATCATAAACCTTTAGGTCCGACTGGTCTTCCAAATTGCACCAGCAAAGGTATTTGTCTCTCTCTTTGAGAAGTAGTGTGTGGTTGTTCAATCCATGCCAAGGCATCCGCACACCCGGTTGGCTTGTTCAACAAACACATTTTCTTCAATCACACCGCGAAGAAATGTACACTGCAAGTTCATCTTGTTGATTTTGAACATCAGACGTGCTGCAGGTGCGTACATTTTGATTGAATCTATCCTGGGGACCCGATCAAAGCCTTTAACAATCAAACTTTGGAATGATTTTCATTTTGTCGAAGCTTTCAATCTCTTTCATCAGACATTTCTTCTTTTCTTTTTCTCTCTCCATCAAAGGCAACAATTTCTTTTGTCGCCGATCTTGTGCATGGACACTCCGCTATCAATAATCCGATGACTATCGACAGTTTCTCTTGGAACATCCTGCACACTCACTCAGAGATTAGTTGGAGAGGGGGACCCAAGCCTTCATAGACCTGGGTCGTCCCTGTTCATCGACAAAAGTTATTTCAACCTCGCGATGACCTGGAACTGGTGAGACTCCCCCCGAAACTTTATCTGTTTTAGGTTTCTAAGGTTGTTTCCATTTACCAGATTGTGTATTATTTACACATTTAGAAATCTCCGGTTTTAACGGTTGTGACAAAATTGGTTTCCTTTTAACAGTTTCTGGTTTTAAAGCCTTTTCGATCACCTTCACATTTTGACGTCGTTGTTTTGTTTCTTGTTCTTTAATCGTACTTTTATCATTTTTGGGTGAAACATGACGACGTTTTTGGTGACCTTGTTCAGAAGGGGCACTTTCTAGAAAATTTGCTTTTGGAGAGTTTGTGCAATTTTTGATAATGTGGCCAAACTCCCCGCATTTGAAACCATATCTCCTTTCAACAAAATTAGGAGATTTTGTTCGATGTCTTGACGTTGAACCTGTAGATCCAGAGGTACTAGCTTCACACCCGTTTGTGTGTTGGGTGTAATTGTTATCACTATTACGTTTAAAAATTTTGACTTTTTGAACAAAATCGGTATTTGATTTATTTTCAAAAGTCTCCACTTTATCAGTACCCTTGGAGGCCACAAATTTAACGTCTTTGCATTTCTTCTTGTAACGAGCTCCTTTTGTTTCAGCCTTTGGTTGTGTAACCTTAGGCTTTTGAGCTCGTTGTTGTTGTTTACCCTTAAAAGCGACATGTTGTTGCTTTGTTGGTGATTTTTGATTTCCAAATTTTCTTCTAACTTCAGCTTTTGGAATCAGATCACACTGAGTTACTGAAACTCTCAGGATCCCCTTTTCCAAAAACTTACTGGTAGTATCTTCAAACATTTATCAATCAAAGATTGATTGACGTTTTTAATTGGAAAAGCTGTGTTTGAATAAATTTTCTCATCATCAACTAAAGTGTACAACACGTTATCACTTTTAACAGTAGACACTGTTTCCTTGATGGGATCTATCTCTTGTTTAGCAGTTGAATGCACCGCAGGAGTAGGAGGATCACACATAATATGATTCTCAATAGGAACTTATACTCCTTTCCTATCGTTAAGAGATTTATCCTCATCACTCACATCCGATTCATCTTCTGACGAATCATAGTCCTCAATTGTGGGAGGACTTTGTTCCGTATCAACAGATGACTTTCCCGAACTTTCAGATGAGCCCTCCGAAGAACTGTCTGATTTGAACCCTAATCCTGTAGTAACTTCCTTATAATCAAGAGGCACACTAAGTTCAAAACGTGGCATTTCCTCCTCATCGGACATTCTGGTATAGTTGTGTCTCAAAGGAGGTGGACACGACTTATACCCAACGCCTTTCACGTTCCCTTTCAGCTTTTGAATGTCTATGATGTGATCAAGCACATATCGGGAGTTTGAGTAACTCTCCAATTTGAGCTTGATCGCATCATGCTCACACTTTGCCGCGGCTAGCTCCTTCTTTGTTTCCTCAATGATATTAATGTAGTTATTAATACCAATTTGTTTGTTGAAAACAATTATTGTTAATTCGGAAACGCTCTTCTTTAAAGTTTCGATTACTTATTTGAAATCTTTTTCATTTCGAGCTAAGGAGATGTTTGCCTCTTTGCATTTTGACAGTTCAATAACCAAACTCTGATTGTGACTATGAACTGTTTCAGATTCATGTTTCAATTCAGCACATTCATGTTTCATATCAGCACAAACACTACATATGCTAGGAGTTTCAGATTGTACCTGACTTGTAGAAGCTGAAACATTAGCCATAAAGGCAGTCTGAGAAGAGAAAGATCCATCTTCAGTGAGATTCTTCTCCATTTCTTCTGATGTAGCATCAGCTTTATTGACCAAGACATATTTCTGACACTTTACTTCCTCATCATCTTTCAACAAACTATCACCTTCAGAATCCATTCGTTCATTCACATGTGATTCTGAATCGGAACTGCCACTGTATCCCGAACTATCATCTGATTCGGAAAACTCTTCCTTGTCCACATGCTTGATGTGACTGATGATTTTAGCGTAACATGCAGTTCCTCCCTGTCCTCCATCTCTAAACTGTACTGACCAGTCGCATCCCTCATCGGCTTGTACCACTAATGCTCGATTAGTATCAGATGGCCCTGACTGGTTTTGGTTGGTCATTGTTACAACACCCCGTTCGCTGTTTGATGTACTTGTACCTGACTGGTTTTGAAAAGGGTTTTGATTGCTTTGTTTGCTTGGACGTGTGCATTCACGCTTGAAGTTACCCTTCTCACAGCAATTGAAGCACGTCACGGCATCCTTATCAAAACCGTACTTCGTATCCCGCTTGCTTTCCAAGCTAGTCTTCCCGGTTCTCCTCATATAATCCTTAGCTCGTCTAACCGCGCTCGCAAACGCCCACTTGATATCCATTAACTCCATTTCGTCCCGGTCTATCTACTGATAGTCTTCGTTTGTCAAATTAATGTTGCCAATTTGACTTGCGACTAGTCCGCATGTCACAGCCCCCGACCCCACCCTGGGAGCGGGAGCCGCGAGCCGCGAGCCAGGCAGATGGTATCGGTATTTATTAATTACGCAACAGAAAATTTTCATCAGGATCGTAGTTAGGAAATAATTTCAGAGTTTATAAAACACCAACTTTTAATATTAAATAAATGGGTTAAAACCCATATTCAATTCAATTGTTTTATAGAGATAAACCCAAATAATTAAAACATAAATTTCTTCTTTTATTCAGGTATTTATAGCCACTTTATTTAAGCCTTCAGTGCTCCATAGCTGGCTTCTATTATCTTTACAACAATTTACCTGCAACATGTTTTGAAAACATTTTATCAGTAATAAATACTAGCGAGTTCATTCCATTTTTATAGAAATGCATTGTTATACTTTCAGCATTAAGGGTTTTTATATTTGTTTATATTTACCCAACTCAATCAGTATTTGTCACATGGTGGCAGTTCCGACATGACAGTGGTCATATCACTCATTGGCTCATTTTCGTCCAATAGTGAAGTTTATCAAGTAATAAATATAAAATATATCTTATTATGATTCAATGGTATCGGTCACTAGGTGATTCCCGTGACGGTGGTCAAATCACTGTTGATCATTCTTTCAACTAGTGACGGGGGTCGTATCACTGTTGATCATTCTCTCAACTAGTGACTCTGGTCATAACACTGTTGATCATTCTCTCAACTAGTGTCTTTGGTCATGTCACTGTTGATCATTCTCTCAACTAGTGACTCTGGTCATATTTCTGGTCATATCACTGTTGATCATTCTCTCAACTAGTGACTCTGAATTTAGTAAGGTCCCATGGCATTGCTTTTACAAATATATTTTCTATGACACAAAACCACTTAGCCTAAAAAATGAAATATATATCATTTTCTATCAAACTAATAGCTATAACTTATCAAATATAATATATTAATTAAATAATTGTAATATTATTATTTAATATATTAACGTGACTAAGACTACAAATATAATCTTAGTATAGTGGAATATTTTATTTTTGACTATTTTATTATGGTATACATTTATGGACTAAACATTATTTTATAATGTAAATAGTAATTTAGGTTTATTAAATATATTTTCTTTAATATATATTGTAATAATGATTATATACACCATTTAGATTTATCTCCATCATACATTAAATTTATTAATGATTTAATGTTAAAATAGTATTATTATAGGCTATGACTACTGGGGCACAATCCCCCCTGTGATTGTGGTCATGTTACTATTGGCTACTATTTGGCCAATAGTAACGAGGGTCAAGTAATGTATAAAACCTTCCATATCGGCACTTATTACAGAATATAAAAATTTAATCACTGTAAGTATAACTTTTAACATTTAAGATTTTGGAAAGCATTTTTAAATATAACTGTATAACAAAAAGGTGATAAAACTGTGAGAAAAGAGAATAGACTCACTTTGTAACTTTAGGGTTCAACTAGAAAGCCTCCTGGTAGAATCTTGGATATAACTTCTGAGCCATTATATATATATATATATATATATATATATATATATATATATATGGAGGGGCTCATGCGAGAACCACCCTTATTATGAGAACCGCGAGAACCAATGTGAACACAACCTAAAATAGCTAAAAAAACCTAAAAAAACCCTAACCCCCACCCCCCCCCCCAAAAAAAACCTAAACCCCCCACCCCCCCTCCCCAAAAAAAACCTAACCCCCCCCCCCCAAAAAAAAACCTAAACCCCCCCCCCCCCTAGCTAAAAAAAACATAAAAAAAACCTAACCCCACCCCCCCCCCCCAAAAAAAAAACCTAAACCCCCCTCCCTCACCCCCCAGAAACCTAAACCCCCCCACCCCCCCAAGCTAAAATGCTAAAAACTAAACCCCCAAAAAACCTAAAAAAATCTAAAAAAAATCTAAAAAAAATCTAAAAAAATCAAAAAAAAATCCAAAATTTTTTTTTGATTTTTTAATATTTTTTAGGTTAAAATCGCTACTTTTCGAAGCAAAAAAATTTTTTTTTTTTTTTTTGGTTCAAAAAGTAGCGATTTTAACCTAAAAAATATTAAAAAAATCAAAAAAAAAAATTGTGTGATTTTTAGCTATTTTTAGGCATTTTTGGTGTGTTCACATTGGTTCTCGCGGTTCTCACAATAAGAGGTGGTTCTCGAATGATCTTCTCCCTATATATATATATATATATATATATATATTTGCACCCGTGTTAAGTATAATAACCCTAATTCAACCTTATCCCTATGTCACGAGACAGAACCCCAACGAACTTAGTCGGGCAGAGCCTTAACATGCGTTATGGGGCTCCAGATCAATCGGAAAGGGTAGCGGTGATCGGGAGTTAAAACACTTAAAACGGGGAAGGGTCTTATTATTATTATTAGTGAAACAAAAAAATAAAAATAGAATTATGAGAGAATGAAGTCGAGAGAGAGAAGTTTGAACCAAGAAGTAGTGAACTGATTTTTTTTTCATATATATATACACTCAAGACTTGGAAGCTAAGTTTCACAAATCCCTTCCATGCCATACACGTACACAACCTTGAATGATGATTTAGTTTGATTATTTATTATTTTATTTTTCAAAGTGTACACGTACACTTTATTCATAAGTTATTTAATTATTAATTTATTATATATATATATTATAATTAATTTAACTGCTTTACTTATTTGGCGCTTATAACTTTTAAAATATAACGTTTTACAAAACAATGAATATGTCATTAGAACGAGAATATTTGTACCTATATTTTCAACCAAGTTTCATTGAAAACGGAGTAGGTTCAAATACAATGTATTTTTATAATTTAATTATTAAACGGTTCGTGAGTCCGTCTAGGTACTTTATATTTCTAACAGTCAACTTACCCGTAATCTACCTGTCTAATAATATAAGTTTTTATATACTTTATTTTAATATAAAAAATAGAAGTGTCACACATATATAAGCCAATTAATTAGTATAACATTCCAACCAAATATATATAAAGTAGTTTTTAAAACAATATGGGTCGAACAATTATATTAAAAATAAAACTAGTTACTAATGGTTAATAAATTTAAACAACCTATAATTCTTATATGATAAAAATGGAAACGTTACATCCTCCCCACCTTGTTTTAAATCTCGTCCTCGAGATTTGGGCTACGATGTCTTTTTAAAGTTATGTCATGTCTTAGTCAATAAGAACAATATTAAAGTAAATCACACAGAATCAAGACATGTTCAAATGAATACGTGTTTTATAATAAACAGGGCTCAATAGTTCAATAGTTCAACTGAATAATTTCTAGGAATCAATGTCAAACGAACGATGTGAAATTATATAATTTCCAAGGTGACTAGGTTCAAGCCAAAAGAGATTTATGATCAATAGATGTTGAAATTGACTGTAAATAACTTTTAGAAACAGTAGAATTCACTTGTCAAAAGAAAACTTACTTTGATTGTCAACTGAGGAAGATTTAGAATCAACATGCTCAAAATGAAATAGAAACTCGAAAATAATTTGTCCACTATCAAACCATGATATGTGAAAAATCAATCTGTTGACATTATTGAATTGCAAGGATACACCGAAATACAATAGTGTTTATTGTATCATTATCTTAATACATAATTGCATTAAGGCTATTTTCAATGATGAGTCAAAAGAAAGACATACGTGGTTTTGAATGATTCGTATGATTATGATTAGCCCAAGCTACAAGTTTATATCGACGCCGCAAGGTGTCGAAATGATTGAAATAGCTCAATAATTACGGTGACTGAACAAATTCACCGATTTCGTAATCAACTGAAAGTTTTAATGAAGAAAATTTGGATATTTATTTCAAATAGATATCATAGGATTCTCAATTGATGATGTAAGACCAAATGAATATCAGATTTTTTTTATCAATGATGAAAGAAATGTTAGAGGTACACCGGAATATAATACGAATTTGTGTACTCTTTACATAATTGTATTAAGGCTGTTTAAGATAGTGAATCAACAGAAATTAAATAAATAAATCCGTACATCAGGTGTGAAAAATGAAATTAGCTCAATCTTCAAATTAAAGAAAACGTCACCACAAGGTGTCGTAACCAAAAACAGGATTCAATGAAAGTGAAGACCAAACAAGTCTGTTATGGTTTTGAATAGATAAATTATTTGACAGAATGCATTTATTTATAAACTTTTATTTGTACTAGGGTCAAATAATAACTTAACTTAGATATTACATATCAGCGATTGCGTCTGGAATCATTTCTTCTTCTTGCGTAGTAAGTACGAATGATCGCGCGTTCTTCTTAGCTCCGTCTGTTGTTTTCGCCTTGTTGTCGAGTGCTTTGGTCAGTTTCGGGCAATATGGTTTGATGTGTCCCGTTTCTCCGCAATTGTAACAGATATTAGTTTTCCTTCTACATTCTTCTTCTATATGCCCGGTCATCTTGCATAACTTACAGTAGAGTGTTCTCCTAACACGACATCTTCCTGAATGCTTTTTGTTACAGTTTCTGCAGGTAGATTGCTCCAATGACGGTTCAGTTTCTTTCTTCTTGTAGAATTCTTGGGAAATTTTCTGGGCTAACTCTTTCATCTTGTTTTCTTTTCTTGTGCAGATTAGTCCATCTATCAGGATGTTAGCTAGTTCAACTGTTTCTTCAATAGTCTTTGGTCTAGCGGCCTTGACCATGTCTTGGATTTCGCTAACTAATCCCCAAATATAACGAGAAATTAGTACGGGTTCTGGCGAAGCCAGAGTTGGTACCATTCTTGCGTATTCGAAGAACGTTGTCGTATATTCACGACAATTCACATCTATCATTTTATGATTTAGGAACTCATTAGCCATTCGTTCCTTTTCATAAGGAGGACAAAATTTCCTTTCTGTCATTTCCTTGAATTTTTCCTAGTTCATGGCATATGCCATGCCACTTCCTTTTGCCTGAAGAATTGTGTTCCACCATTCTAAGGCTTCTTCTTTAAAGAGGTTGGAAGCATACATCACCTTATCTTCTTCGGCACATTTGCTGATTTTAAGAACAGCTTCCGTCTTTTCCAACCATCGCAGAGCAGCCGTGGCTCCTTCACTGCCTGCGAACTCAGTTGGTTTACAAGCTAGAAATTCTTTGTAGGCACACCCGAGAGTCATCGCCTTCATTTTCTTGGGAAATGGGGTTTTGATAATATCATCATTGCCTCCATTGACACTGTGGCTAAAACTGTCGTTGCGAGTATGCTTGCTACTCACAACTTGGATGGGTTCTACGGGGTTTTTAACGGCTTTAATTATTAAAGGTAAAGCATTAGCTATTCCTTGGGCTATTAGATTTTCTATAGCATTTTTATCCAAAGGATTTTCAATATTAGCATGAACTTATGGATTATGTGATACTTCATTCGACATCTGAATTGCAAATATTTTCAATTATTAATATCACCGAATAGTTAAAACAAAACAATACTTTCAAGAATCATGTGTGCATATATATAGATATATACATATATTAAAATCTACAAAAATAACATATACATTACTTTGTATTAATTTCCTAAATTTATTGTTTAAGGTTTAGGTATTAAAGAACACCTAAATAGCTTAAACAAGTGACTCTGATACCACCTTCTGTCACAGCCCCCGACCCCACCCTGGGAGCGGGAGCCGCGAGCCAGTTAGATGGTATCGGTGTTTATTAATTACGCAGCGGAAAATTTTCATCAGGATCGTAGTTAGAAAATAATTTCAGAGTTTATAAAACACCAACTTTTAATATTAAATAAATGGGTGAAAACCCATACTCAATTCAATTGTTTTATAGGGATAAACCCTAATAAATAAAACATAAATTTCTTCTTTTATTCAGGTATTTATAGCCACTTTATTTAAGCCTTCAGTGCTCCATAGCTAGCTTCTATTATCTTTACAACAATTTACCTGCAACACGTTTGGAAAACATTTTATCAGTAATAAATACTGGTGAGTTCATTCCATTTTTATAGAAATATATTGTTATACTTTCAGTATTAAGGGTTTTTATATTTGTTTATATTTACCCAACTCAATCAGTATTTGTCACATGGTGGCAGTTCCGACGTGACAGTGGTCATATCAATCATTGGCTCATTTTCGTCCAATAGTGAAGTTTATCAAGTAATAAATATAAAATATATCTTATTATGATTCAATGATATCGGTCATTAGGCGATTCCCGTGACGGTGTTCAAATCACTGTTGATCATTCTTTCAACTAGTGACGGGGGTCGTATCACTGTTGATCATTCTCTCAACTAGTGACTCTGGTCATAACACTGTTGATCATTATCTCAACTAGTGCCTTTGGTCATGTCATTGTTGATCATTCTCTCAACTAGTGACTCTGGTCATATTTCTGGTCATATCACTGTTGATCATTCTTTCAACTAGTGACTCTGAATTTAGTAAGATCCCATGGCATTACTTTTACAAATATATTTTCTAGGACACAAAACCACTTAGCCCAAAAAATGAAATATATATCATTTTCTATCAAACTAATAGCTATAACTTATCAAATATAATATATTAATTAAATAATTGTAATATTATTATTTAATATATTAACGTGACTAAGACTAAAAATATAATCTTAGTATAGTGGAATATATTATTTTTGACTATTTTATTATGGTATACATTTATGGACTAAACATTATTTTATAATGTAAATAGTAATTTAGGTTTACTAAATATATTTTCTTTAATATATATTGTAATAATGATTATATACACCATTTAGATTTATCTCCATCATACATCAAATTTATTAATGATTTAATGTTAAAATAGTATTAGTTATAGGGTATGGCTACTGGGGCACAATTCCCCCTGTGATTGTGGTCATGTTACTATTGGCTAACTTTTTGGCCAATAGTAACGATGGTCAAGTAATGTATAAAACCTTCCATACTGACACTTATTACAGAATATAAAAATTTAATCACTGTAAGTATAACTGGTAAACATTTAAGATTTTGGAAAGCATTTTTAAATATAACTGTATCACAAAAAGGTGATAAAACTGTGAGAAAAGAGAATGGACTCACTTTGTAACTTTAGGGTTCAACTAGAAAGCCTCCTGGTAGAATCTTGGGTATAACTTCTGAGCCATTTTAAAATATATATATATATATATATATATATATATTTGCACTCGTGTTAAGTATAATAACCCTAATTCAACCTTATCCCTATGTCATGAAACAGAACCCCAACGAACTTAGTCGGGCAGAGCCTTGACATGCGTTATGGGGCTCCAGATCAATCGGAAAGGTTAGCGGTGATTGGGAGTTAAAACACTTAAAATGGAGCAGGGTCTTATTATTATTATAAGTGAAATAAAAAAATAAAAATAGAATTATGAGAGAATGAAGTCGAGAGAGAGAAGTTTGAACCAAGAAGGAGTGAACTGATTTTTTTTTCATATATATACACTCAAGACTTGGAAGCTAAGTTTCACAAATCCCTTCCATGCCATACACGTATACAACCTTGAGTGATGATTTAGTTTGATTATTTATTATTTTATTTTTCAAAGTGTACACGTACACTTTATTCATAAGTTATTTAATTATTAATTTATTATATATATATATATATATATATATTATAATTAATTTAACTGCTTTACTTATTTGGCGCTTATAACTTTTAAAATATAACGTTTTACAAAACAATGAATATGTCATTAGAAGGAGAATATTTGTATCTATATTTTCAACCAAGTTTCATTGAAAACGGAGTAGGTTCAAATACAATGTATTTTTATAATTTAATTATTAAACGGTTCGTGGGTCCGTCTAGGTACTTTATATTTCTAACAGTCAACTTACCCGTAATCTACCTGTCTAATAATATAAGTTTTTTATATACTTTATTTTAATATAAAAAATAGAAGTGTCACACATATATAAGCCAATTAATTAGTATAACATTCCAACCAAATATATATAAAGTAGTTTTTAAAACTATATGGGTCGAACAATTATATAAAAATTAATACTAGTTGCTAATGGTTAATAAATTTAAACAACCTATAATTCTTATATGATAAAAATGGAAACGTTACACCGGAGTAGGCATTGACCATGGTGTTAAGAAGTTCCATGGTTTCCCTTGCAGTTTCCACATTGACTTTGGATAAGTTTGCTTGTGGTTGTTTGGTTTGAGGTTGTGGTTGGGCTTGTGATGGTGTTGGAATATAGGCACTTGGATCAAATTGAGGTTGAGTAGTGGAAACTTGTGGTGGAGGTTGGGGTTTAGGTAGCCCCGCACTTGGATCGAGTTGAGGTTTAGAAAAAGCATGAGCTTGAGCAATCATATGCGCTGGAGGATGATAAGCACTTGGATCGAAAACCGGAGGAGGTGCTGATTGGGAAAAAGGGAAATGAACTTGTATTGGACATAAACGCCGTCTGTAGTTTTGGTTGCTGAGCTGAACTGGAACTGGAACTAGTTAAAGAGTTAAAACCTGCAAGGTACATTTCAGTATTTTGAGGAACAGGAATTCGTTTAGCTTTTCGGATTTCTTCATCATTCTTGTGCTCCAACTTCTGAATAAATTCATAGATACTGACAGTATCTAAACTACATTTATGCTTGAGCAACTCAATGAAAGGACTCCACTTCCGAGGTAGAGCATCAGCAAACCGTGCAACCATTTCCTCTTGAGTTGCAAGAACAATATAAGAATACATTTCACTAATCAAATGATAAAAATGAGTAGTCATATCATTTAGGGTTTCATTCTCCAAGAATTGAAATGATTCAAACTCTTTCTTCAATAGATCATGGCGTGTCTTTCTAGTAGCTGCATTTCCTTCTCCTCTCGCTACCAATGCATCCCATAAGGCTTTTGTGCTAGTACAGTAAGCGAATTGATGATAGATTTCTTTGTGAAGTGCTTGTGTAAGAATAGCAAACGCCTTCTTCTCCAGATCATATGCCTTCTTGTCATCTTCTAATATATTAGAAAAACCCGCCGCACTTGATCCTGCTTCTTTGAGAGCTGTGTTGTAAGGCAAAGTGAAACACGTCCATAATTCGGTGTTTTGCCCTAAAACGTATGTGTGAAAATGACCCTTCCATGATGGATAGTCGTTCATGTGATTCAACTTTGGAGGTCGATTATTGCTACCTGTTTCACTCTCACTAAGCAAAAGATTTTGAATGCTTTGATTCTGATTCGAAACCAAAGCCCATTGACTTGCACTTATAGATTGCGGAGGCATAACGTTCCTTAACCATGCGGCTGCCAAGGTTTGATCTTGACCTGGTCGTGGGTCCGTACTCCAATCCCATGGACTTGTACTACTCATATTTGATATATGAATGATAATACCTGATTACACACTTGAAAACACAATGTTAAATCACTTTTGCAAGTCCTCTGTTGAAATTGACA
Organism: Helianthus tuberosus; assembly: GCA_030545235.1. Taxonomy (NCBI): domain Eukaryota; kingdom Viridiplantae; phylum Streptophyta; class Magnoliopsida; order Asterales; family Asteraceae; genus Helianthus; species Helianthus tuberosus. Next base: position 147,842,783 of record CM060416.1, on the reverse strand, counting down.
ATGATCTCAACGAAACTCTCTCCACAAAACTCAGAAGTTTCGTCTAAGTGCCTCTGATGAAACTCTAGGGGTTTCGTCGAAGTTGCTTATGGCGAAACTCTAGGGGTTTCGTCGCTTATAGGTTTCGTCGAGATAAGGTTTACAGACAGTTGGTGAAAGTTGGTGAGATTTTCTTTGAAATCTTATCTTTTTAAATGACACAGAACACCCGAAACCAAATTTCTGAGGATCGATAACGAAACCAAATCTCTTGTTTATCACAAACACGGTCACGAGTGCGGAATCCCCGTGACTATGCCAAACCAAACATAGATAGTAATAACATGATATAACCAATGAATCACAGTCAATTGATTAAAAGGATGAGAACAATGATCAAACAGATACACACAATGTTTGGCAGTAGACTTTCAGTAAAGGTTATGCTCTCATAGTTTCAGAGTGAAACTATGTGGTGTTTATATAGGATGAGAACAATTGATTAAAAGGATGAGAACAATGATCAAACAGATACACACAATGTTTGGCAGTAGACTTTCAGTAAAGGTTATGCTCTCATAGTTTCAGAGTGAAACTATGTGGTGTTTATATAGGCAGCATGACACAAGATATGACGAAACTTGAAAGGGGGCCGACGAAACATCAAAGGTTGACGAAACTCCTAGAGTTTCGTCACTTAGCATGGTGAAACTTAGAGTTTCATCACAAAGGGAGTTTCGTCATGGTGAAACTTAAAGTTTCATCATAAGGGAGTTTCATCATGGTGAAACTTAGAGTTTCATCAAAAGGGAGTTTTATCATGGTGAAACTTAGATGAAACTTGGGAGTTTCGTCATACAAGAGCTCGACGAAACTTGGAGTTTCGTCGAGGGCTGCCAAACAGGATATGCTGCAAACTTTTAACAGTTTGCTGCAGACCGATATAAACACACAAACAGACATAAACAAAGTATGCAACATGCATTGTTCATTTATACATTACATTACAAACGAGACAAACTTGTCGGACCCAAGTAGGAGGATATCCGACTTGGTCTTCATTTCGTAAAAGTGTCGAACCGAACGTGCCGCGTCCACACAAAATGTATCAACAGAACTGAGTTTTGAAAGTTGCATATTAAGTTTTCTTTTTACATCCGAGCCTAACCGAGCTCGAGCTCGAGCTTATAATTTCTGCTTGGTTTCAAATTCGAGCTGAGCCATGCCAACTCGGTTTATAATCGAGCTGAGGCCGAGCTTCTCCAGGCTCAGCTCATGGACAACCCTACTCCACTCCTCCGAATCTAGATGACGATGTAATGGCTCGATTTCAAGCTTTCAAATTCCAAAGAGGATAAATCTATTAGGTAAATGTATGGCTTTATTCATTATCGTGTTTTTTTTCTCCATTTATACTGTATAAATGTACGGTAAATTTTTATTTATTTACGCGTTACCCCTAAACTTTTGTCCTAGATCCGCAGATCCGTTTAATGTATAACCCATTAGACAAGTTCCTTTTTTAAGCAAAATTAGTACCTTAACATGACACATAAGAAAAAGAATCAAAATTAAATCTTTCTATTTGCTTGTCATTTACTTATTGTTGTTTTCGTTGGTTTATAATTGGAGATAGTTGGTGCCCTATTTATTTCAATGCGGAGTGGATGTGAACGTTATCAATCAAAAAGGTCATACAGCTCTAGATGTAGTCCAGTCTGATGGAAGCAACTCAACTACACTACAAGTTATGCCTGCTCTTTTTGTAGGAACCGTTCGCGTAATTAAATAAAATAAAACAAATTTTATAAATACGATTACAATACAGAAATAAGAAAGCTAACAACTATTACAATTACAACTGAAATAAAGATAAATACAAGAAGGAGTAGAAAACAGAAAGGCTGAGTCACGTGTTCAACACGTTCCCTTAAAACAAATTCCGAGTCTCCCAGGAGTACTCGTTTTGTTTCCCAGGGTACAACAGCCGGAGCAGTAGTACTGCCGGAGTTCGCCTACAATCCGAAGGTTACCTTGAACAATGCTTGAAGAAGATCAGAAGATTGTTGAGAGAAAATCCCAGGTCTGCACGCCCATGCGCGGTGCGTCCTCTTGGCTCACTGCCATGCGCGCGTGCGCCTCACTGATTCAGGTCCATGCGCGCGTGTGCCACATCACCTGTGAGCCTCTACGAGCACGCCACACAGTCGCGCCGTTTTGGCTCACTTTGGTGCGCCGCGCACGGCACCTCAGGACCCATGCACCATGCGCAACCGCGCGCTTCGAACCTGCACTCCACTTGGTCAAAAATACAAAGGCGGCTCTCAAGCGGCTCGCGGCGATGCGAAGTGCAAAGTGCGCCTCATCGCCCACGCCACGCGCGCGCGCGAGCGTGTGCGAGTTAGGGTGCTCCGCACCCTTTGCGAGTACACTAGTGAGTGCTCCCATGAAACAATAAGGATGGAGAGTTCCACCTTAAATACCCATTTAAGTTCCATCTCTCCTCCGATGTGGGACAAGATGCTACTTTCCTTTTAGTTTCAGCATTGAATGTTCCAAACACCCAACTTTGAGCATCGATATCTCATTCATCTTAGCTCCGTTTTGGACGTGGTTTAGTTCGTTGCGAAGCTCTCCCAACATAGAACACAAACCCACAAATAAATATATAAAACCCGCTCATTTTATTATATTTATTTCTAGTCTAAAATAGGAAAAAATCATTTTCCTATATTTGTGAAAAATGCTATTTTCACCTATTTTTCCAACAATCCCCCACATGAAAAATGCTATTTTCATCAAATTTCCAACAATCCCCCACATGTATGGAAATGGATCTTTTCCTTACACTTTTCAACGATAAACTTCGACAGTTGAGTATTGCAAGATAGGTAGGTTTTACTCTTTGAACCTTCTTTTGTGAACCATACTTAGCTTACTAGCGGTTTGTAGACGCGATGTCCTTGAACATACCCCCATTTGTGTAAACGACAATACACTTCACACAATACTCTCCCTGGTTTGGCCAACTCCTCATTGTCATGTCCTATTATGGTCTGGAACACTAGCCTGGTTCTGCGAGAGCTCTAGGATTTGTGCACCCCACAAATCCATTCGAAGCGACCCTACTTCTCTCTAACATAGGTGATTCCTCTGAATCATTAAAAGCATCATGGTTATTTAATTTCCTGAAATCGTTAACCTTAATATGCTTAGCCTTCCTTCAATGTCACTGATTGGAATGGACTAGGAAGTATAAATAACTCCCTTTTTATTTAGTTTGGGGTACTCCCCCACAGTGACTCCGTTTGGTAATATGATTAAGTTGTCCTATTGAACTTAGATCTTGGGATCTCCAGTCAACTAAGTTAGGTTTCCCTCATATTCACATTTACCAAGGGCTTTAGTCCCATTCTTCTTGACGACGTTTCTACTAACTCTCTGCTTAAGCCTTTTGTAAACGGGTCCGCAATGTTATCCGTTGATCTCACATAATCAATTGTGATAACACCCGTTGAGAGTAGTTGTCGTATCGTGTTATGTCTACGTCGCATATGCCTTGATCTGCCATTGTACATCAAGCTTTGAGCTCTACCAATCGCTGATTGGCTATCACAATGTACACATATGGCTGGCAAAGGCTTTGGCCATCTTGGAATATCTTCCACAAAATTGACGTAGCCATTCCGGCTCCTCGCCTGACTTATCCAAGGCGATAAATTCGGATTCCATTGTGGATCTTGCTATGACCGTTTGCTTAGAAGACTTCCAAGCAATAGCAGCTCCTCCAAGTGTAAACACGTAACCACTTGTTGATTTGGAATCTTTATTATCCGATATCCAGTTTGCATCAGTGTATCCTTCGATCACTGCTGGTTGTCGGGTATAATGCAGTCCATAATCTCTTGTGTATCTTATGTATCTAAGCACCCTCGTGATAGCCTTCCAATGATCCGCGCATGGATTACTGGTGTATCTACTTAGCCTACTCACCGCGTAAGCCAAGTCGGGTCTAGTACATGTCATTAGATACATTAGACTGCCAATAATTCTTGAATACTCTAACTGAGCAACTCCATCTCCCTTATTCTTCTTAAGATGTTGGGAGGTATCAACTGGAGTTCGAGCTACACTCGTATCTCCCGAGTTGAATTTTTCAAGAATTTTATCCACATAGTGAGATTGACTTAACATAAGATCATCTTGGGTTCTTATGATCTTTACTCAAAGAATCACATCAGCTAAACCCATGTCTTTCATGTCAAATCTCGCTTTCAACATTCTTTTAGTAGCTTTGATAATTTTATCATTACTCCCAATGATAAGCATATCGTCTACATAAAGGCATAATATCACATAACCTTCATTTTTGTCTTTGAAATAAACACATTTGCCGCACTCATTTATTTTGAAACCATTGTCAATCATGACATGATCAAACTTTTGGTGCCATTGTTTTGGTGCTTGCTTCAAGCCATACAAAGACTTGACGAGTTTACATACTTTACCCTCTTGACCTGGGGCGGAGAAACCTTCAGGTTGCTCCATGTAAATCTCTTCTTCTAAATCGCCATTTAGAAATGCGGTTTTAACATCCATTTGGTGAACTTCCAAATTTCTTAAAGCCGCTATAGCAAGAACCAATCTAATCGAGGTTATGCGCGTCACAGGCGAGTAGGTATCAAAGTAATAAAGACCTTCCTTTTGTCTAAATCCTTTAATCACCAACCTAGCCTTGTACATATCAATACTTCTATCAGTTTTCATCTTCCTTTTGAATATCCAACGATATCCAAGTGGTTTGCAACCAGGTGGAAGATCTACTAACTCCCAAGTATTATTTTGAAATATAGAATCTATTTCATTTCTTATTGCTTCTTTCCATTGAGGTCCTTCTGAAGAGGAAACCGCTTCGCGATATGTATTGGGCTCGCCCTCAACCATATAGCTAACGAAGTCTGGACCAAAGGATTTTTCAACCCTTGGCCTTTTACTTCGCCTACGATCACTTTCTTCAACCTCAGGTCGTTCATGTGTCTTATCATGAACTACCTCATCAACGGGTATAGATGAGCTTTCACCTACTTCAAAGTTAGGTGTTGATGACGTTGCATGTGTTTGTCTTCTCAAAGGAAACACATTTTCAAAGTAAGACACAACGTTAGGATTCACCTCCATGATAGTGTTTACGTGTACATCAGGATTCTTGGACTCGTGTACAAGAAAGCGATGTGCACTACTTTGATGCGCATACCCAATAAATATGCAATCAACAGTTTTGGGTCCTATCCTAAGAGCCTTAGGAGGTGGTACAATCACCTTTGCTAGGCACCCCCACACTTTCAAGTATTTGTATGAAGGTTTCTTCCTTTTCCATAACTCATATGGAGTCTCGTCTCTCTTTTTGAGTGGTATCTTGTTCAAAAGATAATTAGCCGAGAGAATGGCTTCCCCCCACATTTCCTGGCTCACCCCAGAACTTATCAACATGGCGTTCATCATTTCTTTCAATGTGCGGTTCTTTCGTTCCGCCACGCCATTTGATTGTGGAGAATAAGGAGGTGTACACTCTTGTACAATGCCACTTTTTGCGCATAAATCGGCAAAAGGTGCAACATATTCGCCTCCTCGGTCGCTTCGCAAAGCTTTTATCTTCTTTTAAAGTTGATTCTCAACTTCATTCTTATACAAGATAAATTTACTTATTGCTTCATCTTTACTGTTTAGTAAATTTACATAGAAATATTTAGTACTATCGTCAATAAACGTGATGAAGTACTTATTTCCACCTCTTGTGGGTACCGCTTTTAAATCACAAATATCAGTGTGAATTAAGTCAAGGGGTTAGGTTATTCGTTCAACCGATTTCGATGATGATCTTGTAAGTTTGGATTCAACGCAAGTTTCACACTTATAGTGTGAATCAATATGGAATGTTGGTATTCAATTTAAATTGATTAAACGGCGTATTGAATTAAAATTTACGTGACCTAATCTACCATGCCATTTATTTGATTCAGAAAACTCAAGCATATAAGTAGAAGTAGTAGCAATTTTATTCATGTTCTTCTTGACTGCCATTACATTCAATTTAAACATACCATTTTGGGCATAGCCCTTGCCTACATACATTCCTCGTTTAGTAAGTACAAATTGATCGCTCTCAAAAACTAAACGAAATCCAAACTTATTAAGCAACCATCCCGAGACTAGGCTCTTGCGCAAGTCTGGAACATATAACACGTTGCTTAAAGTGAGCTCCTTCCCTGAAGTCCACTTCAAAATCATCGTTCCTTCACCCTTGATGTCCGCGGTGGCTGCATTTCCCATGTACAGCTTCTCATCTCCCGCAAGCTCCTTGAAGGTGGTAAAGAGGCTCCTGTCTGGGCACACATGACGGGTCGCTCCCGTATCAATCCACCACCCTTTTGGAGTGTTGGTCACAGCATTGACTTCATCCAACATTGCGGTTTTGTCGGAAATCATTCCCACCAAAGGCATTCCGTCTTCATCCACCATGTGCGCACGCTCACGCTTTGGTTTCTTGCATTGGTTAGCCCGATGCCCCAGCTCGTCACAGTTGTAACAAGTCCCTTGGAACGTTTGAGGTTTCTTTTTCACAACCCCTTTCTTCGGTCCAAGTTTGCTAGCCTTTGCTTTCTCCTTGTCCTTTTTCCCCTTACCCTTCGCGCCCTTAGAGGATTGCCCATGCTCAACCACGTTTGCGCTAGCAAAAGTTTGCGCCTGGTTGCCTTTTAGAGCAATTCTATTGCCCTCTTCAATCCGAAGACGAACAATAAGGTCCTCTAAAGTCATCTCCTTTCGTTTGTGTTTAAGATAATTCTTAAAATCCACCCAACCAGGAGGTAACTTTTCAATCATCGCTGCCACTTGGAATGTCTCGCTAAGTACCATTCCCTCAGCATGGATGTCATGTAGTATAATTTGCAACTCTTGGACTTGGTTCATAACAGTCTTGTTATCAACCATTTTGATGTCCAAGAAACGGGCGACAACAAATTTCTTTGTTCCCGCATCCTCCGTTTTGTACTTTTTCTCCAAAAACTCCCATAATTCTTTGGAAGTATTGATATTATAGTACACATTATACAATGCATCCGAGAGACCGTTGAGTACATAGCCTCGACATATGAAATCTGAGTGCTTCCACGCTTCTACAGCGCTCAGAGCCTGAGCGTTGGTCTCCCCTTCCGCAGGTTGGGGAGCGGTTTCAGTTAAGAACCTCGCAAGGTTCATGGTGGTCAGGTAGAAGAACATCTTCTGCTGCCACCTTTTGAAGTGTAGACCCGAGAACTTCTTGGGTCGTTCAGCGTGATTAGCCACTGTGGACGCTCCCACGGTGGTGGCGTTAAAGGGGGTTCCCGTCACAACATTGGTGGTGTTGTTAACGTTGACATTTTCGTTCGACATGCTGAAAAAATTAAAATTCAAGGTTTTAGTCAAAAAATCTGTTTTACGCAAAAAACAGAAGTAAACTAATAAATTTTAATTTTACCACAATTTACTGTTTCGGCTTCTAAGTCCAACTTTGAAGACCAAAAACAGAAAATTTATAATTTTTAGAACTTACTGATTGGCTTTTAAGTCCAACTTTGAAGACCAAGTCAGAAAGTTTTAGCAAATTTTAGGACAATCTGAAAGTAACCACAAAAGTTTTCAAGCAAAGTCGCTCATTTGAAGATGAAAACTAAAAAAAACCTGTTTTTAAAACACAAACTGAGTGAAAACAAAACTGGTTTGAATCACAAACAGAATGGTTTTGATTACACGAACGGTTTTTAAAATTTGTTTTAAGATTGTAGGAACCGTTCGCGTAATTAAATAAAATAAAATAAATTTTATAAATACGATTAAATACAGAAATAAGAAAGCTAACAACTATTACAATTACAACTGAAATAAAGACAAATACAAGAAGGAGTAGAAAACAGAAAGGCTGAGTCACGTGTTCAACACGCTTCCCTTAAAACAAATTCCGAGTCTCCCAGGAGTACTCATTTTGTTTCCCAGGGTACAACAGCCGGAGCAGTAGTACTGCCGGAGTTCGCCTACAATCCGAAGGTTACCTTGAACAATGCTTGAAGAAGATCAGAAGATTGTTGAGAGAAAATTCAGTTTGCTGTTGTGTTACAGGTGTCCTTCTACAGTTGGGTATGGAGCTGTATTTATACAGCTCCTAAGTCGAAACAGTCAAAAACGAATTAAAGAGAGATTTAAATTGCATTAAACGTCTTCAATGCAATTTAATACGTCATTTAATTCTCAGTCAAAGCCTGTTAACTTGTCAGTTACGAAGCTGGACTAAAACTGCACTGTCATTCAATGCTGGAAGCTTCTGCGCGCGCGCGCCCAGGTCTGCACGCCCATGCGCGGTGCATCCTCTTGGCTCACTGCCATGCGCGCGTGCGCCACACTGATTCAGGTCCATGCGCGCGTGTGCCACGTCACCTGTGAGCCTCTACGAGTACGCCACACAGTCGTGCCGTTTTGGCTCACTTTGGTGCGCCGCGCACGACACCTCAGGACCTATGCACCATGCGCAACCGCGCGCTTCGAACCTGCACTCCACTTGGTCAAAAATACAAAGGCGCCTCTCAAGCGGCTCGCGGCGATGCGAGCGTGCGCCACATTGCGCCTCATCGCGCGCGCGCGAGTGCGAGTTAGGGTGCCCCTTCGCGAGTACACTAGTGAGTGCTCCCATGAAACAATAAGGATGAAGAGTTCCACCTTAAATACCCATTTAAGTTCCATCTCTCATCCGATGTGGGACAAGGTGCTACTTTCCCTTTAGTTTAAGCATTGAATGTTCCAAACACCCAACTTTGAGCATCGATATCTCATTCATCTTAGCTCCGTTTTGGACGTGGTTTAGTTCGTTGCGAAGCTCTCCCAACATAGAACACAAACCCACAAATAAATATATAAAACCTGCTCATTTTATTATATTTATTTCTAGTCTAAAATAGGAAAAAATCATTTTCCTATATTTGTGAAAAATGCTATTTTCACCTATTTTTCCAACACTTTTAGCAGCTGGCGCGAAAGGAAGTGATCAGTTACCCCCTAGAGACATCCAAGAAGTCGTTCCTTGCAATGTAAGCACATATTCTCCAAGAACTGGAAAACTGGACTCCCCCATTAAACGTCATCATTACAGAAAGAAAACTCACCTTAGATCAACGCAAATCGTGCTTCAAACGGAGGGCCTACGAAATGCTAGGAACAACATAATGGTTGTTGCGGTTCTGATAGCAACAATTGCGTATTCAGCTGGAATAAAGCATCCAGGTGGCTTTAGACTAGAAACCGGGAAAGCTATAATGGGAGGAAAACCAGCGTTTAAGGTGTTTATTGTGTGCAACACTGTGGCATTGTTTTTATCCCAAGGAATTGTTTTTCTGTTAGTTAGTGCGATTCCGTTCAGGCGTAAATCAATGATGAAAATGTTAAGAGTCACGCATAAGATTGCATGGTTGTCCGCTATATTCATTGCAACGGCTTATATAGCTTCAACATTGACCATTTTGCCACAAGAGTTTGGTTCAAGATGGTTGGTGATTGCATTGACGGTCAATGGGGTGGGATGCACGCTCCCTGTGCTTTTAGGGTTGATTGTTTTGTTGGCAAAAAATTATATGAGATGGCAAGAACGGCGGGGAAGATTAATGGAGAAAAAGATGTAGGATGGTACACATAATGGTGGTCTTACTAGTCGTGTTGGAGATATGCGTTTTGTTAAGAATAGTCGTCATTCGTCTAGTGACTTAGACATTGATAGCTCTGATCATTATTCCAAGCTTTACCAGTTAGGGTTTCATTGTATGTTTGTACTAGGCTATTGCTCGCGTGAAACACGGTTTTAACAAATGAAGATGAATTTATTTGTTGAAAATTAAAATCGTGCAAAAAATAAATACATCGGAAGAAACAAATAACAAATCATTAAATTTCAGTAAGAATTTCCTTGTAGATTACATTGGTTGTTTTATTTGTAACAATTTCATCTTTATCTAAGTAACTTTGTAATTTGCAAGCACAGTTAGATCATCACAACATCATGCTAATAAAAATAAAATACTTTACACAAATACAAGAGTTATCTGCGCACCAAAATGTGTAAGGAGAAAATCGCCCTTCTGAAATCACCTCGTGTTGAGAATTTAGCGCCCTCATTGGTCACAAAAATCACAACTGCAAGCAACAACCTATCCAAAATTGTTACAATATTCTAACCAATTGGCAAACTAAACCAATCATATCATAGTGAAATATCAAAAAATGAACTGGGATATATAAAAAATTGATTACTTTTTACCTGTGCGTGTCAAAATGGGTACCACTGGCCCAGAAACTTGTTTTTCTTGATTTTCATAAAAAAAAGTTCAGTATTAAATATGATCAAAAAGTAAATATCAATATAGTAATTTATTTTGAAATAAAACAAATCCGGAGGTTATATGCATTTTGGGAGACTTTCGCTTGTTTGACTCGTTTCAGTTTGAGCTATATCAAATAAAATTAACTCATTTGACGGACCTATTAGTGATAAATTAAACTGAATTATCACATTTACCCATACATGGACTAAACATGATAAAGTGTGATATCTTCTTACCCATCGATCTCACGTAAGTAGGCCTGTAAACAAACTGAACGAACACGAACATAGGCATGTTTGTGTTTGTTCATTCAACTTTAACCGAATACGAACACGAACATATAATCGAACACATTTAATTGTTCGTGTTCGTTCATTAAGAAATCGGGCATGTTCGTGTTCGTTTATGTTCGTTCGTTTAAAGCCTAAACGAACAGTTCACGAACATAAACCAACACAAACGAACATAAAAAAATTAACTAAACATATTTGAATAAACATAAATTAACATGATTGAAGAAACAAATCTAATATATTACATTTCATCTGAAAACACATCTAAATAAGGGTTCATAGATATACTAATTAGTTATATTTATATAAGTAGTTAGAAAATCTAATATTTATATAAATATAACTATTTATGTATTTAGTAAAATTTAAACGAACATAAACGAACGTTCACTAACATAAAACAATGTTCACGAACATAAATGAACGAACACAAGGTGTGTTCATGTTCGTTCATTTAATTAAACGAACAAATTTCTTGTTCGTGTAAAATTGTTTATTAAATAAACGAACATAAACGAACTTCCCGCCGAACAAGTTCACGAACGTTCGGTTCGTTTACAGGCCTACACGTAAGCCAAGGCTTAACATCACGGACCAAGTGTCAACAAACAAACAATAACAATTTGTCCATTTTATAAAAGAATAAACAAGAAAAAAGAAAACCGTTTTGATTGTGTTGACCATAACTGGAACCTCCTCAACATCACCTACAGTTAGGTACAAGGACACAGAATGAAAGCTCCAAATCAGAATCTAAAAGACTTCAAAAATAAAATGCAAAAAAAAAAAAAAAAAAAAAAACCAGGATATAAACCATTAGACCAAAAAAAACGTATTCTATAATGAAAAACAGTGTAAAAAAAATCAACGATCAGCTTTCACAAATTAGATAGCAAAAATTGTTAATCTCCATCACGAGTTAAAATAAACTAATTTAAATACACAAAAACTAATCAAAACTAAAACTCATAAAGTTAGGAGGAAGAAATTGAACCCGTATGCTTATCAAAGAACCGCCTTTTGGAGTTCGGTAAGAACTCTCGCAGCGATGTTAGATTAGAATGTTCAATAAACTTTTAGGATGAACCATGGCTGGAACAGGCGGCCATAAAAAAGTGACCATGTGCTGATTGTTCCAAGACTCAACCCTCAAGATTTTGTAAACATTTAATAGCATCACTTAATCCACCAAATACAAAAGAAGTGACCTTAACATAATACCATAAGTAGTTGAATCAAAGTTTGTTCTCGTTCATCGTTGCTGGCAATGCGAATCCTTCCATCACGGCTCTTAGCTACAACATCAATCTGAAAAAAAAGAAAATAAATTAGAGCAATAATGCTACCTAAACCACATGTAATCTCCGATTGAGAACTGAACAATCAGCGCTGATCGCCAAACCTCCTGTACTCGCCGCCAAACCACTTGTAATTTCTAAACCACCTGAAATTGCCGACTGAGAAGGAGAATGAATTTTATGCTAATGATGCTAATTTAAATCCGAAATGATGAATTTGTATGGTAAAACCCACATAAGCATTTTATCAAACACCTTAACTGCATAAACATAAACTTGCCACATTCGATGACACACATCGATGGATAACCGAATCTTCAAGTGTCAAACTTCTTAAAACACACTGAAAATTATGTACAATATCCTTGAATATATTTAACATGTATTATCATGTATAAACCACCATTTAGGGACACGTGTCCTAAACCCCATTTCATTTATATATATATATATATATATATAGTGGAGGGTTCAAATGAGAAGAATTTTTTTGTAAGAAGAAAAAAGAAGAAGTTTCAACCAATAAGAATGCTTAATTTTACTTCATTTACTATTTGCATTTAATTTTAATATAATGGTATCTTGGTAAACTTACATAGATCATTAATTTGTATTCATCCACTTTAATAACTAACTAAATTAGATTTGTAACTCCTTTTCAAAATATATACTTTTTCTAAATTAAAAAAAAAAACAACTTAATTTAAAGTGTATAATAAATTACTAGTTGTGTAGGATAAATTACGAGTTGTGTAGGATACATTTCGAGGTGTGTATGATAAATTTCGACTGTGTAGGATAAAATTCTATAATGTGTACGGTATATGTAGGAAAATTTTGATATGTGTAGGTTTTGTAGATTATATCTATGATAATTAATGATTAGTTGACTAATTAATTAAAGAGAGAAAAATTAATGACATGATTTATAAATGAAATAGTATTTTACTAATATGCCCCTTTCTTCTTTTTCTTCTCACATTAAATTTTTTCTCAAATGAACCTTCCCATATATATATATATAGTATTTTACTAATATGCCCCTTTCTTCTTTTTCTTCTCACATTAAATTTTTTCTCAAATAAACCTTCCCATATATATATATATATATATATATATATATATATATATATATATAGAGAGAGAGAGAGAGAGAGAGAAAGTATAATGTACAAAAACCCTTAACCTACATTAACGTACGACAACTAGCGTAATTAGAGTCCATGCGTGATTATCAACAAGGTTTCATAAAATGAACTAGCGTAATTAGGGTCCAATGCGTGATTATCTTACAAAAATGATCCCATGCGTTATTTTTGTGTCCCATGCGTGATTAGGGCCGGATCCGACGGTTCCCTGCTTCGCGTATGTGATGTACGATAACACTTAATGTACGTTAACCCCTCCCTATATATATATATATATATATAGGGTAGGGCTAGGTAGAAAACCCTTATGTTTTTAAAAAACCCTAGAAAACTCAACCTCCGGACATTTTTTTTTTGAAAAAAATAACACATGTAATATACATGTTTTTAAGAGTTTTGGGCCAAAAAAACAAAAAAGCGCCGAAGGATTATTTAAAAAAAACAAATTTCAGCAGCTTTCGTGACTAACATATGTTAGACAAAAAATGCTGAAACTTGTTTATTTTTTTTAAAAACATTCCTTCGGCGCTTTTTTGTTTTTTTTTGGCCCAAAACTCTTAAAAACATGTATATTACATGTGTTATTTTTTTCAAAAAAAAAAAAAATGTTGGGAGGTTGGGTTTTCTAGGGTTTTTTTAAAATATAAGGGTTTTCTATGGAGCATTAGCCTATATATATATATATATAAGTGTATATAAGTGTCCGCTAAAATGAGAACCACATCGAGTTGTAAGAACCGTGAGAACTACTTGATCCGGGGCGAGGTGGACCAAATTTTTTTTCATAAACGTAGATGCATGTATTATAACAACATTTGTAAAAAAAAAAATTCAAAAAAAAATAAAATTCGTGTGTGTAGTTTTGAGCACCACAAGTTTGTGTTTACGGGTACCGTAAATTTTCCGGTTAAATTTACGGTACCCGTAAACACAAACTTGTGGTGCTCAAAACTACACACACGAATTTTTTTTTTTTGAATTTTTTTTACAAATGTTGTTATAATACATACATCTACGTTTATGAAAAAAAATTGGTCCACCGCGCCCCCTACGGTGTAGTTCTCACGGTTCTTACAACTCGAGGTGGTTCTCATTTTAGCATTCCCCTATATATATATATATATATATATATATATATATATATATATATATATATAGTGTAAGTATCTATGGAAAACCCATTTAATCTAGAAAACTTGGGAAACTTGTTATGTGTGGTCAAGATTAATCCACCTCACTTTCTATATTCAAATGTCTAAAGGGCAATTTCGTCATTTGATAAACCTATCCATATCAAATCACTTTTTTTGTACTTTACCTACCTTTTCCACTCCCCATGTCATCTTGATTCCCACCCCACCAACTTCACCTTTCTCTCTCGATTCTCACCCCACCTTACTTTCTATAGTTCAAGAGATCTTCATCTTCCCTCCATTGATCATTCTCATCTCTTTCTCTCTCACACACAAACTCAAACTCAAACACAGTTCTAGTTTTTTATCGGTGTTTCATGGGTGACCCACATGACTTTGTGGATGATCTTAGTGCGTACTCTCCTAGACATGTATTCCGTAACAACTTCATCGGTGATCGAAGCCACCAAATCTGAAGATCGAAGCCACCATTGAAGATCGAAGCCCCCATCAAAGCTCTCAAAGAAAAGGAAGCTCGGTGTCATTTTAATCACATCTTTGTTTCTGTTTTTTAGAGAGAGAAAGCTAATGTTTTGGAAGGAGAAACAACATTTTTCATCTTGTTCACCTAGACACCAAGAACACACACACAAGTGTGTGAGAGAGAAACAGGTTTAAAGATCTTACTTTTGTTATTTATGTAATTTGTTTAGATTTATACTTTGTATAACGTTTGGTAGATTTAAAATCAGAGCTAGTTTGTTTATTTTATTTTTTAAATCAAGATCTAGAAGAAATTTTTGTATGTTGTATTTCTCTCTTCAAAGTGTATTGATATTTTTTATGAAGATTAATGTTAAATTTCTAAATTGTTTGTCCAGCGATTTTGAGTTAATGATTGCTTTTCGTTGGATTTTTTTTTTTGTGTGTGTGGGGGGGGGGGTGTGGATGAGTTGGGTTTTTTTAGGGTTTATAAATTGGATTTGGTTTAATTTGTTTTCTGGTTTTGTTTAAATTCAGCATCACCATTGATGGTAGATAATTAGTTTGAAAATCCATAATTTTTACGATGTATGTTTCAAATTTCTTTCTTGTTTAGTTGTTTTTTGAATAAATTCACTCCGATATTACATTTTCATTACCTTTAGAAAGTCCATAATTTAATCGGATATCGGGTTTGTTTTACAAATAGAAATTCGTGTTTTTTACGGGCATAATTTGCTACATATGTTACATTTCTATCAGCTACATTTATGTGAAGAGTATATTGATATTTTTTACGAAGATTAATGTTGACTTTCTAAATTGTTTGTACAGAGTATATTGATATTTTTACGAAGATTAATGCTAAAATTTCTAAACTGTTTGTCATATATGTTGTAACACGTGTTACACTAAGGGTTACATATGTTGCATACAGGGTGTTACATGTGTTACACCCAGTGGGCTAGACATGTATACA
Organism: Helianthus tuberosus; assembly: GCA_030545235.1. Lineage (NCBI taxonomy): Eukaryota > Viridiplantae > Streptophyta > Magnoliopsida > Asterales > Asteraceae > Helianthus > Helianthus tuberosus. The sequence continues at coordinate 147,827,070 of CM060416.1, read as the reverse complement.
CATGTTACATGTTGATGTTACCTGCGTTTATAGCCTGTTGTCTAACACATGAGTATACACTTGTTAATGTAATTAGGTTTTGTGGTTTTTTATTTACCAATTCAATATCTAACATATACAAGAAACATGTTTGTTAGCACATATGTTCTTTTTATTAAGTTTCATGAGAATGACAAGTGTTTATATGCAAATATAATATAACATGATGTAATATGACGTGTACCTATTTATCCCTTTAATTTGTTACACTAGTCTCATATACTGCTAGTTACATATATTCCTTATTTATCAATTGATGTGACGTTTTGGATGATGTAATGTTGTTACATATGTAATTTTACTAAGTTTAAACTAACACTGACGGAGCTGCACATATGTAACATATGTTTGTAACATATGTTACGCTAGAGGATAACACATGTATAGCCACATTACACATGTTACATATGGTTTTTACATGTGTTACACAAGTGGTTTTGACATGGTTTTTACACGTGTTTTTACATGTTTTTGTTAGTTTGGTTGCTTGTTTGGGGCTTTTGATCTGAATACTAACTGTTTTTTTGTGTTATACTAGGCGGTAATACATGTATAGGCATGTTACATGTGTTACAACAAAATGTTTACACATGTGTAACATGTAACAATAAAGATATCTTTTTTCATTGTTACTTGAAAAGATATCTTTTTTCATTGTTACTTGAAAAGATATCTTGTTTTGAAGTAACAGTAAAGATATCTTTTTTCATTGTTACTTGAAAAGAATAGGTAGTTGTAACATGTGTTACACATTTTAAAATTGTCTATCTTTTTCAAATAACAACAGGCATTGTGACATGTATCTGGATAATGTAAAGGGTTCGAATAAGACTATGCATTTTATTTGGAGTTCTGACACTTGTTACATGTGTTACCCCCGACATGTAACATGATTTTGTGCTAACCGCCTACCCTCTTTTTTCCCAGGTACAACATGATTGGTGAAGCTCAGTATGTTCTTCGTTACTTAGTTTAACGTATGTACGTTTCTGTGAGACATAAACAATATCCCGCTCGTGTTTCAACATGTATTTTGGTTGTAATTTGACAATGGCATGGTTGCCCTTAACTTGTTTTACTAGATGTGTTACACAAGGGGAAGGATGTATAGAAAACCCACTTTAATTTAGAAAACCCGGGAAACTCAAAGCTCCCGATGTTTTTTTTTTGAAAAAATTTATACATGTTATATACATGTTTTTTAAGGGTTTTGGGCAAAAAAAATCAAAAAAACGCTGAGTAGATATTTTTTTAAAAAATAAACAAGTTTTGGTGTAACACGTGTTACATTCATCTGACATATTTGTAACACGTGTTACACCAAAACTTGTTTATTTTTTTTAAATATCTACTCGGCGCTTTTTTGATTTTTTTTGCCCAAAACCCTTAAAAACATGTGTATATTTTTTTTTAAATTCGGGAGGTTAGAGTTTCCCAAGTTTTCTAAATAAAAGTGGGTTTTCTATAGATACTTACATGTGTTTTATATATACCAAGTGTGTTTCATACACACATGTAACATGCGTATGCCTTTGTGGTGCATATACTCGTGTTACATGTATACGTATGTTATTCACTATATATGTGCCTTGTTTTTATTCACTACATCGTATGTAACACATGTTACTTACATGTTCCACCATGTACTGCATTTACTTACGTAAGATGTGTAACACATGTTACAATTGCTTATTGTTTCCAAGTAACATTAAAGGTATGTACCTTGTTTTTCTACTTCATCATGTGTAATACATGTTACACTTGTTAATTAGTATCAAAGGTTACAATTGAAACAATATGTTGACCACCCAATGCTCGTCTACTACTTTTCTTACAATTGGTAATGAATAAAACATGTTAACTAATAACACATGTAACTGATAACTGGTAACCAAATACATTTCCCACCATAACTATTTAACATCCAAACACCAACATATTACAGAGAAGACCAGAATGGTCATATTGTATTTTGGGTTATGGCCATAATTTAAAATAAACAAAATTCGTGGTGACTACGATAGTTACAAAAACCACCACGCATATATCACTAGCCAGTTGACTTGTTATAAACAAAAGTTGTGGTACCCAAGATAACTACAAAAACCACCATAGATGATCCCACAAAAACTGTAGAAAAGACAACACTACCACACTCAGCGCCCTCCTGTAGGATCGGTTTTACACCGTACGATTGCGTAACGAACGTTCAACGTGCGGAATCCGTGAACGTGCGTGACCGAACACACAAGAACGTACAATTTTAACGTGATTCAATAGATTCGTATGACGTGTACAAGCTCCGGAAATCACGGTTTGCCACTTTCTCTCTCTACTTTCTCTCTCTAACCTTGAAAGCTCCCGATCTCAAATGTGGCAAAAGTCTTAAATCTAACACTATAACTCCCTATTTATAGGCACAAGGTTATAAGGGATTTCCCCTTATTTACAAGATTGCCACCTTGCCTTTTTAACTACAACATGTAACATAAAATCTAGATCTCTTTCTGCTACGGTTAAGATTGACGGAGGCGATAGACATACTGTACTAACAGACTCCCCCTTGGATATTGCCGCAGTCAATCAGTAGTCAAACTCGTAGCGACTTGTTTTTCTCTCTCTTTCTTGAAGCTTTATCATCTCTTCTGCAACATAGACTCCCTCTTTCTTGAACAGAATCCCGGTGGATCTGTCTTGAGCTTCAGCTCCCCCTTTTCAGCAAACTCCTTCTTCAGGCTCCCCCTTTCGTCAAGCTTCCGTGCTTTGGGATCGACACCTGGCTTTCCGAATACAAGCTCCTTCAGGATAGTTTCCTGGCTTTTTGAATCCACGCTTCCTCTTGCGTTGAGCTCGTCTTCAGACTCCCTCTTAGACTCAGCTGTCGGGATCGTAGTCTGGCTTTCACAAGTTCACAAATTCAGGATCAATTCCTGGCTCTATTCTGCATATGCTCAGGATTTGAAACCTGGTTAACCTGCAAATCCTCTACCCATAACATAAGTTTCACAAATTTATAACACTTATATTTAAGAAACTTACTTGGTAGAAATCATTCATTCATCAATAAAAATAGTTACATCAAGTTCAAATGAATGACCTTGATTAACTAAACACACAATCTTTTAAAACATTTTTTATATAACATTCAAAGTTTTCAACATATTCTCCCAACCCTCTAGTTCATCATGTTTAGCACTTGGAATTTTGAAAATCCGCTTTCCAACATCAGTTGTCGAAAATCTTTTTGTATTTTTCAAAACTTTATGCTAAAACACACTAAAATCTTTTTGGATTTTGAGTTTAAAGAAATGCAGTAAAGAAATATATACAGACAATATTTTTGTGAGTTTGTGTAAGAGGATTATATCAGTTCATGAGACAGATCACTAGCACCGTTGAGCTTTTAACACTTTAAGTTCTAAATGATTCACGTTAATTGACGATATGTTTGTCCTCTTAAGCTCAATCTAAAAACTTTCGAAATGCTTACCGATACGTTAAGGTATATTAATTTTGCACTAAATTCTTATGGACCCCACGATCTCAGCATATCCCTTCATCATGCAATACACTGACTCAAGTAATGCCTTTAAACTTTCATCAACTGTGATATGTGCGAAAATAATGCAGAATGTTTAAACATTAACAATCAGGTCGATACTTCCGTATACGCAGAGAAAGTCCAATGTTTAAACAAAATAAGAAAATAAAACAAGTTGAAGTTGTTTAGGCTTTAACCACCAGGTCGATACTTCCGTATACGCAGAGGAGGTCCAAAGCTTAAACGAAACACCAAAGAAAATAAAGCAGAACGTTTAGGCAATAACATCCAGGTCGATACTCACGTATACGCAGAGGATGTCCAAAGCTTAAACAAAATAAAGAAATCAAACAAGTTTAAATCTTTGCAAAATGAAATGCACAATCACAGTGACTTTTCAGCAAAGTTGTGAAAGTTCACAGACTTAACCGGTTTTATGTCTTTCGACAATCAGCGATTACCGAGCAGGCACACAGTCATAAAGGACAAAACTAAGTACTATGCTTTCAATCATGTTTTCCACTAGAACTAGGCTTTTTCATTTATGTTTGTATCGTTATCGCAAATCTACTAGTTTAGCTGAGCCTAACGTCACATCGTTAGTGAGACCGTTTATCACATTTGACATTACCTTTCTTTAGCATGCTGTGATAGTCCACTGATTTACTATCATTTCCTCTTTTCTCAACAAAACTCATTTTTGCTTTTCAATGTTTTTGGCATTTTCAAATTTTCTATTTTTTTTTTAAATTTTCTCCCCCTAAAATCAAAATATGTTTCAATTTTGATTTTCAAAGGAATATTTGAAAACAAACTATACAAGAAACATGACAAACTGATTTCAAATCGCTTCAATTTGCCATTCTCTCGGCTTAACAATCAGAACTCCCCCTGACAACAAACTATTTTCCCATTTAGATTTCAAAACATTTAAGTTTGTTTTAATCAAATGGTTTTTCTGGAAAATTAGTTTTGTTTGTCTTTTTTACAAACTCGGGGTTTCATCACATTGTTTACCTTTATCCACTTATCGGAAAGATAAATCAAGTACAACTTAATGTCCTTGATTAGTCTTTTGTGATTCGAAATATCACATTTACCAACCTGTGAATTTCTCAAGAAATATGCCGATTCCTGTTCCACACTTACCAACCTGGGAACTCCGGCAAGTCAGGTTTTTCTATTTGAAAAGTTTCACCCAAGCCTGACTGTCCTTGGGTGATTTAGAATTCTTGTTTAACAATGGTGGAAAATTTTCATCATCCATTGTTAGACTAGAATTCTCTATTTTTTTCTCAACACATGGCTCTTCTGGTTTCGACAAACCAGAATCATTGCCTGAATATGGCTTGTCTGACTTTGTTGAGCCAGATTCATCGCCGACATGTGGCTCATTTGTTTCCGAAGAAACAGATTCATTGCCACAAACTTTCTTCTTCTTCTTTCCCTCTTTCGTCCTCAGATTTGTATCTGATGAATCCGTTTTACTTGCCTTTTTAGTTGAGGAAATCGATTCATCAGAACTTTTTATCGGATTACCAGTTGTATCCGAGGACAAAATCCTCTCGAGATATTCTCTCGCCTTCTTTCTTTTCTTAATCTTATGAGCCATTGGATGATCTTGATCAATGGTTATAGATTGGGTTTCCTAGGTTTTCTTCCCAAGAGTGAACTGCGTGAACAGATCAGGACCCTTGATTTCCTTTTTAGTTGTTAAGGGTAGGATTGTAATTATATAAAAAACTAGATTTAAATCATTATTTTAATAATTGAATTAAGTTACATCTTTCCAAATTTAAATTCATTATCCACATTATGTTTTATTTATTAATAAGATAATTATCAAAACAAACAACAAATCACTAGATTTCAATTTTAATTTTTATTTCAGATTTCATCACCAGAATTCAAATTTTGATTTTTAAGATCCACGCAACCTTCACATTTCAACGGTATACACATGTGTACTTGGATATAAATAGAACAGTACACATGTGTACTCAGCATCATACATATGTTTAATTATCTACATAATACATATATAGAAACAATACCTGTAAAACTCTTTTATATTTAACAAATTACAAGTTCCATAATTTTTCCAAACAAACAAAAAAACATATAATTACAAGTTCCAGTTTCCTAAAAACAATAAACCCAACATAATCGAAAAAACAAAAAAACATAATCTTTTACAACTATTCGCCACGTTGTATGCTGAATCATCCTTATCGACCTCATACGTGAATCATCCTTATCGACCTTCCATCTCCACTTTTCTTGTTAACGACATCTCCTATAATAGCAAAAAAAAAAAAAAAAAAAAAACAAAAACTCAGCAACTAATACTTTGCATAATTCACAAGTGTACATCAACAACTTTACACATTCAATACACAAAAAGTTACGAGATATCACAAAAGCAGACGCTATACACATGTGTACATTGGGTTAAAATTAGAGCAAAATCAGAATACACATGTGTAAATCGCATTAAAAACAAAGCAAAATCAGAATACATATGTGTACATCGCATTAAAAACATAGCAAAATCAAAGAATTGAACAAAAAAACTCACCAACTAATACTTTGCATAATTCACAAGTGTACATCAACAACTTTACACATTCAATACCCAAAAAAATCTGAGATATCACAAAAAATAGACGCTATACATATGTGTACATCGCATTAAAAAGAGAACAAAATCAGAATACACATGTGTACATCGCATTAAAAACATAGCAAAATCAAACAATTGAACTCCAAAAAAGATAAAAAAAACTTATCAATAATAACAATCTTCAGAACCTCAATCAAACAATAATAATTTTCAACATCAAACAATGAAAAATTGCAAACTTTTTTTTTCAATAATCAAACTCATAACAATCTTTAGAACCTTAATCAAACAATAACAATAAATAATTTTCAGCATAAAAAACAATGAAAAATTGCAAACTTCATACCTGGTCGGTCACACCACCACCTTCACTGTGAAAAGAAAGAGAAACATGAGGGGAAAATGTTTGTTTTTTGTAACAAGTTTACCGATCAGAATAATGAAGGAAAATAGGTGTTCTTACCGGAGAAATCGCGGCTGCCGTTGATGTGGATTCTCACCGAACTGACGGCATCTCCGTCAGTCGCCGTCGTCGCGCGACCCCCTCTTTCTCCCTCTCATCTCTCCGACTATTCTCTTTCGTTCTTCATCTTCTGCCGCTCGATCTCTATCTCATCATGGTTCTGAGTTTTGTGTGTACAGTATAGGAAGAAGGAGGGTTGGGGGTTGTGTGGAGTAGCTTGCCGGAAAAACGGCCTGAACTAGCCGGATGGTAGGTGGCCAGCGGTGATGGTTGCTGCTTTACGGGGAGAAGATGAAGAACAGGATGGTTGGTGGCCGGCAGTTGATGATTCCAGATCTAGGGTTAATATGTTAATTACTTGATTTATGAGAGAGAGAGAGTGATTTATGCAATCAATGCAAAATGGAAATTACACATATACCCTTTTTATATTTAATTAAATGGAAAATATTAATCAAATAATTACCATCATGCCACTCACTTTAATCTCAAGATCATAAAAATCAAGGGCCCAGATGAGTTCACGCAGTTCACTCTTGGAATTTTGTTCACGTTTGAACCTAATCCTATATATATAATATATATATATAGGGGAAGGTTCATTTGAGAAGAAAATTTTATTGAGAAGAAAAAGAATAAAAGGGTATAATTGTAAAACATTAAATAGTTTTTTTTTCTCATCTCATTTATTATTATGTTTGACTAATTAATTAGTCATTAAGACTATAATCCTCCACACTAAATATTTTTGCCTACACACATCAAAAGTTATCCTACACATTTCGAAATTTATCCTACACATATTGAAATTTATCATACCCAACTCGTAATTTATCTTACACGCCTCGTATTTATCCTACACTTTAAATGAATTTTTTTTTTGTGAAAAATATATATCTTAAAAATAAGTTACAAATTTAATATAGTTAGTTATTAAAGATGAAACTATCAATTAATGATGTATGTAAGTTTACTAATATACCCTTATAGTTATATTAAGTACAAATATTAAATGAAGTCTAATAAAGCATTCCTATTGGTTGAAATTTCTTCTTTTTTCTTCTTACAAAGAATTTCTTCTCATTTGAACCCTCCACTATATATATATATATAGGAATGCTAAAATGAGAACCACCTCGAGTTGTAAGAACCGTGAGAACTACACCGTAGGGGGCGCGGTGGCCCAAATTTTTTTTTTCATAAACGTAGATGCATGTATTATAACAACATTTGTAAAAAAAAAATTCAAAAAAAAAAATTCGTGTGTGTAGTTTTGAGCACCACAAGTTTGTGTTTACGGGTACCGTAAATTTAACCGGAAAATTTACGGTACCCGTAAACACAAACTTGTGGTGCTCAAAACTACACACACGACATTTTTTTTTTGAATTTTTTTTTTACAAATGTTGTTATAATACATGCATCTACGTTTATGAAAAAAAATTTGGTCCACCTCGCCCCGGATCAAGTAGTTCTCACGGTTCTTACAACATGAGGTGGTTCTCATTTTAGTAGACACTTATATATATATATATATATATATATATATATATATATATATAGGATTAGGTTCAAGAGTGAACACTAGTGTAGTTTGCGAACTGAGCGAACTAATCCTGGCCATACATGTGTGTAGATCAGTGGCCGGGATTTAATGATGAAATACACTACTGTATTTTACGTTTTGATAATGAAATCAAAGCCATCCACGTGTGTAAATCAATATGGCCAAGATTTGTTCAATCAGTTCGCAAATACATTAGTTTCACTCTAGAACCCTACCCTACCCTATATATATATATATATATATGTGTGTGTGTGTGTGTTTCTAGAGTGAAAACTAGGTTGAGAGTGAAATGTGTGAACTAATCTGAACCATTGGATTACATCATCTAGAGATTTTTAAACAATGGCAAGATTGTAATTATAATCTTGTAACTCCCCTTTAAAATAAATGACAGAAGGGTATTTGTGTCTTTTGTAAATTGCATTTATTAAACAATATAATCAAAATCACTAAAATCTCGCTAGTTTCTGTATATACAAGATACATAGTTGTTAGTGTATACACATGTGTACAGTCTCGCTAGTATCAGTTTATACAATATACACAACTGTTAGTTTATACACATGTGTACAATCTCGCTAACTATCAGTTTATACAAGATACACAGCTGTTAGTTTATACACATGTGTACAGTCTTTTATACATCTGTGTATTATATTCAGAAATGGTTACATATGTGTATATTAACAACATATAGTATATTAGGCATGCACACGAGTAGATTCATATAAAAATTATGAAATTAATGAAAATAAAACATATCACTTGTATGCAAAATAAATAACTTCATCACATATTCAAAAAAAATTAATGCCCAAAAATAATTACAATTTCAATCTCAAAGAAATTTTTTAATGTTTATTGAAAATTATAAAAAGTTAAAAACAATGTATTATGATATCTATATATACGGATAATAAAAGAAAAAAATATTCAAGTTAAAATTAAAACAAAATCTACGGATAAAGAAATAATAGAGAAATAATTAAAAATGAGAGAGAGAGAGAGAGAGAAAGAGAGTTAATAGATGAGAAAATTAAGGGATTTTAATTAAACATACTTGGGTAATGTCAATCTTATCATTTTAATCTAAAAAATGATGAAGGGCCAAGATTAGTTCACTCAGTTCACTATCAAGAAGTTGTTCACTCTTGATGCTAATCCTATATATATATATATATATATATATATAGGGGACCGCTAAAATGAAAACCACCTCCAGTTGTAAGAACCATGAGAACTACACCGTACGGGGCGAGTTGGACCAAATTTTTTTTTTCATAAACGTAGATGCGTGTATTATAAACACATTTGTAAAAAAAAATTCAAAAAAAAAAAAATATCGTGTGTGTAGTTTTGAGCACCACAAGTTTGTGTTTACGGGTACCGTAAATTTTATGATTTTTTTACAGTACCCGTAAACTCAAACTTGTGGTGCTCAAAACTACACACACGACATTTTTTTTTTTGAATTTTTTTTACAAATGTGTTTATAATACACGCATCTACGTTAATGAAAAATTTTTTGGTCCAACTCGCCCTGGATCAAAAAGTTCTCATGGTTCTCACAACTGGAGGTGGTTTTCATTTTAGCGGTCCCCTATATATATATAGGATTAGGTTCAAACGTGAACAAATTTCCTAGAGTGAACCGCGTGAACTGATCTGAACCATTGATTTGATATTCATTTAACAAGGGTAAGATTGTAACTTTATATAAATATTGGATTTAAATTATTTTGTTATTAATTTCAAAATCTTAACATATTTAAATCATCAGTTTCACAAATGTGTCGTCAACTACAAAATTATAACTTATTTTTTATGTATTAAGTTAATCTTAAGATATTTTATATTTATCAAGATTATCTTTAATAATCTTTTCAACAAACATCCATATCTTCATGTTATACGATCCACAATTCACGTTTGACGAAGTTTTCAATTCCAGAAGTTTGATCAACCATCGTTCATCACGTCCCGTCGTTCATCACATCACCTCGTTCATCAAGTTTTCAAATCCTAAAAATTATCTTGCCGGACATATTGATTTCTTCCGAGTAAGTCGACTATTTTTTCATCAGCTAATTGACTTGGTAGTTGTCGTCGTCGGTCGTCTTTAATGTTGCTGTCGCCATCAGCCGCCGGACATATAAAGTTAAGCCGGAATAACATTCCAGCGAATATTAATTGTATTACATTGGTTGTTTTCTGCTGCTCATTGATCATCGTAGTGGTTTTTTTCTGCTGCTGATTGAGTTTGTGAGTGTGTTCCAATTTCAAGTTGAATATTGAGTTTGAACTTGATTGTTTGTGTTTGTAATTAATTTGGTGTCGTTTGAGTACATTGAAACTTCTGGAATTGTTTCCGTCAGGTGCTACTCTATTTCATTCATGGCCGACCCAGAAATTGACAATCACAACTCTGACCAAAACATTGGCGATAATGTCTTCGTTACAACAATGGATCGTCCAGGTAGTGTAATTGTATGACAATTGATTTCCATAGATTTTAAAGAACATGTAATACTGTCATTGTTTTTGTTCGAGGTAGCAATATTTCAATTATAGTTTTAGTCTTTTTTTGGTTGAATTATAGTTTTCAGTCATCTTTTTTATTGTGTATAACTCTTAGCTCCGACGTACACATGTGTACTGCTGTGTTCTATACACTCCAACATGATAGTACACATGTGTATAATATACGTTAGTTACTTGTCAATAGCATAATCTTAGTTAATGAACATTTGAAGACCCGCAACTTTGTTGTTCTTGCTTTTTTCAATGATTCTTTTTGTACTGTAATTGTGCAGAGTCGGTTGCTAGTAACGTTTACGAAACGCCAAATGGGACTAGGTACTGGACACCAATTGTCCCCACCGGATTCAAACTGTTGCTTAAAGTTAGATTTGCTACGATTGAAGAAGCAATTGCAGTGTACGAGGAGTACGCACAGCTAGCAGGATTTGGAACCCGTTTGGGTACTTCGAAAAAAGAAAAAACAGGCGACGAGATAATTACGACTCGGCGATACGTTTTATGCTCCAGGGGCGAAAGTAAACAAACATAAACATAAAGAAAGTAACCCTAATGCTATTGACTCAACTTCACCATCACGTCGTTCCAATGTCAAAGTTACAGATTGTAAGGCTTGTGTGAAGTTTGTTCGTATAAAAAAGTCAGCTGAGTATGAAATTTATGATTTTGTTGAACAACACAACCATGGGTTTACCTCTCCCGAGAATCTTGATTTATCATTAAAGCGAAGAAAGCTTGATTTTTCTACACAAGAGTTGTAACACCTCGTGAAATCACGACCAGTGTAATAAAGACACGTGTCATGGACTTTAAACGTGTATTGGAATAATCTGGAGGGACTGAATTTGTCAAACAATGTAAATATGTGAAAAAAGGGATCCAAAGTGTCAACATGCCTTTCTTGTGTCTCTGATTGACCTCACACGACGTTCGTATTCTTTAACGAATAATTTATCGAACTTGGAAAGTCGTTGTGCTTAAAATAAAGACCTTATAAAGCATAGGGGTTAAAAGTGTCAACATGTTGAAAGTAACCTCTGAATGATCTTTTGACGATCCCAAAAACATTGTAATAATTATATATTACGATCTTAAGAATATCGGATATTAATTCGTGGAATTTCGACGCACATAAATAATTAAAGTGTTAACTCCAAGAAATAAGGGTCAAATGCGTCAACGTTACAATTCAAGACCATTCGGGTGACCTCGTAACTAACCGAAAGCTTATTGATAAATGTTTAAAGACTCAAGGTGTCACACCCCAACCGATGGCGGAATCATCGGGGCGCGGCACTGAGCGAAACAGATTGTCCAGAAGTTTCCATAACAACTATCATTACCATTCAATTTAAGTTAACATGTCCCATACCATGTCTCAAATAGTAAAACAAGTTATTACAGACAAAAACTAAACAAATATTCTGTTCCGACAACTCAGATTTAAACATAACAATTTATTCGTTGGTTTCTAGGACTCCAGTTCCTAGCTTCGATTTCATCACAGCCCGAGAAGTATATAAACAACCTAGGCACCTGTCACATACGTTAAAATAAAGTCAATACATAAAATGTAAAGGTGAGCATACAAGTTTGATAATAGCATATAGAGTTCGAATTCGTTTACGCATAACCAGCACGTACACATAGTGAAATGAAGCACGTTAGTTATCGACATAGATCCATCGATACCAATGACTGCGGGTTGACTGCCCGAGGCAGTTCGCAATACACGATTACCACTGTAATCCGTGCAAGTAAGAGATCCTTAACAACCCCCGTGTGAACGGGTGCTGAGTCCAAACTATAGTACTATCGTTGCTAAGGCAGGTAGACAGCATTCCATGTGTAAACATAACAAACAAGCATTCATAAGCCACGTATAACATGCATTAACGGTTAAGCGTTTAAAATAGCTTGAGTAGTGTGATAGTTGTAGTTTGAATAGTTGTAACGTATGTAACACCCAAAAGTGCTAAAGCAAAAAGGGTTCGAGTATACTCACAGCGATAGTGGATTGAAGGGAGCGCTTTACAGCGAGTACGATTAGCCTGAATAGATTCGATAACGTAACGATAAGTGACGCGTAAAACAGTACAAGTGAGAGTGGGCTTGAATGACTGACCGTGCGGATCAGTCATCCGTGAGTAAGGGTCATCCGTGCGCATGACCTATCCGTGCGGGTGGTGATACGTACGGATGGCAATGCGTGCGGATGGTGTTCCGTTTCGGATGAGCTGTTCGTGCGTACGAGCTGTTCGTGCGCACGAGCTGTCCGTGCGGACAAGTTGCTTGTGTGGGATGAATGTTCAAGTGGATTGTTTCTTCCTAAGATGTGTTTGTGTATGATGGCTTGTGCTTTGAAGTTTTCGTTGTAGCATTTTGAAAACACCAAAATGTTTCTACCTTTCAAGCCGGCCGCGCGGACGGCGGTCCGTGCGTGTGGTAGTCCGTGCGGACGGTCCGTGCGCGCGGGCAGAGACAATCCGTCCGGATAGTCTGTCCGTGCGTACGGCTTGGCCGTGCGGATGAAAATTGTTTGGTTTTCGTTTTAAGGCCTTAGTATCTCATGATCCGAAGAGTAATCCATTCAGAGGTCGTCCGTTTGGATTGCTCGTTCGTCGATACTCAAACCTTGTTTGGAAAGTGGGTAGTCCGTGCGGATCACCACTCGTGCGTATGACCTGTACGCGCGTATGGCTCGTACGTGCGTACGGCTCGTCCGTGCGGCCAGCTAGTCCGTGCGGATAGCTTGTCCGTGCGGACAACGAGTCTGGTTGTTCCGTTCGTCTACACTTGGTTTCTGTTGTCGCTTGTCGAGACGTTCGGATTACGCGGCAACCACTTGGAGTTGTGTTCCCTCCCGCGGGACTAGACCGGCCAGGAACCACCCTAACTCAGCCTGTCGGCGACTCGGAACAGTTCTCCCGGTTAACCCCGAAATCAGTTGTCTACGGGTAGAATTCCGGATCTGGAACTAGGGCATTACTATTGATGAGTAAAACACGAGGACTGATCGGATTTGTACCGGTTTCAAGGGTAAAAGTGGGAAAGAACTTTGGTCTATGTCTTTCAACTCTTTTATCCTTAGAAAAGTTTAGATCTAGGTGGAATTATTGTAAAACTTGTAGAAATCGTTTGGATCTGGGGCATTCTTGGTGGAATGAGGCCAAGCATGAAGTTCTTATGAACTTGATGATGACGTCACCCGTGAATACCTCAAATCCGGATGATTTCATGGATAAAATCGAAGATTCGAAAGATAGAAGTGTGTAGAATTGTGTAGTGCTTAAAGATGTACAAGAATTAGTGCAAGATCTTACCTGGATTGGAAGAAATCTGAGAAAAGGTGAAGAATGCGGATGGTTCGGACGTCACTTGCCAAAAGTGGAAAAAGTGGAGAGTGACCCGTGTATTTATAGGATGCCAAAAGAGGAAAGCATGGGCCGTGCGCATGGCATGCACCCGGGTAGGCTACCCGCGCGGACTGGCCATCCGTGCGGACTGGCAATCCGTGCGGACTGGCCATCCGTGCGGATTGGCCATCCGTGCGGATGCCGCCTCCCTTGATGGATTTGGCGCGATGTCGATTCGGTTCTGATTGCGAGCGGTTCGATAGGGTTTCCTAATCTAAATTACTTTCAGTCCCAACTACTTCTTATAGGGTTCGGCTCGGAATTCGGGTTCGGGTTCGGGTTCGTTTAGATTCGAGTTAGACTTCGAGTTCGATTGAGTTCGCTTGATTATCCCAACATAAAAAGACATAAAATAAACATGCACAAGTAACACGTAAGGCACACACACACGTATAACTGACAAGTAAAATATGTAGTTCGAGTTACGATTTGATGTCGATTCGATTAGCATAGCTTGATTAACTTTATCGCATTGTTACTTCCTATCGTTCACAGTCGTAGGTCGATCGAAATGCGGCTAGAATGATTCGATTATTGCGATGTACGACAATTACTCCACATAATCTAAATATCATACAAACAATTCTACCAGTCACGTCGCGCGAAATCGGTCGTTGTCTTTGACCTTGACTTTGACTTTCACTCGTGAAAACACGGGGTGTTACAGCCTCCCCTTGTTTAGGAAATTTCGTCCCGAAATTAAGCCGGAAGCTGTAACTAATTCGTGAATCACGCGTGAGAGTCCTTTGTATTATTGTTAAATCGTCGAATCAACTAAGATTTTACGGTTAAGACTTCGCTTGTTTCTGGATATGATGTGCGAATACACATGATTTAAAGGCCTATAAAGTTTTAGATTCAATTCAAAGTATTTTGGGAGAAATTTCTTTTAATTTTCCGATTTCCCATTTTCAAAAGTGCTCGTCTACACACTCGTAGGTTGCTGGATCGGTTTTCACACTGAATCGATTGCGTAACGATCGTTCGACGTGCGGAATCCGTTGAACGTGCGTGATCGAACAGACAAAAACGTACAATTTCTTTCCTTAACGTGATTCAATAGATCCGTATGACGTGTACAAACTTTCTCTCTCTAGACTTTCTCTCTCTAAGATATTCTCTCTAATTAAACAACTGCGGGTACTTGGCCTTCATGTCGCTTTCGAGTTCCCATGTGAACTCCGTGCCTTGTTTGCCTTCCCACCGGACTTTCACAATAGGAATGCGTGAGCGCCTGAGTTCTTTGGTTTGGCGATCCATGATTTCGACAGGCTTTTCCACGAAGTGTAATGTTTCGTTCACTCGTAAATCATCTAGAGGAACATGTACGGCCGGTTCGTAGATGGTCTTTCGTAGGTTTGACACGTGGAAGATCGGATGGACATTGTTAAGTTCTTCCGGTAATTCGAGTCTGTAGGCGACCTTTCCGATCCTTTCCAGAATCTTAAAAGGTCCCACATATCGAGGCGCAAGTTTCCCCTTTTTGCCGAATCGGACTACACCCTTCCAAGGTGATACCTTTAGGAGTACGTAGTCACCAACGCCATACTCACGGTGCTTACGCTTTTTATCGGCGAGAAGCTTCTGTCTATCTCGAGCCTTCGCTAGATTGTCCCGAATTTGGAAAATTTTGTCTGTCGTTTCTTGTAGCAGCTCCGGACCGGTTAGTTGCGAGTGACCGATCTCGTGCCACACAATAGGCGATCGACATCTTCTTCCGTATAAGGCCTCGAAAGGTGCCATCTGGATACTAGCCTGGTAGCTGTTGTTGTACGAGAATTCGACTAACGGAAGGTGTCTATCCCAATTACCACCGAAATCTAGGACACATGAACGGAGCATGTCTTCAAGAGTACGAATCGTTCTTTCAGTCTGACCGTCGGTTTGTGGGTGGAACGCAGTACTTAGATTAAGCGTTGTACCGAGTGCCCTTTGAAACGTTTCCCACAACCGTGAAGTGAATCGAGCATCACGATCAGAGATGATATCACGAGGCGTCCCATGTCGACAAATGATCTCGTCGGTGTAGATTCGGGCTAATCGTTCCACCTTGTAGTCTTCCCGTATCGGCAGAAAGTGGGCTGATTTGGTCAAACGGTCAATGACAACCCAAATGCTGTCGTGACCTGATGACGTGGTTGGAAGCTTGGTTACGAAATCCATAGCTATGCTCTCCCACTTCCACATGGGAATTGGAGGTTGTTCGAGCAAGCCAGAGGGTCGTTGATGTTCAGCCTTGACTCTAGCACAGGTTAGGCATCTTCCGACGTAAAGGGCGATATCTCGTTTCATACCCGGCCACCAGTACCTGTATCGAAGGTCGTGGTACATTTTGTCGGCACCAGGATGAATGGAGTAGCGGGACTTGTGGGCTTCATCCATGATAATCTGTCGTAGGTTTGTTCGCTTGGGAATCCAGATCTTGTCTAAGAAGTGGAATATCCCGTTTGATTTGCTCACAAGTTGGGCTCCATCGTGGTAGATTCTTTCTTTCTTCAAGGTGCGTTCGTTGAAACATGCATGCTGGGCGTCGCGAATAAGAGCTTCGAGATTGTGCTGGGCCTGAACATTACGAGTGCTAAACAAATAACTCCGTCTGCTAAGTGCGTCGGTAACAACATTTGCTTTGCCTGGATGATAACGAATCTCACAGTCGTAATCGTTGAGAAGTTCCACCCATCGGCGTTGACGCATATTTAGTTCCCTCTGATTAAAGATGTGTTGTAGGCTCTTATGATCGGTGAAGATCGTACACTTGGTACCATACAGGTAGTGTCGCCAAATCTTTAATGCAAAAACAACTGCGCCTAGCTCGAGATCGTGGGTTGTATAGTTCTTCTCGTGGATTTTGAGCTGACGAGATGCGTAAGCAATAACCTTGTCTCGTTGCATTAAG
Source organism: Helianthus tuberosus (assembly GCA_030545235.1). Classification (NCBI taxonomy): domain Eukaryota; kingdom Viridiplantae; phylum Streptophyta; class Magnoliopsida; order Asterales; family Asteraceae; genus Helianthus; species Helianthus tuberosus. The sequence continues at coordinate 147,809,987 of CM060416.1, read as the reverse complement.
ACACAACCGAGACCAAGGTTAGAAGCATCACAGTAGACAATGAAATTATCGTTTCCGTCGGGTAGCGTGAGAACAGGAGCATTGCATAGCATGTATTTAAGGGTTCGAAAGGCAGACTCTTGTTTGGTTCCCCAGACAAAAGGCTCGTCCTTATGAGTGAGAGAAGTAAGGGGTACAGCAATCTTTGAGAATCCTTCGATGAACCGCCGATAATAGCCCGCTAGCCCGAGAAAGGAGCGGACTTCAGTCGGGTTCTTAGGCGTAACCCAGCTCTTAACAGCTTCAATCTTCGCAGGATCGACATGAATACCCTGACTATTTACGATGTGACCCAGAAACTGGACCTCCTCGAGCCAAAACTCGCATTTGGAGAATTTGGCGTAGAGTTGATTCCCCTGGAGTAACTCGAGAACCAAACGTAGGTGTTGCGCGTGTTCGGCTCTCGTTTTGGAATAGATCAAGACATCGTCGATGAACACAATGACGAAACGGTCAAGATACGGTTTACACACTCGATTCATCAGATCCATGAAAACTGCTGGTGCATTAGTTAGGCCAAAAGGCATGACAACGAATTCATAATGGCCGTAACGAGTGCGAAACGCGGTTTTGGGTATATCTTCTTCTTGTATACGCAGCTGATGGTATCCGGAACGTAGATCGATCTTTGAGAAGCACGTAGCGCCTTACAGTTGGTCAAACAAATCGTCTATTCGAGGCAAAGGATAGCGGTTATTGATAGTCAACTTATTCAATTCCCGATAGTCGATGCACATCCGGAACGACCCGTCCTTCTTTTTGACGAAAAGAACTGGTGCGCCCCAAGGAGAGGTGCTCGGGCGAATAAAGCCTTTTTCAAGCAGTTCCTGGAGTTGGGTTGAGAGTTCGCGCATTTCGGACGGCGCAAGTCGATAAGGAGCTCTGGCGATAGGATTTGCTCCAGGAATAAGGTCAATGCGGAAATCGATATCACGCTTCGGAGGTAGTCCGGGAAGATCCTCCGGAAAGACTCGAGGAAATTCTCGAACCACTGGAACGTCTTTTACTTTTTTCTTCTCTTTCTTTTCCTTCTCCGCTGCTACGACATGAGCCAAGAAAGCCCTGTATTCCTTACGGAGATACTTGCTGGCTTGTAGGCATGATATAAGCTTGAGACCCTTCGAAGTAGTATCACCATAAACGCACAATGAATCCCCGTTTGCGAGCGAAAAACGAATCATTTTATCGAAGCACACAACTTCGGCATGGTTTTCACGAAGAAAGTCCATGCCTATTATGACATCAAAGCTTCCTAATTGCATCGGAATGAGATCGATCGAGAAGATGTGATTGTTGAGCTCGAGAGTGCAATCACGAATAACAGAGTTTACAGCGACGGTTCTTCCGGTAGCGACTTCAACATCGAATGCAGAGGGGAGTCGGGAACGTTTACGACTAAGGAGTTTCTCAAACTCGAGTGACACATAGCAATTATCGGCTCCAGTATCAAACAAACATGAAGCATAAATACCATTCACAAGGAACGTACCATTGACCACGTTGTTGTCGGCCTGGGCTTGACGCACATTGAGATTGAAGGTTCTGGCTCGTGCGACCTGTTGTTGCTGCTGCTGCTGTTGTTGTTGCTGCTGGGGTTCTTGTTTCACTACCCTGTTTGGGCACATGTTGGCGAAATGATTCGGGTCGCCACACGTGAAGCATGCTCTGGCTTTGACTGCGGGTGCCGGAGGAGCTTGTTGACCCTGTGGGGCAGCGAGTAGAGCTTGATTGGGAGGAGCTTGACGAATACGGCAGTTGGCAGTAAAGTGGCCGTAGACGTTGCAATGGGCACAGAAGCAGCATTGAATAGCAGTCGGGTGATGATAGGTGCAAGTAGGGCAGAGTGGATGTGGTCCAGTATACGCACGTTTGCAGGCGGTGCGTTGGCCACAGGCGCCGCTACTTGACGCTGTTGGGCAGGTACGGCTTGGATCGGTGCAGCAGTAATCGCACAGTTCTTGTTCTTTCTCTTGTTCTTGCGCTTGTTGCTTGACGACGTGGGTTCAACAGTTGGTGCAGCAGTGGTAGCTTGATGCAGATGCTTGGAGGTCTTATCCCACACCCCAGCCTTGACCCTTTTGTCATTGATCTCAGCGGCTAGCAGATAGGTTTCTTCGATCGTGGTAGTCTTAGCCGCTTGCACGAAATCAGCGACGCAGTCGGGTAGGGCTCGGATGTACTTCTTGATGGTCATCTCAGGGGTCTTGACTTGGTCAGGACAGATGATGCTGAGCTGTTTGAAGCGAGCAGTAAGACCAGCATTGTCTCCATCCTTCTGATGTATGTGCCAGAATTCGTCTTCAAGCTTTTGACGCTCGTGAGGAGGGCAGAATTCCTCTAGCATGACTTCCTTGAGTTCATTCCACGACAATCCGTAAGCTGCATCATTCCCTCTCTTGTTCCTCTCGGCCGTCCACCAGTCCAAAGCACGGGACTGAAAGACGCCGGTAGCGTTCAGAGTTCGAAGGTCATCAGGGCAACCACTTTGTCGCAGAGTAACCTCGATAGAGTCAAACCAGTGGAATAGAGCAGTAGGACCTCCTTCGCCTGTGAATTCTTTCGGCCCACATGATTTGAACTGTTTGAAGCTGAAAGGTCTTGCGGCAGCTTTTGGACCTTCAGTTCTCGACTCCTCGGATGATTTGCTGGCGTTCTCATAGGCATCGCTCACAGCTTTTGCAACGCTTTTCGCAATGATAGAGGCGAGACGTCTGTCCCTCTTTTCCTGACGAGAGAGCGTACGACGAGATCCAGACGACATTGTCTGCAATAGACATCGCCACGGAACTCAACACATGTATTCGAATCTCACCTCACACGTCTACTACTACTAAAGCTCAGTAACACGTACCATTTAAACGTATATAATCACAATTTATCAGAATTGCACATAATCACATAGACATACAGAACACGAAATCACAATATTCCTACACAGATAAGCACAATAGCGAGAAAACACGTATACTTAGCCACTAAAAGAACCTATGAGCATACGAGGTATCCAAACTGCTTCTATTGTCGATTTGCTAGCGATGGGTTGTGTGGGTTCTGTGTTTTAGCAGAGGCAATAGTGTTGGGTCGAAACCAATAGTATCCCAAAACGTTAACAAAACACAAAGAATACATTAAAATCTTCGTAAATATCGACAAATCGAGGGTAGATTGTCTGCGGCTGATAGACTTCGACTAACCAAAGTAGCTCGACTATTCACAAGGATCCTGCACAACGACCTCTAGGACTATGCCTTTGCCTCGATTCTTGGGCATTGGCGCAATTTCCATTGGTTAGGTTGTGTCTTTAGACCGTTGGAGTCCATCGAACTTTGGTGGAGTTTTGTATAAGAGCGGAACGAGTTGTCAAGGTTAAGGTTTCACCCCTATCTCGCAACTTCCGTCCTTGCTCTTGATAAAAGTTGAGGAGATTATTCATCAAAATATGGATTTCACTCCTGATTTGGTATAATTTCTCCTTGTTTGTAGCCAAAAACGCAAGCTGATCAGGCAATTTTAGTCGAGAGTTTGCGGTTTTTCACACCTATTCTCGGCCTTATTGCCTGTTCATAACTTGAAAATTCGAGTGCAAAAATAGAAGAGAGTGAGTGGTAGCAACGAGTTTACGCATACGCGTGAGTTGGTCTGTTGGTTCTTAACTATAGACTAGGTCTCTAAGACTTCGACCCGGACTAGGTCGAGTCTTGCCTAATTCCCTATAGTTATGGCTCTGATACCAATCTGTCACACCCCAACCGATGGCGGAATCATCGGGGCGCGGCACTGAGCGAAACAGATTGTCCAGAAGTTTCCATAACAACTATCATTACCATTCAATTTAAGTTAACATGTCCCATACCATGTCTCAAATAGTAAAACAAGTTATTACAGACAAAAACTAAACAAATATTCTGTTCCGACAACTCAGATTTAAACATAACAATTTATTCGTTGGTTTCTAGGACTCCAGTTCCTAGCTTCGATTTCATCACAGCCCGAGAAGTATATAAACAACCTAGGCACCTGTCACATACGTTAAAATAAAGTCAATACATAAAATGTAAAGGTGAGCATACAAGTTTGATAATAGCATATAGAGTTCGAATTCGTTTACGCATAACCAGCACGTACACATAGTGAAATGAAGCACGTTAGTTATCGACATAGATCCATCGATACCAATGACTGCGGGTTGACTGCCCGAGGCAGTTCGCAATACACGATTACCACTGTAATCCGTGCAAGTAAGAGATCCTTAACAACCCCCGTGTGAACGGGTGCTGAGTCCAAACTATAGTACTATCGTTGCTAAGGCAGGTAGACAGCATTCCATGTGTAAACATAACAAACAAGCATTCATAAGCCACGTATAACATGCATTAACGGTTAAGCGTTTAAAATAGCTTGAGTAGTGTGATAGTTGTAGTTTGAATAGTTGTAACGTATGTAACACCCAAAAGTGCTAAAGCAAAAAGGGTTCGAGTATACTCACAGCGATAGTGGATTGAAGGGAGCGCTTTACAGCGAGTACGATTAGCCTGAATAGATTCGATAACGTAACGATAAGTGACGCGTAAAACAGTACAAGTGAGAGTGGGCTTGAATGACTGACCGTGCGGATCAGTCATCCGTGAGTAAGGGTCATCCGTGCGCATGACCTATCCGTGCGGGTGGTGATACGTACGGATGGCAATGCGTGCGGATGGTGTTCCGTTTCGGATGAGCTGTTCGTGCGTACGAGCTGTTCGTGCGCACGAGCTGTCCGTGCGGACAAGTTGCTTGTGTGGGATGAATGTTCAAGTGGATTGTTTCTTCCTAAGATGTGTTTGTGTATGATGGCTTGTGCTTTGAAGTTTTCGTTGTAGCATTTTGAAAACACCAAAATGTTTCTACCTTTCAAGCCGGCCACGCGGACGGCGGTCCGTGCGTGTGGTAGTCCGTGCGGACGGTCCGTGCGCGCGGGCAGAGACAATCCGTCCGGATAGTCTGTCCGTGCGTACGGCTTGGCCGTGCGGATGAAAATTGTTTGGTTTTCGTTTTAAGGCCTTAGTATCTCATGATCCGAAGAGTAATCCATTCAGAGGTCGTCCGTTTGGATTGCTCGTTCGTCGATACTCAAACCTTGTTTGGAAAGTGGGTAGTCCGTGCGGATCACCACTCGTGCGTATGACCTGTACGCGCGTATGGCTCGTACGTACGTGCGTACGGCTCCTCCGTGCGGACAGCTAGTCCGTGCGGATAGCTTGTCCGTGCGGACAACGAGTCTGGTTGTTCCGTTCGTCTACACTTGGTTTCTGTTGTCGCTTGTCGAGACGTTCGGATTACGCGGCAACCACTTGGAGTTGTGTTCCCTCCCGCGGGACTAGACCGGCCAGGAACCACCCTAACTCAGCCTGTCGGCGACTCGGAACAGTTCTCCCGGTTAACCCCGAAATCAGTTGTCTACGGGTAGAATTCCGGATCTGGAACTAGGGCATTACTATTGATGAGTAAAACACGAGGACTGATCGGATTTGTACCGGTTTCAAGGGTAAAAGTGGGAAAGAACTTTGGTCTATGTCTTTCAACTCTTTTATCCTTAGAAAAGTTTAGATCTAGGTGGAATTATTGTAAAACTTGTAGAAATCGTTTGGATCTGGGGCATTCTTGGTGGAATGAGGCCAAGCATGAAGTTCTTATGAACTTGATGATGACGTCACCCGTGAATACCTCAAATCCGGATGATTTCATGGATAAAATCGAAGATTCGAAAGATAGAAGTGTGTAGAATTGTGTAGTGCTTAAAGATGTACAAGAATTAGTGCAAGATCTTACCTGGATTGGAAGAAATCTGAGAAAAGGTGAAGAATGCGGATGGTTCGGACGTCTCTTGCCAAAAGTGGAAAAAGTGGAGAGTGACCCGTGTATTTATAGGATGCCAAAAGAGGAAAGCATGGGCCGTGCGCATGGCATGCACCCGGGTAGGCTACCCGCGCGGACTGGCCATCCGTGTGGACTGGCAATCCGTGCGGACTGGCCATCCGTGCGGATTGGCCATCCGTGCGGATGCCGCCTCCCTTGATGGATTTGGCGCGATGTCGATTCGGTTCTGATTGCGAGCGGTTCGATAGGGTTTCCTAATCTAAATTACTTTCAGTCCCAACTACTTCTTATAGGGTTCGGCTCGGAATTCGGGTTCGGGTTCGGGTTCGTTTAGATTCGAGTTAGACTTCGAGTTCGATTGAGTTCGCTTGATTATCCCAACATAAAAAGACATAAAATAAACATGCACAAGTAACACGTAAGGCACACACACGTATAACTGACAAGTAAAATATGTAGTTCGAGTTACGATTTGATGTCGATTCGATTAGCATAGCTTGATTAACTTTATCGCATTGTTACTTCCTATCGTTCACAGTCGTAGGTCGATCGAAATGCGGCTAGAATGATTCGATTATTGCGATGTACGACAATTACTCCACATAATCTAAATATCATACAAACAATTCTACCAGTCACGTCGCGCGAAATCGGTCGTTGACTTTGACCTTGACTTTGACTTTCACTCGTGAAAACACGGGGTGTTACACAAGGCCTTTAAAAGTCAAGTTTGGGGGTTAAAAGTGCAATAAACGAAAGTTAAAAACAAGTTTAGAGGGGCCAGGGACTGAAATTGCAATATCTGAAACTTGGTGACCGGAGTCTGCCCTTGGCGCGGGCCGCGTAAGAGTGTCAGGTGCAGAAAAATCTGCACAACTGCAGGTTAGTCAGGTTACAACTCCTTTGCATGCCATTTTTCGAATCCAGGAGCTGAGCCAACAATATTTCATGCATAGGGGACACCTGGAATCATCAGAAATCAGTTGTAGACTTGTGTGGAGTGATCTTGTGAATTATTTTTGGCTATATAAGAACTTGTTGGTTTGCTAGTTCATTGCTCATTCACAAAATTACTCTCAACTCACTCTCTGGAGCTCTCTAGACTTCAAGCAAGTTTCCCTCAGCTCCTAATTCATGCTAAGAGTCTTTGTAAGCATTCTTAGCCTCTCTAATTCAAGATTTATTAGCTTAATGACCAAAAGTCAAAGCAGTCGTAATTAAGCTTTGACTTAGTGATTAATCACTAATGGTCCTGCCATTATTTGAATTGAAAGTGGCTATGAGTTGGTAATTATGTGGGTAATAAACCCTTAAAAGGGCACCCTCTGATTATCACTCTAACTTGGTCAATTGTCGGGTCAAACTTAATATTAAAAAGTCAACAGAAAGCTATTTTTGCAAATAAACTTATAACTGATAATGTAGAAGTTATGGAACATGTTTTAATATTAAAATAACTTGGTAAATAATGTAAGAACATGTCTAAGCATGTTCAACCCGACAATTCTGAATTTAGGCTCGGTTCGGAACCGAAAGTCGCAAAAGAAGACTTTTGCTTTGACTTTCACTTCTGACCCGGTTTAGCTTGTTTTACATATGCCTTAAGGTTCCTTTAGGACCATATTATAAGTTAGTAAAACCCTCTGAGGTTATACTACATGGTTCCTTATTTATCCGATTCATTTGCATGTTTCCGTTAATTGCAAAAATGTTGACCATTATGCCCTTTTGACATTAAAATGAGATTTTTGAAAATGTGAGAGGACAAAAACCTTTATTACTGATTCATAAACATGTACTAAAAATTTGACATCAGTTTGAGGTCTAAATTAGGAGTTATGCTCAATATCATAATTTGAAAGCTTTTTATTTATTAAACGACATTTTTAGCATAAAGCCTATTTAAACCCAACTTTCGACACCAAAATTTTTACCCACTGATATAATATAATATTTTGGGATTTTTGAAGATTTTTATTAATTTTTAAACTGATCATAACATGGGGTTCTTGCTTTGATTCGGTAATTGACGGTTATACACTTTTTGCTAATAAAATGAGTTTTACATAACATTTTGATACCAAACCTTTTGCTACTGATTTTATATGATCAATAAAATATTTTAAGCCTTCTGGACTGTTAAAAATCTCAGCTTTCCTTATATAACCTGAAAATCGCCTAAAACCGACTTTTTACGCATTTTAAACGCATAGTATGGGTTAAAACTATTTTGACACATAAGACTTATCACCTACTGATGTTTTAAGTAAATTTTTATACATTAACAGTAAGAAAAAGTTTTGAACTCAGATTTCAAAATTTGACCTTTAAGGCTTATGTGAAATGACCAAAATGCCCCTATGGTGCATAGTTTGGCCATAAATGATATATTTCACATATATATAATATCTTACTGATATGACCTACTAAAATAAATATTTTTACTGATCAGCATAGACCAGAACCTCAGATTATTATTTAATCTCTTTTATAATCTTTAAAATGACCAAAATACCCCAACGGGGCATAAATTGGTTTTAAATTCGTTTTGGGCATAATGGAAGGTATCCTACTGATATCACAACATATTTAAGGCATATTAACTTGTGAAACCTGCATATGACTCTTTTGGTTACCCGTTATGCATTTTTCGCGTTTGGTACGGTTTATGTGACTAGTTTGCATAAATTAACCGAAACGGGTTAAACCTTATCATTTTTACCTCAAAATCCAAAATGTGTTTAGTTTACCCATATTATACAAGTCTCCATACTTGTCGGGTCTAAATAACATTCTAATCCGGTTTTCGCTTAATCTTGCGTTTTGAACCGTAAACCTTTCATTAAAACTAGCCGGTCTAAGTTTAAACTTAAGTAAGACCCGTTAGGAATCTAATAGGTTTATTAAAACCTTCGTTCCAGATTTAGGAGCCCAGTAAAAGATATTTTCACTTGCTGATTGTATACGGCTGGGATAAATTTGTATAATTTGCACAGGTAAATACTTTTAACTTATTTTCCGTTATACGCGCTTGGGATACGGTATTATAATAATACCGCTTGGTCGGGTGTGTAGTTATTTAAATCGGATTGTGATTAATATATTTACATAACCCGTTTTAATCTGTTTTGTTTGGTATATGGCCTTTGGGGGGTTAATGACCATGTCCTGGATATCCTCGGCTCATTCAATGAAATGGCCACGACTTAAGCATGGGGTGTAGGCATACTCCTGATAGTTGCGTATGTATAAAATTATCCCACAATAAGGTATTTGTTGTGGGCATTATACTTGTGGTGTGTCAGTTAATCTTGTCCGGCTCTTCTAACCGGCCCTGACAGACGACAAACATTTAAAACTGTATACAAGATTATTTTTGTAATAATTGTCCCATGTTATAAAAGATTATTTGTGCGTTGTGCATTTAAATCAATTTTCTTAAACATTTTCAAAAGAGTCGGTTAATTGTATTTACCAGTGTAAACTGACGTATTTTCCAAAAGGTTAAAGTGCAGGTACTATGCGAAATAGGCTGGCTACTCCTGAGTGAATAAATAAAGAGTCTTGCATGCTTTGTCACTTCAAATCTGTTGAACAATAGTTCCTTTGTTTTGATCCGCCTGTGGATCCTTTTACATTCCGTTTGTAATACTTATGTTACTTTCATTCGGTTTGTAATATTATTACTTTAGACTTCTGCTGTGCATTGAACTGTGATAAATTGACTATGACGATATCAACTACTTCACGATACTCCCCACCGGGCCCACTGGTAATACGTGGAAATATCAGGGTGTGACAGTGTTGGTGCATACGTCTGTCGACTTTGTCTTGTATCGAGTCTTGTACTAGAATTGTTAGATCAGGGCGCTTTGTACGAGAAAATAGGAGATTTTAGGATGTAATTGATCTGATTTCGCTTGAAGTGGGATATTTCGTTTGAATTGGATGTTGACATTTTCAAGCGAAATCAACACTTTTGATTTCGCTTGAACTGGCATGTGTCACCCTCAAGCGAAACCCCTTCCCTATAAATAGTCTTCAAGCGGATTCATTTGTAACTTTCGTCATTCAGGTACCAAATTGCTGCTGAAGCGTCGTTTGATCTGCAAACTGGTTTTAATCAATATACAAGACGATTATTAGTGAAACAAGTTGTTTATCATATCCGTTTCTTAGTTTCCACCTCTGAAACGGACTAGAACTCTTCTGATTGACTCGTTTGGGTCATAAATCGATCCTTCAAGTGGTATCAGAACTCAGGTTGAAGAGTTCTTGCCAAAAACAACCATTTTTCTGACTTCTACACCTTCTTTTTGAAATGGAAACAGTTTTCACGGTCAAAAAGTTCTGAATTTCACATATTGTGGTCGAAATTATGTTTTAAGTAATCCTTGAGAGTTTTGGACCTAAAATTGGCTTAAAACTGGTAAAAATATCTAGTTTCGCTTGAAAACAGATCGCAAAAATGACATCAGCAGCATTTCGCTTGAGTATTTCATCAGATTTCCCTTGAAAACGTGGTTTCACTTGAGATTTTATCACATTTCGCTTGAAATTGAGGTTTCGCTTGAAATTATCTCTGATTTCGCTTCAGGGGTGCTATTTCGCTTCAAGACACTATTTCACTTGAGTTTGTGCTGGTTCAAGCGAAATAGGGGTTTTCGCTTCAGGGTATTTCTCTTGAGTGTGATATTTGACTTGAAATTGTATTTGTGTGAATTTTTTTTTCCGAAACATGGCCGAGGAATTTTACAATGCTTTTGCCACACCTGTTGCTCCTGTTACTGCTGCTGAAACATTATACAGTGAGAATGAAACATGAACACATCAGAAACCGCCAAAACTGATGTACATTGAAGATTTCAAAGGTTGGCAGAATCGTTTTGAAACTTGGGTACAAGCATATAAGTTTGAGGCATGGTGTGCTTTACACAAAGATTATGAAAAACCGAAAAACGAGCGTGGGATTGACAAGGCTATTTGTGATTATTCAGAGGGTGATAAATTGAAATTCACAAGTGAGAAAATGATGATTAACTTTCTTCAACAAGCGATAAAAGAAGATATATTTGTTTTGCTCCAACATGAGGGTACTGCTAGATCAATTTGGAATGCATTGATTCAGATGTTCAAAGGAAGTGCTGATATGATTAAAAATAAAAAGGCTTTATTGAAGAAATCATTTGATATGTTCACAGCTTTCAATCATGAAACAACAAAGGAGACGATAGATAGATACTGTCACCTGGTATTGGAAATGGGAAGAATGGAAATTGTGAAGGATGATGAAGAATGGGTGGATAAACTTGCTGAAGCACTACCACAGCAGAAGTGGGGAACTTATTTGATGATCTTGAAACACATGAGGAAGTCTCAGGATATGAACTTGGCACAGTTTATTCAAAAGATTGAAGAGCATGAGTTGGATATTCAGAAAACATCTATCATGACAAATCCAAATGCTAAACAGGATGTCAGTCTGTATTACCGAGGGAACAAGTTTGAGGCTACCCCTAGCCAAAGTCCTAAGATTAGTACTGCTTTTATTGCTGATGGATCTACTAGTCCGAATGTTAGCACTACAACTCATAGTGGTGGATATTCTTCATCATTTTCAAGTTTTGATCCAAACAGCCAACATCAAGTCCTCAACAGCAGAATCCTACAAATCTGCAGTGCAATGTTACTTTAAACATTCCAAATGGCCAAAATTTGTCTCCTAAAATTGCTAAGCAACACATGGCATCACTCGTTGCTATGTTAGAGTCATACAAAAATTTGATTGCTGGCAAAATTGGAAATCCTATGCTTACAAAAGAAGATTATGACCAAATTGATGCAGAAGAACTTGAGTTGATGGATGTGAAGTGGTGTTTAGCTAGTGCTTGTAGGAGAGCTGAAAAATTTCAACAAATCACTGGCAGAGATGGTTTTCGGGATCTGGAAAATTCTGCTTTAGGATTTGACAAATCAAAAGTGACTTGTTTTCGATGCAAAGGAAAAGGTCATTTTAAACGAGAGTGTAAAAACCAAGAAGCAACTGGGAATCAAGGAAAGAACAATTACTATCAGAAATCAATTTTTCACCAGATTGAGTAACAACCATCATTACCTCATGCCATTGACGATGGAAAGAAGAAAGCTTTGATTATTCATCAAGATGATGAAAAAGTTTCCGAGGGTTTTAGTTGGGACAAATACATACCTGGAACAGCTCTTGTTGCTAAAATTCTGGATGAAGAAGAGGCTAATCAGAAAAGAATCCAAATCTTTCCAGATCTAGGAAGTGATGTTGATACTGATGATGAGGAAGAATATCTTAACAAATGTAGAAAAAGCATTGATCCTGACAGCTTTAATTTTTTCTATGCAGATAAAGTTGAGATGCTGAATTAAAAGAAGATTGACAGATTGAAGAGAGAGCTAGAAGCAGCAAGAAGAATAGCTGATGAAAAGACAAAGACAGAAGCTGGAGAAGCTAATGTTGAACCAGCAACTGAGAAAGTAGTAGAGAAAATCGTTGAAGTGGAGAAAGTGGTAGAAAAGATTGTTGAAGTTGAAAAAATAGTCGAAGTGGAGAAAATTGTCGAAGTTGAAAAGATAATTGAAAAAACGGTTGAAGTTGAAAATCCATGTTTGAAATGTGAAGAATTTTGCAAAGCTTGTGAAGAGAAAAACATGAAGATTGCTGATCTGGAAAAGATTAAAGAAGATTTGTTGTCCGATGTGAAGTATGTAAAGGAGTCATATGATGTGCTTAACAACACAGGTGATCGTCTGAAAAGGCGAATATAGAAATTGAAAAAGCAATGGAAAAAATGAGCGCAACATTAATGACAAAGCAGAGCGTCATAAATGATTACATTGAAGATTGTGCTAAGCTGAAGAAGGAGTTGGAGCTTGAAAAGATCGAAAGTGAAATGATTAAACGATTACTGTTGAGTTATACAATATGTGATTACTTGATTGATCGTGTTTATCCTACTGTTGCAGGTCTGGAAGCGTTCATGGATAAAAAGACTGAAGATACTGATACTGGTAAGAAACCAAGTGTCAAGTATAACAGATGTCCGCCCCCGATCCATGAAACGTATTCTCCAAAGAATCCTAACGAGGAGCGTCTAAAAAAGGCAGTCAACATCAAGTTAAAGTCTGAATCATTGATGAATTACCAGACAATATTGATGTTACATTCACAGCGTCTGACACTGATCGTGAGTCTGAGTTATTAAAGAAAGTTGTCGATCAGGTGTTGGATATGGATGAAGAGTTAAAGTCGGAGTCTAAATCTGAGAGTTCGAGTTCGTCAGAAAAGAGCCTGAGTTCATCAGAAGATAGTCCGAGTTCACCAGTCAAACGGGTTTACAACAAAGAATTTCTATTCTCGAAAAATAATTTGAGTGATGAACCTATCAAAGTGGCATATACTTTGAGAGATTCAGACAAATTATTTTCTAATGAAGAATTCCCAATAAGAAGTGTCAAAACTGAAATGATCAAAAAGGTTTTCAAATTAACAGAAATTAACATTTCTGAAATAAAAGATTTAAATCTTGCTGAAAAACCTAAAAAATACATTTCAAGAGTCCAACAGACATTGAACAAGAAAAAGGATTACAGTTATGGTTCTGGTTATCGAAAGAAATCAAACCACAACGGTAATTTTAAAAAGAAAGGTCTTGGTTTTAGTTCTTCAGAGAATTATAAAAATGAGAAAAATCATAAACCAAAAACAAAATTTGTTGCAGGTGGAAGCTCAGAGGATGAACAGAAGAAATCTTTCTGGAAACAGTCAAACCAGGAGTTTCTTGCTGAAGTGAAGAAGAATGTGAGAATGTTTGCTAAAAGAGTTGACAGAAGAACTTGCTTTAAATGCCAAAATGTTGGACATATTGCTTGGAACTGCCAAGAGTCCACTTATTCAAAACAGGAAGTTTCGTCGAACTCTGATATGAGAAGGAAATGTGTTGATAAATCGACTTTGGAAGTTGGTGAAACTTCAAAATGGTTTTACAAAAGAAGTGTCGATTTAAGCAAAAAAAAAATGGGTGGTTAAAGGTTCTCAGAGTAGTTCTGACAATGAATCTGATTCCATAAAATCAGAGGAGTCATTTGTTGAGAAAAAGGTTGAGAATTCCGTTCCAAAGGTGAACGATGAAAATTTTCCCAAGTTGACAAAAGAAAATTTGAAGTTGAAAGTGGGTAAAACCGAGATTTCAGGTCAATTCTTTACTGGTAATAAAGAATTTGATGTTGAAAAGGTGTTTAATGGCAAAGTGAAACATATTTTCGGAAAGATGGTTGATGGGAAGGTTAAAAGTGAAAAAGATTTTTATAAATCAAAATGTTGGTGGGATAGATGTGTCCCAGAATCTCCCAAGGCTGGTCAGGCTTGGGGGAAAGTTTTTCCTAACTGAAATTCTGACTTGCCGGAGCTCCCAGGTTAGTAAGAGTGGAGCAGGAATCGGCATCATTCTTGAAAAAGGTTTGGTTGGTAAATCTACAGGTGATATCTTTTAATTGTTAGATTTGGATTTACAAGTGATTATGGTTGGTAAGTCAACCTGTAAGTCGTTGAAAGAGGTTTTCATTGACAAGTGATTAATCAAGGTCATTAAGTTGAACTTGATTGGACCATACTTACAAGTGGTATTTTAGAGAACAATGTGATGAACCCCTAACCTACAAATGGTTTATTAAAATCAACAAAACTTATTTTCCGAAAAAACCATTTGATTAAAACAAACTTAAGTGTTTTGAAATCACAATGGGAAAATAGTTTGTTGTGAGGGGGAGTTCTGATTATTGATGCCAAGTGGATGGTGATCTGAAGTGATTTGATATCAGTTGTCATGTTATTGTACAGTTTGTTTTCAAAATTCCTAAAATGTGTTTGCATTTTAGGGGGAGTAAAAATTTTCAGAAAATCCAAAAACATTAGAAAATTTGAAAAAGTAAAAAACATGATAAAATAAAAAATGAGTTTTGTTGTATAAAAGAGGAAATGATAGTACATCAGTGGACTATCACAACACGCTAAAGAATTGGAAAGAAAAATGTGATAAACGGTCTCACTGATGATGTGTCAGTAGGTTTTTGCACATTTAGTAGATTGTGACGAGATATAAACCTAAATTCAAACTTGCTTAATTCGTGGGTAATATCTCTCGGATATATGGGTAACCCCCGAAATCTTGTTTGAAGGACCCCTCTTTCTGAGATACTAGGTCTTTATGCTTAGTGATATCTGGGGTTTATCCTGGGACTTCTGATAATGCGGAAGCAATGGCCTAGTCCCCGTAGAATACTTTACACTTGCTTGAAAAATAGCGCCGCCCTCAGCATAAATGTTGAGACAATAAAATTGCTAATCAATGCTGTTGTAAAAAAGATCCTCTAAAGTGGACCCACCTAAAGTCGAGCCGCCATCTCTCTGCTGAACGGAAGTTCTGACCTGAGCTCTCACGGTTTCGCAATCAACCCCTTACAGATATCATCTAGGTATACTCACCTGTAAGACTGAATATTGGGATCTGGATACGGGAGTATATTCTGAGGTGGGACACGCGAATAAGTTTAAGTGCTTAAGACATTAATCTCGTATCTCGAAACAGTTGAACTTTGTGTGAAGATTTAAGTGGATCAGTATACTGACAATCGTGAATTGTTTAGAACTTAAAATGTATAAAGCTTAACGGTGTTGGTGATTTGTCTCAAAAACTGATATGATCCTCTTACGCAAACTCACAAAAATATTGTATGTATATATTTCTTTACTGCATTTCATTTCTTTTATATCAAAAATCCAAAAAGATTTTCGGCGTGTTTTGGCATAAATTTTGAAAAAAATTTCAAAAAGATTTTATATGACTGATATTGAAAAGCTGATTTTCAAAATTCTGAGTGCTAAACATGACGAACAGGTTTGGGAAAGTATGCTTGAAATTATTTGAAATGAAATTGATATACATTCAAGTGGTTCATCAGTGTTTTACATGATAATTTTTTTTGTTCAGATTATATCTTCAAGAGGTTCACAAGGTTTCTAAATTTTTATATATATTATCTTTGATGAAACTTATATTTTGGGTAGAGGTTATGCAGGAATGAAGTTTGGAAAGAGCCAGGTTCCGATACTTGAGGATTTTTCGCAAAAGTCAGACTACGATCCCAGTACAAGTTGAGGGGGAGTCCAAAAGACGAAGAGCTAGGTTCTGATCCTAAGATTGCTGATGCTGATGATCTTAAGGAATCAAGAGATCTGATTAAGAGAATTAGAAGATTCAAGAGCTAGATCAAGATTCTGGAAGCCCAAAGACTGATAAAGACTGAAGACGTTGAAGACTCGACACTTAAGACTCGTCAACATCCGAGGGGGAGTCTGTTGGTGCATTCGTCTGTCGACTTTGTCTTGTATCGAGTCTTGTACTAGAATTGTTAGATCAGGGCGCTTTGTACGAGAAAATAGGAGATTTTAGGATGTAATTGATCTGATTTCTCTTGAAGTGGGATATTTCGCTTGAATTGGATGTTGACATTTTCAAGCGAAATCAACACTTTTGATTTCGCTTGAACTGGCATGTGTCACCCTCAAGCGAAACCCCTTCCCTATAAATAGTCTTCAAGCGGATTCATTTGTAACTTTCGTCATTCCGGTACCGAACTGTTGCCGAAGCGTCATTTGATCTGTAAATTGGTTTTAATCAATATACAAGATGATTATTAGTGAAACAAGTTGTTTATCATATCCGTTTCTTAGTTTCCGCCTCTGAAACGGACTAGAACTCTTCTGATTGACTCGTTTGGGTCACAAATCGATCCTTCAGACAGGTTGGTATCAGAGCCAACATTGAGAGAATTAAACACTAGCCTTTTGTGTTTAATCTCAATGACACAGTTGCACATTCCTTGACTTCCGAGTCTAGGCAATGGACTTAGGACTAATCCTAATCTTTTATTTTGTCCTTTATTGTTTTTCTTTGTTGTTTCCTTTGTTTGTTTTGTCAGGAACAAGAAAATGCCACCAAGATTCAGAAGAGGAGGACGAGGCAAGGCGCCATTCACTGCCCCCAACGATCATGAGGCCGGGCCTTCACACCGGCGAACCCCATCAGCAACATTGAGCTCCAGTCCCCATGAAGATTAGAGGACTTACTTGGAGCCGGCGAGGCATTCAGCCTCGCTCAGTTCATCACCTTCTTACCACCACTCCTTTGGGCCACAGTCAGAAAACGAGCCCAATGCTTCTCACCACTCCTACTTGCCGTTGCAGCGGCCGGGTTCACACCGCGCCTTTGAGGACCCAACCCCGTATTTTCAGAGTCGGTTCAATCCGGCAAATCAGGTGCAAGAACCAGTGCGTTTTAACCCATTGGGACCAGAAGATCATTTTTCCGATGATCAAGACATGGATATGGATGACGACCCCGATCCCGAGACGCCACCGAGTGGGACACCGACACATCCCATCGAAATTTCTGACGGATCGTCTTTTCACGGTTCGCCATATCGGGGCCCAAACAGCTATGAAGCAAGGTTTGCCTCATACCCTTGAGAGTTCCCTCCCCCTTTTAACCCACCTCTTCAGCAGCAGCAGGATCCCTCCAAGGATTCACGATTCCAGGTGGTTACTCCACCGCCACCGCCAGAGCAGCAACTGCCTCCGGAGCCACCGAGGCGGAGAAGATCAGGAGCACGGATGTCCGTGCAAGGGGGATTTCACTTTAGCACCCCTCAACACTCCAGTGGCAGTCACTACCCGCCACTGTATGAAGACCCGCAGATGGGTAGGCCTTCAAACCCAGTTTCTGAGGTGGACTCTGCGCCTGTCGCACCTCCACCACCACATATGGGTTTTGATAACCCAATTCCTTCATACGCCGGTGCAGCGGCGTATAACCCTTTTGAGCAGCCAGGCCATTCTGGCTACAATTACTACAACACCCCTGATGTTAACCCGTATCTCGTAGCGGCAAACTACAATTCTCTTCATCCCGAGGGGCCCTACGGAGCCCCCTATCAGAGAGGATACCCAGCATATGGGTATCAATACCCGCCACCTCCTCAACCTCTGCAGCAGCAGCAGCTGTAACCGCCGCAGATCCAAAGACCGCAGCAGCAGGAGATTCTTCAGAGGTTGAGCCAGGTGGAGCGAGAGGTTCAAGAGGAGCGTAGAAGCCACCGGGGATTTCTTAAGGGTCTGGCAAATCCGATTAAAGGGAAGAACAGGAGGGATCATTGAAATTCCCTAATTGTTGTTTTGTATTTCTTTAATTTTCAATTAAGTCCCTGTGTGGACATCTATTTATGTACCTAGTCCCTGCGAGGACTTGTATTTTCAGTTTAGCCCCTGTGTGGGCAAGTTATTTCTGTTAAAGTCCCGTTTAGGGCAACTATGTACTTCTTTTTAAATTTAGTGGAATGTTTTAAATTTTTAAAATTTAATTTATCATTATATGCATGAGTATAATATATGAAATAAATAAAAATATCATTCCTCTTTGTAATTAATATGCCATTGTATATTAAACAAAATCTTAAAGGCAAAACCTAGCCCATGTGTCATTTTAAGACAGGGCCATGATGGTAGATCCTTATTAAGATTCAAATCCTTGTTAACATCTGAAAACATGTTAACACTCCGGGCAAATGTGATTCGCAAAAATCACACAAGCCATCCTTATATTGGATTCTTCCAATTCCTTTTTGTATTATTTAAAACATCCATTAGTGATGTGATACCTGCGGGCCATATTCATTGTCACTAAAGACAAAAGACAGTTGTAGTCTACGACTCCCTGTCAAGAAAAGGTAATGAACTATGTTCAAACCTAAATGCCTCGAGTCTATAAGGTCATGGCTTAAGAATGAAAATTGTCTTTGTGACTATGCCTTTTATATGCCACCCTATTATCCTTAATAGTTTATAACTGGGATAAAATATAATAAAAATTTAAATAAATTAAATTAACCAATACGGTTTATAGTTACCATGGTTAATGAATTACCATAAAAGACAATTCCATGATAGACTCCTGAATAAATCTTTGTCAATATTTTATGTAGCAATCAAGCTACATGGCTGGGTCAGATGAAGTCAACAGTCACCCGAGGGAGAATCATGATACTACCAGAGTTAATGTAGTGGGTGCGGAATTGCAGGCATTAATAGATAATGCCGTTACTCGAGCTCTTGACAGACAATTTAACGAATCGAGTGGAACTCGCGCTAGAACTCAGTCTATACCACATTCAAAACCACCCTCCAAGACTCATACAGCTCGCAAGAATGAATCTCATCATTCATCAAACCAGAGGAGTGTCCCGTCTAAGAAAGTTGTGCTCAATCAGGAGCCCCGTGTTAAGGCTTGTTCTTATAAGTATTTCGTCTCCTGCAAGCCCAGGGATTTCACTGGGGAAAAAGGAGCCATTGATTGCATGACATGGCTAGACAAGATGGATACAGTGGTCGATATTAGTGGTTGTGCTGAGCAAGATATTGTGATGTTTGTGTCACAATCGTTTAAAGGAGAAGCTCTAGCTTTGTGGAGGTCATTGATCCAAGCCACTGGGAAGACCCGTTGTATAATCTGACATGGGATCAGTTTGTTGCTCTTATCAAAGAAAATTTATGTCCTCCACATGAAGTTAAGAAGATTGAGACTGACTTCCTGACATTGGTTATGAAGAACTTGGACTGTCAGGCGTATCTCACGAGCTTCAACACGATGTCATGATTGGTTCCATACTTGGTTACACCAGAACCAAAACGTATAGCCCGTTTTATTGGTGGTTTAGCTCCAGTGATTAAAGCAAGTGTGAAAGCATCTAGACCCACCACTTTCAGGTATGTGGCTGATTTGTCATTATCTCTTACCCTCGATGTGGTCAGGCAGAGATCGCTTAGAAATTCGGATGAGGGGAAAAGGAAATGTGAGGATGAGAACTCACGTCGTTCTGATAAGAAGCATAAAGGGAATTCAGACCACAAGAAGAATTCTGGGTCTAACAAGGGTAACCAGCAAGCAGATGAGAAGCCTAAATGCAAAACCTGTCAGAAGCGTCATTTTGGAAAATGCAGGTTTGAATCAAAGTCGCAGTCGCAATCAAAGCCTATTGGATGTGGGATCTGCAAGTCCAAAGAACATAAGACTTTGGATTGCAAGAAGTTGAAGGATGCAACCTGTTATGGTTGCAACGAGAAGGGGCATATTAAGACAAATTGCCCGAAATATGCAAAGAAACTTGAAGAAGGTAAGAAGACCAATGCTAGGGTCTTTCAAATGAATGCTCAGGAAGCGATCCAGAATGACAACGTGATAACGTGTACCTTTCTTATCAATGATGTTTATGCAAGGGTATTATTTGATTTGGGTGCAGATAAGTCATTTGTTGATGATAAGTTTTGTAAGTTATTAAATCTGCCTGTTCAAACCCTAAGCATAAAATATGAAGTAGAATTGGCCTATGGTACCATAGAAACTGCTTCAACTGTGTTAGATGGATGTTTTATATCCATTAGGAACCACTCTTTCCCGTTATCTTTGCTTCCTTTGAAACTAGCTGCTTTCGACATAGTAATAGGCATGGATTGGTTATCTCATAACCAAGCCCAGATTGTTTGTGACAAGAAACAATAGTTATCAAGACTCCGTATGGTGAGCCACTTACGATACAAGGAGATACTCAGTATGGGTTGCCTAAGCAAGTGTCTATGCTTAAGGCGTCAAGGTGTTTGAAGAAGGGATGTGTCATTTATATGGCACAGGTGACTATTGATGAACCAAAGCCTAAGGTTGAAGACATCCCTGTTATTTCTGAATATCCAGAAGTATTCCTTGGAGAACTACCTGGTTTACCACCAGATAGGCAAGTGGAGTTCAGAATCGACATTATTCCTGGAGCAGCACCTGTTGCAAGAGCACCTTACAGGTTAGCACCGACTGAGATGAAAGAGTTGAGGACTCAACTGGATGATTTGTTGGCCAAAGGTTTTATTCGACCTAGCTCGTCTCCTTGGGGAGCACCGATTCTATTTGTGAAGAAAAAGGATGGATCAATGCGTTTATGCATTGATTATCGAGAGGTAAACAAGGTCACGATCAAGAACAAATATCCATTGGCCAGGATCGACGATCTATTCGATCAATTGCAAGGGGCAAGTTACTTCTCCAAGATTGATTTAAGGTCAAGTTACCATCAGCTGAAAGTTAGAGATGAAGATGTGCATAAGACTGCATTCAGAACTCGTTATGGTCACTACGAGTTCTTGGTGATGCCGTTTGGGCTCACTAATGCACCGGCAACATTCATGGATCTCATGAATCGCGTTTGCAAACCCTACTTGGACAAGTTTGTCATCGTCTTCATTGATGACATTCTTATTTATTCAAAGAACCAGGCTGATCATGAGAAATACCTTCGTTGTATTCTTAAACTTCTTCAGCAAGAGAAGCTCTACACCAAGTTTTCATAATGTGAGTTTTGGCTTCGTGAAGTCCAATTTATTGGACATGTGGTCAGTGAGCGTGGTATTCAGGTGGATCCCGCTAAGATTGAAGTTATCATGAATTGGCAAGAGCCGAAGACGCCCACAGAGATTCGTAGCTGCTTGGGTCTGGCAGGATATTACAGGCGTTTTATTGAAAATTTCTCAAGGATTATTGCACCCCTAACTTCATTAACTTGTAAGAATATCAAGTTTGATTGGGGTCCTAAGAAACAAGAATCCTTTGATATTCTTAAACAGAAGTTAAGCAATGCACCTGTGTTGACATTGCCTGAAGGAACTGAAGAATTTGTGGTTTATTGTGACACATCGCACACAGGTTTGGGATGTGTGCTTATGCAGAAAGGAAAAGTTATTGCCTATGCTTCCCGACAATTAAAGGTGCACGAAAAGAATTACACCACCCACGATTTGGAATTGGGTACCGTTGTGTTTGCACTAAAACTATGGAGGCATTATTTATATGGTACCAAGTGTGTGATCTATTCTGATCACAAGAGCCTTCAACATCTGTTTAACCAGAAGGATCTGAACATGAGACAACGTCGATGGATGGAAACACTAAATGATTATGATTGTGAAATCCGATATCATCCAGGCAAAGCGAATGTAGTCGCAGGTGCTTTGAGCAGGAAGGAACGGGTTAAGCCTATTAGAATCAATGCCAAGAGCATTGAATTGAAGAACAGTTTGAATGAAAGGTTGCTAGGCGCTCAAAATGAAGCTGTATTAGAAGCTAACTATCCTAATGAAAAGCTGGGCGTACCTGCTGAACAGTTATCGTATGGCAAGGATGGAATCCTAAGATTGAACGGACGAATATGGGTTCCAATTTATGGAGGACTCAGGGACGTTGTTCTTCAAGAAGCCCATAGCTCCAAATACTCAGTTCAATCTAGAAGTGACAAGATGTACCAGGATTTAAAGGCAAATTACTGGTGGATAGGTTTGAAGAAATCTATAGCCACTTATGTGGCCAAATGTCTGACGTGTGCTCAAGTTAAGGCAGAACACCAGAAGCCGTCAGGTTTGCTACAATAGCCTGAACTTCCCACCTGGAAGTGGGAAATGGTAACTATGGATTTTATCACTAAGTTACCGAAAACAAAGCGAGGAAATGATACTATTTGGGTTATAGTGGACAGATTGACTAAGTCAGCCCACTTCTTACCTATTAAGGAAACACACAGCTCAGATAAATTAGCTCAGCTGTACGTGGATGAGATTGTATCTCTTCACGGAGTACCGGTGTCTATTATCTCTGATAGGGATACAAGATACACATCGCACTTTTGGAAAAGCTTTCAGCAATTATTATGTACTCGGTTAAACTTCAGCACGTCATATCATCCTCAAACGGATGGTCACAGTGAACGTACTATACAAACACTCGAGGATATGCTACGGGCTTGTGTTATTGACCTAGGTGGAAGTTGGGATGATCATCTTCCATTGATAGAATTTTCGTATACTAATAGCTATCATTCGAGTACTCAAGCTGCACCTTTTGAAGCTTTATATGGAAGAAAGTGCAGGACGCCAGTTTGTTGGGTGGAAGTTGGAGATGTCCAACTAACAGGACCTGATATAGTCCTGGAGACGACAGATAAGATTGTACAGATACGTGATCGTCTCAAAGCTGCCAGGGATAGGCAGAAAAGCTACGCGGATAAAAGACGTAAACCTCTGAAATTCGAGGTAGGTGACAAAGTGTTACTGAAGGTATCACCCTGGAAAGGGGTAATGCGTTTTGGCAAGAAAGGCAAGTTAAGCCCAAGATACATAGGACCATTCGAGATCATCGAATGTGTCGGAACAGTGGCTTACAAGTTAAACCTGCCTGAAGAGCTAAGTGGAATTCATAATGTGTTCCACATCTGCAATCTGAAGAAGTGTCTAGCTGATGAATCGCTAGCCATGTCACATAAAGATGTGCATATAGATGAGAGCTTAAAGTTTGTTGAAAAACCTTTGTCGATTGAGGATCGACAAGTTAAGAAGCTTCGAAAGAAGCACGTACCAATTGTGAAGGTTAAATGGGATGCCCGTAGAGGTCCCGAATACACGTGGGAGGTTGAATCCACAATGAAACAGAAGTACCCTCATTTATTTCAGTAAATCTCGAGGTCGAGATTTCTTTTAAGGGGGTGAGGATGTAACACCTCGTGAAATCACGACCAGTGTAATAAAGACACGTGTCATGGACTTTAAACGTGTACTGGAATAATCTGGAGGGACTGAATTTGTCAAATAATGTAAATATGTGAATAAAGGGATCCAAAGTGTCAACATGCCATTCTTGTGCCTCTGATTGACCTCACACGAGGTTCGTATTCTTTAACGAATAATTTATCGAACTTGGAAAGTCGTTGTGCTTAAAATAAGGACCTTATAAAGCATAGGGGTTAAAAGTGTCGACATGTTGAAAGTAACCTCTGAATGACCTTTTGACGATCCCAAAAACATTGTAATAATTATATATTATGATCTTAAGAATATCGGATATTAATTCATGGAATTTCGTCGCACATAAATAATTAAAGTGTTAACTCCAAGAAATAAGGGTCAAATGCGTCAACGTTACAATTCAAGACCATTCGGGTGACCTCGTAACTAACTGAAATCTTATTGATAAATGTTTAAAGACTCAAGGCTTTTAAAAGTCAAGTTTGGGGGTTAAAAGTGCAATAAACGAAAGTTAAAAACAAGTTTAGAGGGGCTAGGGACTGAAATTGCAATATCTGAAACTTGGTGACCGGAGTCTGCCCTTGGCGCGGGCCGCGTAGGCCTTAGACAACTCTTACGCGGTCCGCGTAAGAGTGTCAGGTGCAGAAAAATATGTACAGCTGCAGGTTAGTCAGGTTACACCGCCTTTGCATGCCATTTTTCGAATCCAGGAGCTGAGCCAACAGTATTTCATGCATAGGGGACACCTGGAATCATCAGAAATCAGTTGTAGACTTGTGTGGAGTGATCTTGTGAATTATTTTTGGCTATATAAGAACTTGTTGGTTTACTAGTTCATTGCTCATTCACAAAATTACTCTCAACTCAGTCTCTAGAGCTCTCTGGACTTCAAGCAAGTTTCCCTCAGCTCCTAATTCATGCTATGAGTCTTTGTAAGCATTCTTAGCCTCTCTAGTTCAAGATTTATTAGCTTAATGACCAAAAGTCAAAGCCGTCGTAATTAAGATTTGACATAGTGATTAATAACTAATGGTCCAGCCATTATTCAAAATTAAAGTGGCTATGAGTTGGTAATTATGTGGGTAATAAACCCTTAAAAGGGCACCCCCTGATTATCACTCTAACTTGGTCAATTATCGGGTCAAACTTAATATTAAAAGTCAACAGAAAGCTATTTTTACAAATAAACTTATAACTGATAATGTAGAAGTTATGGAACATGTTTTAACATCAAAATAACTTGGTAAATAATGTAAGAACATGTCGAAGCATGTTCAACCCGACAATTCTGAGTTTAGGCTCGGTTCGGAACCGAAAGTCGCAAAAGAAGACTTTTGCTTTGACTTTCAGTTCTGACCCGATTTAGCTTGTTTTAGATATGCCTTGAGGTTCCTTTAGGACCATATTATAAGTTAGTAAAACCCTCTGAGGTTATACTATATGGTTCCTTATTTATCCGATTCATTTGCATGTTTCCGTTAATTGCTTAAATGTTGACCATTATGCCCTTCTGACATTAAAACGAGATTTTTGAAAATGTGAGAGGACAAAAACCTTTATTACTGATTTATAAACATGTACTAAAAATTTGACATCAGTTTGAGGTCTAAATTAGGAGTTATGCTCAATATCGTAATTTGAAAGCTTTTTATTAATTAAACGGCATTTTTAGCATAAAGCCTATTTAAACCCAAATTTCGACACCAAACTTTTTATCCACTGATGTAATATAATATTTTGGGATTTTTGAAGATTTTTATTAATTTTTAAACTGATCATAACACGGGGTTCTTGCTTTGATTCGGTAATTGACGGTTATACCATTTTTGCTAATAAAATGAGTTTTACATAACATTTTGATACCAAACCTTTTGCTACTGATTTTATATGATCAATAAAATATTTAAGCCTTCTGGACTGTTAAAAATCTCATCTTTCCTTATATAACCTGAAAATCGCCTAAAACCGACTTTTTACGCATTTTAAACGCATAGTATGGGTTAAAACTATTTTGACACATAAGACTTATTACCTACTAATGTTTTAAGTAAATTTTTATACTTTAACAGTAAGAAAAAGTTTTGAACTCAGATTTCCAAATTTGACCTTTAAGGCTTATGTGAAATGACCAAAATGCCCCTACGGTGCATAGTTTGGCCATAAATGATATATTTCACATATATATAATATCTTACTGATATCACCTACTAAAATAAATATTTTTACTGATCAGTTTAGACCAGAACCTCAGATTATTATTTAATCTCTTTTATAATATTTAAAATTACTAAAATACCCCTACGGGGCATAAATTGGTTTTAAATTCGTTTTGAGCATAATGGAAGGTATCCTACTAATATCACAACATATTTAAGGCATATTAACTTGTGAAACTAGTATATGACTCTTTTGGTTACCCGTTATGCATTTTTCGCGTTCGGTACGGTTTGTGTGACTAGTTTGCATAAATTAACCGAAACGGGTCAAACCTTATCATTTTTACCTCAAAATCCAGAATGTGTTTAGTTTACCCATATTATACAAGTCTCCATACTTGTTGGGTCTAAATCACATTCTAATCCGGTCTTCGCTTAATCTTGCGTTTTGAACCGTAAACCTTTCATTAAAACTAGCCGGTCTAAGTTTAAACTTAAGTAATACCCGTTAGGAATCTAATAGGTTAATTAAAACCTTCGTTCCATATTTAGGAGCCCAGTAAAAGATATTTGCACTTGCTGATTGTATATGGCTGGGATAAATTTGTATAATTTGCTCAGGTAAATACTTTTAACTTATTTTTCGTTATACGGGCTTGGGATACGGTATTATAATAATACCGCTTGGTCGGGTGTGTAGTTGTTTAAATTGGATTGTGATTAATATAATTACATAACCTGTTTTAATCTGTTTTATTTGGTATATGGCCTTTGGGGGGTTAATGACCATGTCCTGGATATCCTCGGCTCATTCATTGAAATGGCAACGACTTAAGCACGGGATGTAGGCATACACCTGACAGTTGCGTATGTATAAAAGTATCCCACAATAAGGTATTCCTTGTGGGCATTATACTTGTGGTGTGTCAGTTAATCTTGTCCGGCTCTTCTAACCGGCCCTGACGGACGACAAACATTTAAAACTGTATACAAGATTATTTTTGTAATAATTGTCCCAAGTTATAAAAGATTATTTGTGCCTTGTGCATTTAAATAAATTTTCTTAAACATTTTCAAAAGAGTTGGTTAATTGTATTTACCAGTGTAAACTGACGTATTTTCCAAAAGGTTAAAATGCAGGTACTATGCGAAATAGGCTGGCTACTCCTGAGTGAATAAATAAAGAGTCTTGCAAGCTTTGTCACTTAAAATCTGTTGAACAATAGTTCCTTTGTTTTGATCCGCTTGTGGATCCTTTTACATTCCGTTTGTAATACTTATGTTACTTTCATTCGGTTTGTAATATTATTACTTTAGACTTCCGTTGTGCATTGAACTGTGATAAATTGACTATGACTATATCAACTACGTCACGATACTCCCCACCGAGCCCACCGGTAATACGTGGAAATATCGGGGTGTGACAAGAGTTCATAGCAAAGTGTCGCAATGCTAATCTTGTCCCTACCAAATCCCACAAGGTACACGTTGCAATAAAAGGTGGCCACCATAATGTTCACGGTACGGTTGTGGACTACAAAAATTGTGGCCGTGACATTCGAGATTTTATTGGTGATAGAGACGCGCAAATGATAATTGACAAATTCAAAGCTCGCAGTGAAAACAAAGTTAATTACACATTTGATACCCATATTGATGATATGGAACCTCAGTTAATTTTTTGGTGCGATGGCGTTTCTAAATTAAACTACGAAGCGTTTGGTGATGTTTTGGCGTTCGATGCAACGTATCATAAAAATATGTAAGTTTGAAAAAAATTCACTTATAATTTTGTTACACTTTTTGCTTATCAGTTACATTTGAAAACTTTTTTTCCAAACCGGTATGATATGATTTTTGTGCTTTTCACTGGAGTTGACCATCATAAAAAGTCCACAATTTTTGGAGCTGGGTTGTTACATAATGAGACTATTGAATCATACACATGGCTTGTCCAAAAATTTCTTGAAGCACACAATGGAAAACAACCACTTTTGGTATTAACTGATCAGGATTGTGCTATGAAACAAGCTGTCGCCAACGTATTTGACAAGTCCATTCACAGACTATGTATGTGGTACATTATTCAAAGTTGCCGGCAAAGGTATTTGTTACAAACATGTCTACATTATAATGTCATTACTTTACACCATAGTTGTAACAAAGGCATTTTACCTAAATGTACACATGTGTATTCTTCGCTATATTTCTTATGTACACGAGTGTACACCGAGGTAGTACACTTAGTAATGTTTTTTTTTCAAATTTTCTTTATTTTGTAGATCAAGGGTAACGACAAAAGGAACGCAGAAATCAAGAAAAAATCCCACAAACTTGTATGGAATGTTTACATCAAACCAGAAACATTTGAAAAGAGATGGTATTTACTTATTGCTGAGTACGGTTGGAAGAGCATTCATGGTTGACTGAAATGTATTCGATTCGTGAACAGTGGATCCTAGGATGTTTTCGCGAAATACCTATGTGTACCTTAATGAAGACCACCTCTAGGTGCGAAAGCGCTAACCATTTGTTCAAATCAAACTCCAGTTCACACAATACTTTGGTACAGTTTATGTTGTGCTACGATACGTCCGTCGATGGGATACGAAATGACCAACGTGAACTCTCTCATAAAACAGACACCACTAATCCAGAATTCAAAACTAAATGGCCGATCGAACGTCATGCGGACGTTATTTATACTAGAAAAATATTCTTGGACGTCCAAAAGGAAATTCTCAAGGGTAAGGAGAATAGCTACATTGCTGAACGATCACTCTCAGATGGAGTAAACTGTTTCATGATTGCTCACCAAGATCAGACATCAGAGGTTATAAATGAGTTCAAGGTTAGCAACTAACACTTATATTATACTTTTTTTAATACATACTGTCCAGCAATTCACCCTTAAATTGCAGGTCACGTTTAACAAACAAGATCTATCAGTTACCTGCAAGTGTATGGGATTCACCCGAAATGGATATCTATGTCGTCATGTGTTCTGCGTGCTTGGACATCATAACGTACATAAGACTCCAACACAATATATTCACCCAAGATGGAGGAGAGATGCTATTCCTAGTAGCGTGTATAGCCTTGAGAACAGGTTATCTATTGATCAAAGCAGGAGCGGAAGATTATGGCGTAACATATTAGATAATTTGGAAATATGTAGAGATAGAGTGAGAGGCAAGATTGATAAATTAGAGGAACTCGATGCTCAAGTACAGACATTAAAAGATAAGATATTTGCAGAAGTTCCATATGATCCGGAAATTAATAAGAAGGGTGTCGTCTACCAGGAAATTCTTTTGCATGCAATACCAGAGGAGGTCTCGTGTACCGCACCGAAGAAAATACGTAACAAAGGCTGTGGGAAGCATAAACGACCGGTTGGCCCAAAGGAAATAGCAATAAAGAAATTCAAAAAACATAGGAGAAAATTTAATTTTTGTGGAAAACGGGTAAGGAAGCATGATAAAAGGAATTGTCCACTTAAAAAGGTAAACCAACGAAGGATGATTCATCTACTGAAGAAGATGACGAGGAAGAAGAGGATGACCAGTATGAGTATGACAAAGGAAACGAAACCGGTACTGATGGCGAAGGAAACGAAACCGGTACTGATGGCGAAGATAACGGTAGTGACATCTAGAAATTTTCTTGAATTTACAAACAATTGAAAACAATTTGGTGAACCTTTTCTTTTTATTATTTTGTGATTTTTATTTTAGCGTTTGATAATTGTTTTTGTGATTGTTTGATGCATAATTGTTATTGAGTTTGTTTGATGCATAATAAAACCTGTTATCACTTACAGTTACTGTTTTTCTTTTCTTTAACGGTGTGGCTTGTATTATATTGATGAAAAAAAGGTCAACAAAGACATGAGCAACATTCCTGTTTAGTGGAGAAATCTGAAAATGGAAACCGTACACTTGTGTACTTATCTGCTATTATGTCTGTACACAGGTGTACTTGGATGTTTATATCACAAGTACTCATGTGTACCTACTTTACTATGTGATAACTCTGCTCATTTTTATATTGTGAAAACGTTTAATTAAATTTAATACACAACACACACATTACGTACATTAACAACCTGTCAAGTAGTTTGACAAACAAAATAACCATACTAATACACAATAAACTTTTATTCAACTATTTCAAAAAGTAACAAAATACCAAACCATCAAATGCTTCTAGTATGGCAATCACCACATTTGGTGTTAAAGACTACATACGAAAAATTCAAACCAAAAAATG
Organism: Helianthus tuberosus; assembly: GCA_030545235.1. NCBI lineage: Eukaryota > Viridiplantae > Streptophyta > Magnoliopsida > Asterales > Asteraceae > Helianthus > Helianthus tuberosus. The sequence continues at coordinate 147,779,966 of CM060416.1, read as the reverse complement.
CTAACTATTGTCAACCAATATAGACGTACTAAAAACAACCTATTCCGTTCGCCTTTTCATGTTCGGCTGCTTCAGCCAATATGTGACTACGGTGCTTGTTGGCCTCTGAAGTAACTAGCTTTATTACGTACTTTTTCCTCAAACGTGTCAAGCACGCCTTCTTCTCCTTATTGTCAACCACGTCTCCATATGCCTCATGACAAACACTCCGCAATCCACGGTGTTGTTGTGTAAGACCCTAACACGCTTTAACTGAAAAGACGCAGCGGAAATACGTACCATAAAATTTCTTTCATTACAAACGTCTTGACTTACTTGAAAGTTCGTTTTAATATGAATCTTTTACAAAAATAAGGTATAAGTCATGTTTACTAAAGTACATACTTAATTATCCCCGTACAATCTACTTTGTGACCCGATCTTCGATCTCTATTCCTCGTGATAACCGCATGTGATTCGTACAACCTGCACTCACCACATACATTCATAACATTAGTATACAATACATAAACAAGATTCAATCTCGTACACTTCCCATTTCATTATCTTTCTAACTTTAAGAATTTCATCTGCGTATCCATGTCCTGGTGAGGCTTCAATAATGTACCTGCATTACCTTTCATTCTCAAGGCACCCCATTAATAACGTATTACTCAACGTATCTAAATCACGCGTACATACATTCTTACATGCATACATACACATCTGCATACGTACATGCCTTCCTCTATCTCTACAAACATGCATACACTCATACGTACCTTCATATATACCAAACACACATCTACATATGCACATACATTACTACGTCTCTACATACGTACATATACACATACGTATCTTCACATATACATAAATGCATATCTACATAAGTACATACATTACTACGTCTCTACTTACTTGTATACACTCATGCGTGCCTTTATATATACTTAGATACACGTCTACATATGTACATACACTCATACGTACATGTTCAAGATCTTACATACCTCTTATATATCCATACATTAATTACATGGTACTTAGACTTAGATTTATAGCCCATAAACGTCAAAGGAATGATCAAAATCATGTTTGGGCGGCCCGTCGTGGTCCACGGATAACAAACCGAAGCCTACTATACCCAAATCAACTTAGATAGCAAATTTCAGGTATTTGAACATGGGGAGGCCGTCGGCGACAGCCCTAGGGGCGTCGGCGATGGCCCTTGCAAATGCCCGTAGCCCAAAACTTCCGTAGACAGTCAAATAACCCTTCAGCCAAAAACTGACTTTCCAGAGCCCGTCGGCGACGCCCCCATACCCGTCGGCGACGCCCTCTAGATTTTGCATTTTTCTGCAGTTCCGTTTCGTCGTCCGTACGCACTAAAACGCGAATAATTTTTGAACCGTTTACCCGTTTAACCTCCCGTTTCTTCCTACTTGCTTGTAAATTCACATTCTATCATATGAACTTGAAATCCAACATCCGGTTTAAGGAAAATATTCACTTAAGGCTCTCGGCTTTATATACCCGCTTTCACTTATTCGACCAGTTCATGTTTTCATCAAACATCTCATTCCTTTTAGCCCAAAACTTACATGAGCCTTATAACCATAATACTTTTACGTTATCCGGAGTTTCGTACTTGTGGTTTACGCACCCGATACCGGTATGCGTTAAACTCATTCATTATTACGTAATTGAACATTAGATAGTACAATTTCCATCTATGAAATTGTTTATTCATTTACTCGTAATTTCCTACCGAACCTCTTGCCCATTAACCCGCATCATCATTACTCGGTTAGCATGCTTACGTACAATTTTATCCATTACCCGGTTATCATACCGTCGTCATTACTTATGCAACCATTCCGTATTACAATAAATCATTATTTTGACCCGTATGGTCTACTTAACGAAAATCCTCACTTATATATAATCAAACCTTATTAGACTTCAATTATCATGCATAAATAACTAGTACACAACTTTGCTTAAATAAACTAAGAAGTGATTCCGGAAATCACTTACCTTGCGCATCCGTGTCCGTATCTACTTCCTTGCCTCATCTTGACCCGTTAGCCTTTCATGCTTGAGTCCATCTTGATATGATTCCTCTACTTTCATGCCACCAATTCACATTCTCGTTAGCATACACAATTGTACATGTTAAAGATCATATCAATTGCATATTTCACATTTGACTTTCATTAGTCAATTATAACAAGCATAAGACATATACCCACTTTCACATACTTTCAAACTCATATAATTCAACATGCCATTCCATGTAACGCGTATTGATGTAACATGTACCATACGACTTTTTAATATCCTATCTTTACAAAAACAAGTCAATTTATGCTTCCTATGTGTAGTTGACTTTCAGAAGTCAACGGTTTATCATATGAACTTCCGATTTATCCACATATATCCGTAACAACATTTATGCTATATCAACGACACTATATATATTTCTTACTCACGATGCAAATATGCTTACAATCATATGATCACCTAGTGATATTAAACACAACGTACAAGTCCTTAATGCATAGTCTTGACCAAGACATACATTCAACCCGAATTCTTGTATGAGTTCCATCTAAAGCACATTCCTCAAGTTAGTATACTACTAATTACATCATTACCTCATCCCATTCATATATATCAAGCCATTTCATACAATCTCACATCTTAACTTCACTTAGACATTTCATCATACACTTGGTGTGCGTACACCATTTAGTGCACATTGTACAACTAATTAAAGCACATGCTTCCTAGTTCATACATAATTCATCAAATCCTACTACGAATCAACATGCATCATTCACACATAAACACCAAACATATTAACACCGCATTTCTTTCAATTCAACTCAAAAGAATTCATCATAATACATCAACAATCAATAAGAATTGAACATGGATGATCATTCAAGTCATCATCTTCACCAAAACAAATGGGTTTCACCTCTAAACATCAAATTAACCTAAACCATTCATAGTCTATGTTCTATATCATGATACTAACACATACTCATACTCAATTTCATCCCAATTCACGGATTAAAACATAACCCACTTCATACAAGATCACCAATCTTAGTTTTGAGACATACCTTATGATCCCCTAGTGAAGGTGATCATTAATCCATGTTCATTCAAGAATTTGAGCTTCGATTTATCCTTCAATTTGATCATTTAAGGTTGAGCTAGGGTTTGGCTCCTTTGGGAGCTCCTGATCGATCTAGAACACACACGAATGTGTGTTTGTGTGTGTTGCTATTTTCTTTTAATAACTCAACTTTCATTCTATACCATCTAGCCCCTCATGTTTACCATTTAACATACTTGGCACAACTTTCATCATTTAATAGTTTTGGCCATACACTTTAACTAGGTAAAATAGCCAAATTATTTATTTCAGGATATATTAAATAAGAATATATGTCAATTATAAACATTCGGATTTTGGGGCGTTACATGTTGACTGTCTTCCATTCAAACTCCAACCTTACCACGTCCGCAATCTCAATTTCTGCACTCTTAGGATGATTCACCATCTTCAAATACTTACAGAAAATGTCTTTCAGAAATCAAAACATCATGTAATAACCAGTTACAATGCGTTCACTAACAACTGACCTAATTTATGTATTTCAATGATACATACCACTTTGTAAGGCGTAGTCTTTTGGAAGAAGTTGTCAATGTTGATCAGGTGAATGGGGCTTTCGCTTGCGCCCATGTTGTCAATTACCGTTATCGCGTTTCTTTCCATATCAAAGCCCACCAAGTAAAAATGGTCTTGCTCAAGGATCGGAAAGCATATGACACAATACTCGGACAAACTCATTAACGATTCTTTTTGGTCAACAACTAAGAACAAGGCACTTTTGAATTTCTCAACACGCCCAGCTTCTCCGTGCTTCCCATTCCATAAGATATCCTCGTCCTGAACGCACAAATAACAACCAATTTAAATTTGAATAATCGGCCACGCAAACTTTACCATAATATTCACAGTTATAATACACAGTTTCACTTACAAGACAATTATAATACACAATTTTACGGTTTTAAACTTTCTTTTTACAAAAAACTTTTTTACAAAAAAACTTTTTTACAATTTTTTTTACAAAAACTTTTTAACAAAGCACAAAAATTTATACTAAAGTTTTTTTTACGGTTTTAACCTTTTTTTACACACACGTTTTTTAAACTTTTTTACGAAAATGTTTTTTACGGTTTTAAACTTTTTTTACAAATTTTTTTTCCATGGTGAAACTGTTTTTCATCTTGCTGTTAAGTATAATCAGTTCGATGGTCTAAGATACCTAATGGAGTGACTCAACATCCTAGAACTTGTGAACAAACAAGACAAAGACGGAAACACCGTTCTACATGTAGCAACGGCCGGAAAATTGACTGGAGTAAGTAATTCATTGATCTCTTCGTAACTAGACCATGTGTAGTGGGGCATTATCATAATGCCCCTCTCTTGTGCATGAAGCGACATGTGATATATGGGGTGTTATGGGAGGTGAAGTTCAAAAGTGGTGTATTTGTATAATGCCCCAACAATGATTATCCAAATATTATTATTTTTGAAAAATAAAACAAATAATATCATGATAGATGAGTTGGAACTTTCTTATTGGTCATTTCAAAGTGGAGGCGTTTTCATAAACACGCCTGAGCTTTTCTTGATCGAATCACGCCCCGGGGGTGATGTACGGGGTATTATGGGGTGTTATGAAGCAACTTCACCTTCCCACTACACATGGTCTTAGCTGTTGTTGGACAAATGATCAAAATAGGTTTGGCACTTTGGCTACATATGATTGGTTTTACACTTTTACTAAGTGTTGCCAAAACTAGACTAAGTCATTGGGTAAACCAATATACACTTGGTTGTGTATCTTTCTTAAATTTTGTCATAGATAACTAATAGAGAAAAATGCAATTTGCGTCCCTGTGGTATGTGTGAAACATCATTCTGAGCCCCTAAATTCATTTTTTGGTTTTTTTGAGCCCCTGAATTTATAAATTCATAACAATTTGAGTCCTTCCGTCACACTTCCGTCTGTTTGACTGTTTGAGCCTGGGGTAAGACCGTCTTTTGGATTTCTTTCCCTTCTAAAAACCCCAAAATTCAGTATTAAGCCCTAATTTAGTCCCGCCAAAAACAAAGACAGTTGATTGTGCCAGAGAGAAACCCCAAATCGATGGTGTTCATATGGCGACTTCGTCCTCAAGGTGAATATTACGATCCTGAAGATATATATGGTAAGTTGATTGTGTCTTCCTCCTCAGGGGTATAGTCTGTTTTTTGGTTTTTTGAGAATGAGTTTGATGTTTTGATCATTTGTGTTAACAGGGAATGAACCCAGACTATTTTCGATAAAGATTAACCATGGAGGTGAGTTTACTGATTATCCAGGAAGGGAGTATGTCAACGGTAAGGTTAGTTACATTGACTGGGTTGAGTTTGAAAAGTTAAGTGTTGCTGTTCTTCGTGAAATGCTGAAAGATATAGGTTACTCTATAGATGATGTGTTCAATTATTTTGTTAAAGATCCTGATGTGTGTTTGGATTTTGGTCTTAGACACTTTACTGATGATGATGAGTTAGAGTATGTGTATGACCAACTTAGAAAAGGATGCAAGTTAGTAGATTTGTATGTTGAAATAGGTGACTCCAGAATCAAGGATTCAACTGCAATGAGCCTGGCTTTACTAGATAATGTGGGTGAAGATAATGTGGTTGGGGGTGAGTCAGAAAGTAGCGAGGCAGTTTCTGAGGGTGAGTCACAAAGTACTTCGCCTCCGCCCATCACCGGCAGGAGCGCAGATTTTTGTATTGGCGGCGCGTACATGACCGTCATTGCCCGTTCATTGGGCCTCGTACCGGAGCATGTAACACCTCGTAAAAACGTGTCCAATTATGTAAAGACACGTGTCCTAAACCCTAATCATGTGAAAGATTAAGTTTGAAGGACTAAAGTTGTCAAACGATGAAAATATGTATGCGAAGGGACTAAAAGCGTCAACATGCCAAACTTGTACCTCTGAATGACCACACACGAAGAATATATTCTTAAACGAGTGATTTTTTTAATATAAGAAGCCGTTTGTAAAAAATAATCGAAAGATTATAAACTACAGGGGGTAAACGTGTCTACATGTTGATTATTACCTCTGAGTGACCTTTTAACGAACCCGGGGATTCGTAATATTCAAATATACTCTCAAGAATAAGTGATATAAATTTCACGAGGTTTCAAATCGTTATGTTTTGTTTACATAAATTCCCAAGAATTAGGGTTTAAAGCGTCAACGAGGCGAAACTTATGTTCTCGGTGATTGTTTAACGAAACCGGGCCTAAAGGTGTTTGGTTGTACTCCCTAGATCATCTACAAACTAAGTACAAGGACCTATTGTACCTAAAACGAAAGATATTGAAGTTACAAAGGTGCAGGGACTGAATATGTCAAGAATGAAACTTGTTTGGCTGGTAAAGAAGGGGGTCGCGCCGCGCGACCATGAAGGTCTTATGCCGTCGCGTGACGCGACGGCTCTATGTTGACAGAATAGTGTGGACAGGGGCTGGTCTCCTTCTTCCTTGTGCTCCAAACCAAAACATATCGAAAACCATGGCTTGTTGATGGTTTTATCATGCCACCAAGACACCTAGAGACTTCTGAATTCACCCCTTAACACCTGTGATCATCTTAGACAATCTCAATTCACTATAAATAGGCCCTTTAGTGCAGCCATTTCACTTGCATCATTTCAAACATTCACTCTCATTTCTCTAGCTTGAGTTCTTGAGTATTCTAGAGGTTCCTGATTAAAAAAGGAGCTCATCTTTAGTAGAAAAGATTGCTAGGACCCTTTGTAAGTGTCTTAGCCAACTCTTTAGTTCAATTTTTTAATTTAAAACCGAAAAGTCAAAGTTATCGTAATCTGACTTTGACCTTCGGTTTAAACTCAAATGGTCCAGCCATTATTCGAAATGAATGTAGTTATATGACCATAATTAGGTAGGTGATTAACCCTTAAAAGGGCACCTCCTAATTATTCCGTTTGCTTAGTTAATTGTCGGTTCAAACTATTAAGTTAGAAAGTCAAACTAGTCAGAATTTGAAATAGTAATCAAAACTAACAATGCAGAGGTTATAAATTATATTTTATCACTCTAATAACTTGGTAATTATTATTAGAACATGTTTAGGCATGTTCAACCCGGCAATTCTGACTTTAAGGTCGATTCGCAACCGAAAGTCGCAAAAGCTTGAATTTTGCTTTGACTTTCAGTTCTGACCCAATTGAGCTTAATTCTTCTATGTTTTAAGCTTCCATTAGGACCATATTAAGTTGTAGTATAACCCTCTGAGTTTATATTACCTGGTCATTTGTAATTTGAATTATATGCTCATGTATGTTATTATGCTTATAAATGCTCGTTATGCCCTTATGACATATAAACGAGATTTTTGAAAATGTGAGAGGACAAAAAGCCTTATTACTGATATATAAGTATGTCCTGAAAATTTAACATCAGTTTCTGGTCTAAAACTAAAGTTATGCAAGATATCGTAAATTGAAACTTTTTATTAATTAAATTACGCTATCTTGCATAAGGCTTGTTTAAACATGGATTTTGACCAAAAACTCATTACCTACTGTTAAGATATTATTTTTAGGGATTTTTGGAACTTTTAATCAGATTATAATCTGACCATATCATGGAGTTCTTGTATAATTCGGTAAATGACGATAATACCCTTTTTGTTCATATAATGAGATTAACACATGATTTGCATACCAAACCTTTTTCTACTGAGATTATATATTAAATAAAATATTTTGAACATTTAAGACTAATCAAAATCTCATATTTCATTAAACATCTTAATTATCGTCAATTATCGATTTTTAAGCTATTTAAGCGCATAGTATAGTTTAAAATCATACTAAACACCTAAGACTTGTTACATACTGATTTTATAAATAAATTTTAATATTATTACAGTAGGTATGATGTAACGCCCTAACACGTTATAACCGAAAGTCGCAGCGGAAATACGAACTTTAAAAATTTTCTTTCATTATATTCATTCTTTCACCTAAATACATTAATCCCTTTTTATAAATTAATTAAAAACTAACATACTTATATAAAATTAAGTGACCACATTCATACCCACGTACAATCCATGCGTTGACTCGATCTTCAACCGCATACACTTCTTGATGAAACATCCATAAACTTGTACAACCTGCAGTCACCACATTCAATCACATCATTAGTAACCGGTGACATAATACAAAATCTTAACACATGTATAATAAGGCGTCAACATATCATGCTTTCTCTTATACTAGCCCTTTCATCCATCCATTCGATCACTCGCATCGGGTAGCGGAGTCAACCATCACTTCCATTGTTAAGATGCCTATACTTCACATTAGTTCTCAATAGAAACACGGTTAGTATCATTAGCTTCCCTTTCTTACCCAAACTTAATCGAATCTCTCTCTTAACCAATTCCGACTCATTTCCACTAAAACATACCTTAGTAACAACATCGATTTATATCTTCTTACATTACATTAAATAAACTACCGTATATCATAAATACATTGCCAAACAAAAGGGTAAGTTCGGAGTTAACTTACCTTACGCGTCCGTATTTGTATTCGCTTACTTGAGTCTTCTTGTCCCTTTAGCCTTCCACGCTCCCATCCATCTTGACATGATTCCTATACTTTCATGTCATTACATTTACATCCTTATTAGCATACATGATTATTCATATGAATGATCATATCAAGTTCATATCTCACATATGTAATTCACTAGTCGATTCAAGCAAGCACATAGCATACTCAACATCATCATAACATAACCTTCACATATTATTGTCATTTGGACATTTTATCAAACACGTGGTGTGCGTACTACTTCCTAGGCACCATGTACAACTAGTTTAAGCATAATCTTCCAAGTTCATTCATATTTTATCAAATCTTCTTACTAATCAACAAGTATCATTAACACATAAACATCAAACATATCAACACCATATTTCTTTCAATTCATCTAACAATAGTTCATCATAACACAACATAATTCATGAATATTTAACAAGAATTGGACATGATGAACACCCATGTCATCTTAATCACCCAACTAGTTGGTTTACATCCTTAAACATCAAATTAGTCAAAATTATGCATAACACATGTTCCCTATGATGATGTTAACACATAATCATGCTTAATTTCATACAATTTCGTGGATTGATCATAACCCACTTCTTACAATATCATCAAATATTAAATTACAACTTACCACATGTTTGCTAGGGCTAGATTATCAAGAAAACGAGTTCATGCATCGGATTTGAGACTAATATCCTTGTCAATTTGAAGCTTTCTTGTGAACTAGGGTTTACACCCATTCTTTCTTCCTCCTGCTCGATCTCACGCACACACACCCAGTGTGTGTGAGATTCTTGTTTTAATTAAACTCATATTCAATTTTGGCCATCTTAGTCCCTCATGTTCTCTCTCTTATTTATAATTGGCACAACTCTCATTCTCTAATTGTTTCTACCATACTTTTAACTAGGATAAATAACCTAGTTATTTATTTCTTGATGTGCCATATCATAACATTTAACGAATATAAACATTCGGGTTTTGGGGTGTTACATATGAGTCATGAACTCAGACTTCCAAAAATGTCCTTAAAAACATATGTGAAATGACCAAAATACCCTTTCGGGGCATAGTTTGGCCATAAATGGTATAACACACATATGCATGATATCTTACTATTATAACAACATAAAATAAATATTTTTACTGATTACTAAAAACCAGAATATCAGTTTACTATAAACCTCTTTTATAAACATTAAAATAACCAAAATGCCCCTACGGGACTTAAATTGGTTTTAAATACTTTTTGGGCATATATGTTAACATTCTACTGATGTATTAACATATTCTAAGCATAATAACTTGTGGGACTTGTATATGGTTCATTTGGTTACCCGTTATGCAATTATGAATTCAATTCGGTTTATGTAACTAGTTTACGTAAATTAGCCGAAACGGGTTTAACCTAATCTTTTTCACTTCAAAATCCAGAATGTGTTTAGTTTACCCATATTATACAAGTATCCAAACTTGTCGGGTCTAAACCACATTCTATTCCGGTCTCATCTTAATCAAGCGTTTAGAACCGTTAAGTATCTTTCAAACTAACCGGTCTAAGTCTTTGACTTAAATAAAGACCCATTAGTATCCTAATAGGTTAATAAACCTTCCATACAGATTGAGTAGCTTTGGTAGAACGTATTTTCATAAGGCTTTAGGAATATACAGCTGAGTTATATACTTACACATCTAGCTCATGTAAATACTTTTAACTTATTTTCCCTTATACGGGCTTGGGATACGGTATTATAATAATACCGCTTGGTCAGGTATGAAATCATTTAATCGGATTGTGATTAATAAATTGCATAACCCGTTTTAATCTGTTTTGTTTGATAACATAAACATTGGGGGATAATACAGCCGTGTCCTGGATATCCTCGGCTCATTACATTTGAAAATGGCCACGACCTATGCACGGGGTGTAGGCATACACCTGACAGATGCAAATGCTAAATAACCCTCATGTTGGAGATAACTCCTTTGTGGGTTCTATAAGTGGTGAGTCGGTTAATCATGACCGGCTTCCAAACCGGCCCCATATGTATGACAAACATGTAAAACTGTATACAAGATTTTATATAAAAATTGTCCCAAGTTATAAATGGTTTGTGCCTTGTGCACTTAAATCAATTTTCATAAACACTTTTCAAATGAGTCGGTTAATTGTATTTACCAGTGAAAACTGACGTATTTTCCAAAGATTAAGTGACAGGTACCTCACGAAACTAGGCCAGAGCTACTCGGTGTCAAATAAGAGGATCTTGCAAATCCTTAGATGCCTGAAGTCTGTTATTTCAGTTTTCTTGTATTTTGTTTTATGATCCGCCTGTGGATCTCTATTACAACCAGTCTGTATATTCTTTTATTTGGACTCCCGGACACTATGGTTTGTAATAGTATCATTCTACCAAGCCTTCCGTTGTGCTATATTATTGTGTATATTGACTATGATGATATCAACTACGTCACGATACTCCCCACCGAGCCCACCGGTAATATGTGGAAATATCGGGGTGTGACAGAGCAGGACCCACATTTACGGACGCCGCTCGTCATGCCAACACGGATGGGTTTTCAGTCGTTGTGGGGGGATGGGATTGATTAAGAGGTTCGTCGTTGGCCCGCGGTTTAAAAACCGCGCAGGTGGCTTATGGATTGAGGAGCCCCTACCAGAGCAATTCGATCTAGTCTATCCTCCTCCAGATCCTGCAGCAGTGCTCCTGGCGGACCCTCCGGTGAATTTAGACGGTCCCGCGATGCCACAACCACCACCACCTCCCGGGGCGCCTCAGTTTCCACGTCACGTTATTATTGGTCATGCCCCAGGAGCTGTAGTATATCCGGAGATACAAGCCGAGCTTGACAGGCTCAACAATTTGATAGGTTGGTTGGTTTGGGCCGAGCAGGATAGACGAGAGAAAGAGGGGTTACCCCCGATACCGCTCCCACCACCTCGAGCACCATATCAGCAGCCGCAACAGGTAGATCCAGATTCGGAGCCTGATGCATAGACTAGTTGTAGTTTTTATTTTTGTTATGGATGTACAAACTTATCTTATATATTTTTGTTGTGGATGTACAAAAGTTATCTTATATATGTCATATTTACGTTTGTTTTCAGTTATTCGGTTACTTAATGATTGTTGTCTTAAATTGATATAATACGAAAACAATATATGTTTTGAATATAATACGGAAACAATATTTAAACGAGATAAAATTTTAATCGCAAGAATAGTATTTAAAAAAGTAAAATGTTAAAAACAATATAATTTTAATTGATCGAATATATTTAAAGAGCAGATTTTGAAACCCGTAAAATTTTTTATAGTGTAAAAAATAAAACTTTTTTTTTTAACACAAAACCTTTCACTAAAAACAACACCTCCAAAAACTATCAAAATAACCCCACCAAAACACCCCTTCTTTCAACCAAAAAAACACCCAACACCTGTACGCCTCGTATAGGCCTGTACGAGGCGTCTAGGGTTTCTTAAACTTTGTGTCTGACATTCCTTGAAGACCCCCTTGAATTATGTGTCTAGACGCCTCGTATAGCCCTATACGAGACGTCTAAGGCACCAAAAGTGTCCAAATAGACAGGAAGATGTCCGAATAGTTTTAGCCTTTATAAAACGTAAAGATGACTTCATGCACGACATAAAACTTCAAGGATAAACCACACATAACACATGCTGTATTTACTTAGAAATTTCAAGAGGGAATGTTCCTAGTAACTACACTTGTGGAAAAATAAACCCTAATACATTCTGTCTTAAAAAAGCCATATATAATACCATATCACATTAATATTCAAAATCCTCATTGCCATTTTTATTATTCTTACTCCAAAATATCATGGATCGACGCCTTTATCAGGCTGTTTTAAACGGTGACACCATCAACTTCATCAAGCTCGTTGAAGAAGACGAAACCCTAATCACACAGACTGTGTCCGGATCATCAAACACGGTCTTACACTTAGCTGCGAGGTTCGGCCACCTGGAACTTGTGAGAGAGATATTGAAACGGTGGCCTGAAATGGTGGCGGCGGAGAATGGAGACCTGGAGACCGCGTTGTATGAGGCGTGTAGAGAAGGGGAGATTGAAGTGATGAAGGTGTTGATGGGGGCGGATGAAGGGGTTGTTGGGAAAGTGAATTGTAAAGGTGAGAGTGTGTTGTTTGTGGCTAGTGAAAGAGGGAAGGTGGAAGTGGTGAAGCATTTGTTAAGGTTTCAGTGGCTGCTTGTGCATGAAGTTGATGCGTTTATGTGTTCTATACATGTTGCTGCTGCTGCTGGACACACAGGTATTAGTTACTAGTATTTTACCCTCGTATGATATGTATAACTATGAAGTATTTGATTTAATGGATGCATAAAAAATAAATCACAGAAAATCTGTATTTAATCATTGATGAAATATTTAAATATCTTGTTCCATGAGACATAAAGTTAAAATAATCAAGCATACGTAAAAAGTGTAATCACCGACAAGAATATATAGGTGGAATAACTTTTATGACTAATTAAACCATCTCCAATGCTAATTGATTACAAATACTTAAAAACTCTTACTTTATCTCCAACCCAACAAATATCCATAACCTTCTTAATTTCCATCTCATTACCTACCCATTATACACAATATTTAAATAGTTGCTAATGGCACCCTAAGAACATAAGTTTACAACGGTAAGGGCTTTTAAGGGCCTCTAATGGCATCCCTCCAAAAGATGCATTGGAGATAGTCTTAGGCTGGGTCGTATGAACGTATGGGGTAACGTCCCCCAGGGCGGATCGAGGGGTAGCTTCCGCTACCCCTCAACTTTTCTGGCGAAATAGATATATATAAGTTTTTTTTACATATTATGGGAACCAAGAACTCACATAGGCATTTAATCAAACAGGTGGTGTGCATCATTATAAATTAATTTAATATTGAAAATTGCACATGAATAAACGAAATTATAAATTAATTTAATATTGAAAATTGCACATGAATAAACGAAATCAGGGGCATGTCTAGCGTGATGGGAGGGGTAGCCCCCGCTATCCCTCAACTTTTATGGCGAAGTAGATATATATAAGTTTTTTTTACATATTATGCGTTATGTTACCCCTGATATTATACTATGCGACCCCACAAAATATGAAAGATAAATAAGTGATGTAGAAAGAAAAGTGAGATATCAGGTGTAGACTTTTCAAAGCTCATCGGATCTGCGATGTGCTCGTCGGCTTGTGTTGAACTCGCCGGAGAAATAGGTGTAGACTTGTCAAAGCTCAACACCTCAAACTTTTCATAAGCTCGTAAGATTTCTTAAGGTAGCCAAATTTCCTTGATTCTTTAAGGTAGATAAACTCAAGATTGAGATTGATGTAGGTTCATATATTTGAAAATCTGAAAAGTGGATTTGTGGTTTCTATAGGTGTGGGTTTATGGTTTCAAGATGGTTATGGAAATTGGAATAATAAAGTATCTTTTCATTTTTCTATAAATTGTTTTTTATTTAATTTATTTTAAGCTTTTAAACCTTTTTTTTAACGGCCAACAAAATCAATCTCGAGCATTCTCGGGGCACCCACTGGACAAACGGAGTACTCCGAGAGTAACCCGAGTCCACCACCAATTCCGGGAAAACCCAGTAACCCATCCGCCCGTAGGCACGACGGTGAAATTACAGGTAAAACTTGTTTGGCTCAAGGATCCAACCCAGGTTTCCCTAGGTCTCCTATCATTGCCCAGCAGTGCCTCACTCTGCACCAAGTGGGAGCTGAATCTGTATCTCTCAAGAGAAATACAAGTCTTCCACCACTTGATCATTTGGTATACATTTTGTATTTTTGTTATTTGTAAATTAACTATTATTTATAATATAGTCGGATTTAAAATTGAAAGTTATTTTTGTATTTTTTATTTATAAATTAGCTATTAGTTATATATACATTGAAAATTATTGGTTTATACAAACGTTTCAATCATTTTTTTTCAAATAAACATAAGATCATCATGTTGAGATTTTTTTACAAAGAAACCTTGATATAAAAGTTATTTGTAGTTTAAATTAATCTTTTTTACATAATTCATATACAAATACAAGCTAATAATAATTAAGTAATGATTATCTAATCATCAGTGAAGCCTCAACCAAGATCTTCCCATTACACCTATTTTCTGCATTTTTTAGTATAAAAAGTGTGCCCACGTATCAGATTTTATGCATTTTTAGTAGAAAAAGTGTACCGACGTGTCAGATGATGATCTAATGACTCGATTTCAAGCTTTCAAATGCCAAAGAGGAGAATTCTATTACGTAAAACTTTAACTTTTTTATTATCGTGTTTTCTTTTGTTACATTTACATTATATGAATGTACGGTAAAAAAATGTTTTGAACGCTACCCCTAAACGTTTGTTCTAGATCCGTCACTGACGTCCCCTTCACCTCAGCACAATAACACCCAATCACCCTCTTAATAGACTAGCGCTTCGCCGCCTTCTCGTACAACAACAGAGAGAGAGAGAGAGAGAGAGTGGAGAGAGAAATCTTTTTTTGGGAGATTTGAGTACTTTCATCATGTAACCATACAATTTTTGCTTTCAAATTAAATACTTTAAGTTATGCCGATATGGCCTTATCCTCTTAATAAGGTGGCGGATGAGTAATGCCGAATGATTCGTTCTCACACTAAATAAGTGGTACGGTGTGGAGCGGTAAAGGTGGGTCGGCACCGATCAGTGACCACTGCCTTGGATTTTTACCGTTCAACAATAACGATTTTGGAGGAGAAATCGGTTAAAGCTCAACGAATCGGGGAGAGGGAGGGAAGGGGAGAGAGAGGGGGTGTGGTGAGGTCCATAGCTTCTCAATCAATTACACATTTTTCCTTTTTTTTTAAATAGTTTACCTATTCCGAAGTGTCTAACCACCGCCAACGTTTTTAAGCAATAGGTAAACATAATAGGTAAAATGACGTGACAGTGTTTGATTAGTCGATTTGAAAATTTACCTATTGAAAGTGTTTAACCACTCGCTATACCCTAAACCATTCATGTCCCTACTTGTTTTCACTTACGCGTTTACATCAAATATTTTGCGTCATCTTTGACTTTTCTCTTTTTGCTTGTCGGTTGGTTTTTAAGAGACCAAATGATTATTCTCACGAACACTGTATATTTGACGACTTCTAATAAAACATTTCAAGGGAAAAGGACCAACTTTCAAGGCCTTCTTGTGGTTACATTAATTCTATTACCATATGAAATGAATCTAGGCGTCACAAATTTTGTTAGCTTTATTTTTTTTTAACAATAATTTTTACACTTTATGACGGGCAAACACTATACCACTAGGTCAGTATGTCTTGGCCTGGTACATATTTTGTTAGCTAAAATACTATATATAGCTCTGTTACATATTTAAAAATAAGTATAACAAACAGCAGACAATTGCCATTAAAATTTACTTCACATACTAAACTTTCTATGATATTCTTGTCCTTAGAAATAGTAAAGGAGATACTCAAGGTGCGCCCGGAGTTTGCAAGAAAGTATACTTCAGAAGGGTACTCCCCGTTACATCTAGCTTGCAGTCGAGGCCACATAGACACAATACGGGAGCTTCTATTGTTCGAGCCAGATCTCTTGAACCTTCGAGATCACAAAGGTTGGACACCCCTACATTGGGCATCAATGAAAGGGCGAGTCGGAATTCTTGGTGAAGTACTCTCGATAAGCCTTGAATCCGTTGAGATGGTTACCAACCATGGTGAAACTGTTTTTCATCTTGCGGTTAAGTATAATCAGTTCGACGGTCTAAGATACCTAATGGAGAGAGTCAACATCCTAGAACTTGTGAACAAACAAGACAAAGACGGAAACACAGTTCTACATGTAGCAACGGCCGGCAAATTGACTGGAGTAAGTAATTCATTGATCTCTTCGTAACTAGACCATGTGTAGTGGGGCGGGCATTATCATAATGCCCATCTCTTGGGTATGAAGCAACATGTGGTATATGGGCATTATGGAAGGTGAAGTTCAAAAGTGGTGTAGTTGTATAATGCCCCAACAATGATTACCCAAATATTATTTTTTTAGAAAAATAAAACAAATAATATTATGATGGATGAGTTGGAACTTTCTTATTGGTCATTTCAAAGTGGAGGAGACGTTTTCATAAAAACACTTAAGATTTTCTTGATCGAATCACAACCCGGGGGTGATGTACGGGGTATTATGGGGTGTTATGGAGCAACTTCACCTTCCCACTACTCATGGTCTTAGGTCTTGTTGGATAAATGATCAAAATAGGTTTTACACTTTTACTAAGTTGTTGCCAAAACTAGACTAAGTCGTTGGGTAAACCAATATGTAGGTCCCTCGGAGGTTGAGGTTTAACCTATTCCTTGTTATATCTAACACACTAGCGAGTGCGGAATCCAGGCTAGCATGCAAACCGAGATGAAACAAGCACAAACACAACACACAAAGATTCACCGATTAACACCACTTGTATTAATACGATAAAAGGTTCCGGTTACAAGCACAAGGTTTACAAATGTATTCTGCAAACTCTCTCTAACTCGTGTGTGTGTGTTCCGAGCAGAATGCTCTCTGTGTTTTTTTTTTCTTTCTGTCTCTTGTCTGTCTCTTATGTCTAGTGTCTCTACCGAAATGAACACAACACTTGGGTATATATATACCCGAACACAGCATGGTCTGGTCGAAGGATCAGATAGATGATCGAAGGATCATCTATCGACTAGAAACCCATCGAAGGATCAACATGTACCTCGAAGGATGAGATCTTTCGAGGTCCATCCATCGAAGGTTATCTTTCGGGCTCATCGAAGGATCTAAACTATCCTTCGATGATACATCTTTCGACACAGCCATCTTTCAAACAAATGTCTAACTGTTTGGCCAAGTCAAACCGGAGGATGGTTGACTTGGTCAAACTTACAGGACTAACAAAGACATCGTTTTGTATCAAGACAAAATACAGACAAAGTACAGACACAGGTGCACCAACAAACTCCCCCTTGGCTGTAGCTTTGTCTCGAATTTTATAACTTGATCTTTGTCTCGATCTTTGTGTCTTCAAGTCTTTGACGTCCTTTCAAGTCTTCAATGTCGGAGGATCTTTAAAGTCTTCACGTCTTGAAAGCAGAAAGTGTACCAACAAACTCCCCGTTTCATGTAGGAAGGGTGTTGACAAACTCCCCCTTAACATAAGCTCCCCCTTGAGTTATGCTCGTGAAATACTTGTTCTTTATGAATTGAGATCCTTGTGGTGTTGATGATGGCCAGCGGCAACTTGATCATCTTCATCACTTGAGCGCCTTCACGTCGTGTCTTCATTCCGAAGCTTGTCATCGACCATGTTCTCCTTGCCTTTAGAATCTGCACATGCAAGAAATCTAAACGCGTAATGAGAACAACTGCTTGGAACATCATAAGTAAACGACACACATGTGACCATTGCATAATCAAACACCGTCCGACAGTTTGAAAGTTTTAACAATTTTTATCAATTTTTGGTTTTTAACTTTCAAAACTTGCAAATTTCGACCGTTTATGAAGATTTAGTCGTTTTTGGTTTTCGTTCAGGTTTCAGGTAACGAAGACTCGAGCTCCAACATCGTACGATCGAAAATAAAATAGAAATAAAATCTTTTTGGCTTTTATAAAGTTTATATTAAAACACATTTTAGGTGTGTTTTAATATTTGAAATGTAAAGACTGAAAGCAGTAAATAAATATATACAAAGATGCAGAAAATTAAAGCAGTAAATAAATATTTACAGACATTCTTTTTGCGAGTTTCGAGGGTAAGAGAATCATATCAGTGTACGGTCATGTCAAAACGCTCTTGTTGTTCTTTTAGTTAACATTAAGATAAGCATCCTATAACAATTATCGGTATTGTTGTCCACATAAGCTCAACTTATCATTTGTAATCATGGCGAGGGGATACGTTAAGGTATGATTTATACTTACCGACCGGTGTTCATCCACATCACGACACATTCCCGTATCAAGGTATGCACGAGGGTTCATCTTACCGGTGAGTATACCGATTATCATCTGTTTGACCGTATATGATGTGAGATTCTCACTTATTTTGATTTGAAAACAAGCCCTATGTGATATAATCACTTATTGATGAGGAACTTGATTTTCGATGCATGAGGGCACAGGAGCAAGTCCGTGAACAGGTCAGTACTTTCGTACAGCAGAGAGACGAACTTGACTCCCGGATAAATGTGATATTTTATCACTTATTTTGAGGGACATGTGATTGTTGATCACTTATTGAGGTCGAATGCAGTATGTACACGTATGTATGGTATCATGGAAGATCTAGACTTACGTCCCCGTTATTATTATTTTTTTCGGTAAAAGATACAACCATGATACCCAGATGATAAGCAGCATAAAGACCGAATATCTCAGAACCTCGGCAATCTCTCAAACGAAATTTCGGTACCAAGACCATATGCCAATGAATGGTTCCCACCCAGTCTTCAGTCGATTAAGTTTATATCACCCTGCACACTTTAAAATGATTGTGAGCCTACCGATACATCTTATATAGAGCTGCTTATCGTTTTTCATTTAAGGTTTAAAGAGGTTTAGACAGACCACTGATGTACTATCATTTTCTCTTTTGCTCGCCAGGAAACTCATTTTTGTTTTTCTATTGTTTTTGTGTTTTTGAAATTTTTTAATGTTTTTGGATTTTCCAAATTTGGATTTACTCCCCCTAAAATCAATAAACTAAAACAAATTTAAAACACAAAGGTATTTACAAAAATGATTTTCCGATGTTGGTTTTACTCTTGCTTGACCTTAATGCCGTTTACCAATAATAAATAGTCAAATCTTGATTTGTCAAATGCTTTGGTAAAAAGGTCGGCACGTTGGTCATCGGTGTGGACGTAAGCAACATCGATTAGCCTTTTCTCAAAGCAATCACGTATGAAGTGATACTTAATATCGATGTGCTTAGTCTTTGAATGCTGCACAGGATTTTTAGTGATCTGTAAGGCAGCAGAATTATCAACGTAAATAGGAGTAGTTAGGAATTCAAAACCGTAGTCGCGCATTTGTTATTGGATCCATAGGACTTGGGAGCAACAACTTGAGGCAGCAATGTATTCAGCTTCGCATGTTGATGTAGCGACACAGGTCTGTTTCTTGCACTGCCATGTGACTAGGCGATTTCCCAAAAACTGACATCCAGCCGTTGTGGACTTGCCGTCGATTTTGCATCCGCCAAAATCAGAATCACTGAATGCGATCAAGTCAAAGTTATTATCCCTAGGGTACCATAGACCGGTGTCAGGGTAACCCTTCAAATAACGAAAAATCCTTTTTACAGCTGCAAGATGTGAGGCCTTCGGGTTGACTTGATATCTGGCAAGCAGGCACGTTGGGTACATTATATCTGGTCTTGATGCTGTGAGGTACATAAGAGACCCGATCATCGCGCGGTAGTGTGAGGGGCTAACATCTTGACCCTTCAAGTCTGGAGTAATTCCGTGATTTTGCGGCAATGGGGTACCGATGGGCGTTGCATCAGACATCTGGAAACGGCTCAAGATGTCACCAACATATTTAGTCTGATGGATGAATATCCCAGACTCAGTTTGTTGTACTTGTAGGCCCAAAAAGAAAGTCATTTCCCCCATAGCACTCATCTCGAATTTATCCTGCATAATGCGCTCGAAATTCCTACACAAAACATCATTAGTAGAACCAAAAATAATATCATCAACGTATACCTGTACCAGTAGAAGATCTCCATCTTGTTCTTTGACGAAAAGAGTACAATCGATAAGACCTCTGCGAAATCCATTCTCCAGCAAATAATTAGATAAGGTTGCGTACCAAGCTCGCGGTGCTTGATGTAGACCATAGAGAGCTTTGTTGAGCAACCAAACCCGATCGGGATGGATAGGATCTTCAAAACCTGGAGGCTGTTCGACGTACACCTCTTCTTCCACTACACCATGTAAGAATGCACTTTTCACGTCCATCTGGTATACCTTGAAACCTTTGAATGAGGCATAAGCCAGAAAGATCCGAATTGCTTCTAGACGTGCAACAGGTGCATACACTTCGTTGTAGTCGATTCCTTCTATCTGACGAAAACCTTGAACGACTAGCCTTGCTTTGTTTCGAATAACGATTCCACGGTCATCCTTTTTGCATTTAAACACCCAACGGGTACCAATCTTCTTGTAACCAGCAGGTTTCTCTACGAGTTTCCAGACACCAAGCTTCTGGAATTGCAGCAGTTCTTCCTGCATTGCTTCAACCCAAGAGTTATCTTTCAAAGCTTCTTTCCAAGTTCTTGGCTCTTCCTATGAGACATAACACGCGAAAGACCAATCATTTTGTTGACCAGATTCTCTAATCGCCGCATACAAGCCTGCATTGTTGTTGTTTCGCAACATGTTTCTTGTTTGAACACCACTTTGTACATTTCCGATGATGTTTTGTTGAGGATGGGTATTGTGAATCCTTGTCTCTGGATTATCTTGAACTGGAATATTTGTACCCAGGTTGTTGAGATTGAGATCAACAACTAATTCAATGCCCGGAATTGACGAAGAGGATGATGCAGTAGCTTCAGCTGTTCCAGGGACGCCCACTGGAGGTGTACCCTCTGAAGTACCATGAACTGCTGTTATTGGGGCTTCTTGATCTGCATCGAGAAATTCATCATCCTCTGAAGATTCGTTCAATTCGGTAGCATCGTGAAAATCCTCATTGTCGAGAGCATTGTTGTTCACTGAAGATGGTTCTTGATTGACAATAATGGGACGAACCAACGGTGAATCTGTTGCATTGTCACTCTCGAAAAACATCATTGCCGCAACATTTTCTTCAACTGCTTCAACATTGATCGAATTGAAAAAGTCATCGTACTCAAACATCCAAGGCTGACCAGGATTTTTGACTGGTAAAGTGTGCCTTTGTACTCTGACTTCAGACCATTCCTCGACCCTTTTAGTCTCTAGATTCCAGACTCTTAAGTTTGGGGTGGAATACCCAAGAAAGTATCCCTCAATGGCTCTTGCCCCAAACTTTCCATTAGGATCGATTATTGTGCACGGAGCTCCAAACGGTTCAAGATATGACAAATCTGGTTTCCGTTTGTTAATAAGCTCAAAACAGGTCTTGTTGTGCCTTTTGACTGTAAGGACTCGGTTCAACGTATAACATGCAGAGGCCACAGCTTCAGTCCAGAAGGGAATCGGCAACTGTGACTCTACCAACATAGTCCTAGCAGTCTCGATCAATGTGCGGTTCTTACGTTCAGCGACGCCATTCTGTTGAGGAGTATAAGCTGCACTAAATTCGTGAAGAATACCCTTTGAAGTGCAAAACTCCGCCATGGCATGATTTTTGAATTCAGTACCATTATCGCTACGTATCCGCCTAACCTTCAACTTATATAGATTCTCAATCTGAATGATCAAGTTTTTGATAATACCGAAGGTTTCACTCTTATGTGCCATGAACGCCACCCAAGAAAATCTTGAATAATCATCAGTTATCACGAGGCAATATTGATGATTCCTGATGCTTTTGTGCTTGACAGGACCGAACAAATCCATGTGCAAACGTTCAAGAGGAACAGCCACCGTGTTGATTTTCTTTGAAGGATGTCGCTTCTTCGTTTGTTTTCCTTTCTGGCACGAGACACAGATGTCTTGAAGATGAAAGTTTTTAAGAGGAACACCATTCACCAACTCATTTGACACCAAATGATTCATTTTGCGTAAGTGAATGTGACCCATTCGTCTGTGCCAAGAGATTGAGTCTTTTTCTGTGGCTTTGGAAACGAAACAAGTTGCTTGTGCAGACGTAGTAATAGCTTGGCTCATATCAAGGACATACAGATCATTTATCCTTGGAGCTGACAAGAGAATCCATTCTTTTGGAATTTTGAAGCCGGGTTTCAGCACATAACATCCATTTGCATCAAAGTGTACTGAGAACTGCTTATCACAAATTTTAGAAACACTAAGAAGATTGTGATCAAGTTGTTGTACAAAGTTGATCTTATCAAAGCTAACAACCCCGTTGGAAATCATTCCTTCACCCGTAATATATCCGCCCTTATCTCCAGCAAAAGCAACATAACCTCCTCTAATAGATTTGACGTCGTAGAGAAGCTTCATGTCGCCTGTCATGTGCCTGGATGCCCCACTATCAACAATCCAATGACTGCTGATAGTTCCTCCTGGAACACCCTGCACATGAACTCACACAATTAGTTGGAGATGGGGACCCAAGCCATTGTGGTCTTGGGTCTTCCATTTTCATCAATAACAATAACTTCTATTCTTTGATGATTTGAAAATTGTGATGGTCCCCCTGAATTTTTAACCGTTTTTGGTTTCCAGGTCTGTTTTGGTTTACCAGTGTCATTCTTTAAAATTTTAACTTCATGTTTATCAGAAGTTTTTGAATTTTCTGGTTTGACAGAAACAGATGATTTGTTAACCACATCGGTTTTAATTGCCTTTTCAATTTTCTTGACCTGTTGGCGTTTCTGTTTCTTTTCCCTTTCTTTAACAAGGCGGGGATCTTGTTTTACAGAAACAGATCGTTTGCGGTCAGTTTGGTCACGGGGATCATCTTCTTTGGCTTTTAATTTATGAAGATACGGGCAATTTCGAATTATGTGTCCAATTGTACCACATTCAAAACACGATCTTCGTTCAACAAACCCCGAAGAATCATGTGATCGTCTTGCCGATGATGAACTTTGTGACCCCGAGGTACTAGGTTTTGAACTACTTGGTTCATTCCTTTTCATCACTGTTGCTTTCTTGACAAAATCTAAGTTAGATTGATTTTGAAATGTTTCAATTTTGTCCGTTCCCTTAGATTTCACAAAGTTCACATCCTTTTTCTTCTTTTGATTCGGCTTCCTTTGAGTTTGAGTCGGTGTTTTACCTCTTGGTTTGACATGATTTTGCTGTTTTTGCACTGTTGGTAATTTTTTATTGCCAAATTGTTTTCGAACTTCGGCCTTTGGGATAGGAGGGCACTGTGTTACTGTAACACGTGATCCTGTCTTTCCCAAAAACTTACTTGTTGAATTTTCAAAGACTTTACTGATTAATGATTGATTAACATTCTTAATAGGAAAATCTTTGTCTGAATAAACTTTATCATCACCAACCAGAGTGTACAGCAACTCCACACTCTCCGACTCTTTTGCAGATGTGGACTCGGTTGGGACAGTCTTAGCAGGTTTTGCGGGAGGATCACATAGAATATGATTCTCAAGAGGTATGTCCTCTTCTTTGACTACCGCATCAGACTTTTCCGAATCAGTATCATCAGATTCATCATCAGAAGAATCAGTATCCTCAATCACAACTGGAGGAGTCTGATTCGGTTCAGCAGTTACAAATGTATCTGCTGACACATTCGAATCTGATGATACTTCTTTCTTGTATCTGAGTCCTGTTGCAAATTCATTAACATCTAGAGGAACAGATGGTTCAAAGTGAGTTCTATATTCCTCATCAGGCATGGCATCATAATTATTTCTCACGGGTGGTGGACATTTCTTGTAACCTATGCATGTGACATCCCGTTTCTCTTTCTGTACATCAATGATGTGATCCAACACATAACTAGAGCTCAAATAACTGTCTAGCTTAAGCTGGATCGCCTCACTTTCAGTTTTCACACAAGCCATTTCCTTTTGCATTACCTCAAGGCGAGTTATATACAAATTAATCTCAGTTTGTTTTCTGGAAACCATTTTTGTTAGCTCGGTTTTATCTTTCTTTAATTTTTCAATCATCGATTTAAACTCCTTTTCATGGTTTTCATAAAACATGTTGGCTTCTGTGCACTTGGAAAGATCAACGGTCAACTTCTGGTTGTGAATGAATGTCACATCATATTTCTCTTGCAAAGCCTCGTGTTTGCTTTGCAATTCACACCACTTATCATTCAACGAAACATGTTTGTCTTGCAAGTCAAACAAACTAGCTTGTAAAGCATCATGTTTGCCTTGCAACTCAGACATGTTTGCCTCTAAATCAGCACATTTAACACGCAAACAATCACAATTATCACAGCTAACAGAAGTGGGTTCATCGACACATACCTGACTTGATGAACTGTCGACATTAGCCATAAAGGCTGAATGGAGAGAAGACGAAGAATAAGCAGCTTGATCCACCAAAATAGATCTTCTTTGAGTTTCTGCTGCAGCTTCTCCCAATAGCTCATCAATATTAGCATCGACTGACGCACTTGATGTCTCATCCACATGATCATCGCCTGAACTCGAGGATTCTTCATCTGAACTTCTACTATAACCAGAAGAGTCTTCATCCTCAGAAGAGTCACCACCATTGGCGGAAGATTCTCCACCACTGGCGTGATTTAAATCCTTGACAATTTCAGCAAAACAAGCTGTTCCATCTGGAGCATCATTTCCCAACTGGATTGACCAATCACATCCTTCATCTACTTGAACCACAAGTGCCTGGTTGGCATTAGATGGTCCTGCTTGACTCTGGTTGTTGACAGGCACCAATGTTCGCTCATTGTTCCTTCCTTGGTTCTGATTTGCCCTGTTGCCTTGACCTCTGAAAGGATTTTGGTTTCCATGTTGAGCTGGTCTTGTGCATTCACGTTTGAAATGACCACGTTCACCACAATTGAAGCATTTAACAGCCTGTTTATCAAACCCATACTTGGTGTCTTTCTTGCTTTCCAAGCTGGTTCTGCCAGTTCTTTCCATGAAATCCTTTGCTCGCCTAACAGCACTGGCAAAGGCCCACTTGATGTCCATCATCTCCATCTCCTCTTTATCGATCTGCTGATAGTCTTCTTGAGTCAGATTAATGTTGCCAATTTGACCTTCCACTAATCCACAGTATGCGCTCACCAAAGTGCTTAGCAGCTCCATGTGTTCCTTTGCTACTTCCACACTAACTTTAGAAAAGCTTGAGGTGTCGAGCCGTACTGTATTTGGCTTTGACTGCTGATCAACAGATGATGTACTTCCATAACATGCTTGCTGTTGAGGAGGAAGAGAATTCCCATACATGTCTGTTGGTCTGATAGGTTGTTGGCTTTGCTGTTGTGGCACTGGTTGAGGAACTGGATTAAGCGGATTTCCATACATGTCTGTTGTTGGAGGAGGAATGCCATACAAACTAGTGCTAGACACAAATGCTGTTTGAATTGGAGCGTGTGAAGAAGGTTTTGTAGAAGTGCTAGAAGCTCCATAATACATTTCAGGATTTTGTGGCACTGGAACTCTTTTTGCCTTGAGAGTTTCTTCCTGATTCTTGTTTTCCAGGAGTTAAGCAAAGTCATTGAAGTTTGTTGTATCCAAAGTGCCATTGTACTTCATGATTTCTAAGAAATTATTCCATTGAGGTGGCAGTGCATCTGCAAACTTCTTCACTATCTCTGCTGAAGTTGTTACAACCCCAATATTTCCCAATTCAGTCAGCAAATGATTGAATCGACTTGTCAAATCTCCTAAAGATTCATTCTCCATACAAGTAAAACCATCAAACTCTTTCTTTAGCAGGTCTTTTCTCAATTGACGTGTCGCTTCATTTCCCACGCCCCTTATCTTCAATGCGTCCCACAACGTCTTCGTTGTCTTGTAACTGACAAATTGATGATAAATATCTTTACTTAACGCCTGAGTAAGAATGGCATATGCCTTCTTTTCCAAATCATAGACCTTCTTCTGATCTTCCGTAAGATCTGCAAACGTAGCAGCAGATGATGCGGCAAGCTCTATTGTTTGATCAAAATCTGTGATGAAACGCAACCACAATTCTATATTTTGACCAAGGACGTATGTATGAAATCTATCAAACCATCCCGGATATTCACTTAAGTGCATCAACTTTGGAGGCCTATTCAAACTTCCCGTTTCACTCTCGCTTAACAAAATGCTTTGAACACTTGGAGTTTGATTTGATACGAATGCCCATTGACCGGTAGATATAGCATTAGCTTGCGAAGATACAGGTACGGGAGATTCGGCCCATGTAGGAGATGGAGGTAAGGGAATACCCCACATCGAATTCATTTTTGATCAAGAAAAAGAATACCTGAAAATCACAAACTTGTTAAACATAAACAGATTATGATCGAAGGATCAAGACTTGTTCGAAGGATCAACAGTGTTCGAAAGATCACTGTTGAATCTCGAACAATGATTTCGAAAGATTCACAAACTCGAAAGATTCACAATTTGAAAGATCCTTATCTTTCGAGTATATATCCTTATCTTTCGAATAACTATCCTTCGAATAGATTCCCTTGATCGAAGGATAAGCCTCTGACTTCGAAGGATGGGTCGAAAGATGATTATCTATCGAACCTTCTATGATCGAAAGATGAACTTTCGACTTCGAAGGATATCCTTCGATCCGGTCTGACACAGTTGACTAAGGATGACAGGTTGGTGAAAAAGGTGATGGGTTGGTAGAAACTTTCGGCAGAAAGTATGTTCAGACCATATCTTTCAACTCATGACATGCAGGTTTCACCAAAACAGGTAAGGTTCGAATATTTTAATCAGTTTACAACTTCCAACAACAAACAAGTTTCAAACAATTTTTGAAGGATCAAAAAGTGTAACTTTTGAAGAGCACAATGAAGATTTCAAGAACACCACCCAGAAAAATAAGAATTCCGGTGAACCGAAACTCTCCGAACACAATATTTGCTAAAATGTTTAACAAAAACCCATGACTAACATGTAAACATGAAAAATAACAAGGTTTTTAGTCAAACACAAGGCAAAACAACAAGATTAAATCCGATTTTAACAAGTGTTTCCAGAAAATATGAACTTTTAAAGCCCGAAAAACAGCAAGAACACCTCGGTTTTAACAAGGAAAAGAGCCACGGCTCTGATACCACTTGTAGGTCCCTCGGAGGTTGAGGTTTAACCTATTCCTTGTTATATCTAACACACTAGCGAGTGCGGAATCCAGGCTAGCATGCAAACCGAGATGAAACAAGCACAAACACAACACACAAAGATTCACCGATTAACACCACTTGTATTAATACGATAAAAGGTTCCGGTTACAAGCACAAGGTTTACAAATGTATTCTGCAAACTCTCTCTAACTCGTGTGTGTGTGTTCCGAGCAGAATGCTCTCTGTGTTTTTTTTTTCTTTCTGTCTCTTGTCTGTCTCTTATGTCTAGTGTCTCTACCGAAATGAACACAACACTTGGGTATATATATACCCGAACACAGCATGGTCTGGTCGAAGGATCAGATAGATGATCGAAGGATCATCTATCGACTAGAAACCCATCGAAGGATCAACATGTACCTCGAAGGATGAGATCTTTCGAGGTCCATCCATCGAAGGTTATCTTTCGGGCTCATCGAAGGATCTAAACTATCCTTCGATGATACATCTTTCGACACAGCCATCTTTCAAACAAATGTCTAACTGTTTGGCAAAGTCAAACCGGAGGATGGTTGACTTGGTCAAACTTACAGGACTAACAAAGACATCGTTTTGTATCAAGACAAAATACAGACAAAGTACAGACACAGGTGCACCAACACAATATACACTTGTTTGTGTATCTTCCTTAAATTTTGTCATAGATAATTAATATAAAGTTATTATAAAAAATATACAGCTTTAAATTGTTTAAAATGATGTGTTCCATTGAAAACAAGAAAACTAAAAAAAAAAAAAAATCAAAGTTGACCAAGAACTTTGGAAAATAGACATTGACTAGGTTTAAGCTACGTTTTTCACCAAAATCATGCGCTTCGCCGGGTTTTACACCAAAATCATGGGCTTGGTTGACGCTTTTCACAAAAGAACGTAGGCTTAGCCGGCCCTTCATATTTAAAAGTGTAGGCTAAATCATAACGGTCTTCGCCTGCGAAGCTGATGTGATGAATTTTGATTAGAGGAAATGAGAGGTGATTATATTGGTGAATTAGGGCTATCTCTATTTTTGAATTTTTTTGGCCTAAGTTTAAGTATTTTTGTAATTACCACATTAATAAATACATTTTCAATCAGTTTAATGTTAATCCATTAGACAAGTTCCTTTTTTAAGCAAAATTAGTACCTTAACATGACACATAAGAAAAAGAATGAAAATTAACATCTTTCTAATTGCTTGTCATTTACTTATTGTTGTTTTCATTGGTTTATAATTGGAGATAGATGGTGCTCTATTTAATTCAATGTGGAGTGGATGTAAATGCTATCAATCAAAAAGGTCATACAGCTCTAGATGTAGTCCAGTCTGATGGAAGCAACTCAACTACACTCCAAGTTATGCCTGCCCTTTTAGCAGCTGGGGCGAAAAGAAGTGATCAGTTACCACCTAGAGACATCCAAGAAGCTGTTCATCACAATTTAATCACACATAATACCCCAACAAGTGTAAAAATGGACTCCCCTATTCAACATCATCACTACACAAAGAAAACTCACCGCAGATCAACGCAAACTGTGCTTCTAACGGATGGCCAAAGATATGCTAGGAACAATATAATGGTTGTTGCGGTCTTGATAACAACCATAACGTTTTCGGCTGGAATAAATCCTCCAGGTGGCTATAGACAAGAAACCGGGAAGGCTGTAATGGGTGGAAAACCTCTGTTTAAGGTGTTTATGTTGTGCAACACTATTGCATTCTTTTTATCCCTAGTAATTGTTTTTCTGTTAGTTTCTGCGATTCCGTTGTCCAAGCGTAAAACAATGTTACAACTGGTAGCAGTCGCGCATAGGGTTGCGTGGTTTTCTGCATTATTCATCGCAATGGCTTATATAGCTGGAATATGGACCATTTTTCCACAAGAGTCCGGTTCAAGATGGGTAATGATTGCATTGACGGTTTTTGGGGTAGGATGCACGGTCTTTGTGGTTTTAGGGTTGTGTGTTGTGGTGATACATCGGATCGAGATGAAGGACGGTATGCGTAATGGTAGTCTTAATAGTCGTGTTGGAGAGATGTGTTCTGTTAAGAACAGTCATCAGTCGTCACTTAGTGACTCAGATAATAATAGCTCTGATCATGCTTAAGGTTTGTATCAGTTCTATAGGATTTTTGTATTGGGTGGTAGATATAATATATGGCTACTCTACTTTTGTCAACTTGTTGAATATATGTATAGTTATAAGTGACATTTATTGTTGTCCTTCACACCAAGCTTATCTATCTCAAAAATTGGATGATAACACGCCATTACAACAATTTTTAACGGTACCACAAATTGTAACACCCTGCTGTAGATTTTGACTGATGGCATTTTTTTTTTTTTTTTTTGAAACGTGAACTTCATTAAAACCACTGAACCTGAAAACCCGGACGGGAAAACAAACTAACCAACTTACATATTAACAAATTTACACCAATCCTTCTAAAGAAAAAATTTCTTAGCCCTATGCTTGAACCATAAAAAGCTAACAGCCCTCACCTCACTAAAAATCTCCTCAACATTACGTTTTTTGTCGTTGAACCGCATATCGTTCCTAGCCTTCCACATAAGCCAGCAAGCGATAATCACAATCCCGTGCAAAGCCACCCTTTCCGGCTCCAATCTATGACCCACCGAATGGATTTCTAAAAGATCTCGAAGGGAGAAGACAAAGAAATTTCTCACCCGGCACCAAAAGCTAATCTTTTCCCATAGACCCAAAGCAAGAGGACAGGTTGTGAACAGGTGGAGGATTGAATCGGGACTAGCATTACAAAAACTGCACAATGGATTAGCCACAAAAACTCCCCTCCTGTTTAACGCCTCAACCGTAGGAACGCTATCCATCTCCGCACGCCAAACGAAGATGTTACATTTAGACAGGACCCACTTGCACCACTCCATAACGTAACGGTTGCTGTAATCTTTCTTCGAGGACAAAAAGCTCTTCACCGACACCACCGAGAACACGGCCTGCCCGTTGACTGATAGCTTAAAAACAAATATTTCAGCAGAAATCGGTTCAAACAACCGATAAAATAGTATAGAAAAGTCATTTTCAACTAAAAACATATACTAGATACATATTATGAAAATGTACTGTTAAAACGTAAAGACGACTTCATGCACGACTTAAAACTTCAAGGATAAACCACACATCAACACGAATGTATTTATTTTCTCAGAAATTTCTATTAGACAATTATAAACATAAGTTATGTAATATTATTATTAAGTTTAGGTACATTATGTTAATTATGTATGTCTGAAACATTATAGATGAACGGGTGTGTGACGGTGGTTGATAACGTTTCAAAATAGCGGTTATTCCCGCCAATTTCAACCGCTCTCACTACTGTTCGTCTTCGTCATGTATTTATGTCGATTACCGGGAACATATCTCGGTACCAAGACAATTTCAACCGCCAAATTGTCCATTGTTCAATATCTACAAACAACATACAAAATCCAGATAACCATCATGAAACCAACAAATGATGATGATGCTTCCGCTAGTTATGATTCAAATATCTATCAAAGTGGTATCAGAGCGCCAGTTTCTTCTGATCTTAGGGCCACATCTACAATGTTTCCATGCCAACACTGTGCAGATGAAAGGAGGGAAAGAAAGCGGTTGATGAAACGGTGTTATTACTGTAATAATCCAGGCCATCAAATATCAAACTGCAAGAAGAAAGAAGATGATGAAGAATCCCAACTAGTTCGTCTCGCTATTAATACCGGAGTGCAACGACAGAATGAAGAAGATGGAGATCTCAGAAACGATCAGAAATTAGAGTATCTAGTGGCCGGAACCGATGGAGGTCTTTGGTCGGAAATGTGGTATGTTAGCAAAACTTTAAAACACCATTTTTCTGGAAATTTAGAAATGTTCAAGCGCATCAAATGTATGACTGATGTTGAAACAAACACGGGTGAAAATCAATTTTATTTCATTAGAGGAATAGGTGTTGTTGATGTTATGTCTGGGACGGAGAAGATCCGTGTTCAAAGTGTGTTCTTTACACAAGACATAGACATAAACATTCTAAGTTATGATCAATTAATAACACAAGGGTTCACGGTGAAGTTCACCGGAGACATGTGTAAATTGTATCCAACCTTTAGTATTCCTCTAAACAATAACATAAACATAAGATCTGGATTAACAAGAGAAGAGGAGATGTGTGTTATGGAAAAACAGAAGATGATGAACAAAGAATCGGAATTTCTGTTGTTCAAAACGAATTACTTGAATAATTACTTCGAAAAACTTGAAATATCATCAAACGAACCAGACTGGAACGTGATGATACTTCAAACAATGAGATTCAAGGAATTCTTAGATTGTAAGGCATTACTCAATATGATGGACGATGATGAATATGTTAGAAAATACAAGTTCATTTTGCAAACAAAGTTTGACGAAATGGTGGAATGGTTTATAACGTAAATGTTGGGGGTGACAACAAGACCAATTCCAGCCTATGCCTCAAACAACCGAAGGATATGTTTGCTAGATATGTATCTAATAATAGAACGAGAAGGAGGACACCGATACGTGACGGAAAATAATCTCTGGCTGATGATAGTTAAGAGATGGGATTCGAGTATAATGATGGTGAATGGTATACGCAATGTATTTAGATGTCCTCATATATTATTACAAGTTTAAAACCATTCAATCACAAGTGCAAGACAAGAATGTGATAGAAGAAGAAACAACGCTGAGAAGGAATGCAGATCCGAGATGCAGCCGAAGTGAGGGAGACGCTGTTGAACAAGATGCAGGTCAAGAGGTAAAGGCTGAAGCCAATCAAGGTGTTACAAGGGATCCATCGGAACACTATGCGTTGTTCACTAATAACGAATGGAATGGAAACAATAGGAGGAATACAAGACGAAGATTCGATTTTAACAGGGCTAGAGCAGCAATGAACGAAGCAAATGAAAGTGTGCAGAAATACTCCCGTAAACAGAATTATGTTTAGGGGAGAGTATTAGACAATTATAAACATAAGTTATGTAATATTATTATTAAGTTTAGGTACATTATGTTAATTATGTATGTCTGAAACATTATAGATGAACGGGTGTGTGACGGTGGTTGATAACGTTTCAAAATAGCGGTTATTCCCGCCAATTTCAACCGCTCTCACAACTGTTCGTCTTCGTCATGTATTTATGTCGATTACCGGGAACATATCTTGGTACCAAGACAATTTCAACCGCCAAATTGTCCATTGTTCAATATCTACAAACAACATACAAAATCCAGATAACCATCATGAAACCAACAAATGATGATGATGCTTCCGCTAGTTGTGATTCAAATATCTATCAATTTCAAGAGGGAATTTTCCTAGTAACTACACTTGTGGAAATTAAAATAAACCCTAATACATTCTCTCTTAAAAAAGCCATATATAATACCATATCACATTAATATTCAAAATCCCCATTGCCAATTTTGAATTGTTACTCCAAAACATCATGGATCGACGCCTTTATCAGGCTGTTCTAAACGGTGACACCATCAACTTCATCAAGCTAGTTGAAGAAGACGAAACCCTAATCACACATACTGTGTCCGGATCATCAAACACGGTCTTACACTTAGCCGCGAGGTTCGGCCACCTGGAGCTTGTGAGAGAGATATTGAAACGGTGGCCTGAAATGGTGGCGGCGGAGAATGGGACCTGGAGACCGCGTTGTATGAGGCGTGCCGAGAAGGGGAGATTGAAGTGATGAAGGTGTTGATGGGGGCGGATGAAGGGGTTGTTGGGAAAGTGAATTGCAAAGGTGAGAGTGTGTTGTTTGTGGCTAGTGAAAGAGGGAAGGTGGAAGTGGTGAAGCATTTGTTAAGGTTTCAATGGCTGCTTGTGCATGAAGTTGATGTGTTTATGTTCTATACATGTTGTTGCTGCTGCTGCTAGACACACAGGTATTAGTTACTAGTATTTACCCTCGTATGATATGTATAACTATTAAGTATTTGATTTAATGGATGAATAAAAATAAATAAAACAAAATCTGTAATTAATCATTGATGAAATATTTAAATATCTTGTTCCATGAGACATCAAGTTAAAAGAATCAAGCATACGTAAAAAGTGTAATCACCGACAAGAATATATAGGTGGAATAACTTTTATCAGTTATATTATCTCCAATGATATGTGCGTCTTTAGGCGTCCTTCGCTGCCACGTCATCTGTCACATCGTATCCTTACAAATAACTAAAAACCCTTACTTCATCTCCAACCCAACAAATATCGATACCCTTCTTAGGGTGGTAGGATGGTTCAATCACCCTAGGGTGTTTGAGTCATTCTCTACCCAATAATATATAGCATGCCATGTTAACAACTCATTCTACTCCACATTTTACACTCAATCACTAGGTATGGTTCAATCACTCTATAGTGTTTGAGTTATATATTTTTTATTTCTAGAAATTATTCATAAATAAATAAAAAATATTTTAATGTAAATAAAGGTACTTTTAATTAAAAAACACATTACATAAAATTAAAATAAATAACATGACATTAAAATATAAAAATAAATTAAAAAAGAAACCTAATTTAACTATTCGTCGTCGGAATCCGCCAAAAGGTGGGGTAAATCTTGTTCTCCAAGATGCTCCACAAGATCATATTTTAGTCTATAATGCGTATCTTCATCAATGAGCTCGTTATAAGCAGTGTCTTCGAAAACGGGCTCGACTGGAGGATCCCGAATATGTACCGGTGCAATCGCGTTTCCGTCGTCTTTTAAAATCATATTATGCATAATAATGCACGCATATACGACACTCCTAATTTTTTTAACACTCATAGCACGCATCGGTCGATGAAGTATACGCCATTTTGCCTTTAAAACACCAAAAGCCCGCTCCACGTCTTTCTTGCCGCCTCGTGTGGCCTCTTGAACTTCTTTTCTTTCACAATGTCTTGTGCGACCTGAATGACCTTGTGCGGTTCAAGTGATGCCCAAAACCCAGCAGTGCACAAGGCCCAAGTGGCTTGTGCGACTGTCACTGAATTGTGTGATTCATACTAGGCCGAGACCCAGCATCTTGTGCGACTGGTTTCTCTCCGGCCCAGGGCCTTGTGCGACTCTTCCTATAGTTGGCCCAGGTGTCTACTAGTGCGATACAACCCAAACACTCGGCCCAATTAACTACCAGCCCAAGACTTGTGCGACTAGGCTTTATGTTGTGCGATCCACTATGACTTGTGCGATCCTAGCTAAGTTCAACGGACTTGTGCGACTGACTAATCTTGTGCGATTGGTTATGCTATGCCGTGATTCTAGGAGATCAGTTACCCCTTTCTACGTTTGCAAACTCAACTCAATCAGTTACAAAGTCAACTCCTATCTCCTTAATTATTGCTTAATCAGTTTATTTTCATCAATCATCCATTAACAACAATTAACAACGTGTACACCTCCCATCTCGATCAAATCAGTTACACATTTGACGTTCACAAGGAACCTAATCATTCCCTAACAATTAATCACCATGATCGACATTCAAACCAAATCACACAACACTAATTAACCATTCAACATTGTGCATGTTTAGACTCATACCAACAGTTTAATCATCATCATCATCAGTCATTAAGTTCCTATTGCACAAACATCCTAAGTCATCGATTCCATGTCATGAATAACCTCTAGGTTTCGTATTAACAGTGTGTGGATACAAGGAGATAATCAATCCCTAATCATCATACCATCCTATATCACACGTAAAACACAATTAATCACACCATTCCAATTAACATGTAGCCAAGATCATTCAACAAGATATGAAATAGGTAATTCATACTAACCAAAAGGCTTACAAAGATGAGATAGACTCGAGGGTAGAGGCTTCGAATGAGGAAAAAGACTTCGACCATCAAAACTGCCGTCGATGCAAGGGAGGGTGAGGGAAGTGTTAAGGTTTGTTAGGTTTTCCAAAATCATAACTATTCACCACATCTTCCTCTTATATGTGTATCATGTGTGGTGGGCTTGGGCATGGCCGGTTGGATTTGATCGGTGTGAGCATTGTGGGCCGATACTCTCACCATTCGAAGGTGTAAGAGTTGTGCGATTGAGGTAGGGTGTGCGGCTAGCCAACGTGTAAGCAAAACGTATAACGGGTCGAAATATAACAAACACTTCCATTTAAAATCTCATCACTAACGTATAACCACAACGTATAATAAATCACAAATACCAACGATATGCACAAAGAGTGTTGGAAGTCCGAGTTGTCACATCATCCCCTAGTTGAAAGAAATTTCGTCCTGAAATTTGATAAGCAGTCCCATGAAAGTGAAGTGACAGATTAGGATGACTGTGGATTTTCCTCGGGTGCCACATCATTTATCACACCCCCAAAATACCACATGCGGACTCACTGGGGGACGTGTGACATACCAGGATCCAAACCACTAATCACATTGAACTACGCATAATATTTAAATAAAACATTCCATTCATTTCAAAATATAAATATAAATCCAAATCATAAGTTAAACCAAAGTAAGTGTTCAGCGGAAGCATAATGTAAACAGTAAATCAATTGTTTCAAAACATGTGTTCATAGTCAACAAAGCAAGTATCCAAGAGTCTCGACCCATGACCACTCCAGCACTCCCAGATAGCAAGTCCATAACGATGAATCTAACGACCTGCAAACATGCAGACAAGTGTGTCAGACGACGCTGGTGAGTTCAAAGTTTGTTAACACGTTTTAGTTACCATATATGAATATAAGACGATTCAATGATTTGATGTTGTAATAACTCGTTTACCGCTGATGGCTTAAAGTTGTTTTGCCCAAACCCCATTGCCTCTATCAAAGCAATGGTCAAGACTGGGATCATTAGTTCACTCCCGTCCTCCCCGGTACGGTGTGAGGTTGCCAAACCTAAATAGCGCTATTAACTAATATCCCGTTGCCTTCCCGGCAACAATCGGTAGATGGGACTTGATTGATAGATATGAGTCACACCCCGGATTTACGACACCCGGGCGTGCGACCAATCGGTTGGTACCTGTTTTGATAAATACGTAGCGGAAAATATTTGTATTTATTTTATTTATTTAAACAAATTTTAGTTGAACAAAACATATTTTTATAAATGCGGAATTAAACATCCATTTTCCATACAAAACGTTTAATACATATTGTAATCAAACTTTATGTCTAACGGCAGTTTTACAAACATATTAGCCACAAGGTTTTGCTGTGCCTAGGGAATTGTCCTCCTTTAAGCACTAACCCTTCTATTTATAATTATTAGTGATTACCTGAAAAACGTTTTGAAAATAATACGTCAGTAACAAACTGGTGAATAACATTTAACGGACCCCAAACAAATTTTTAACAAGGCATAAGTAATATTAAAGCTATTTACACATATACTAGTATGCTACACATTCAGCGAGTATTCTTACTCGTGTGTACTACCGTGAATACATACCCGGTTTTACGTACAATTTACCTACCGTGATTACATACCCGGTTTTACGGTTTCGCAACATGTACCAATTTGATCAAATTAGAAATACACTCACATGTTCCAAATGCTTCAGCAAACTTACTATACATGCTAAACATATTTAATATAAACTCATGCCATATTTGAAATATAAAAACATTTCAAAATTTATAAAAGAGTTAAACGTATTCACCTTTGATAACTTGTGCTTAGTGAAAGCTTAGAACTTCTAAACTTGACCCGCGTTCACCACCAGACTATATAACCTGACCAAAGTTTTCCACTAAACTGCCAAAATTCGATGGTTGCTATCACTGTAAATTGCCACCAATACTTGCTTTATTATTATTTTATTTTTTTAGCTATTCCCTCCCATGTTAACATGAGAAATGACACATTTATATAATCCATAGGTGGGTAGTGTTTGTAACAAATGGCAGGTAGTGGCAACCAAGAAAAGAAACGTGGATCAACTAGATTTATTCCAATCCATTTATTAAAGATTATGTGAATTTAATATTGTGTAAATGCCAATGACGGCTAACTCATCGTATTTATCTATATGTAAGTTTTTAGTGAATATATATATATATATATATATATGGGTGTTATATTTGTTACTTCATGAGTTAGCCTATTCTTTATAGAACCATTTCATGAGATAAAGCGTGGAAATCAATTTGCTTCATATATTACATATATATTACTATATTATACCCAAAATCACATATGTGAAATATATTTGTTTCAGTGTCCAAAATATACATACATACAACCCCATTTATTTATTGTTATAACTAAATAATAGTAATAATAGCGTTATTAAAAGTTACAAGTATGTCATAAGAACCTATTTCTAAGTTTAAATAAAAACCGAGCATGGCCGAACATAATATATGTTACAATTATTATTAAACGATTTCTATAAAAGTACACACTTGTTTAGATACCTCATATTTTTTTTTAATAGTTATCTTATTCGTTACCTACTCGTTTAATAATATAAGTTTCAAATATTTTATTTTAGTGCGTAAAACGGAAATGTTACATCCTTCCCACCTTTATTTAAATCTCGTCCTCGAGATTTAGTTGAACAAGTGGGGGTATTTCTTCTTCATCTCCGACTCCAGTTCCCATGTATATTCTGGTCCTCGTCTCGAATTCCATTTAACCTTGACTAACACAAGTCTTTTCCTTTTTAGTTTCTTGATTTGTCAGTCCTCGATTTGTACTGGTTGTTCCACAAATTTTAGTTTTTCATTTACCTCTACGTCTTGAAGAGGCATTACTAGAGATTCATCAGTCAAACACTTGCGCATGTTTGATACGTGGAACACATCATGTACTCTGTTCATCTCTTCTGGCAATTTCAACTGATAAGCTACTGGTCCAACTTGCTTGATAATTTCAAACGGTCCAACAAAACGCGGACTTAATTTTCCTTTCTTTCCGAAGCGGACAACACCTTTCCAAGGTGAAACTTTTAATAACACCTTGTCTCCGACCTTAAATTCTAACGGCTTTCTTCTTTTATCTGCATAACTTTTCTGTCTATCTCTGGCCGTTTTCAGACGCTCACGTATTTGTAGTACTTTGTCAGTCGTTTCTTGAACTAATTCAGGACCTGACAACTGACTCTCCCCAACTTCTGACCAACATACAGGCGTCCTGCACTTTCTACCATACAACACTTCGAATGGTGCTGCCTGAATACTTGTGTGATAACTATTATTATAGGAAAATTCCATTAGAGGTAGATGATCATCCTAACTACCACCTAAGTCTATAACACATGCTCTAAGCATGTCTTCTAGGGTTTGAATTGTCCTTTCACTCTGGCCGTCAGTTTGCGGATGATAGGCAGTGCTAAGGTTCAAACGTGTGCCCATAGCCTTTTGAAAACTTTGCCAAAATCGAGATGTGAAGCGACTATCTCTATTAGATACAATAGATAGTGGCACCCCGTGTAAAGATACAATCTCATTAACGTATAATCGTGCCAACCTATCCATGCTATATGTTTCTTTCATCGGCAAGAAATGGGCAGACTTAGTCAATCTGTCTATGATAACCCAAATTGTATCATTTCCACGAGTGGTTCGCGGAAGTTTAGTAATGAAATCCATGGTTATCATTTCCCATTTCCAAACTAGTAATTCTAACTGTTGGAGTAAGCCAGAGGGTTTTTGGTGTTCCGCCTTCACTTGAGAACAAGTGAGACAGTTTGCAACATAGATGGCAATGTCCTTTTTCTTGCCAATCCACCAATAGTTTCCTTTCAGATTTTTATACATCTTATCACTTCTTGGGTGCATCATGTATTTTGACTTATGAGCTTCTTCTAAAATTCTTTCTCTTAGATTCCCCGTGATTGGCACCCAGATCCTTATATTCATTCTTAGGATTTCATCCTCTCCTTTAACCAACTGATTAATCATTCCTTTCATTCCTTCTTTCTCCACATTATTTTCTTCCTGTGCTAACCTCTGAGCATTCTTTATTTGACTTAACAAATCAACTTGAAGGTCAACCCGTAAGGCACGGACTCTTTTTGGCTTTTCTCTTTCTTTTCTGCTTAGTGCATCAGCTACTACATTAGCTTTTCCTTCATGATAGCAGATTTCACAATCATAGTCACTTAAGACTTTCATCCACCTTCTCTGCCTCATGTTAAGTTCTTTCTGACCAAAGATATATTTCAAACTTTTGTGGTCAGTGTAAAATGTGAACTTGACTCCATAGAGATAATGCCTCCATAACTTTAGAGCAAATATTATGACGCCTAACTCCAAATCATGAGTCGTATAGTTCTTCTCATGAATCTTTAGTTGACGTGATGCATAAGCAATAACTTTGTTTCGTTGCATTAACATACAACCCATGCCAGTGTGTGAAGCATCACAATAAACAACGAAATCGTCAATACCATCTGGCAAAGCTAAGATGGGTGCATTTGTCAACTTTTGTTTTAGCGTTTCAAACGCCTCATTCTGCTTTGGTCCCCATTCAAATTTTACAGACTTACGTGTCAAAGATGTTAAGGGAACAACAATTCAAGAGAAGTCCTGGATAAATCGGCCGTAATATCCTGCCAAACCAAGGAAACTACGAACTTCGGTTGGCGATTTTGGAATCTCCCATCTAGCAATAGATTATATCTTCGCAGGGTCTGCTTGAATACCATTTGCATTTATAACATGCCCAAGAAATTGTACTTTAGGAAGCCAAAACTCACACTTCGAGAATTTAGCGTACAACTTATCGCTTCTTAATAATTCAAGTAACACTCTAAGATGATTCTCATGATGTTCTTGATTTTTAGAATAAATAATTATATCGTCAATGAAAATGATAACAAATTTATCTAAATACGGTTTGCAAATCCGGTTCATCATATCCATGAACACGGCTGGAGCATTAGTGAGTCCAAATGGCATAACAGTGAACTCATAATGTCCATATCTCGTTCTGAAAGCTGTTTTAGGAATATCTTCTTCCTGAACCTTCAACTGATGATAGCCTGAACGAAGATCTATCTTTGAAAAATAACAAGCTCCTTGTAACTGGTCGAACAAGTCATCGATTCTTGGAAGCGGATATCGATTCTTGATAGTTACCTTGTTCAATTCTCGGTAATCAATGCACATACGCATTGATCCGTCATTTTTCTTTACAAACAGGATTGGAGCTCCCCATGGAGAAGAACTCGGTCTTATAAAACCTTTTTCTAACAGCTCATCTAACTGCTTCTTCAACTCTTGCATCTCAGTTGGTGCCAGACGGTAGGGAGACTTAGCAATTGGTGAGGTACCCGGTACTAGATTTATTTTGAATTCCACCTCGCGATCTGATGGTAATCCTGGTAATTCTTCAGGAAACACATCTGCATACTCTGCCACGACTGGTACATCTTCAATTTTCTTTTCTCTATTATTGGCTGATAAGGAAATTAGGTATGCTAAACATCCTTTCCTTATATACTTTGTTGCTTTCATTACTGAGATGATTCTGATCGGGGTAGTTAACATATCGCCATAAACGGTTATCTTCTCTCCATTCGACACTCGAAGTTCGATAGCTTTCTTGTCACAGAGCATTCGAGCCTGGTTAGATGCTAACCAGTCCATTCTAAGTACGACATCGAAGCCTGCTAATGTCATTGGCAACAATTTCGCAGGTATGACGTGTCCTAGAAGAGTTATCTTAACGTTCTCTAGGATTTCAGAAATCTTAGTTGGGTTTCCTTCAGCAGTTTCAACTACACATGTTTGTACTAGTTTAACTAAGGGCTCGTTTAATAGACTACAAAACTTATAATCTATAAAACTTTGATTTGCACCCGAGTCAAATAAAACTCTAGCATAAGCATTATTTACGAGGAACGTACCGGTAATCACGTCCGGTACTTGAGCAGCCTCACGAGTGTTTAGCGCAAACGCTCGTGCATTTCCTTTCTTTGCTCCTCCATTTCCACCAGCTCCACTTCCACTTGC
This sequence comes from Helianthus tuberosus, assembly GCA_030545235.1. NCBI lineage: Eukaryota > Viridiplantae > Streptophyta > Magnoliopsida > Asterales > Asteraceae > Helianthus > Helianthus tuberosus. The sequence continues at coordinate 147,738,245 of CM060416.1, read as the reverse complement.
TTGATTTCTACCAGCCTGGTTCCTTCCAACTTCATTTCCACTTTGTTGGTTTATCTTCGGACATTCTGACTTGTAATGCCCTTGTTCCCTACAGTTGTAGCATACCATGTTTTTCTTTTTGTAACAGTGTTCTGTAGTATGTCCCGTAACCTTACCATGATTACAGAAACTAAGCTTTTCAAACCTACATCTTCCCATATGTTTCTTTTTGCAAATCTTGCACTCAGGAATTTGAAAATCTTTTCGTCCTGACTTCTTGTCACTTCTTTTCATCTCCTGATCACCCTTCTTCTTTACCTCTTTTTCCTTGTTCTCCTCCTGTGTCCTTACCATCCCGTCTGTCAGCAATCCAGCTAACTCCACAGCTGAATCAATGGTTCTAGGCATAGCAGCCTTCACCGCGTCCCTGATTTCACTAACAAGACCCCGAATATAGCGTCGGATCAAGTTTGATTACGGTTTTGCCAGGTATGGCACAATCGAGAATAATCAAAGAACGTCTTGGTATATTCTCGAACTTTCGCTCCTTCCATCCTAAGATTCAGAAACTTTTCTTCAATCTGCTCCTTCTCGTGCATGGGACAAAATTTCTTCTTCACCAGTTCACAGAAATCTTCCCACTTCATTCCATACGCTCTCTTCCTACCCTTTGTCTGAATAATTGTGTTCCACCATTCTAGCGCTTCGTCTTTAAACGAATTGGTAGTATACAATACCCTATCCTTGTCAGCACATTTACTGATGGCTAACACAGCTTCCATTTTCTCCAACCATCGTAAGACAGCAACAGCTCATTCACTACCAGCAAACTCTATAGGCTTACAAGCTTGGAATGCCCTATAAGTACATCCCTCACATTTCGTCTTTTTATTATCTGATTCCTCTTTATTGGAGTCACTATCTTCATTAGAGGTTTGGTAATCTTCCGCCTTTCTTTTTAGTTTTGAACTTCCATTTTCGTTCTCTGAAGATCCATGTTGTTTCATGGCGTCTATTAGTGTAGGTATAGCTTCTGCTATCCCTTGCTTTATCATTTGCTGAACCTCCTCTTTATTGATGATGGGTTCAACAAGGTTGTTGACTTCTATGCTTTTGTTCTTGCGTCCCCTCGTGTTTCGTGAGGGTCCACTATTCTCCACTGGCTTTGACATTCTAAGATGAGATGTTTAACAAGAAGTGTCTTAATTCTATGTTTAGTATTTCAAAATTATAACCATATATCAATTCCTAAGTGGTTATATCAAAATCTAATAATATACAATATATTAGATATCATGCCCTATTATGCATCATAATATTTTAGAAATAATACCCTTCGGTATAAAGTTAGTCTCCCATATACTTGATTTGTTCAATTTAATTAACAAATCAATTCTAATAAAATCCTTATTATTAAATATCTCCAAAATTATCATCGTCATACAGTCATACAAGTACTAGCATTTTCACTTAATTTGCATCTAACTTAAAATTAGTTTCATAATCATTTTTCGGTATTTAGACATTTTTTTTTACCAAATTCAACAATTATATTACAAGTGTATTATTCCATATGTATTTTTCATATCTATATTGGAAAAAATAAATGTCAACAGTTCATGTCGTAATCGTAAACTCTCGTGAGCAAATCTTATAATTTTCTTATCATTATACCTTAATTTACTAGATTAAATCATAACTCAGTATACTTATATCTAGTTATTAACTTATATTTTTTCTTTAACTAAACCATTTATGTATTTATATAAAAAATTATTTCATATTTATCTATCTTATATAAAGGTATCATAACTTAATCTGGTTCAAGCTTAGATACTAACCAGGTATCTAATTCGCTAAAACCTGTGGCTCTGATACCAACATTTCACACCCCGGATTTACGACACTCGGGCGTGCGACCAATCGGTTGGTACCTGTTTTGATAAATACGCAGCGGAAAATATTTGTATTTATTTTTATTTATTTAAACAAATTTTAGTTGAACAAAACATATTTTTATAAACGCGGAATTAAACATCCATTTTCCATACAAAACGTTTAATACATATGGTAATCAAACTTTATGTCTAACGGCAGTTTTACAAACATATTAGCCACAAGGTTTTGCTGTGCCTAGGGAATCGTCCACCTTTCAGCACTAGCCCTTCTATTTATAATTATTAGTGATTACCTGAAAAACGTTTTGAAAATAATACGTCAGTAACAAACTGGTGAATAACATTTAACGGACCCCAAACAAATTTTTAACAAGGCATAAGTAATATTAAAGCTATTTACACATATACTAGTAAGCTACACATTCAGCGAGCATTCTTACTCGTGTGTACTACCGTGAATACATACCCGGTTTTACGTACAATTTACCTACCGTGATTACATACCCAGTTTTACGGTTTCGCAACATGTACCAATTTGATCAAATTAGAAATACACTCACGTGTTCCAAATGCTTCAGTAAACTTACTATACATGCTAAACATATTTAATATAAACTCATGCCATATTTGAAATATAAAAACATTTCAAAATTTATAAAAGAGTTAAACGTATTCACATTTGATAACTTGTGCTTAGTGAAAGCTTAGAACTTCTAAACTTGACCCGCGTTCACCACCCGACTATATAACCTGACCAAAGTTTTCCACTAAACTGCCAAAATTCGTTGGTTGCTATCACCGTAAATTGCCACCAATACTTGCTTTATTATTATTTTATTTTTTTAGCTATTCCCTCCCATGTTAACATGAGAAATGATACATTTATATAAGGGCCAAACAATCTACACACCAAGTGTGTAGATACTCACCTAAAAAGATGGTTTTTGTCCTTATATGCACTCCCTACAGTGTCGAACTGTGGGCAAAACGCGGCGTTTTGGTCCGGTTAACCAGACAAAGACTGACGGGTGTCTGACGGGGCAATTCCATATATTGTTATTGTTTATAATTAGGATAAATTATAATAGAAATCCTAAATAAATGTGAGCAATAAATTAACCGAATATGGTCTTTGTTTACCATGGTTAATGAATTACCCTAAGGGGCAATTCCATAATAAACATCCCTTAGAAGGGAAGTGCCTACGGGCTATAGTTAATGTCCTCTGAGACTAAAGACAGTGGTAGCCTACAACTCCCTGTCAAGAAAAAGGTAATGAACTTTGATTCAAACCTTAATGCCTCGATTCTCCGAAATCATGGCTTATAAATTAAACTTGTCTACGCGACTAGGCCATTTGTGCTATTATTAACTTGTAAATTAGGATTTATGATAAAAATCCTAAATAAAATAAATATCCTTCCTTCCCTGCCAGTATGCATTTAAAAAAAATCTTGAAGGTGAAACCTAGCCTACGCGGCCAAGATGGTGAAACCTACTCAAGGGATTCAGATCCTTGTTAACACCTAAGAACGTGTTAGCACTCCTGACAAATGTGATTCGATAAAATCACAACAGTCATCCCTATATTGGAAATTTTTAAATTCCTAATTTGCCTTATGATCTAGAAATCATGGCTTATATCATCTTATAAGATGATCACATTATAAACATCCGTGAGTGATGAAGTGCCTACGGGCTAAATTTGTTGTCCGATAAGACAACGACAGTGGAGGTCTTTGACCCTGTCTAAAGATGTTGGAATACGTCCAAGCATAATAGTCGGTAGGGTCCATACGATCTCGACTAATATCATCTGAAAAGATGATCATACTATAAATATCCCTTCGGAGGGAAAATGCCTACGGGCTATAATTAACATCCTCCAAGACTAATGACAGTTGTAGCTTACAACTCCCTATCAAGAAAAGATGTTTTGCCTACGGGCTATAATAAATTGTCCATCTGAGACATTGACATTGTGATCTTTATGATTCCTTGTCTAAGGTGGTGAGCTATGCTCAAGCCAAATAGTCAATATGATTAATGCAATCCTGACTTATATCATCTAAAATGATGAATACATTGTAAACATCCATTAGAGATGTTTCGCCTACGGGCCATATTATATTGTCCATCTGTGACACAAACATTACGATCTCTATGATCCCCTGTTTAAGGCAGTGAGCTGCGCTCAAGCCTAATAGTCTATATGATCATTGCGATCCTGACTAGTATCATCAGTAAGATGATCATAAATTTATAATATTGACATCCCTAGTGATGAATTGCCTACGGGCTATACTTTATTCTACAGTCGATAAGACAAAATAGTGGTGATCTTTATGATCCCCTATTCAAAATGGTGGGATTATACCCAAACCTAATAGTCAATATGATCGATGTGATCATGACTAATATCATTAGACACGAAAATTTTAGATAGACATCCACTAGTGATGTTAATTAGTTTACCTTTCTGTCAAGAGAATCGCCTTTCAAGACGATGACAGTTGTAGTCTATGACTCCCTGTCCAAAGGTGAAGAACTATGTTCAAGCCTTAAAACTCCTGATCTATTAAGATTGCGGCCTATGAGTTAATGTCCTTGTGACAAATCCACAAGTTATAATTCAAGTCACCCATAACAAGCCTCCGTGCTATAATTCGTCGTTCGTGACAAGTTAACATACTAGATGTTAACATCCCGGGTGACAGGCCTTAGTGCCATATCCTATAATGTCCTAGAGACAAGGCCATTTGTGCCGCATCTAAATGTCATTATGACAATGCCTTCGCGCCATATGATTACTTATGTCCTTCATGACTGGGCTTTATGCCATATCTTTCTACGTCCCTCGCAACAGGCTTCTATGCCATATATGTATATATCTATAACCAAAGTCATGTAAGGCTAGCCTTTGAGCAATTTATAATCGTCCTTGTGACAAAGACAGTTGTGACCTTATGGTCCCCTGTCAAGCAGGTATTGGTCTCGCTCCAAACCTTGAATGCCATTAATAGACCCTTAGTAAACCATAAGCTTAGCAAACTTTTGGTTGCATACATAAGAACTTCAGATATTAAAAATAAGGTATAATTTACCAATGGAATCTTTATTAACCCTGTCTCACATCCTCGGAGAGAATCCTTTCATAAGAATTTGGAGTACTCTTCCCCAAAAAGAGTACGGCGATACATATTACTTTATTTTATTATTTTCCTCATCATTTTCTATCGCCTGCGAATGCTAAACTATGTTTGATAAAAGTGCCATATGAGGGTTGGCGTATCCTAGTGTGTCCCATAGATTGCTTCCATGCCTGATCAGTCTGGAGGTTTAATGCATGGAACCCCTGAGATATCCCAATGGTCGTATTGTACTAAAGTCGACTAGTAGTATTCAAAGAAGATATCCAGAATAGAATTGTCCAAATAAATGTTTCCTGGTAACGGAACATGTGGATTCATAACATAAAAGTGTCACTCATTTGGCACGAGCAAGGATGGGTGAACTGGGGTCTGAGATATGGAAATCCCTGTAACCTCCTCGTATCTTGATTATCTTCTCCTAAGATTTCCCTGTTTACCCCTGAGAGGAAGGTAGAATTAAGATTTATAACCCATTTAAGGCTGTATTATTATGAAATCTCCAAGACAGCTAGTACCATCATTGGAAGAATCGAAACCCTGATTTACTAAGTTTTAAAATAGAGGGTTCATATAGCCTAACTCGATATTCCGAGAGTATGATATTGATAAATAAGAAAGACGGTTCATTTTGCTTATGCATACATTACCGCAACCCTAATTAGGCAACGATTAAGAATTGCCATCAGCTACCCAGGATCGTCGAATTGTTCGACTAACGACAAGGATTAGCTATTCCTTAATATTAGTTAAGTAGTGGTTGGAATAACCATCTCACCTTAAGATAAACTTTGCTATAATAGTTGATATGTAAGCACCAAGGCTGCTCCCTTGGAGACCTTGTAAAGATGGAATGTTAAACATCTATTGTTAGGACAATGGATTGGTAAGTCCACTTATTAGGATCTGAAAGTTGCATTAGAAACAACGAATAAGATCATACAAACCCCTAATTATCTATAAGTTGCCATTATTCGGCAGAAAATCAAGGATTAATGGAAAGTAGTAACCTTCCTAAATTCTTGTTAAGAAATAAGGCTCAACAACAGATATCACCCAGGAAGGGTGTGCCAAATTTGTTAAAATTATCAGGCTAGTTAGGCTCTAACCATTCGAAGGATTAGAATGTATCAAGATTAAATAGCTTACGAGCTAAGACCTAATTAAGGAGCTCGGTGGAACGCGCAATGCACCCCACCCTAATGATTTAAGGAAGTGTTTCGCCAATAAGTCAAGAAACACTATCACATAATGACATACATATTTATGATATGATGAGCAACCTGTGTCGATAAAGGATCGACAGGATTAGAAGCTCCAAAGGATACATGTACCTATCATAAAGGTTAATTGGAATGCCATAGAGGCTCAAAGGTACTAGGGAAGATTAAGCCCAATGTAAGGCAGAAATTACTTCCTTTACTCTAAGCAAATCTCGAGGTCGAGATTTCTTTTAAGGGGGTGAGGATGTAACACCTCGAAAATTCGTGTTCAAGTGATATAACGACACGTGTCATGTAAGACAAAAAGGTTTGTAAACCCGGATTTAATAAAGATGTTTTGGCAGGATTTAAAAGTGGTGTCATGTTAATTTTCACCTCTGAACGACCTCATTTATAAATCCCAAGACCCAAGTGTATATATCTTAAACATCTAATATATCTTAAATCCAGAAATTTGTGGGCAATAATTGAATTCAAAGTGCAAGATAGGATCCTACGGAAATTTCTACGGTAAACCTTCTTGTTCGGCACTTTCAATAAGGATTCAATGAAACATACCCAAGTGATAGGGTATGTAACTGTTTAAGGCACAATTTAGAGGCCCCAATCTGATAGATAATGTCCCAAATTCGTAACAAGTGGTTGCCCTTTCAAAACACCAAAGAAAAACAGATTTTTAAGCCTGGTGTCAGGCTTACGGACCTCAACATTGGGGACCTTGAGGTCTGTAAGCAGTGCCCAGCAACAGAAAACCGGCTGTTGCCTGTTTTAAATGCATTGTTCGACCTTTAAACGATTTTCCTCATATTTCTTGACCCCTAAACAACCCCTAAACATCTAGGACACCTGTGGGAAGGTTGTGGTCTGTTGTAGACTTATTTGTCAACACCTTGTGGAGCCTTGATCACTATATAAAGCTCCTTAGTGCAAACAATTTGAGCATTCCTTCCTCAAACAACTTCCGATAAATTGTGGAGCACAAGAGCACCTTCCAGGCCTTCCTAATCAATCATTCGACACTTGTAAGTTTTCTTAACCTGCTTTAGTTGAGTTTAGCTTAGTTATTTAGCTAAAAGTCAAACCGTCGTAATTACGGTTTGACTTCAAGATTAATTAATAATGGCTCAGTCAAATCTTGAATTAAAAGTACCTTTAAGTAGGTAATTATGTGGGTAATAAAACCTTAAAAGGGTTCCCCCTGATTCCCACTCTAACTAGATCAAATGTCGGGTCAAACTAGTTATTAAAAAGTCAACATGATACTGAAATTACAATTTATGCATAATTAGCAATGTAGAACACATAAAACCTGTTTGATCATTAATATAACTTAGTAATTAGTGTAAGAACATGTCTAAACATGTTCAACCCGACAATTTACTGTTTAGACCCGGTTCGGAACCAAAAGTCGCAAAGCTTTGACTTTTGCATTGACTTCAGTTCTGACCCGTTTTGGTATGAATTAGAAATACCTTAGAGCTTCATTTGGACCAGGTTACATGCTAGTATAACCCTCTTTGATTATACACCATGGTTCATTAGTTAACCGATTAATACGCATGATTCCGTTAATTGCTCATATGTTGACCATTATGCCCTTTTCACCTTAAAGTGTGATTTTTGAAAATGTAAAAGAGTAGAAACCTTAATTACTAATATATAGACTTGTACCCAAAGTTTGACATCAGTTTGAGGTGTAGATTAAGAGTTATGCTCGTTAGCGTAAAATGAAAGCTTTATGTTAATTAAACGGCGTAATTAGCGTATAGCCTACTTAAGCCTACTTTTTGATATCAAGCTAATTACCCACTGATATAATATATTATTTTGGGATTTTTAAAGATTTTTAATTAATTTTAGGCTGAGCATAACTAGTAGTCATAGGCTTAATCCGGTAATTGTCGGTTTTGCCCTTACGGGCTATAAAATGAGATTTACATATCTAATTGACTCCAAACCTTTTTCTACTGATTACATATGATAAATAAATTATTTTAAGCCTCCTGGAATAATAAAAATATCAGATTTCTATATAGAACCCGAAAACGGCTTCTAATCGCCTAATTAAGCGTTTTTAACGCCTAGTATGTACTAGAACTATTTTAAACATACTAAGGGTAATACCTACTGATATTTGAGGTAAATTATAATATTTTAATAGTAAGAAAAAGTTGTTAAACTCAGACTTCGGTTTTGAGCTTTTCGGCTTATGTGAAATTACCAAAATGCCCATACGGTGCATAGCTTGGTTATAATTGATAAATTTCACATATATACTTTACCCTACTGTTATAACTTAGTAAAATAAGTATTTTTGTTGATTATATCAGACCTGTAACTCAGGTAAATACTTAAACACTTTTATAACCTTTTAAATGACCAAACTACCCCTACGGGGCATAGTTTGTGTTTAAATACATTTCGGGCATAATGAAAGACATCTTACTGATGTCACAACATATGTGAGGCATAATTAACTTAGGAAACCAGTATATGGCTCTCATGAATACCCGTTACGCTTCTTACGCGTTCGGTACGATTTATGTAACTAGTTTACATAAATTAGCCGAAACGGGTCAAACCTTATCGGTTTTATCTCAAAATCCAGAATGTGTATGAAATACCCATATTATACAAGTCTTCAAACGTGTCGGGTCTAAAACAAATTCTATTCCGGTCTTCGCTTAATCATGCGTTTGAACCGTATATTTTTCCTTAAGACTAACCGGTCTAAGCTTAGGCTTAATTAAAGACCCGTTAGCATTCTAATTGGTTATTTATACCATCATTCCAGACTAGAGCCTTCCGGTAAATTGTACCTACGCTTACTTAAGTGAATACGGCTGAGTTATTAATTCTTGCTATTTAAGATAGGAGCTAGCTCAGGTAAATACTCTTAACTTATTTTCCCTATACGGGCTTGGGATACGGTATTATGATACCGCTTGGTCGGGTATTGAATATTTAATCTTATTGTGGTTAAATTATTGAGGTAACCCGGTTTAATCTATATTGTTTGAAATAAAAGCCTTTAGGGGTTAATGACCATGTCCCGGATATCCCTGACATCATTGTATTATAAAATGGCCACGTCTTAAGCACGGGGTGTAGGCATACACCTGACAGTTGATTAAGTAATAACGGTATCTCACTTTCTTGTGGGCCTATACTTGTGGCGTGTCTGTTAATCTGACTCGGTTTCTACATCGGGCCCTGAACGTACAACGAACCTGTAAATCTGTATACAAGATTATAAATATAATTGTCCCAAGTATAAAAGATTGATTTTGCCTCTGTGCATTTTAATCAAATTATAAAAGATATTTTGTGCCACGTGCATTCAAATCAATTTTATTAAACCTTTTCAAAATGAGTCGGTTGAGTGTATTTACCAGTGAAAACTGACGTATTTTCCAAAAAGGTTAAGTGACAGGTACTGAACGTAATTGGTTGGAAGCTCAGGGCGCTAATAAGGAATCTTGCAAGTTCTAGGCGTCTAAAGTCTGTTGAACAAATGTTTATATTTTAAGATTCGCCTGTGGATCCTTTACTTTCCGTTGTAATACTTGGATATTACTTTATATTCGGATTGTAATATATTTATCTTTTGCTTCCGCTGTGCATCTATATAATTGTGTTGTTTGACTATTATGTTGCCAACCACGTCACGATACTCCCCACCGGGCCCACCGGTGACACGTAGAAAGTCGGGGTGTGACAGGTTGGTATCAGAGCCAGGTTGAGTGAATTAAACGCTAGCCTTTTGCGTTTAATCTCAGTTACACAGTTGCACATTCTTGAGTCTAGACAAGAACATAGGACAAATTCCAATTCGTTTCATTGTCTTTTAATTACTTCCTTAATTATTTTTCTGATTAGCCTTTGCATGGGCAAGTCATTTTTATTAGAAGTCCTGTTTAGGGCAACTATATACTTGCTTAAGTTTTAAAGGAACGATTATGTTTAAAATATCATTCCTATATTATAAGATCTACCATTATAATAAAATTGCAAAATCTAAAAAGGGACAAGACCTAGCCTGGTGTCATTATTAAGACGCGGCCAAGATGGCAGTTCCTCAATTTAGATTCAGATCCTTATTAACATTCCTTTTGCAAGATCTACCATTATAATAAAATGGCAAAATCTAAAAGGACAAGACCTAGCCTCGTGTCATATTAAGACCCGGCCGAGATGGTAGTTCCTCAATTTAGATTCAGATCCTTATTAACAATTTCAATTTAGAAATTGTTCTTCGTTAATTATTAAAAAGAATCTTAAAGGTAAAACCTAGCCTAAATGTCAATCCTAACATGGCCAAGATGGTAAAACCTAGCCTAAATGTCAATGCAGACATGGCCAAGATGGTAAAACCTAGCCTAAATGTCATTGCAGACATGGCCAAGACGGTAAAACCTATCCAAAAGATTCTTAACCCAACTAAATGATCTCTGAATCATGGGTTAAATCATCAATTAAGATGATCATATTTTGACCATACGTGGTAATATAACGCCAACGGACCTTGCTCATTTCTACATGAGCCAAAAGACAGTGGTAGCTATGACTCCCTGTCTGACAAAGGTAATGAACTATGATTCAAACCTTCATGCCTCGATTCTCAGAAATCCTGGCTAATAATTTAAAAATTGTCCTTGTGACTAGGCCTTATGTGCTAATATATATTGTTATTATTTATAATTAGGATAAATTATAATAGAAATCCTAAATAAATGTGAGCAATAAATTAACCGAATATTGTCTCTGTTTACCATGTTTAATGAATTACCCTAACGGGCAATTCCATAATAAACATCCCTTAGAAGGGAAGTGCCTATGGGCTATAGTTAATGTCCTCTGAGACTAAAGACAGTGGTAGCCTACAACTCCCTGTCAAGAAAAGGTAATGAACTTTGATTCAAACTTTAACGCTTCGATTCTCCGAAATCATGGCTTATAAATTAAACTTGTCTACGCGACTAGGCCATTTGTGCTATTATTAACTTGTAAATTAGGATTTATGATAAAAATCCTAAATAAAATAAATATCCTTCCTTCCCTGCCAGTATGCATTTAAAAAGAATCTTGAAGGTGAAACCTAGCCTACGCGGCCAAGATGGTGAAACCTACTCAAGGGATTCAGATCCTTGTTAACACCTAAGAACGTGTTAGCACTCCTGACAAATGTGATTCGATAAAATCACAACAGTCATCCCTATATTGGAAATTTTTAAATTCCTAATTTGCCTTATGATCTAGAAATCATGGCTTATATCATCTTATAAGATGATCACATTATAAACATCCGTGAGTGATGAAGTGCCTACGAGCTAAATTTGTTGTCCGATAAGACAACGACAGTGGAGGTCTTTGACCCTGTCTAAAGATGTTGGAATACGTCCAAGCATAATAGTCGGTAGGGTCCATGCGATCTCGACTAATATCATCTGAAAAGATGATCATACTATAAATATCCCTTAGGAGGGAAAATGCCTACAGGCTATAACTAACATCCTCCGAGACTAATGACAATGGTAGCTTACAACTCCCTGTCAAGAAAAGATGTTTTGCCTATGGGCTATAATAAATTGTCCATCTGAGACATTGACATTGTGATCTTTATGATTCCTTGTCTAAGGTGGTGAGCTATGCTCAAGCCAAATAGTCAATATGATTAATGCAATCCTGACTTATATCATCTAAAATGATGAATCCATTGTAAACATCCATTTGAGATGCTTCGCCTACGGGCCATATTATATTGTCCATTTGTGACACAAACATTACGATCTCTATGATCCCCTGTTTAAGGTAGTGAGCTGCGCTCAAGCCTAATAGTCTATATGATCATTGCGATCCTGACTAGTATCATCAGTAAGATGATCATAAATTTATAATATTGACATCCCTAGTGATGAATTGCCTACGGGCTATACTTTATTCTACAGTCGATAAGACAAAATAGTGGTGATCTTTATGATCCCCTATTCAAAATGGTGGGATTATACCCAAACCTAATAGTCAATATGATCGATGTGATCATGACTAATATCATTAGATACGAAAATTTTAGATAGATATCCACTAGTGATGTTAATTGGTTTACCTTTCTGTCAAGAGAATCGCCTTTCAAGACGATGACAGTTGTAGTCTATGACTCCTTGTCCAAAGGTGAAGAACTATGTTCAAGCCTTAAAAATCCTGATCTATTAAGATTGCGGCCTATGAATTAATGTCCTTGTGACAAATCCACAAGTTATAATTCAAGTCACCCATAACAAGCCTCCGTGCTGTAATTCGTCGTTCGTGACAAGTTAACATACTAGATGTTAACATCCCGGGTGACAGACCTTAGTGCCATATCCTATAACGTCCTAGAGACAAGGCCATTTGTGCCGCATCTAAATGTCATTATGACAAGGCCTTCGCGCCATATGATTACTTATGTCCTTCATGACTGGGCTTTATGCCATATCTTTATACGTCCCTCGCATCAGGCTTCTATGCCATATATGTATATATATATATAACCAAAGTCATGTAAGGTTAGCCTGTGAGCAATTTATAATCGTCCTTGTGACAAAGACAGTTGTGACATTATGGTCCCCTGTCAAGCAGGTATTGGTCTCGCTCAAAACCTTGAATGCCATTAATAGACCCTTAGTAAACCATAAGCTTAGCAAACTTTTGGTTGCATACATAAGAACTTCAGATATTAAAAATAAGGTATAATTTACCAATGGAATCTTTATTGACCATGTCTCACATCCTCGGATAGAATCCTTTAATAAGAATCTGGAGTACTCTTCCCCCAAAAGAGTACGGCGATACATATTACTTTATTTTATTATTTTCCTCATCGTTTTCTATCGCCTGCGAATGCTAAACTATGTTTGATAAAAGTGCCATATGAGGGTTGGCGTATCCTAGTGTGTCCCATAGATTGCTTCCATGCCTGATCAGTATGGAGGTTTAATGCATGGAACCCCTGAGATATCCCAATGGTCGTATTGTACTAAAGTCGACTAGTAGTATTAAAAGAAGATATCTATAATAGAATTGTCCAAATAAATGTTTCCTGGTAAAGGAACCTGTGGATTCTTAACATAAAAGTGTCACTCATTTGGCACGAGCAAGGATGGGTGAACTGGAGTCTGAGATATGGAAATCCCTGTAACCTCCTCGTATCTTGATTATCTTCTCCTAAGATTTCCCTGTTTACCCCTGAGAGGCAGGTAGAATTAAGATTTATAACCCATATAAGGCTGTATTATTATGAAATCTCCAAGACAGCTAGTACCATCATTGGAAGAAATGAAACCCTGATTTACTAAGTTTTAAAATAGAGGGTTCATATAGCCTAACTCGATATTCCGAGAGTATGATATTGATAAATAAGAAAGACTATTCATTTTGCTTATGCATACATTACCGCAACCCTAATTAGGCAACGATTAAGAATTGCCATCAGCTACCCAGGATCTTCGAATTGTTTGAGTAACGACAAGGATTAGCTATTCCTTAATATTAGTTAAGTAGTGGTTGGAATAACCATCTCACCTTAAGATAAACTTTGCTATAATAGTTGATATGTAAGCATTAAGGCTGCTCCCTTGGAGACCTTGTAAAGATGGAATGTTAAACATCTATTGATAGGACAATGGATTGGTAAGTCCACTTATTAGGATCTGAAAGTTGCATTAGAAACAACGAATAAGATCATACAAACCCCTAATTATCTATAAGTTGCCATTATTCGGCAGAAAATCAAGGATTAATGGAAAGTAGTAACCTTCCTAAATTTTTGTTAAGAAATAAGGCTCAACAACAGATATCACCCAGGAAGGGTGTGCCAAATTTGTTAAAATTATCAGGCTAGTCAGGCTATGAGTTTATAGAACCATTCGAAGGATTAGAATGTATCAAGATTAAATAGCTTACGAGCTAAGACCTAATTAAGGAGCTCGGTGGAACGCGCAATGCACCCCACCCTAATGATTTAAGGACGTGTTTCGCCAATAAGTCAAGAAACACTATCACATAATGACATACATATTTATGATATGATAAGCAACCTGTGTCGATAAAGGATCGACAGGATTAGAAGCTCCAAAGGATACATGTACCTATCATAAAGGTTAATTGGAATGCCATAGAGGCTCAAAGGTACTGGGGAAGATTAAGCCCAATGTAAGGCAGAAATTACTTCCTTTACTCTAAGTAAATCTCGAGGTCGAGATTTCTTTTAAGGAGGTAAGGATGTAACACCTTGAAAATTCGTGTTCAAGTGATATAACGACACGTGTCATGTAAGACAAAAAAGGTTGTAGACCCGGATTTAATAAAGATGTTTTGGCAGGATTTAAAAGTGGCGTCATGTTAATTTTCACCTCTGAACGACCTCATTTATAAATCCCAAGACCCAAGTGTATATATCTTAAACATCTAATATATCTTAAATCCAGAAATTTGTGGGCAATAATTGAATTCAAAGTGCAAGATAGGATCCTACGGAAATTTCTATGGTAAACCTTCTTGTTCGGTACTTTCAATAAGGATTCAATGAAACATACCCAAGTGGTAGGGTATGTAACTGTTTAAGGCACAATTTAGAGGCCCCAATCTGATAGATAATGTCCCAAATTCGAAACAAGTGGTTGCCCTTTCAAAACACCAAAGAACAACAGATTTTTAAGCCTGATGTCAGGCTTACGGACCTCAACATTGGGGACCTTGAGGTCCGTAAGCAGTGCCCAGCGATAGAAAACCGGCTGTTGCCTGTTTTAAATGCATTGTTCGACCTTTAAACGATTTTCCTCATATTTCTTGACCCCTAAACAACCCCTAAACATCTAGGACACCTGTGGGAAGGTTGTGGTCTGTTGTAGACTTATTTTTCAACACTTTGTGGAGCCTTGATCACTATATAAAGCTCCTTAGTGCAAACAATTTGATCATTCCTTCCTCAAACAACTTCTGATCAATTGTGGAGCACAAGAGCACCTTCCAGGCCTTCCTAATCAATCATTAGACACTTGTAAGTTTGCTTAACCTGTTTTAGTTGAGTTTAGCATAGTTATTTAGCTAAAAGTCAAATCGTCGTAATTACAGTTTGACTTCGAGATTAATTAATAATGGCTCAGTCAAATCTTGAATTAAAAGTACCTTTAAGTAGGTAATTATGTGGGTAATAAAACCTTAAAAGGGTTCCCCCTGATTCCCACTCTAACTAGGTCAAATGTCGGGTCAAACTAGTTATTAAAAAGTCAACAGGATACTTAAATTACAATTTATGCATAATTAACAATGTAGAACACATACAACCTATTTGATCATTAATATAACTTAGTAATTAGTGTAAGAACATGTCTAAACATGTTCAACCCGACAATTTACTGTTTAGACCCGGTTCGGAACCAAAAGTCACAAAGCTTTGACTTTTGCATTGACTTCAGTTCTGACCCGTTTTGGTATGAATTAGAAATACCTTAGAGCTTCATTTGGACCAGGTTACATGCTAGTATAACCCTCTTTGATTATACACCATGGTTCATTAGTTAACCGATTAATACGCATGATTCCGTTAATTGCTCATATGTTGACCATTATGCCCTTTTCACCTTAAAATGTGATTTTTGAAAATGTAAAAGAGTAGAAACCTTAATTACTGATATATAGACTTGTACCCAAAGTTTGACTTCAGTTTGAGGTGTAGATTAAGAGTTATGCTCGTTAGCGTAAAATGAAAGCTTTATGTTAATTAAACGGCGTAATTAGCGTATAGCCTACTTAAGCCTACTTTTTGATATCAAGCTAATTACCCACTAATATAATATATTATTTTGGGATTTTTAAAGATTTTTAATTAATTTTAGGCTGAGCATAACTAGTAGTCATAGGCTTAATCCAGTAATTGTCGGCTTCTAATCGCCTAATTAAGCGTTTTTAATACCTACTGATATTTGAGGTAAATTATAATATTTTAACCGAAAACGGCTTCTAATCGCCTAATTAAGCGTTTTTAACGCCTAGTATGTACTAGAACTATTTTAAACATACTAAGGGTAATACCTACTGATATTTGAGGTAAATTATAATATTTTAACAGTAAGAAAAAGTTGTTAAACTCAGACTTCGGTTTTGAGCTTTTCGGCTTATGTGAAATTACCAAAATGCCCCTATGGTGCATAGCTTGGTTATAATTGATAAATTTCACATATATACTTTACCCTACTATTATAAATTAGTAAAATAAGTATTTTTGCTGATTATATCACACCTGTAACTCAGGTAAATACCTAAACACTTTTATAACCTTTTAAATGACCAAACTACCCCTACGGGACATAGTTTGTGTTTAAATACATTTCGGGCATAATGAAAGACATCTTACTGATGTCACAACATATGTGAGGCATAATTAACTTAGGAAACCTGTATATGGCTCTCATGAATACCCGTTACGCTTCTTACGCGTTCGGTACGATTTATGTAACTAGTTTACATAAATTAGCCGAAACGGGTCAAACCTTATCGGTTTTATCTCAAAATCCAAAATGTGTATGAAATACCCATATTATACAAGTCTTCAAACTTGTCGGGTCTAAAACACATTCTATTCCGGTCTTCGCTTAATCATGCGTTTGAACCGTATATTTCCTTAAGACTAACCGGTCTAAGCTTAGGCTTAATTAAAGACCCGTTAGCATTCTAATTGGTTATTTATACCATCATTCCAGACTAGAGCCTTCCTGTAAATTGTACCTACGCTTACTTAAGTGAATACGGCTGAGTTATTAATTCTTGCTATTTAAGACAGGAGCTAGCTCAGGTAAATACTCTTAACTTAGTTTCCCTATACGGGCTTGGGATACGGTATTATGATACCTCTTGGTCGGGTATTGAATATTTAATCTTATTGTGGTTAAATTATTGAGGTAACCCGGTTTAATCTGTATTGTTTGAAATAAAAGCCTTTAGGGGTTAATGACCATGTCCCGGATATCCCTGACATCATTGTATTATAAAATGGCCACGTCTTAAGCACGGGGTGTAGGCATACACCTGACAGTTGCTTAAGTACTAACGGTATCTCACTTTCTTGTGGGCCTATACTTGTGGCGTGTCTGTTAATCTGACTCGGTTTCTACATCGGGCCCTGAACGTACAACGAACCTGTAAATCTGTATACAAGATTATAAATATAATTGTCCCAAGTATAAAAGATTGATTTTGCCTCTGTGCATTTTAATCAAATTATAAAAGATATTTTGTGCCACGTGCATTCAAATCAATTTTATTAAACCTTTTCAAAATGAGTCGGTTGAGTGTATTTAGCAGTGAAAACTGACGTATTTTCCAAAAAGGTTAAGTGACAGGTACTGAACGTAATTGGCTGGAAGCTCAGGGCGCTAATAAGGAATCTTGCAAGTTCTAGGCGTCTAATGTCTGTTGAACAAATGTTTATATTTTAAGATCCGCCTGTGGATCCTTTACTTTCCGTTGTAATACTTGGATATTACTTTATATTCGGATTGTAATATATTTATCTTTTGCTTCCGCTGTGTATCTATATAATTGTGTTGTTTGACTATTATGTTGCCAACCACGTCACGATACTCCCCACCGGGCCCACCGGTGACACGTGGAAAGTCGGGGTGTGACAGGTTGGTATCAGAGCCAGGTTGAGTGAATTAAATGCTAGCCTTTTGCGTTTAATCTCAGTTACACAGTTGCACATTCTTGAGTCTAGACAAGAACATAGGACAAATTCCAATTCGTTTCATTGTCTTTTAAATACTTCCTTAATTATTTTTCTGATTAGCCTTTGCATGGGCAAGTCATTTTTATTAGAAGTCCCGTATAGGGCAACTATATACTTGCTTAAGTTTTAAAGGAACGATTATGTTTAAAATATCACTCCTATATTATAAGATCTACCATTATAATAAAATGGCAAAATCTAAAAAGGGACAAGACCTAGCCTGGTGTCATTATTAAGACGCGGCCAAGATGGCAGTTCCTCAATTTAGATTCAGATCCTTATTAACATTCCTTTTGCAAGATCTACCATTATAATAAAATGGCAAAATCTAAAAGGACAAGACCTAGCCTCATGTCATATTAAGACTCGGCCGAGATGGTAGTTCCTCAATTTAGATTCAGATCCTTATTAACAATTTCAATTTAGAAATTGTTCTGCGTTAATTATTAAAAAGAATCTTAAAGTTAAAACCTAGCCTAAATGTCAATGCTGACATGGCCAAGATGGTAAAACCTAGCCTAAATGTCAATGCAGGCATGGCTAAGATGGTAAAACCTAGCCTAAATGTCATTGCAGACATGGCCAAGACGGTAAAACCTATCCAAAAGATTCTTAACCCAACTAAATGATCTCTGAATCATGGGTTAAATCATCAATTAAGATGATCATATTTTGACCATACGTGGTAATATAACGCCTACGGGCCTTGCTCATTTCTACATGAGCCAAAAGACAGTGGTAGCTATGACTCCCTGTCTGACAAAGGTAATGAACTATGATTCAAACCTTCATGCCTCAATTCTCTGAAATCCTGGCTAATAATTTAAAAATTGTCCTTGTGACTAGGCCTTATGTGCTAATATATATTGTTATTGTTTATAATTAGGATAAATTATAATAGAAATCCTAAATAAATGTGAGCAATAAATTAACCGAATATGGTCTCTGTTTACCATGGTTAATGAATTGCCCTAAAAGACAATTCCATAATAAACACCCCTTAGAAGGGAAGTGCCTACGGGCTATAGTTAATGTCCTCTGAGACTAAAGACAGTGGTAGCCTACAACTCCCTGTCAAGAAAAGGTAATGAACTTTGATTCAAACCTTAATGCCTTGATTCTTCGAAATCATGGCTTATAAATTAAACTTGTCTACGCGACTAGGCCATTTGTGCTATTATTAACTTGTAAATTAGGATTTATGATAAAAATCCTAAATAAAATAAATATCCTTCCTTCCCTGCCAGTATGCATTTAAAAAGAATCTTGAAGGTGAAACCTAGCCTACGCAGCCAAGATGGTGAAACCTACTCAAGGGATTCAGATCCTTGTTAACACCTAAGAACGTGTTAGCACTCCTGACAAATGTGATTCGATAAAATCACAACAGTCATCCCTATGTTGTTGTAAGAAAACTCTATCAGCGACAAGTGTTTCTCCCAACCCTTGCCAAAATCCATCACGCATGCTCGTAACATATCCTCAAGTGTCTGAATGGTTCGCTCACTCTAACCATCCGTCTGTGGGTGATAAGCAGTGCTCATATCGAGGCACGAGCCGAATGATTTGTGCATCGACTGCCACAAATATGAGATGAAACGCGTGTCACGGTCAGAAATAGATGTCGGCACCCCGTGCCTAGAAACCACCTCCTTAAGATAGACAGCAGCTAGTTGTGAGAACTTATCTGTTTCCTTGATTTCCAGAAAGTGTGCTGACTTCGTGAGACGATCAACGATTACCCAAATGGTATCGTTTCCGTTTTGAGTTCTCGGAAAACCTGTGACGAAATCCATTGCGATTTGCTCCCACTTCCACATGGGTATTTCTGGTTGTTGCAGCAACCCAAACGGCTTCTGATATTCCACTTTAAATTTCGAGCAGGTAAAACACTTATTTACATAAGTCGCGATGTGAGCTTTCATCTTCGGCCACCAATACATGACTTTGAGATCCTGATACATCTTATCCGAACCCGGATGAACAGAGTATCGAGACTAGTGCGCTTCATCCATCACAAGTTCTCTAAGATTTCCAAACAAAGGGATCCATATTCGTTCCATGCAGTAGAGAATACCATCAGATCTCTCTACCAGTCGCTTTTCCATTCCCCGTAAGTACTCAGCTTCATAGTTTTCTTCTTTCAACGCTTCAGTTTGAGCAGCACGAAACTGATCAGGTAGATTAGAATGAATAGTGAGCTGTAAAGCACGAACACTTTTGGGTTTCGATTCCTTACGACTTAGAGCGTCAGCTACAATGTTGGTCTTACCTGGATGATACTTGATTGCACAATCATAATCGTTTAAAAGTTCTACCCAGCGACGCTGTCGCATATTCAAATCCTTCTGGTCGAAAATATGCTGAAGGCTCCTGTGGTCGGTATAAATAGTGCATTTAGTATCGTACAGGTAATGCCTCGAGATTTTGAGCGCAAATACTACGGCTCCCAACTCCAAGTCGTGAGTCGTATAATTCCTATCGTGAACCTTCAACTGTCGAGAGGCATAAGCTATCACATTGTTGCGTTGTATCAGCACACAACCAAGACCCTGTATGGAAGCATCACAGTATACTACAAAGTCTTCTGTACCTTCAGGTAGAGACAAGATCGGTGCACTGCAGAGTTTCTGTTTTAGTAGCTGAAAAGCTTCCTCTTGTTTCGTTCCCCACGAGTATACAACGCCTTTCTGTGTCAATGAAGTAAGAGGTTAGGCGATCTTCGAGAAATCCTTGATAAATCTCCGATAATACCCAGTGAGACCAAGAAATTGTCGCACCTCCGAAGGAGTCTTCGGTGCCGCCCAACTCTTGATAGCATCAACCTTAGTAGGATCCACGTGTATTCCTGATTCATTCACTTTGTGTCCAAGGAAGTGTACCTCTCGAATCCAGAAGTCACACTTAGAAAACTTCGCATAGAGTTGCTCCTTCCTCAGGAGTTCCAAAATGAGACGCAGGTGCCGCTTGTGATCTTCCTTGCTCTTCGAGTAGATCAAAATGTCGTCGATGAATACTATAACGAAATCGTCGAGATACGCTTTGCATACACGGTTCATGAGATCCATGAAGACCGCTGGCCCGTTCGTCAATCCAAACGGCATAACTAAAA
Source organism: Helianthus tuberosus (assembly GCA_030545235.1). Lineage (NCBI taxonomy): Eukaryota > Viridiplantae > Streptophyta > Magnoliopsida > Asterales > Asteraceae > Helianthus > Helianthus tuberosus. The sequence continues at coordinate 147,717,120 of CM060416.1, read as the reverse complement.
ACTCATAGTGCCCATAACGCGTACGAAAAGCCGTTTTAGGAACATACTCCTCTCGGACTCTCATCTTGTGATAGCCCGATCTTAAGTCGATCTTCGAATAAAAACTTGACCCTTGCAACTGGTCAAACAAGTCGTCGATGCGTGGCAATGGATAATGGTTCTTGATAGTCACCTAGTTGAGTTCCCGGTAATCAATACACATGCGAAAGGACCCGTCTTTCTTCTTTACGAACAGAACTGGGGCTCCCCAAGGCGAAGAACTGGGTCGAATAAAGCCTCTGTCCAATAACTCTTGCAGCTGGTTAGACAGCTCCTGCAACTCTCCAGGTGCTAAACGATAGGGAGCACGAGCAATTGGGGCCGCTCCAGGCGCAAGGTCAATCTGAAATTCCACTTGGCTGTCACACCCCGATATTTCCACATATTACCGGTGGGGAGTATCGTGACGTAGTTTATCTCATCATAGTCAATTTATCACAGTTTAATGCACAGCGGAAGTCAGAGGATAATAACATTACAAACCGACTGAAAGTTATATCAATTATTACAAAATGGTTGCAAAGGGATCCACAGGCGGATCAAGGATAAAAGAAACATTGTTCAACATATTTTTAAACATCTAAGCTTGCAAGACTCTTTATTGATGCTAGGAGTAGCCAGTCCATTTCGCTTAGTACCTGCACTTAACCTTTTTTAAAAATACATCAGTTTTCAATGGTAAATACAATTAACAGACTCGTTTTGAAAATATTTAAGAAAATTGATTTAAATGCACAAGGCACAAATAATCTTGTATAACTTGGGATAATTATTTAAAATAATCTTGTAAAAGAATTATATATTTGTTATACGTTCAGTAGCCCGGGTTGAATACCGGGTTAAAGATTAATAGACACACCACATAATATAACCTACGACGAGTTATTCTCGAACAAGCAGGTATATCATTTTACATACGCACCGGCAGGTGTATGCCTACACCCCGTGCTTAAGTCGTGGCCATTTCAATGAATGAGCCGAGGATATCCAGGACATGGTCATTAACCCCCAAAGGCTTAAAACAAGCAAAACAGTTTAAACGGGTTATCTCAATGATTTAACCTTCATATGATTAAAGATTCAATACCCGACCAAGCGGTATTATTAAATACCGTACCACAAGCCCGTATAAGGGAAAATAAGTTAAAAGTATTTACCTGAGCAAAATATACAATTTATCTCAGCCGTATACAATCAGCAAGTGCAAATATCTTTTACTGGGCTCCTAAATCTGGAACGAAGGTTTTAATAACCTATTAGATTCCTAACGGGTCTTACTTAAGTTTAAACTTAGACCGGTTAGTTTTAAGAAAGTTATACGGTTCAAAACGCAAGATTAAGCGAAGACCGGATTAGAATGTGATTTAGGCCCGAAAATTTTGAAGACTTGTATAATATGGGCAAATTAAACACATTCTGGATTTTGAGCTAAAATTGATAAGGGTTGACCCGTTTCGGTCAATTTATGCAAACTAGTCACATAAACCGTACCGAACGCGAAAAATGCATAACGGGTAACCAAATGAGTCATGTACAGGTTTCTCAAGTTAATATGCCTTAAATATGTTGTGATATCAGTAGGATACCTTCCATTATGCCCAAAACGAATTTAAAATCAATTTATGCCCCGTAGGGGTATTTTGGTCATTTTAAAGGTTATAAAAGAGATTAAATATTAATCTGAGTTTCTGGTCTAAAATGATCAGTAAAAATATTTATTTTTGTAAGTCATATCAGTAGGGTATTACATATATGTGAAATTTATCATTTATAGCCAAACAATGCGCCGTAGGGGCATTTTGGTCATTTCACATAAGCTTTAAAGGTTAAATTTGGAAATCTGAGTTCAAAACTTTTTCTTACTGTTATAGTATAGAAATTTACTTAAAACATCAGTAGGTATTAAGTCTTATATGTCAAAAATGGTTTTAACCCATACTATGCGTTTATAACGCGTAAAAAGTCGGTTTTAGGCGATTTTCGGGTTGTATAAGGAAAGCTGAGATTTTCATCAGTCCAAAGGGTTAAATATTTTATTTATCATATAAAATCAGTAGCAAAAAGTTTGGTATCAAAATGTTATGTAAAACTCATTTTATTAGCAAAAAGGTATAACCGACAATTACCGAATCAAAGCAAGAACCCTATGCCATGATCAGTTTAAAAATAAATAAAAATCTTCAAAAATCCAAAAATATTATATTACATCAGTGGGTAAAAATTTTGGTGTCGAAATTTGGGTTTAAATAGGCTTTATGCTAATAATGTCGTTTAATTAATAAAAAGCTTTCAAATTACGATATTGAGCATAACTCCTAATTTAGACCTCAAACTGATGTCAAATTTTTAGGACATGTTTATAAATCAGTAATAAAGGTTTTTGTCCTCTCACATTTTCAAAAATCTCGTTTTAATATCAAAAGGGCATAATGGTCAACATTTAAGCAATTAACGGAAACATGCAAATGAATCGGATTAATTAGGAACCAAGTTGTATAACCTCATAGGGTTATACTAACCTATAACCTGGTCCTAATGGAACTTTAAAGCATATCTAAACTAAGCTAAATCGGGTCAGAACTGAAAGTCAAAGCAAAAGTCTACTTTTGCGACTTTCGGTTCCGAACCGAGCCTAAACTCAAAATTGTCGGGTTGAACATGCTTAGACATGTTCTTACATTAATTACCAAGTTATAAAAGTGTTAAAACAGGTTTCATAACTTCTACATTATTAGTTATGAGTTTATTTGCAAAATAGCTTTCTGTTGACTTTTTAATATTAAGTTTGACCCGAAAATTGACCTAGTCAGAGTGGAAATCAGAGGTGCCCTTTTAAGGGTTTATTACCCACATAATTACCAACTCATAGCCACTTTCAATTCGAAAAATGACTGGACCATTAGTGATTTGTCATTAAGTCAAAGCTTAATTACGACGGCTTTGACTTTTGGTCATTAGACTACTAAAACATGAACTAGGAGGGCTAAGAATGCTTACAAAGGCTCTTAGCACGAATTAGAAGCTGAGGGAAACTTGCTTGAAGTCCAGAGAGCTTATATAGGATTATATTTTGAATTGTAGCAAACAATCAAGAGCTTATATAGGACATTAAAACTCACAAGATCCTTCCACATAACTCTACAACTGATCTCTGATGAATTCCAGGTGTCCCTATGCATGAAAAACCGTTGGCTGAGCTCCTGGATTCGAAAAATGGCATGCAAAGGCGGTGTAACCTAAAGAACCTGCAGCTGTGCAGTGTTTTCTGCATCTGGCAGTTCTACGTGGCCCGCGTAAGAACTGCCTTGATGCTTACGCGGCCCGCGCCAAGACCATATCCGGTCACCAAGTTTCAGCTAATTGCAATTTCAGTCCCTGGCCCCTCTAAACTTGTTTTAACTTTCGTTTATTGCACTTTTAACCCCCAAACTTGACTTTTAAGGGCCTTGAGTCTTTAAACATTTATCCATAAGCCTTCGGTTAGTTACGAGGTCACCCAAATGATCTTGAAACGCAATATTAACGCAATTAACCCTTATTACTCGGAATTTACACTTTGTTTATTTATATGCGTCGAAACTCCACGAATTTAATATCCGTTATTCTTGGGATCAAAATAAATTATCACAATGTTTTTTTTTTTGGAATCGTTAAAAGGTCATTCATAGGTTACTTTCAACATGTTGACACTTTTAACCCCTATGTTTCATAAGATCCTTATTTTAAGCACAACGACTTCCATTGTTCGACAATTTATTCGTTAAAGAATACGAACGTCGTGTGAGGTCAATCTAAGGCACAAGAATGGCATGTTGACACTTTGGATCCCTTTATTAACATATATACATTGTTTAACAATTTTAGTCCTCCAGAACTAATTCCTTACACGTTTAAAGTCCATGACACGTGTATTCATAATATTGGTCGTGATTTTACGAGGTGTTACATCCTTACTGAAATAAATGAGGGTACTTCTGCTTCATTGTGGATTCAACCTCCCACGTGTATTCGGGACCTCTACGGGCATCCCACTTAACCTTCACAATCGGTACGTGTTTCTTTCGAAGTTTCTTAACCTGTCGATCTTCAATCGACAAAGGTTTTTCAACAAATTTTAAGCTCTTATCTATATGCACATCGTTATGTGACATGGCTAGCGATTCATCGGCTAGACACTTCTTCAGATTGTAGATGTGGAACACATTATGAATTCCACTGAGCTCTTCAGGCAGGTTTAACTTGTAAGCCACTGTTCCGACACATTCGATGATCTCGAATGGTCCTATGTATCTTGGGCTTAACTTGCCTTTCTTGCCAAATCGCATTACCCCTTTCCAGGGTGATACCTTAAGTTGAACTTTATCACCTACCTCGAATTTTAGAGGTTTACGCCTTTATCACCTATCCCTTGCGGCCTTGAGACGATCACGTATCTGTACAATCTTATATGTCGTCTCCAGGACTATATCAGGTCCTGTTAGTTCGACATCTCCAACTTCCGCCCAACAAACGGGTGTCCTGCACTTTCTTCCATACAAAGCTTCAAAAGGTGCAGCTTGAATACTCGAATGATAACTATTATTGTATGAAAGTTCAATCAACGGAAGGTGATCATCCCAACTTCCACCTAAATCAATAACGTAAGCTCTTAACATATCCTCCAGAGTTTGAATTGTACGCTCGCTCTGACCATCCGTCTGAGGATGATATGCAGTGCTGAAGTTTAATCGAGTGCCTAGGGATTGCTAAAAGCTTTTCCAAAGATGTGATGTATATCTCATATCCCTATCAGAGATAATAGACACTGGCACTCCATGGAGAGATACAATCTCATCCACGTACAACTGAGCTATCTTATCTGAGCTGTGTGTTTCTTTAATAGGTAGGAAGTGGGCTGACTTGGTTAATCTGTCCACTATAACCCAAATAGTATCATTCCCTCGCTTTGTCTTTGGTAACTTAGTAAGGAAATACATAGTTACCATTTCCCACTTCCAGGTGGGAAGTTCAGGCTGTTGCAGCAAATCTGACGGCTTCTGGTGTTCGGCTTTAACCTGAGCACATGTCAGACATTTGGCCACATAAGTGGCTATAGACTTCTTCAAGCCTATCCACCAATAATTTGCCTTCAAATCCTGGTACATTTTATCACTGCCAGGATGAACCGAGTACTTGGAACTATGGGCTTCTTGAAGGATCACTTCCCTAAGTCCTCCATAGATTGGAACCCATATTCGTCCATTCAATCTTAGGATTCCATCCTTGCCATATGACAACTGTTCAGCAGTTACGCCCAACTTTTCATTCGGATAGTTAGCTTCTAGAACAGCTTCCTTCTGAGCGGCTAACAATCTTTCATTCAGACTGTTCTTCAATTCGATGCTCTTGGCATTGATTCTAATGGGCTTAACCCTTTCCTTTCTGCTTAAATCATCAGCGACTACATTTGCCTTGCTTGGATGGTATCGGATTTCACAATCATAATCATTCAGTGTCTCCATCCATCGACGCTGTCTCATGTTCAGATCCTTCTGATTAAACAGGTGCTGAAGACTCTTGTGATCAGAATAGATCACACACTTGGTACCATACAAATAATGCCTCCAAAGTTTTAGTGCAAACACAACGGCACCCAACTCCAAATCGTGGGTGGTGTAATTCTTCTCGTGCACTTTTAATTGTCGGGAAGCATATGCAATAACTTTTCCCTTCTGCATAAGCACACATCCCATGCCTGGCAATGTCAACACAGGTGCATTGCTTAATTTCTGTTTGAGAACATCAAAGGATTCTTGTTGCTTAGGACCCCAATCAAACTTGATATTCTTGCGAGTCAATGAAGTTAGGGGTGCAACAATCCTTGAGAAATTTTCAATAAAACGCCTATAATATCCTGCCAGACCCAAGAAGCTGCGAATCTCTGTAGGCGTCTTCGGTTCTTGCCAATTCATGATGGCTTCAATCTTAGCGGGATCCACCTGGATACCATGCTCGCTAACCATATGTCCAAGAAATTGGACTTCACGAAGCCAAAACTCACATTTTGAAAACTTGGCGTAGAGCTTCTCTTGCTGAAGAAGTGTAAGGATACAACGCAGGTGCTTCTCATGATCAGCCTGATTCTTTGAGTAAATAAGGATGTCATTAATAAAGACAATGACAAACTTGTCCAAGTAGGGCTTGCAAACGCGATTCATGAGGTCCATGAATGCTGCTGGTGCATTAGTGAGCCCAAACGACATCACCAAGAACTCGTAATGACCATAACGAGTTCTAAATGCAGTCTTGTGCACATCTTCATCTCTAACCTTCAATTGATGGTAACCTGACCTTAAATCAATCTTAGAGAAGTAACTCGCTCCTTGCAATTGATCGAATAGATCGTCGATCCTGGGCAATGGATATTTGTTCTTAATTGTAACCTTGTTTAGCTCGCGATAATCGATGCATAGACGCATCGAGCCATCCTTCTTCTTCACAAACAGAATCGGCACTCCCCAAGGAGATGAGCTAGGTCTGATAAATCATTTTGCCAATAAATCATCTAACTGAGTCCTTAATTCCTTCATCTCAGTTGGTGCTAACCTGTAAGGTGCTCTTGCAACAGGTCCAGCTCCAGGAATGATGTCGATTCTGAACTCCACTTGCCTATCTGGGGGTAAACCAGGTAGTTCTTCAGGGAATACATCAGGGTATTCAGAAATGATCAGGATGTCTTCAATCTTGGGCTTTGGTTCATCAATTGTCACTTGTGCCATATAAATGACACAACCTTTCTTCATACACCTTGATGCCTTAAGCATAGACACTTGCTTAGGCAACCCATACCGAGTGTCTCCCTGAATTGTCAACGGCTCACCATAAGGTGTTTTAATAACCATTTGCTTCTTATCACAAACGATCTGAGCTTGGTTATGAGATAACCAGTCCATGCCTATTACTATGTCGAAACCAGCTAATTTCAAAGGAAGCAAAGATAAGGGAAAATAGTGGTTCCTAATGGATATAAAACATCCATCTAACACGGTTGAAGCAGTTTCTATGGTACCATCGGCCAATTCTACTTCATATTTCATGCTTAGGGTTTTAACAGGCAGATTTAATAACTTACAAAACTTATTATCTACAAATGACTTATCTGCGCCCGAATCAAATAATACCCTTGCATAAACATCATTGATAAGGAAGGTACCTATTATCACGTTGTCATTCTGAATGGCTTCCTGAGCATTCATTTGAAAGACCCGAGCATTGGTCTTCTTACCCTCTTCAGGTTTCTTTGCATACTTTGGGCAGTTGGACTTGATATGCCCCTTCTCGTTACAGTTGTAACAAGTCGCATCCTTAATCTTCTTACAATCCAACGTTTTATGCTCACTAGATTTACAGATCCCACAAGCTCTTGGCTGCGATTGGGACTTTGATTCATACCTGCACTTTCCCAGGTGGCGCTTCTTGCAGGTCTTGCATTTGGGCTTCTCACCCGACTGTTGGTCATCCTTCTTGAACCCTGAACTCTTCGTGTGATCAGAGTTTCCCTTATGCTTCTTATCTGAACGGTGTGAGTTATCATCCTCACGTTTCCTCTTCCCCGTGTCAGAATTCCTAAATGATCTTTGCCTGACCGCATCAAGGGTAAGAGATAATGACGAATCAGCTACCGACCTAAAGGTAGTAGGTCTTGATGCTTTCACACTAGCTTTAATCTCCGGGGCTAAACCCCCAATGAAACGGGCTATACGCTTTGGTTCCGGTATCACCAAGTAAGGAACCAGTCGAGACATGGTGTTAAAACTTGTGAGATATGCCTGACAGTCTAAGTTCTTCATAACCAATGTCAGAAAGTCAGTCTCGATCTTCTCAACTTCATGTTGGGGACATAAATTCTCTTTGATCAAAGCAACAAACCGAGCCCATGTTAAGTTGTATAATGGAATCTTTCCAGTAGCTTGGATCACGGACCTCCACCAAGCTAGGGCTTCTCCCTTGAATGACTGTGAAACATACTTCACAATATCTTTTTTGGCACATCCACTAATATCGACCACCGTATCCATCTCGTCTAGTCATGTCATACAATCAATGGTGCCTTTTTCCCCAGTGAAATCCCTGGGCTTACAAGAGACAAAATACTTATATGAACAGGTCTTTGTACGTGGCTCTTGATCGAATACAATCTTCTTAGACGGGATACTGTGCTGATTTGATGAGTGTTGGGCATCATCTGATGGAGAGTGTGAAACACGGGTATTTAAGTGTTTATTCTATGTGGTTTAGCTTGATTTACATAACTATATGCTTGGAATTGGTTATTTGAGAGTGTTTGTATGTTTACAGGTAAAACGCGTAATATGGTGAGGTTTAGAGACGGAGTGGAACATCCGAAGTTGATAAACAAGGTGAACGACGATGTGCGGGTCGATAAATAGTTTGCATATATAACAATAAATAATCACATGGATTTTATCAATGCACACAAAAGGAAACAGAGGCATGTAGTTGAGGTCTACGGATTGGTAACAAGGCTTACGGTTGGTGTGTGCATGGCTACACAAAAAAGTAACAGAAACAATCACTTGGGGTTTACGGAATTATGCATGGGACTTACGGCTGGGTGTTATGACAGCAATCATTATTAATTGGGCTCCCAAATCGGCCTAATATGATCATTATCCACTATCGCCTTTTGGAACAGCATCTTGATCCATGAATATTGGCAGCCACCATCCATCAATTATTGGGGCAACTTTAATTATTATTGACTTTTGGGCTCTAAATAAAAACATCATCATCATCGAATTAGTGGGATGCACATGTGGTTTTTGTGGAACAAATTTAAGGTTTTAAAAAACCTACTTCGTGGGCTTCATATGGCACGAGATATTGGCAGCCCATTATCCACGAAAGTCAGCAGCTTGATTACTTTTTGTGCTCTCATTATCACAATCGAATTTTTTTTTTGGGGGGGGGGGGGGGGGGGGGGCAGCCATACACCACTTTTGATCGCTAATCATTCATCATTCAACATCATTAATCCACCATCAACGAAGTCGATCATGTCTTCATCAATTTCTTACCAAGCTATTGAAGATCAAGTCATGATCATGAGTGGCTAGTTCTCCCGTGACCTTCTCCGGGACTAGGGTTTACGTTTGAACATTGGGTTTGCTTATGTTTACAACTTTTTGGATTGAAAACTGATTAATCTTTCGGTTAGTCATTTTTATTGTTTCTTGTTTAGATTAAACAATATTTGAGTATCGTAAATGTTCTTGTTCATCAATTATTTGGTTATTTCATCAACAATTGGGATTAAGTTCTAAGTTGTCATTGAGTTTAACCTTTAATCATTGAATCTGTTAATGTTTATGAAATCTGAAATTGGTAATTAATTGGATTACTATTCATTTGCATCAATCTTTCGGTTTCGATCGTGGATCATTGCAATCAAATATATTATCCGTTAATTATTTATCAAAATAAGATTTAAAATCATGTCTATGTGATTTCCAACTAGTCATAACTAAGTAACCCAATTTTCTGCATAACCTGAAACCCGGAGATTGGTCCTTTTCTCATAATTGTTCACAACTTCAATTTACATTCGTTTTCATAATTATTCTCACAAACTGCAAAAAGCAATTAGTTTAGACATAGATGTTAATTAAAACAACGAGCTTTTATACTTTCCACTGATTCCCCGTGGATTCGACACCCTAGTTGCCCTTTACTAGTAAAAGGTGAATAGGACACTATTACTTTATTTTTGACCGACCTTACGACATCGATCAAAATGGCGCCGTTGCCGGGGAATCGATGTGCTTAGTGTTTAGTAAGTTGTTTTTCTTAAAAAAAAAACTTAGAAAAACCAAAAATCCAAAAATATTTCTTTTAGTCTCTAGTTTTTTTTTATGTTAGTTTTCTACGCGGGTATTTTAGTTTGTTTGTGTAGGAAGTGAAATCTGTGGATCATGGATAGAGCTCATCAGTCATGCCCTTGTTGTGGGAAAATTCACATACATGAAGATTGCCTAGTGTTTTGGACAGACCCAGTGTTTTCGAAAGAAAAATTGATGTCTGGGTACAGGGCACCTTCATATCAGGGACACTATCTGTCAAATGTCAACCACACGTATGAGCAAAATTTGGATTATGATGATTACGAATCCGAGGTGGTGCCCTTCTCTAGATAACAAGAAGATTATAATGGTCGTCACCATGACTACTCTGAGTCAACATACAATCTATACTATATTATAATGCATGAGGCAAGGGCATTTTAAGATACCCAAAAAATAAGAACTTCCCCCCCCCCCCCCTTACTTATAGAAAGACCCCTAAAAAGAGGGTAGTTTGGTCTTTTAAACACTATTTATTTTTTAGGCCCTAAACTTATTACACTTAAATCCCTAAGGTTTTATCTAAATTATAGATAATTAGTTACAATTCACCCCTCCATAACAAACTTATAATTTTTTTACTTATTCTTGACATATCTTATAAACTATAATGTTTAAAAAAAATCCAAAGAAAGCATATGACGACCTACACATTTTTGTCGACGTTTCGTTAGTTGTCTTGTTCAATATCGACGCATTGATTAAAATATACAAGTAGTTAATGCTTTAATGTACAAGTGATTTAAGAAAATAACAACAAATAATCTTTTTTCGTACATAATGTGTAGATAAAAATAGCCACCCGTTTGACAACTTTCTTACTTTCTACTCTATCAGTCCCCAAAGATGTAAAAGATGTAATGTTAGCACATGGTTCAATTAAAAATATGATTAATTGAGTACAGAACATGCTTGGAACACAATCGAATGTCTAAAAATGTTAGACACTGATCGAATACAGAATACACAAAATGTGATTAATTGAGTACAGAACATGCTTCGAAGTAATGATTCCTGTAGAGCAAAAGTCATTGTTACAACCTAAAATACTAGCGAGGGATATTGCTTCCACGCATGTTCCGGCATCAACTTAGCCAGTAGTTCCACATATACGCCTTTCAACACTGTACAAAAAACATGTGGAACACAATCAACTTTACAAATTCAAAGATGTAAAAGATGTAATGTTAGCACATGGTTCAATTAAAAATGTGATTAATTGAGTACAGAACTTGCTTGGAACACAATCGAATGTATTAAAATGTACATTGATCGAATACAGAATACACAAAATGTGATTAATTGAGTACAAAACATGCTTCGAAGTAATGATTCCTGTAGAGCAAAAGTCAGTGTTACAACCTAAAGTCCGAGCGAGGGATATTGCTTCCACGCATGTTCCGGCATCAACTTAGCCAGTAGTTCCGCAGATACGCCTTTCAGCACTATACAAAAAACATGTGGAACACAATCAACTTTACAAATTCGAAGTAACGACTGACATAAATAACATATGTAAAATATAAAACTGACATATTGAGTGACCGTTTTTACCCGTTACACTATAGTGCGCTCATATGAGATCCTGTTCACAAGCTCCAATCGCAGCCCATCACTCTCCTTGAAACTCTTATGCCCAACTACCAAAACTTGAACTCCTAAGCCCATCTAGCCCATGCGTTTAGCCCAACTCACATACAACTAGAACAATTTTACGAGAACAATAAAAAATAACATATCTATACTATATTATAATGCATGAGGGAGGGACATTTTAAGATACCCAAAAAATAAGAACTTTTCCCCCTCTTTATTTATAGAAAGACCCCTAAAATGAGCGTAGTTTGGCCTTTTAAACATTATTTATTTTTTAGCCCCTAAAATTATTACACTTAAATCCCTAAGGTTTTAACAAAATTATAGATAATTAGTTACAATTCACCCTTTCATAACAAACTTATAATTTTTTACTTATCTTGACATATCTTATAAACTATACTGTTTAAAAAATCCAAAGATAGCATGACGACCTACACATTTTTGTCGACGTTTCGGTAGTTGTCTTGTTCAATATCGACACACGGATTAAAAGGTACAAGTCGATTATGCGTTAATGTACAAGTAATTAATACTTGTGATCTAATGTGCCTAATCTATAAAAATGGGCTTCGTCTATGCAAACAAAAACAAAAGAAATTAAAAGTACCGTAACATAAAATGAAGATATTATGTGTCACATTTTATTTTATTATATCTTATAAAAACTTAAAACTAACCACAACAAACTTCCTAAATAAAGGGGTGGCAAATCTAACATTAAACCCTAATTCACTTCTATAGTTACTACTATAAATATAGCAGGACACTCCTATATCTATTGCTAAACAAAGTTAAAAAAAATGAATCCAGTTCTGAATTCAATTGTTGCGAAATGTCAGTTTTGTTATATCGCAACAGTGAATATTTTTTTTCTTTTATTTACTTTTATGTGAATGTTAACTTATTTGATTTTTCAGATTCAGTTGCATGATGAACATGCCAATTTAAACAACACATTTGTCGAACAAGCTTCTAAGGTATTGATTTTGCTGGTTTTAAGTATTATTTTTGCGTATATCTTTCATATTAACATGTTCGTTATGTCATTATATGTGTGTTTTATTGCAGGATGATGGTGATAAAAGCATTGATATTATTTTTTATGGTGCAATGTTTAGTCCATACAAGTCTAATCTTCAATGTGAATTTAGTGAAGATGTAATTTTAAGGTTTATTTAATCTTTTTTTAACTTTTGTATTCAGTTTTTGTCATTTATAGGGATCGGAAGTTTGAGACTCAAAGTAAGAGATCCAAGAGACTCTCTTAATGGAAATGGAGTGAGGTTATTAATTTAGACGATTATGAGGACAATGACAAAGAAGAGGAATTAGAAGATACTGTCGATTCAAGCACAAACCAGAAAACACGATTAAAAATACGTCGAGTGTCAATTCAGAAACGGACAGATTTTCTGCAGTCTAATATGAAATCTATCAAGTGTTTTTATATATATATATTTTCATTTTCAGTTGTTATGTTTGACCTAGACGTATGAATAAAGTTTAATATATGTTTGAACTTTATCTTTGGTGTTACTATAATGCAGTTATTAACCATATTAATAAAGTTCTAAATAAAGTTAATATCCTAAATTTATAAGTCAACTAAACTTATATAAGTTAATATCCTAAAGTTGCAATAAATAGATATTGCAATTAAATATAGTAAAGCTGAAACTATAAATATTGTAGTTATTCTTGGATATTAATCTAATAATTTGCATTTTTTAATTAAAAAGTAATAAAGTAATAAACTTTAAAGCTAAACTAAAAAACTGAACTTATTATGATATAAAGTTAATAAAAAATAATTATTTTATAGACATTTTTATAACAAGTAATATAAATAAAATACTTCAGAAATTTACAATCTTTCCTAGATAAATTCTAAACTGGGTTGCAAATTTTTAGGAATTATAATTCAACTATATTGTTATAGATAATATTAGTCAGTTCTAAAATAATTATTTACCAACTTGACTAGATACATAGTAGTAGATTGGGTAGCATATTTTTAGGGATTATTAGTTAAAAGTAGACTCATATAGATAAGATTAGTTAGGAACTAAAAATTTGAACTTAGTATGATATAAAGTTAATACAGATATAAACTCTTATCATCCTATTTTTTATAAAAACAGTTATTGAAATCTTATAAAAATATAAATTTTTTATATTTGTAAAAAAACCGAAATTTTACAATTTAAGTTAAAGCTCTAAAACGTACTTACAAGTCAAATACTATTTTTTTTATTTTTATTAAAACAAAAATTTTAAACTTAAAGTTTATTGGATGGGTACTATGTGGATATTTAGAAAAAGTTATGAACTTTAAAGAATAAAATTATACTTTATAATTTAACCAATAAAATAAACAAACTTTAAAATTATAACAACTTATCTTTTATTTTTTGTCTTTTGATTATTAATTTTTATACAAAAAAAAACGATATTTTTTGTCTTTTGATTATTAATTTTTATAAAAGAACAAAACTTTTACATATATGTAAACTTATGATATATATCCACCACAATAATATTATCATACATATTATACGAATAAGAAAACTACCAGAAACGAGTGTCGCAATGCAAAGTGTCGCCCCCGCCGCATCGCGCGGGCACCCTGCTAGTGATTTTAATATGCGTAATCAATGGTGTAATCATGGTAATTACCAAGGGAGTTTAGATCAACCACACCAAAGTCAAAATGATTGTCAAGGTAAACACCAAAATTCTAAAGTTGATGAAATCATGGATATTATGCTGGAGGTGGCACAAGAGAGCAGGTTGAGAACTGAGGCTATGGTTCAACGATCGAATCGAATAGACGAACAAATTGCAACATTGAAGGCTGTGAAGGAGAATACCACATTCATTCCTGCATTTGTTGAAGAAACACAAGAAATACATGTTTTAGTTGATGAATATGAAGAAGAGGTTGAAAGTGTTCCTGAACTTGAAGTTATATGTTTAAACCCACATGAAGACTTAGCACCTACTAAAGAACTAGAGACTGATGTAGTCCAAGTTTATCCCGAACCGCAACATATTTTGATTACTCCAACTAACAAAGTTGGGGATGATGGCTCGAGTGGGAATAAGAGAAAGGTGAGTAGAGACGACTTCGGACAAGGGATATTGAAGTGGCTATACAATGATCCAACAGATGTACTCATGACAGGAAAGAGGGTGAAGGCTCGACATGTCAATTATCAAACACACCGTGGAAATTCGGTAGGCAAATGTGGATTTCACTGGTTCCGTACTGATTCAACAAATGTTGTTGGCACAAGAGAGCAGCTAGGAATTTGGAATGCCAATTACCGAGCATATGCAGGAAACTCGGTAGGTAAATGTTCAACTCGACCACCATAAGGGTATATCAGGTACGGTCTGGCTGAAGACCTATAAACTTAGTGCTCTCGGGAGGCAGCCCGAGGATGTAGAGTAGTGTATATTTGTTTTGTTTTCGCGTGAGCACTTTTGCAGGTTATCAGGTTATTAATCTCTACGGATGCAAGGGTCCAAGTGTGAGGATGTTTGGTGAACTCCCAATACGTTCTAGTTGCAATGGCGGACAATGCACGAATTAGAGTTTAGTCAGAGCTGTCCATACTCAATCTCCATTTGGATGGGGATGATCTGAACACTAATTGTAGAGATTGACCCGAGTACTTGTTGGACACGACCGCGAATGAAATGCTATACGGTCGTGGTGGAACAGGGCGCATGAGGATTCTACATTTTAAACCAGGGGAGTCTGTTCCACTTTTATTATCGCACTTTTTATTAAATTTTTTTTTATTTGTGTTCTTGGTGGTGTTAAACTATGTTGTGTTTAAGGAATGTGTTTTTGCTTATTGTGTTAGGAATGGTCGCTCATGAGGTTTGTTAGTAGGCATTCCCGGGTTTTGTTTTTAAAGCACTATACATTGGGGACAATGTCGCCCAAGTGTGGGGATATGGAAACCCGGGAAGGGAAAGGTTTGGGACAAGAGTTTGAAAGAGGTTGAAAAATGATTGAAAACGATGAAAACTGAGAAAAATTGAAAATTTTGAAAATTTTAAAGAATTTCATCGCCTTAAGTGAACTAAATGGATATGAAAACCGAACGTTTCAGTCACTAATGGGTTCCTTGCTGGTAGTAAACTAACATAGTCCCTTGTCATGGTCATTCCTTTAAGTTTCATGAGAGTAGGTCCGACAGGCGTGTTTTTAGGATAAAAGAATTGAAAAGAGATGTTTATTTAGGGGTAACATGCTTTAGATTGCATATGCTACATGTCGGCAGCCTTTTTATCCTTTCTTGGTGAGAATTTTGAGCCTGTAGAATGATAAAATGATTTACATTATGACTTCATTTGATGAGAGCAGGCCGCATGCTATTCTGTGTTAGAACTTGAATGATTTGATACATGCTGAGACTGTGGTTTAATATGTGCACGTAAATGATAAAGGCATTAGGATATCCCTTACATCTGTTTGTTTGTTCTTTGTTTACCTAGTTATCACCCTTAGTAGCCCTCTTGAGCCTATTTACCGTTCGTTTGTCCACCCAATGTGAGTTGTTTGATACCGACCGTGAACAACAAGTATTGAATAATTGAAAGATAAAAAAAAAAGAGAAAAAGAAAGAAAAAGAAAAAGATCAAAAATAAATGCGTTGTGAATATTGTTTATGTTCTTGGGTAGAAACCAACCCACAAGTATGTTATGTTTGCAAATAAAGTTGTCGAGGTTGGTCGTTTGTTTGTTCGCCACGAAAAAGAAAAAAAAATATAAGCCAAAAATCTTCCTACCTTTAGCCTAAGCCAAAAACTGAAAGTCCTTTTGATATGTGTCGTGTTATATGATACAGTGGAGGCATGATTGTTATACAAGCATATGATTACAGAATTTCATGAATGGTTTTGAGTGTTATACATACTAGCACATTACACGCTAGTTCAGTTTTTAAACCGAGAGGAGAGTTTATTGTGAGGGGCGTGTAGCATGAGTTATAATCATAAGCATGCTAGTTTTGAATAGACAAGTCTTAAACTTTATAAATTGCATCAATTGCTTGTCGGACTGTCAATCTTTATTGTGTTAGTCTATGGAACGGGTATGACTTGGGACTTAAATTGTTACATCGGTATAGGGGTTTAGAGGTGTTGTCACCATGGTGAGTAGTTCCGTAACGGTTTGCTTGAGGACAATCAAATGTAAGTGTGGAGATGTGATGGAGAGTGTGAAACACGGGTATTTAAGTGTTTATTCTATGTGGTTTAGCTTGATTTACATAAGTATATGCTTGGAATTGGTTATTTGCGAGTGTTTGTATGTTTACAGGTAAAACGCGTAATATGGCGAGGTTTAGAGACGGAGTGGAACGTCCGAAGTTGATAAACAAGGTGAACGACGATGTGCGGGTCGATAAATAGTTTGAATATATAACAATAAATAATCACATGGATTTTATCAATGCACACAAAAGGAAACAGAGGCATGTAGTTGAGGTCTACGGATTGGTAACAAGGCTTACGGTTGGTGTGTGCATGGCTACACAAAAAAAGTAACAGAAACACTCACTTGGGGTTTACGGAATTATGCATGGGACTTACGGCTAGAGGTGCACAAACCGGTTAATTTTAATAACCGGACCGGTTATACCGGTTAATTTGACTTTTTGACTTTAACCGGTTAATGCTTTAACCGGTTATTACTTTAACCGGTTATTTTATTAACTGGTCCGGTTAATTACTTTAACCAGTCCGGTTAATTAACCGGTTATTTTCGGTTAAAAACCGGTTTTTTTGTCTTTTTTTTGAATTTTTCGGTTATTTTTTCGGTTAACCGGTCTATCGGTTAAAAAACCGGTTTAAAAAAACCGGTTAATAACCGGTTATTATACTAAAAACTTGTAACCGGTTACTAACCTACGGTTAAAAATAACCACTAACCGGTTATTCCTAAATCAGTTATTAACCGGTTACGGTTTCGGTTAATAACCGGTTACGGTTAATTAACCAGTTATTTTGAACACCTCTACTTACGGCTGGGAGTTGTGACAACAATCATTATTAATTGGGCTCCCAAATCTGCCCAATATGATCATTATCCACTATCGCCTTTTGGAACAGCATCTTGATCCACAAATATTGGCAGCCACCATCCATCAATTATTATCAATTATTGGGGCAATTTTAATTATTATTGACTTTTGGGCTCTAAATAAAAACATCATCATCATCGAATTAGTGGGCTGCACATGTGGTTTTTGTGGAACAAATTTAAAGTTTTAAAAAACCTACTTCGTGGGCTTCATATGGCATGAGATATTGGCAGCCCATTATCCACGAAAGTCAGCAGCTTGATTACTTTTTGTGCTCTCATTATCACAATAGAATTTGGGGGGGGGGGGGGGGGGGGGGGGGGGGGGGGGGCAGCCCTACACCACTTTTGATCGCTAATCATTCATCATTCAACATCATTAATCCACCATCAACGAAGTCGATCATGTCTTCATCAATTTCTTACCAAGCTATTGAAGATCAAGTCATGATCATGAGTAGGGATGAGCTCGGTACCGTCCGGTACCGAAAGAATCGGTACCGAAAATCCTCAAAAGTGGGTACCGGTACCGAATATACCCGGTTCGGTACGGTTCGGTACCGGTACGGTACCGGTATTTGAGGGTAAAAACCGGTAAATACCGGTACCGAGCCGGTACCGAAAATGTCAAAAGTCGGTACCGAAAAGGTACCCGGTTCGGTAAATTCGGTACCGGTACCGATTCGGTACCGGTACCGGGTCCATTTTGCTCATCCCTAATCATGAGTGGCTAGTTCTCCCGTGACCTTCTCCGGGACTAGGGTTTACGTTTGAACATTGGGTTTGCTTATGTTTACAACTTTTTGGATTGAAAACTGATTAATCTTTCGGTTAGTCATTTTTATTGTTTCTTGTTTAGATTAAACAATATTTGAGTATTGTAAATGTTCTTTTTCATCAATTATTTGGTTATTTCATCAACAATTGGGATTAAGTTCTAAGTTATCATTGAGTTTAACCTTTAATCATTAAATCTGTTAATGTTTATGAAATCTGAAATTGGTAATTAATTGGATTACTATTCATTTGCATCAATCTTTCGGTTTCGATCGTGGATCATTGCAATCAAATATATTATCCGTTAATTATTTACTAGTCATAACTAAGTAACCCAATTTTCTGCATAACCTGAAACCCGGAGATTGGTCCTTTTCTCATAATTGTTCACAACTTCAATTTACATTCGTTTTCATAATTATTCTCACAAACTGCAAAAAGCAATTAGTTTAGACATAGATGTTAATTAAAACAACGAGCTTTTATACTTTCCACTGATTCCCCGTGGATTCGACACCCTACTTGCCCTTTACTAGTAAAAGGTGAATAGGACACTATTACTTTATTTTTGACCGACCATACGACATCGATCATTATCCTTCTTCGACTCATGAGATTTAGAAGGTGGCTTACTGTGAGCTACAGAGTGAATCTTTGAGCGTGTACCACTAGACTCTCTAAAGTGTCTGTCCATGGCTTTAGAAACAACATTGTCTCTCAATGCTTGAAGTTCCGCACCAGTTACGTGGATTCTGGTAGTATCATGATTCTCTATAGGGTGACTGTTGATTTCTTCAGATTCTGCCATGTAGCTTGATTGCTACATAAAATAATGATAATGATTCATTCAGGATTCTATAACAGGATTGTCATCTTGATAATTTTTATTAACCATGGTATTAATAAACCATATTGGTTAATTTATTAAGCATATTCATTCAGGATTTTTCATTATAATTATCCTTATTCATAATTTATTAATATATTATAACGGCACAAAAGGCCAAGTCACAGGGACAATTTAAATTATAAGCCATGATCTTATAGGATCGAGGCATTAAGGCATTGAATCATAGTTCATTACCTTTCTTGACAGGGAGTCATAGACTACAACTGTCTTTTGTCTTATATGGCAATGATTATGGCCCGCAGGCATTACATCACTAATGGATGTTTAAAATAATAATAAAGGAATTGGAAGGATCCAATATAAGAATGACTTATGTGATTTTATCGAATCACATTTGCCAGGAGTGTTAACATGTTTTCAGATGTTAACAAGGATTTTGAATCTTACAAGGAACGACCATCATGGCCGCCCTGTCTTAAAATGACACATGGCTAGGTTTTGCCTTCAAGATTTTCTTTCATATTTAATGGCACATTAATTTTTAAAAGGAATGATATTTTGTTTTATTTTATATATTATATTTATGCATATAATGACAAAAATGAATTTTAAATTAAGACATTCCACTAAAATTAAAAAGGAGTACATATTTGCCCTAAACGGGACTTTAACAGAAATAACTTGCCCATGCAGGGGCTAAACTGAAAATACAAGTCCTCGCAGGGACTGAATACATAAATAGATGTCCACGCAGGGACTTGATTAAAAATAAAGAAATTACAACATAAATAAATAAGGAATCTTCAAAAGTCCCTTTTCTTCTTTCCCTTGATTAGATTCGCCAAACCCTTTAGAAATCCCCGGTGGCTCCTACGCTCTTCTTGAACCTCCCGCTCCACCTGGCTCAACCTTTGAAGAATCTCCTGCTGCGGCGGAGGTTGGATCTGCGGTGGCTGCGGCTGCTGTTACTGCGGAGGTTGAGGAGGTGGCGGGTATTGGTACCCATAGGTCGGGTGCCCAGTCTGATATGGGGCTCCATAGGGCCCTTTAGGATGAAGAGCATTGTAGTTTGGCGCTGTAACACACGGGTCAACATCGGGGGCATTGTAGTAGTTATACCCCGAGTAGGCTGGCTGCTCAAAAGGGTTATACGCCGCTGCACCGGCGTAAGAAGGTATTGGGTTATCAAAACCCACATGCGATGGTGGTGCGACTGGCGCAGAGTCCACCTCAGAAACGGGGTTTGAAGGCCCACCCATCTGCGGGTCTTCATATAGTGGCGGGTAATGACTTCCACTTGAATGTTGAGGGGTGCTGAAGTGGAATCCCCCTCGCACGGACATCCGTGCTCCTGATCTCCTACGCCTTGGTGGCTCCGGAGGCAGTTGATGCTCAAGCGGTGGTGGTGGCGGTGGCGTGACCGCTACAAAACGTGAATCCTCAGAGGGATCCTACTGCTGTTGCTGCTGCGATGGGTTAAAGGAGAGAGTAAACTCCCAAGGGTAGGAAGCAAACCTTGCGTCATAGCTGTCTGGACCACGATAAGGTGATCCATGAAAAGACGACCCATCCGAAATCTCGATGGGATGAGTGGGTGTCCCAGATGGTGGTTCGGCAAGATCTGGGTAATCATCCATATCCATGTCCTGAGCTTCACGAAAATGGTCTTCGAGGCCCAATGGGTTATGACCCATTGGTTCTTCAATCTGATTTGTCGGGTTAAACCGGCTCTTGAAATACGGGGTCGGGTCTTGAAATGCGCGGTGCGACCCTGACCGCTGCAGTGGTAGGTAGGAGTGGTGTGAATCATTGGGCTCGTTCTCCGATTATGGACCAAAGGAATGATGGTAAGAGGGTGATGAACTAAGCGAGACAGATCGCCTCGCGGGCTCCAAATACGTCCTCCAATCTTCTTAAGGACTTGTGCTCATAGTAGCTGACGGAGTTCGCCGGTGTGAAGGCCCGACCTCATGATCGTTGGGGGCGTTGAATGGCCCCTTGCCTCGTCCTCCTCTTCGGAACCTTGGTGGCATTTTTGTTGATCCTGTCAAAACAAACAAAAGAAACAAAAAAGGAAACAATAAAGGACAAAATAAAATAAGTTAGGATTAGTCCTAAGTTCTATGCCTAGACTCGGAAGTCATGGAATGTGCAAACTGTGTCATTGAGATTAAACACAAAAAGGCTAGTGTTTAATTCGCTCAATGTTGGCTCTGATACCAACCTGTCACACCCCGATATTTCCACATATTACCGGTGGGCCTGGTGGGGAGTATCGTGACGTAGTTGATATCATCATAGTCAATTTATCACAGTTTAATGCACAGCGAAAGTCAAAGGATAATAACATTACAAACCGATTGAAAGTAATATCAGTTATTACAAAACGGTTGCAAAGGGATCCACAGGCGGATCAAGGATAAAAGAAACATTGTTCAACAGATTTTTAAAATCTAAGCTTGCAAGACTCTTTATTGATGCTAGGAGTAGCCAGCCCATTTCGCTTAGTATCTGCACTTAACTTTTTTGGAAAATACGTCAGTTTTCACTGGTAAATACAATTAACCGACTCATTTTGAAAATGTTTAAGAAAATTGATTTAAATGCACAAGGCACAAATAATCTTTTATAACTTGGGATAATTATTTAAAATAATCTTGTAAAACAATTATATATTTGTAATACGTTCAGTAGCCTGGGTTGAATACCGGGTTAAAGATTAATAGACACACCACATAATATAACCTACGGCGAGTTATTCTCGATCAAGCAGGTATATCCTTTTACATACGCACCGGCAGGTGTATGCCTACACCCCGTGCTTAAGTCGTGGCCATTTCAATGAATGGGCCGAAGATATCCAGGACATGGTCATTAACCCCCAAAGGCTTAAAACAAACAAAACAGTTTAAACGGGTTATCTCAATGATTTAACCTTCATATGATTAAAGATTTAATACCCGACCAATCGGTATTATTAAATACTGTACCAAGCCCGTATAAGGGAAAATAAGTTAAAAGTATTTACCTGAGCAAAATATACAATTTATCCAGCCGTATACAATCAGCAAGTGCAAATATCTTTTACTGGGCTCCTAAATCTGGAACGAAGGTTTTAATAACCTATTAGATTCCTAACGGGTCTTACTTAAGTTTAAACTTCGACCGGTTAGTTTTAAAGAAAGATATACGGTTCAAAACGCAAGATTAAGCGAAGACCGGATTAGAATGTGATTTAGACCCGACAAGTTTGAAGACTTGTATAATATGGGAAATTAAACACA
This sequence comes from Helianthus tuberosus, assembly GCA_030545235.1. NCBI lineage: Eukaryota > Viridiplantae > Streptophyta > Magnoliopsida > Asterales > Asteraceae > Helianthus > Helianthus tuberosus. The sequence continues at coordinate 147,694,575 of CM060416.1, read as the reverse complement.
TTCTGGATTTTGAGGTAAAATTGATAAGGGTTGACCCGTTTCGGTCAATTTATGCAAACTAGTCACATAAACCGTACCGAACGCGAAAAATGCATAACGGGTAACCAAATGAGTCATGTACGGGTTTCACAAGTTAATATGCCTTAAATATGTTGTGTATCAGTAGGATACCTTCCATTATGCCCAAAACGAATTTAAAATCAATTTATGCCCCGTAAGGGTATTTTGGTCATTTTAAAGGTTATAAAATAGATTAAATATTAATCTGAGGTTCTGGTCTAAAATGATCAGTAAAAATATTTATTTTTGTAAGTCATATGAGTAGGGTATTGCATATATGTGAAATTTATCATTTATAGCCAAACAATGCGCCGTTGGGGCATTTTGGTCATTTCACATAAGCTTTAAAGGTCAAATTTGGAAATCTGAGTTCAAAACTTTTTCTTACTATTATAGTATAGAAATTTACTTAAAACATCAGTAGGTATTAAGTCTTATATGTAAAAAATGGTTTTAACCCATACTATGCGTTTATAACGCGTAAAAAGTCGGTTTTAGGCGATTTTCGGGTTGTATAAAAAAAGCTGAGATTTTCATCAGTCCAGAAGGCTTAAAATATTTTATTTATCATATAAAATCAGTAGCAAAAAGTTTGGTATCAAAATAGTATGTAAAACTCATTTTATTAGCAAAAGGGTATAACCGACAATTACCGAATCAAAGCAAGAACCCTATGCCATGATCAGTTTAAAAATAAATAAAAATATTCAAAAATCCCAAAATATTATATTACATCAGTGGGTAAAAAGTTTGGTGTCGAAATTTGGGTTTAAATAGGCTTTATGCTAATAATGTCGTTTAATTAATAAAAAGCTTTCAAATTACGATATTGAGCATAACTCCTAATTTATACCTCAAACTGATGTCAAATTTTTAGGACATGTTTATAAATCAGTAATAAAGGTTTTTGTCCTCTCACATTTTCAAAAATCTCGTTTTAATATCAAAAGGGCATAATGGTCAACATTTAAGCAATTAACGGAAACATGCAAATGAATCGGATTAATTAGGAACCAAGTTGTATAACCTCAGAGGGTTATACTAACCTATAACCTGGTCCTAATGGAACTTTAAAGCATATCTAAACTAAGCTAAATCGGGTCAGAACCGAAAGTCAAAGCAAAAGTCTACTTTTGCGACTTTCGGTTCCGAACCGAGCCTAAACTCAAAATTGTCGGGTTGAACATGCTTTGACATGTTCTTACATTAATTACCAAGTTATAAAAGTGTTAAAATAGGTTTCATAACTTCTACATTGTTAGTTATAAGTTTATTTGTAAAATATCTTTCTGTTGACTTTTTAATATTAAGTTTGACCCGACAATTGACCTAGTTAGAGTGGAAATCAGAGGTGCCCTTTTAAGGGTTTATTACCCACATAATTACCAACTCATAGCCACTTTCAATTCAAAAAATGATTGGACCATTAGTGACTTATCACTAAGTCACAGCTTAATTACGACGGCTAAGAATGCTTACAAAGGCTCTTAGCACGAATTAGAAGCTGAGGGAGCAATGATCTCCACCATGCCAACGCTTCCCCTTTGAATGATTGTGAAACAAATTTCACAACATCTTGCTCCGCACAACCGCTGATGTCGACAACAGCGTCCATCTCATCGAGCCATGTCATGCAATCGATGGCCCCTTCTTCTCCTGTAAAGTCTCTGGGCTTGCAGGAGACAAAATATTTATATGAACAAGTCTTAACTGGTGCCTCTTGATGAAACACAACTTGTCTAGACAGAATACTCCTTTGATTTGACAAGTCATGAACATCGTCCTCCTTTGACTCATGTGTTTTAAGAGGGGGCTTACAACTAGCCGCAGATAGAGTCTTAGAGTGGGTATCATTTGACTCATCATACTGTCGATCAAGTGCTCGAGCAACTGCATAATCTATTATTGCCTGTAGTTCTGCTCCAGTTACATTAATTCTGGTAGTATCATTGCTCTCCTTCAAGTGACTGTTAACTTCATCTAATCCAGCCATGTAGCTTGATTGCTACATAAATATTAACAATGATTTATTCAGAGATTATTTTGGAATCATCATCTTTGACGATTTATCAACCATGGTAATATAAACCATATTGGTTAACTTGTTATTTATATTAAATTAGTATTTTCCATTATAATTTATCCTAGTTATAAAACATTAAGGATATTAAAGTGGCGCATAAGGCCTAGTCACAAGGACAGTTCTAAATTTTATAAGCCATGATTTCAGAGAATCGAGGCATTAAGGTTTGAATCACGTTCATTACCTTGACAGGGAGTTGTAGACTTCAACTGTCTTTTGTCTTTTAGGACATTAGATATAGCCCGTGGGCATTTCCCTTCTGAGGGATGGTTATAATATGATCATCTTCTCAGATGCTATTAGTCGAGATCGTATGGATCCTACCGACTATTATGTTTGGACCTAGTCCAACATTTTTGGACAGGAGGTCAAAGACCACCACTGTCGTTGCCTTATCGGACAACAAGTTTAGCCCGTAGGCACTTCATCCCTACTGGATGTTTATAATGTGATCATCTTATAGGATGACACAAGCCATGATTTCTAAATCACTAGGCTAGATAAGAAAATTGGAAGAATCTAATAATAGGATGACTGTTGTGATTTTCTCGAGTCACATTTGTCGAGAGTGCTAACACGTTCTTAGGTGTTAACAAGGATTTGAATCTCTTGAGTAGGTTTCTCCATCTTGGCCGCGTAGGCTAGGTTTCACCTTTAAGATTCTCTTTAAAATGCATACTGGCAGGAAAGTAAGGATATTTATTTTATTCAGGATTTTTATCATAAATCCTAATTTATAATTTAATGATAGCACAAATGGCCTAGTCGCGTAGACAAGTTTAATTTATAAGCCAAGATTTCAGAGAATCAGGGCAATTTATGAATTTGTAATGGCACAAAAGGCCTAGTCACGTGGACAAGTTTAATTTATAAGCCATGATCGTCTGGGATCGAGGCATTTAGGTGTGAATCAAAGTTCATTACCTTTTCTTGACAGGGAGCTGTAGGCTACCACCGTCTTTAGTCTCAGAGGACGTTAATTATAGCCCGTAGGCACTTCCCTTCTAAGGGATGTTATTTTCCATTCATTTCATATTTTATGTTTAGAATGAAAACTTAATTTAATCAATTCATTATATGAAAATAAAAGTACAGAGTTGCCCTAAGCGGGTCTTTGAAAGGAATAATGTGTCCTCGAAGGGACTGAAAGATAAATATGTCCTTATAAGGACTAATAAGGAAACGATCTTCAGTAAAAGGAGTTTCTTCTTCATTTTATTTCTGAATGCATTCTCCTTGGATGCTCGTTTCATTCTAGCCGCGGTACGAAGCTCAGCATCTCATGGCTCCGGGTGTGGAGAACTCCTATTACGGCTTCTTCGCTTGGCGACGTATCCAATAAAAATTTGGAAGTAAAATTTTCCAGATTAGGATTGAGAATATTCCTATGTTAAGTCTAGACTCAGAAGATTTAGGAATGTGCAATTGTGTCATTGAGATTAAACACAAAAAGCTAGTGTTTAATTCACTCAATGTTGGCTCTGATACCAACCTGTCACACCCCAAATTTCCACGTGTCACCGGTGGGCCCGGTGGGGGAGTATCGTGACGTGGTTGGCAACATAATAGTCAAACAACACAATATAATAATGCACAGCGGAAGCAAAAGATAATTATTATTACATTCCGAATATAAGTAATGTCAAAGTATTACAACGGAAGGTAAGGGATCCACAGGCGGATCAAACAAAAGATACTAAAACTGTTCCACAGACTTCAGGCATCTAGAACTTGCAAGATTCCCTAATGACATCCTGAGCTCCCAGCAAATTATGCGTAGTACCTGTCACTTAACCTTTTGGAAAATACGTCAGTTTACACTGGTAAATACAATTAACTGACTCATTTTGGAAAAAGAGTTTGAAAAGTGATTCGAGCGCAAACGGCACAAAATATCTTGACACATTGATTAAAATGCACAGAGGCAAAATTAATCTTTTATACTTGGGACAATTCTATTAATAAAAATCTTGTATCCGATTTACATGGTTGTCCAACATTTAGGGCCGGTGATTATAATATAATACAAGCCGGACAAGATTAATCGACACACCACAAATATAATCTCACAAGAAGATACCCTTACGAGTGAGTATACGTTATACATATGCAACAGGAGGTGTTATGTCTACACCTTGTGCTTACGTCGTGGCCATTCACTTTTTAAAATGAGCCAAGGATATCCAGGACACGGTCATTAACCCCCAATGTTATTTGTTATCAATCAATACAGATTAAAACGGGATTATGCAATTTAATCATCTCCGATTAAAAGGTTTCTACACCCGACCAAGCGGTATTTTTATAATACCGTATCCCAAGCCCGTATAAGGGAAAATAAGTTACAAGTATTTACCTGAGCTAGCAATGCAATTTATACTCAGCCGTATATTCTAATCAGCAAGCACGAGTACTTCTACTGGGGCTCTCAATCTGGAACGAAGGTTTTATTAACCTATTAGATTACTAACGGGTCTTATTTAAGTCGTAACTTAGACCGGTTAGTTTTAAGAGAGGTTTACGGTTCAAACAAATGATTAAGCGAAGACCGGAATAGAATGTGATTTAGACCCGACAAGTTCGAAGACTTGTATAATATGGGTAAACTAAACACATTCTGGATTTTGAGATAAAAAGGATAAGGTTTGACCCGTTTCGGCTAATTTATGCAAACTAGTTATATAAACCGAACCGAACGCGCCAGAGGCGTAACGGGTAACCATAAGGGTCGCGAACAGGTTTCCTAAGTTAATATGCTTTAAATATGTTGTGATATCATTATGATATCTTCCATAATGCCCAAAACGAGATTAATCATTAATTATGCCCCGTAGGGGTATTTTGGTCATTTTAGAGATTATAAAAGGGATTTAACGTAACCCCGATGTTCGGGACTGAAGTAATCAGTATACAACTTATTTTTAACAGATTATATTAGTTGGTAATAATCCTTATGTGTCAAAATGGTTTTAAGCCTAAACTACGCGTATAAACCCGTTTCAAGCGACGTACGATTAAAAATATGATTCTGGGTTTTCTGATTAGTTAAACAGGCTCAAAACATTACATTTATTATTTAAAATCAGTAGCAATTGGATTCGCGTCAAAATTCCTTGTAGAAATCATTTTATGACCGAAAAGGGTAAATTCGGTATTAACCGAATTAAGGCGATAAGCCTAGCTTAAGACCAGTTTAAAAATAATTAAAAATCTTCAAAAATCCCAAAATATTATTTAACATTAGTGGGTAAAATTTTTGGTACCGAAAATCGGGTTTAGATAGGCTATGCGCTAATCGCGCCGTTTAATTAATAAAAAGTTTATTATTTACGCTAATGCGCATATCTCCTAATCTAGACCTCCGATTGACGTGAAAATTTACGTACATGTTTAATAATCAGTAACTAAGATTATTGTACTTCCACATTTTCAAAATTCTCGTTGCATGGTCATAAGGGCAATACGGTCCATTTTAAGCATTTAACGGAACCGCGCGAACGAATCGGATAATCAACGAAACAAGTACGGAGACTTATACTATCATGCAACCCTACTCTAATGAAGCACTAAGGCATCTTCGAATCAAACTAAAACGGGTCAGAACCGAAGTCAAAGCAAAAGTCAAGGTTTTGCGCCTTTCGGTTCCGAACCGGGTTTAAACAGAAATTTGTCGAGTCGGGCAAGCGTAGACAAGTTTTTATACTTATTACCATGTTATATTAAGGTTTAAATAGGTTACACGTCTCTCGGATTGCATTTCGTGCATTAAATCATGTTTTTCATTTCTGTTGACTTTTTCGGTCAACGTTTGACCCGACAAACGACCTAGTTAGGTCTGGATTCGGTACGTGCCCTTATAAGGGTTTAATACTCACATAATTACCTATCTAACGGTACTTTTAATTTGAGATACGACTGAGCTATCGATACTTAATCACGAAGTCAATCGTTAAGTACGATATATTGACTTTTAAGCTAATTTTAAAGCAAAACTGAATTTAGAAGGGTTAGGCAACTTACAAGGTGATTAATGGTCGACTAGGGATGATTAGAAAGACTTGGGATCAGCTCTTGTGCTTCACAATTGCTCAGAAGATGAATGGTGAATGTTTGCAAGTTAGTGGGTCTTATATAGTGCCTTCAATCACCATAATTTGTTGACAAGTATGTCTATGATCCACCACAAATGATAAACACATGTCCCTAGTGTTCTAGAGTAGTTTAGGGGTGCCAAGGGGTGATGAATGATCGATCAAAGTTGCATCCAAGTTCAATGTGCAGACAAAGAATCAAGGAAGATAACATTCTGTCCAGATATGGCAGTCGCGTAGCGCGACTGCCTGAGTCCTTACGCTCGCGCTACGCGAGCCCCTAAGGTGTTCCAACAAAACTTTGATAAATTGCAGTTTTAGTCCCTGGCTCTTCGAATCTTGTACAGACACTTGTTTATTGCGATATGGACCCTCATTATTGATCTATAAGGGCTTCAAGACATATACCCACTTTGTTAAGTCCCCGGGTAACTTTGTGATCACCCGAAAAGCCCTAATTTTAAATGTTGACGATTCTAACCCTCACACACGGATTTTATCATAACTTTCTCATACGGCAACGAAACTTGGTGAAATTTTTATGGTGCATTCTAGTGAGCATAATTAATCGTTACAAGGCTTCGGGTTTGCTATAAGGTCACTCAGAGGTATATCTTTAACATGTTGACACATTTAACCCCTGTAGTTTATAATCTCTCACTTTCTTTCACAATTCGCTTCGTATGATCCATGATCCATTCGTTTAAGGTTATAAACATCATGTAGGGTTATTGTAAAGTATATTTATTCACTGTTGAGACTTTGAACCCTTGTATTTACATAGTTTCATTGTTTGTCAACTTTAGTCCTCCTAGAACATTCTTTCACACGTTCAGACATTATGACACGTGTCAAGACATAATAGGACGTAAATTTTTGAGGTGTTACATCCTCACCCCCTTAAAATAAATCTCGGCCCGAGATTTACCGTAATAAAGGAAGTATTCTCTGTCTAATAATGGCAACTTACAGATAATTAGGGATTTGTGTGATCTGGTTTGTTGTTTCCACTGCAACTTTCAGATCCTGATAATTGAACTTACCAATCTATTGTCCTAACAACAGATGTTTAACATTTCATTTATATAAGGTCTCTAATGGAGTAACCTTGATACTTCTATATCAACTATTATAGAAAAGCTTCTCTTGAGATGGTTATTCCAGCCACTATTTAACTAATCTTAAGGAGTAGCTAATCCTTACAGTTGGTCGAACAATTCGACGATCCTGGGTAGATGATGGCGATTCTTAATCGTGGTCTACATAGGGTTGCGGTAATGAGTGCATAAGCAAAATGAACCGTCTTTCTTATCTAACTAGTATCATACTCTGAAAATATCGAGTTAGGCTATATGAATCTCCTATCTTAAAATTTATTTAACCAGGTTTTCGGTTATTCCATAATCAACACGGAGTTCTTACAACACTCTAACCCAAAGTGGGATGTTAATCTTAACTCTACCTGCCTCTAGGGAGGTAAACAGGGTAAACTTAGAAGAAGATAATCAAAGTACAAGGAGGTTGCAGAGATTTTTCACATCTCTGGCTCCAGTTCACTCATCGTTACTTGTGTCGAATAAGTGACACATTTATGTTACTAGTCCACGAATTCCTTAATCGGGAATATTTACTTGGACAACTTCATTTTTGGATATCTTCTTTGAATACCATTAGTTGACTTTAATACCATATGATCATTGGGATATCTTTGCGGTTCCATGCATTAAACCTCCATGCTGATCAGACATGGAAATAATCTATGGGACACACTAGGATACGCCAATCCTCATATGACACTTTTATCAAACATAGTTTGGCATTCGCAGGCGATAGAAAACAATGAGAAAAGAAAAATAATTAAAATAACATATGTTGTCGTACTCTATGCGAAGAAAGAGTGCTCTTAGATTTTCAGAAGGATTCCTTGCCGATACGAGAAGAATCGGTTACTAAGGTTTCCTTGGTAATTATACTTTGTGGGTATAATAAACAATTTTGCTAAGTTTATGGTTCATGAAGATTTATTATTGCCTGTATTAAAAACAGGGCACTTAGCAGGAATTATCATTGATACATGATAAGGAAGTTTATTGTATAAGTGCTTATATTAAATCAATAATGGAAGTTTCACAAACTAGGCACCTAGCTCAGTTGGCTAAGCGCGCGAAAGGGTGCGGCCTAGACCCGGGTTCGATTCCGGGGACGGTCATTTCCACCATTTTTTGTTTAATATTTATTAATCGTACGGACACGTGTAATTACGAGGGTTGTCTCATAAGGAGTCTTGATAATTAATTGCTTCTTATCACTCACAATATGGACTTGATTTGTAAGGCAACCAATCGATTTTTATCACTATATTGAGTCCTTAAGTATGCAACCAAAAGTTTGCTATAAGGATATTAGAAAAATGATTTCTAATAGATATTAATATCAATATAGGATTTATTGGAGCATTCTCTAAAGTATCATCGGCCAATTTCTACTTCATACCAAATGACCGAAGTCCTAATTAGACGGAGACAACAGTCCTCAACAGTGATCGTTCATTATTGAATCACATGTGTCAGCATCAAATAAATTTCTGCATACACTGTTTGATAAGGAAAAGTACCTGCTATATAGTTATCCTTCTGCACCATCTCCTAGCGTTCACCCGGAAGACTCATGCGTTTATTTCCCTGGCCTTTCCCGGCTTCTTTATAAGGTTTGGGCAGTTGGTTTTGATGTGCCCTTCCTCGTTACAGTTGTAACATGTGGCGTTCTTTAACCCCTTGCAATCTAAGGTTTTGTGACCCTTGGTCTTGCAAATTCCACATAATTTAGCACGTGGGTCTATTGTACATTTTCCATAATGTTGCTTTTTGCAGTTACTGCATTTGGGTCTGTTATCAGGCTGACTCGAGTTCTTCCTAAACTCGGAATTCTTCCCGCGCTCAGAGTTTCCCTTCTTCTTCTTGTTATATCGTTGAGAGTTTTCCTCCTCTCTTTCTCTTCTTCCCTCGTCAGAAGCCTTAACAGACTTAATTCTGATTGCGTCTAAGGTGAGAGATAAGGATAAGTCCACCGCGGACCTATATGTGGTTGGCCTAGATGCTTTAACATTCCCTTTTATCCCTGGTGCTAGGCCTCCAATGAAACGCGCTATGCGTTTAGGTTCAGGGGTGACTAGATAAGGAACCAGGCGGGACATAGTGTTGAAACTTGTCACATATGCCTGACAATCCAAATTCTCCATGACCAGAGTCAAGAAGTCTGATTCTATCTTTTCTACTTCATGCTGGGGGCAATAGTTTTCCTTGACTAATGCAACAAATTGCTCCCAAGATAAGTTGTAGAGTAGAACCTTTCCCGTGGCTTGGAGCAATGATCTCCACCATGCCAACGCTTCCCCTTTGAATGATTGTGAAACAAATTTCACAACATCTTGCTCCGCACAACCGCTGATGTCGACAACAGCGTCCATCTCATCGAGCCATGTCATGCAATCGATGGCCCCTTCTTCTCCTGTAAAGTCTCTGGGCTTGCAGGAGACAAAATATTTATATGAACAAGTCTTAACTGGTGCCTCTTGATGAAACACAACTTGTCTAGACAGAATACTCCTTTGATTTGACAAGTCATGAACATCGTCCTCCTTTGACTCATGTGTTTTAAGAGGGGGCTTACAACTAGCCGCAGATAGAGTCTTAGAGTGGGTATCATTTGACTCATCATACTGTCGATCAAGTGCTCGAGCAACTGCATAATCTATTATTGCCTGTAGTTCTGCTCCAGTTACATTAATTCTGGTAGTATCATTGCTCTCCTTCAAGTGACTGTTAACTTCATCTAATCCAGCCATGTAGCTTGATTGCTACATAAATATTAACAATGATTTATTCAGAGATTATTTTGGAATCATCATCTTTGACGATTTATCAACCATGGTAATATAAACCATATTGGTTAACTTGTTATTTATATTAAATTAGTATTTTCCATTATAATTTATCCTAGTTATAAAACATTAAGGATATTAAAGTGGCGCATAAGGCCTAGTCACAAGGACAGTTCTAAATTTTATAAGCCATGATTTCAGAGAATCGAGGCATTAAGGTTTGAATCACGTTCATTACCTTGACAGGGAGTTGTAGACTTCAACTGTCTTTTGTCTTTTAGGACATTAGATATAGCCCGTGGGCATTTCCCTTCTGAGGGATGGTTATAATATGATCATCTTCTCAGATGCTATTAGTCGAGATCGTATGGATCCTACCGACTATTATGTTTGGACCTAGTCCAACATTTTTGGACAGGAGGTCAAAGACCACCACTGTCGTTGCCTTATCGGACAACAAGTTTAGCCCGTAGGCACTTCATCCCTACTGGATGTTTATAATGTGATCATCTTATAGGATGACACAAGCCATGATTTCTAAATCACTAGGCTAGATAAGAAAATTGGAAGAATCTAATAATAGGATGACTGTTGTGATTTTCTCGAGTCACATTTGTCGAGAGTGCTAACACGTTCTTAGGTGTTAACAAGGATTTGAATCTCTTGAGTAGGTTTCTCCATCTTGGCCGCGTAGGCTAGGTTTCACCTTTAAGATTCTCTTTAAAATGCATACTGGCAGGAAAGTAAGGATATTTATTTTATTCAGGATTTTTATCATAAATCCTAATTTATAATTTAATGATAGCACAAATGGCCTAGTCGCGTAGACAAGTTTAATTTATAAGCCAAGATTTCAGAGAATCAGGGCAATTTATGAATTTGTAATGGCACAAAAGGCCTAGTCACGTGGACAAGTTTAATTTATAAGCCATGATCGTCTGGGATCGAGGCATTTAGGTGTGAATCAAAGTTCATTACCTTTTCTTGACAGGGAGCTGTAGGCTACCACCGTCTTTAGTCTCAGAGGACGTTAATTATAGCCCGTAGGCACTTCCCTTCTAAGGGATGTTATTTTCCATTCATTTCATATTTTATGTTTAGAATGAAAACTTAATTTAATCAATTCATTATATGAAAATAAAAGTACAGAGTTGCCCTAAGCGGGTCTTTGAAAGGAATAATGTGTCCTCGAAGGGACTGAAAGATAAATATGTCCTTATAAGGACTAATAAGGAAACGATCTTCAGTAAAAGGAGTTTCTTCTTCATTTTATTTCTGAATGCATTCTCCTTGGATGCTCGTTTCATTCTAGCCGCGGTACGAAGCTCAGCATCTCATGGCTCCGGGTGTGGAGAACTCCTATTACGGCTTCTTCGCTTGGCGACGTATCCAATAAAAATTTGGAAGTAAAATTTTCCAGATTAGGATTGAGAATATTCCTATGTTAAGTCTAGACTCAGAAGATTTAGGAATGTGCAATTGTGTCATTGAGATTAAACACAAAAAGCTAGTGTTTAATTCACTCAATGTTGGCTCTGATACCAACCTGTCACACCCCAAATTTCCACGTGTCACCGGTGGGCCCGGTGGGGGAGTATCGTGACGTGGTTGGCAACATAATAGTCAAACAACACAATATAATAATGCACAGCGGAAGCAAAAGATAATTATTATTACATTCCGAATATAAGTAATGTCAAAGTATTACAACGGAAGGTAAGGGATCCACAGGCGGATCAAACAAAAGATACTAAAACTGTTCCACAGACTTCAGGCATCTAGAACTTGCAAGATTCCCTAATGACACCCTGAGCTCCCAGCAAATTATGCGTAGTACCTGTCACTTAACCTTTTGGAAAATACGTCAGTTTACACTGGTAAATACAATTAACTGACTCATTTTGGAAAAAGAGTTTGAAAAGTGATTCGAGCGCAAACGGCACAAAATATCTTGACACATTGATTAAAATGCACAGAGGCAAAATTAATCTTTTATACTTGGGACAATTCTATTAATAAAAATCTTGTATCCGATTTACATGGTTGTCCAACATTTAGGGCCGGTGATTATAATATAATACAAGCCGGACAAGATTAATCGACACACCACAAATATAATCTCACAAGAAGATACCCTTACGAGTGAGTATACGTTATACATATGCAACAGGAGGTGTTATGTCTACACCTTGTGCTTACGTCGTGGCCATTCACTTTTTAAAATGAGCCAAGGATATCCAGGACACGGTCATTAACCCCCAATGTTATTTGTTATCAATCAATACAGATTAAAACGGGATTATGCAATTTAATCATCTCCGATTAAAAGGTTTCTACACCCGACCAAGCGGTATTTTTATAATACCGTATCCCAAGCCCGTATAAGGGAAAATAAGTTACAAGTATTTACCTGAGCTAGCAATGCAATTTATACTCAGCCGTATATTCTAATCAGCAAGCACGAGTACTTCTACTGGGGCTCTCAATCTGGAACGAAGGTTTTATTAACCTATTAGATTACTAACGGGTCTTATTTAAGTCGTAACTTAGACCGGTTAGTTTTAAGAGAGGTTTACGGTTCAAACAAATGATTAAGCGAAGACCGGAATAGAATGTGATTTAGACCCGACAAGTTCGAAGACTTGTATAATATGGGTAAACTAAACACATTCTGGATTTTGAGATAAAAAGGATAAGGTTTGACCCGTTTCGGCTAATTTATGCAAACTAGTTATATAAACCGAACCGAACGTGCCAGAGGCGTAACGGGTAACCATAAGGGTCGCGAACAGGTTTCCTAAGTTAATATGCTTTAAATATGTTGTGATATCATTATGATATCTTCCATAATGCCCAAAACGAGATTAATCATTAATTATGCCCCGTAGGGGTATTTTGGTCATTTTAGAGATTATAAAAGGGATTTAACGTAACCCCGATGTTCGGGACTGAAGTAATCAGTATACAACTTATTTTTAACAGATTATATTAGTTGGTAATAATCCTTATGTGTCAAAATGGTTTTAAGCCTAAACTACGCGTATAATACGCGTATAAACCCGTTTCAAGCGACGTACGATTAAAAATATGATTCTGGGTTTTCTGATTAGTTAAATAGGCTCAAAACATTACATTTATTATTTAAAATCAGTAGCAATTGGATTCGCGTCAAAATTCCTTGTAGAAATCATTTTATGACCGAAAAGGGTAAATTCGGTATTAACCGAATTAAGGCGATAAGCCTAGCTTAAGACCAGTTTAAAAATAATTAAAAATCTTCAAAAATCCCAAAATATTATTTAACATTAGTGGGTAAAATTTTTGGTACCGAAAATCGGGTTTAGATAGGCTATGCGCTAATCGCGCCGTTTAATTAATAAAAAGTTTATTATTTACGCTAATGCGCATATCTCCTAATCTAGACCTCCGATTGACGTGAAAATTTACGTACATGTTTAATAATCAGTAACTAAGATTATTGTACTTCCACATTTTCAAAATTCTCGTTGCATGGTCATAAGGGCATTACGGTCCATTTTAAGCATTTAACGGAACCGCGCGAACGAATCGGATAATCAACGAAACAAGTACGGAGACTTATACTATCATGCAACCCTACTCTAATGAAGCACTAAGGCATCTTCGAATCAAACTAAAACGGGTCAGAACCGAAGTCAAAGCAAAAGTCAAGGTTTTGCGCCTTTCGGTTCCGAACCGGGTTTAAACAGAAATTTGTCGAGTCGGGCAAGCGTAGACAAGTTTTTATACTTATTACCATGTTATATTAAGGTTAAAATAGGTTACACATCTCTCGGATTGCATTTCGTGCATTAAATCATGTTTTTCATTTCTGTTGACTTTTTCGGTCAACGTTTGACCCGACAAACGACCTAGTTAGGTCTGGATTCGGTACGTGCCCTTATAAGGGTTTAATACTCACATAATTACCTATCTAACGGTACTTTTAATTTGAGATACGACTGAGCTATCGATACTTAATCACGAAGTCAATCGTTAAGTACGATATATTGACTTTTAAGCTAATTTTAAAGCAAAACTGAATTTAGAAGGGTTAGGCAACTTACAAGGTGATTAATGGTCGACTAGGGATGATTAGAAAGACTTGGGATCAGCTCTTGTGCTTCACAATTGCTCAGAAGATGAATGGTGAATGTTTGCAAGTTAGTGGGTCTTATATAGTGCCTTCAGTCACCATAATTTGTTGACAAGTATGTCTATGATCCACCACAAATGATAAACACATGTCCCTAGTGTTCTAGAGTAGTTTAGGGGTGCCAAGGGGTGATGAATGATCGATCAAAGTTGCATCCAAGTTCAATGTGCAGACAAAGAATCAAGGAAGATAACATTCTGTCCAGATATGGCAGTCGCGTAGCGCGACTGCCTGAGTCCTTACGCTCGCGCTACGCGAGCCCCTAAGGTGTTCCAACAAAACTTTGATAAATTGCAGTTTTAGTCCCTGGCTCTTCGAATCTTGTACAGACACTTGTTTATTGCGATATGGACCCTCATTATTGATCTATAAGGGCTTCAAGACATATACCCACTTTGTTAAGTCCCCGGGTAACTTTGTGATCACCCGAAAAGCCCTAATTTTAAATGTTGACGATTCTAACCCTCACACACGGATTTTATCATAACTTTCTCATACGGCAACGAAACTTGGTGAAATTTTTATGGTGCATTCTAGTGAGCATAATTAATCGTTACAAGGCTTCGGGTTTGCTATAAGGTCACTCAGAGGTATATCTTTAACATGTTGACACATTTAACCCCTGTAGTTTATAATCTCTCACTTTCTTTCACAATTCGCTTCGTATGATCCATGATCCATTCGTTTAAGGTTATAAACATCATGTAGGGTTATTGTAAAGTATATTTATTCACTGTTGAGACTTTGAACCCTTGTATTTACATAGTTTCATTGTTTGTCAACTTTAGTCCTCCTAGAACATTCTTTCACACGTTCAGACATTATGACACGTGTCAAGACATAATAGGACGTAAATTTTCGAGGTGTTACAAAAACTCACAAGATCTTTCCACATAACTCTACAACTGATCTCTGATGAATTCCAGGTGTCCCTATGCATGAAAAACTGTTGGCTGAGCTCCTGGATTCGAAAAATGGCATGCAAAGGCGGTGTAACCGAAAGAACCTGCAGCTGTGCAGTATTTTCTGCATCTGGCAGTTCTACGCGGCCCGCGTAAGAACTGCCTTGATGCTTACTGTTGGTGCATGCGTCTGTCGACTTCGTCTTGTATTAAGTCTTGTATGTCTGTAGATAGATCAGGACACGTTATTCGAGAAATCTGTCAAAAATAGGTCAACAGACAAGTTCAAACGAAATTAACAAGTGTAATTCCGCTTGAAAGTGTCATGACTAGTTCAAACGAAATTACTAATTCCGCTTGAATGTGATTTCGTTTGAGACTGGTACAAGCGGAATTAGCTTGTCTATATATAGGAGTTGTCTGATTTCGTTTGAAGGTGACTTGAACATTCCGGTTGAGAGCCGAAGTGCTGCCGAAGTGTCTACTCGCTGTTATACTTTTTCAAATCAATCTAAAGACAGTTTAAAGTGTATATCTTGCTGAATTGAACTTGATACGTTTGTTTCCGCCACTCGTATTGAGCAAAAACTCTTCTGATCGACTCGTTCGGGTCTGAAAACGATCCTACAAGTGGTATCAGAGCTCAGGAGGAAGAGTTCATACCAATTCAGCTGCAATTTTTGATTTCTACACTTTCTTTTTCAAAATTAACAAGTTTTCACGGTTAAAATCGGCTAATTTTCTCACAGTATGTGCGCAATAGTGTTTTAACAAACCCTTGAAAGTTTCAGACATTAATTCGACTTAAAAATTGTTCAAAAGTTTAATTTCGCTTGAAATTCAGCATGAGATGATGATGTCAGCAGCATTTCAAACGGAATTAGATGGTTAATTCCGCTTGAAACTGGTATTTCGCTTGAGAAGTTGGTTGATTTCGCTTGAAACAGGTATTCCGTTTGAGTAATCCCGTTTGAAAAACAGCCATTCCGCTTCAAGTTGTAATTCCGTTTGAAATTTCATACGGAATTAGGTATTTCGCTTGAAAGGGTATTCCGCTTCAAAGGGATCTCGTTTGAGAGTGTTGATTCCGCTTGAAAGGAGCTATTTCGCTTGAACAGGGTAATTCCGTGTGAAGTGGGATTTCGTTTGAAAGGAGTAATTCCGTTTGAACAGGACAGTTTTGCTACCCCGATTACTGTTACTCAGCAGAAAATGTTGGAAAATGAAACGGGGACTATGCAAAAACCGCCTAAGCTCATGAACATTGAGGAATATAAAGGTTGGGAAGGACGTTTTGAAAACTGGGTTCAAGCAAATTATTTAGATGCGTGGGAATGTGTCGAAATGAAATATGTTAGACCGACGAATGATGACGAAGAGGAGGTTGCAATTAAAGATATGAGTGCTGATGATAAAAAGAAATACAAAAACGAAAAAATGATGTTAAGTCTACTACAACAAGCTGTGAAAGAAGACATCTTGGTTTTATTGCAACATAATGGAAGTGCTTATTCTATCTGGAAAGCTTTAAAATCAAAGTTTGTTGGTAGTCAAGAAATGGTTAAAAACAAAAAGTCACTTTTGAAGAAAGAATTTGATCTGTTTCGTGGGTTGAAAAATGAGAGCACAAAACAAATTATTGAAAGATACTGCAATTTGTTAATGAACATGAAGAGATTGAGCATCACTAAAGATAATGAGGAACTGATTGAAAAGCTAGCTGATGCATTGCCACACGAGACTTGGGGCACATATCTCATGATGTTAAGGAACAAGAAAGGTTATAGCAGTCTGACAATAAGTAAATTCATTGAAAAGATTGAGGCTCAAGAAATGGAACAGAGAAAGATTTCAAGAATGAAAGATTTCGATGGTGAACAAGACATTGGGCTTTATTACAAAGCAGGGATAAATGATAAAATTACTAACATGTCACCAAAAGTTGAAACTGCATTCAATGCAAAGAGTTCATTGGGAGGTTCATCTAAAGGATCAAACAGTAAAACAATTTTTTCATCATATCCGTCATTTGATCCGAACATTTCAGCAACCAAAAATGGCAAGAAAATACAATGCAATATTGTATTGAATCTTGAAAATGATCAGGAATATTCTGAAGAAGTTGCAAAAAGCCACATGTCGTTATTAGGGACTGTGTTAGAATCCTATGGAAGTTTAGTGGCAGGTCGGATCGGGAATCCAATGTTGACCAAAGAGGATTACGATCAGATTGACTCTGAAGAGATGGAATTGATGGATATAAAATGGTGTTTGGCAAGCGTGTTAAGAAGAGCTGAGAAATTCAAACAAATCACAGGAAGAGATGACTTCCGTGATGCATGTGTTTCTAATTTGGGTTTTGATAAATCTAAAGTTACTTGTTTTCGTTGCAGGGAAAAGGGACACTTCAAGAGGGAGTGCACTAATCACGAAGCAAGTGAAGCTCAAAATCCATTCAACAATAATGATTACTACCGGAAAGCCATATATCATCAAGTTGCTCAACAACCACAAACTGCTCATGCTAGAAAATAGATTGAAGAATCATCAAAGAGAGCTTGTATAGTGAATAAAGAAGATAAAAAATCAACAAAAAGCTTCAATTGGGATAAATATCTTTCAGTAGAAAAAGATGCATATCTGTCAAGTAAATTGATAGATCAAGATGATGAAAAATTACCAGAAGGTTTCAGTTGTGAAAATTTTAGTTGGGATGACTATTGTCCAGATAAAGAGTTTTTGGCTAAAGCTTTTGTTGCTTAAATCAAAGAAGATAGTGATGATGATAATGATTATTATGCTAAAAGAATGGCAAAGCATTTGAAAATGATGGAAGAAAGTGACAGTGAAGATGAAAAAGAGAAAAAGAAAAAGAAGAAAGTTAAAACTCCAGTCAGCAGTGATGATGAAGAGGTTCCAGTGGTAAGAAGAAAGGTAAAAGAAGTTCCATCTTTCAAGATTGATGAAGAAGCTGATGAAAGAGAGATTCCAGTGAATTGTGAAACTTGTAAGATCATAAAGAAGAAAAACAGCGAATTGATTAACAACATGAACAGGTTGAAAGAATCATATGATGTTCTGAACAAAGCCATGAATATGTACAATGAAACAAGTGAAGAACAGACAACAGCAATGAAGACACTTCAAGGAGCATTCATGATAAAACAGAAAATTGTGAACAATTATATTGAGAAGCGTGCTGCTCTGGAACAGAAACTGGAGACTCAAAGAATTGAAACAGAAAGAGTAAATAGATTGTTAAAATGGTACTCATGTACTTCTTATGTCATTGACAGGATCTATCCAACTGTTGAAGGCATGAAGGTATTTGAAGAAGATGAAATAATTGAAGAAAAGAATGAAGAAAAGACTCTGGAAAAGAAAGTTGAAAAGAACAAGAAAAATAAGAAGGATACTGAAGAAATGACGTCTGGTAAGAAACAAGATGTCAGTTACAACAAGTGTCCACCCCCGCTTGAAAATGGATATTCTCCGAGAAATCCAAATTCTGAAAGATTCGAAAAAGCAACAAACTTACAGTGGGAGTCAGAGTCCTCAGTTAACTTGCCAGAAAACATAGATGTCACGTTTACGTCGTCCGATACTGATCATGAGTCTGAGTTAATAAAGAAAGTCGTCGATCAGGTGTTGGATAAAGATGAAACCGAGGAGTCAAAGTCGGAGTTAAACTCAAAGTCAGAGTCGGAGTCTAAATCAGAGTCAAAGTCTGAGTCCGAAATGTCAAGTTTGGAGTCAAAGTCCAAATCCGATAAGTCAAGATCAACAGTCAAGCAGGACAAACGGGTTTACAATAAAGAATTTCTTCTATTAAAATCTAATTTGAATGAAGAGACATTTAAAGTGGCATATACTTTGAATGATTCTTACAAATTATATTCTGATGAAGAATTTCCAATAAGAGGTGTTAAACCAGATCTGATCAAAAAGGTTTTCAAACTAACAGAAATTAATATTTCTGAAATAAAAGATGTAAATCTTAACGAAAAACCTAAAAAATACACCTCAAGAATTCAACAAAGAGAAAACAAGAAAAAGGGTTATAGTTCTGGTTCTGGTTATCGAAAGAAACCAAACCATATCGGTAATTTCAAAAAGAAAGGTCTTGGTTTCATTCCACCAGAAAATTATAAAAATGAAAAATATGTTAGAGATTTTAAATCAAAGATGGTATTTGTTGCAGGAACAAGTACAGAGGAAGAACAAAACAGCCCATTCTGGAAGCAATCTACCAAAGAGTTCCTTGCGAAGAAGGAAGAAGAGATGAAGTTTGCTGATCAGTTGAAAGAAACGAGAACCTGTTTTCAGTGCAAAACAAGTGGTCATATTTCCAAAAATTGTCCTCAGGCAATTCAATCAAAACAGGGAGTGTCTCGTAAACTGAAAGATAAAGAGGTTGTGTTTGAACCATCAATTGACAGAACAAAAATTTTCAAGAACTCAAAATTTGAAATTGGTGAATGTTCAAACAGATTTTATAAGAAAACAGCAAAACTTGACAACCAAAAATGGGTTGTTAAGAAGTCTGATTAGAGTTCTAGCGATGATTCTGATATGTCAAAATCAGAGGAGCTATATTTTGGCGATGAATCTGATTCCACAAAGTCAGATGAGCCACAGGTTGAGAAAAAAGGAGAAAACTCAATGCCGACTGTGAATGATGTGAATTTTCCACCACTTCGGGCTGAAATTTTTAAGAAGAAAATTGGTAATGTTGAAATTTCAAACCAATTTTATTCTGAGAAAAAGGTTTTTGATATTGAAAAGGCTTTTAACCCCAAGGTAAAACACATTTTTGGTAAAATGGTTGATGGGAAAGTCAAAGGGGTGAAGGAGTTTTATGAGAAAAAATTGAAGAAACCAGGTAAGAGTGTTTCGTCCCAGGTTTGTGACTGGGATGGAACATATTATAATTAGTAAACTCTGGACTTGCCGGAGCTCCCAGGTTGGTAAGTGTGGAGCAGGAATCGACATCTTTCTTGAAAAATTCACGATTGTGAGATTTCGTCTTACAAGTGGTAAATGAGGGACATTAAGTTGTACTTGATTTTCTACAAGTGGTGTTTGTTGATTGTTCTAAAAATTGTTAAATATTTCAAGTGGTAAAATGAACAAGGTGATGATTTAATCCCCTAACCTATAAGAGGTTTTATAAAATCAACAAAACTTATTTTCCGGAAACACCATTTGATTAAAACAAACTTGAGTGTTTTGAAATCACAATGGGAAAATGTTTTGTTGTGAGGGGGAGTTCTGATTGTTTATGCCAAGTGGATGGCGAATTGAAGTAAGTTGATATCAGTTGTCATTTTACTTTGTACAGTTTGTTTTCAAATTTCTTTAAATGATTTTGAATTTTAGGGGGGGTAAGAAATTTTAGAAAATCCAAAAACATTTGAAAATTTGAAAAAGACAAAAACTTGATAAATACAAAATGAGTTTTGTTGTTAAAAAGAGGAAATGATAGTACATCAGTAGACAATTACAGTATGCTAAAGAAATATAATGATTAAATAGCGTTAAACGGTCTCACTGATGATATGCTGATAGGTTTTTACACATTTAGTTAGTTTTTTCGGGATATAAACTTAAATTCAAAGTTGTTTATTTTGCGGGGAACACTACTTGGATATATAGGTAACCCCTGAAATCTTGTTTGAAGGATCCCTCTTTCTGAGATACTAGGTCTTTATGCTCAGTGATATCTGGGGTATTATCCCGGGACTTCTGATTTTGCGGAAGCAATGGCCTAGTCCCCGGAGAATACTTTACGCTTGCTTGAAATAAAAGTCTGCCCTCAGCATAAAAAATGATGAAACATTGAAAAAATGCAAATCATGTGTTGTTGTAAAAAAGATCCTCTAAAGGGGTGTAACACCCCGAAAACGGGTTTGGTAATTAAACCCCATTACTACTAAAGAGCGGGTATAATACCGTTAGCAGAAAAGATTAAATCGAAAATTATTAAGATTTAAATAAATAAGTTTAATAATAAATAAAACGAGGATAAATACTTTGAGAAAACAAAGTATATAGAAGGCCCGAGTTAACGGGACTTAAAATAAAACGGGTTATGACTTCCCGAACCCATTAAGTTAACTAGGAATAATTAACCTAGTTAGTAATATATGATTAAGTGATGAATAATAAATTATAGCTTCTTTTGAAACAAAATAAACATGATGGGCCAAAAGGGTTAACTTGAAAGTTAACTAAATAAATAACACAAAAAAAAAAGAAAAAAAAAACACAGTGTATGTCGTAGGATCGACCAGAGCAGGAGAAAGAGGGGTGAAACCCTAGCTCACCCAAATTCATCAAATTGAAGGCCAAGATTAGCTCGAATCAAATGCATGAACACATAGAAACGATCACCTAGTCGTGGGGATCGTAAGGTATGTCAATTTTTTTTATATTTATGAAGTTGAGATTTTGATGAACTTGGGAAAAATCGAAATTCAAGCTTGAATGATTGATGTTTGGGTGAAACTAGGATGAATTCATGTTTAGAAACAAACCTTAGTTGAAAAACTTGATGAATTAGTATTAAAGACTAGGGATTTGATGATTACTCTTGCATGTGCTAAGTGGGTTTTGACTAAATTCGTGTATGTGATGTTTTTAGGGGTTTTGATTGCTAAGAATAAGTGTTATAATGTCATAAACATGTTCAAATTGAAAGCTGAATTCAAACAGCTTCTGATCAGAATTTACAGCCGACTTGTATTGGCTGTAACCTGGATAAAACGAGACAAAAACATGTGTTTCTTGAGTCCAAAATGTAATTCCAGGAAATATCTTTAAAACCCCACTGGAATCGCATTTTTTCGACGAAAATTGATCGTTTTATGAATTTTTCCGTATCGAATGTTCAAGCTGCGTTTTCTGGCAGAATTTGCAGCCCATTACGAATGTCATAACTCAATTTAGGAATTGAGTTAAGATCTCAAATTCTTACTGTAGAAAGTTTTAAGTGATTAAAAGAATTTCCAATTGGAATTTTGTCAATCGGATAAATGAGGAATTTTAAATGAATTTTTCCGTAAGCTGCAGTCAGAAGTGACGAATCTGATTGCAGCTTAGTAAATGATTTTTTACGAACTTTTGGTAAAGAGTTAGATCTTGAAATTTTAACACAAGGTCTAACCCTCCGAGAGGTACGCCACATAAAAAAATCATAATTTTTGAAGACTTGTAAACAGGTTAAAAAAGTCACAAAAAACAGCCCATTTTTCAGTGATATGAAATGCCTGAATGAAATCGCGGTCTACTTGGTTGTGTGTAAAATTTGATTTCATTAAGAGTTCGGATGAAATATGCCTAAGTGAGTTCAATGAACCAAATGTGCATTAGAATATGTTGATAAGCCAATTGACTTTTAAAAAGTCAAACCGACCGAATGATTAGATCGAATGATAATTTTGATATGGTCGAATGATAAATTCGACATAAAACCCGTAGGATGGAATAGTCGTAAATGATTATGACTAATCTAACCGTCTTACGAATTGTGATGATGATAGTTTGACTCTAGACAAGCAAGATGAAGACTTGGAAAAAAAAGCGGGTCAAACGGATCAAGTACGCGGAAAAAGGACATAACCGGATGCAAGGTAAGTAAACTTACACTTTTTGTAGAATATGT
This sequence comes from Helianthus tuberosus, assembly GCA_030545235.1. Lineage (NCBI taxonomy): Eukaryota > Viridiplantae > Streptophyta > Magnoliopsida > Asterales > Asteraceae > Helianthus > Helianthus tuberosus. The sequence goes on along the minus strand of CM060416.1, from coordinate 147,671,722 downwards.
GTTTGTTCTAAAAGTTTCTTATATGATTAAGATGATATTCATGATATGGCTCCGACACGACACGACACGAAACGATACGGGTCGGAGCATATCTAATGATGAAAAACCATGTTTTATGATAAAGAGGCAAAATGGTCATGAAGTGACATAAATAAAAATGGGTTTTCGAACGGCTATTTTATAAGTAAGCCTAAACGAGTAAAAAGGGGAAACGGTGATTTAGTCACGAACAAATAGGTAAAAGTTGAAATATAAAACAACACTAAGCGACATAAGTCATGTCGGGCTAAATGCGTAAGAAAAAGGGTTTAAGAGACATAGCTAAAGAGGTGAGAAATCTGAATTTAGTTATTTAATGAAATGGTAAATAGATACCATTCCAATATAAGCGTAAAGTGTTTAAATCATTTAGACCAAATGGGTCAAATGGTAATGTAGATACCATTTGACAAATAATGACTAATAAGTGCTTGTCGAGTCTTATGTGCACAGGATAAAATGGTTATGATTTAGCGGTGCTATGAATTAGCATATTATGGACGCAAGGTATTAAACGGGTCAATATATTGATCCGAGCCAGGTACGTATATTTTGTATTGTAGTTAGAAACGATATCGTGGTCAATTATTGGCGAAAGCTCTTCGTCGCAAAATGAAGGATTTAAAATTGACCAAAAAGTCATTGAGGGGTAAATAGGGAAAAACAACCTTTAAGAGTTGTTTAGAAATAAGTGTTTCGTTTAATTGAGTCCTTGGGATATGTATAAAATGGAGATAGGGTGTAAGCTAAAAGAAGCGTGACTTAAGCTTAAAAGTGTTAAATACCTCGTAACGGGTCAAAATGAGTAGATATGCGAAACGGGTTAAGATTTGCATAAGAACCCGTAATTTGAACCTTGAATATTAGAAAACTAATATAATGGGATTTGCATGGCATTTTGAAGTTTAGAGTTTGATCAAAACTAAAGCTGGGCAGGAAATGCAGGTCCAGATACGGACATGCTGGAAAAGAGCTTCCCCCGCGCCACGCGAGGGACCACCTGAAACCGGGCGCGAGACGCGACAGGCGTCGCGGCACGCGAAAAAATGAGTTGAGCCTCTCGCGTGGCGCGAGAGGCATAAATCTGAGAAATTATTTTTGTTTTTTTGTTTGATGCGATGTACATGTTTTAAGCTATTTATTAAGTATCGAAACTAACTTTTAGGTTGGTTTCGATCACAGGTTAATTTCAAAAGTTACCGGAGGACGATCAAGCTCAACGGAGAACCGAACACGAATAAGATAAAAGCTTCCGCACGTCGTTTCGTCGTAACTTTTAAACGACGAACTCAATTATGTTATGTTGTATTATCTTAAAATTGTAAAGTTTAAACAAACCCGTATTTTTACAAAGTATATGTAGTCATAATTACATGTTGTTTGTCGTATACTTTACAAAAACCATTAAACAATGACAAGGGTGTTACAAGTTGGTAATCAGAGCTCATGGTTAAACAATAAAGTGTGTTCGGTTCGAGGCTTGATCGTAAATTCGGTAAGTACATGTATGTTAATGGTTTAACATGTTAAAGTGTTGTGAACAACACATAGGGTTATTGTGTAATACACGTTACCCCAATGAAAACGATAGGTATAGTTAACGAAATCACGTGCGTTGACACGTACAGTAAAAAAAAAGGCCTTGTATTACAATACAGCCGTTTATTAATGTCGGAATTACTAACCTTTGTGAATGTTTTAATTGAAGGACACTCGCATCTGAAGATGACGAGAGTTGGACAAATTACGGATATGACTGTGAAACGGTCCGATGTATGACAAGCAAAGCATACTCATCAAGCATCTAAATCGCGTAGTGATCGCGAACAAGGTTAACGACAAAAGAAGCCCGTTAGGGCAAGCATTACCAGGTGCACATTTTAAATTTAATTGCATAAATAGCAATATGCAACAAACTTGTAGAGAATGATTGTTGCACCTGTAAATTGAAAACTTGGAAAAACCCGAATAGAAAACCTATCCGGGATATTGTTTCCAAGAGAAACAAATAGAGGCATTACTTACATGGGGTGTAATGTGAAAATTATAAAAAGGTCATGTATACCAGGTGTTGATCGCTTACTCTGGCCAAGTAAGTAATGAACATGTGGTACCATGAACTTCTTATGATGGACACATTTACGTCTGATGTAGTAAGGGCGGGGTGAATGGGACTAACTTAAATGGTACCCAAATAAATCAAACAAGCAAAAAAAAATTTGATAATAATGTAAACGCATAGCCGGGTGACGGAAGCGTGTTACATTAGGATAATGAGCCCGAGAGAAGGGACAAAGACCAATGTAAATGATGACATAAATGAATAACCTGATGAAAATTCATAAAGATAAGTCATGTTGGACGAAAGAGCCATGGTTGACAAAATGAGCAAGTAAAACCAAAGTATAGATGATCCGCCGGATAATAAAAACGAAGGTATTGCCCATACAAAAAAGATAATCAAAGTTGTTAACTTTAGTCGTAGTAAAGCAAGGATGACGATGATAATCGTCACTCAGAATCTATAAGGCCATCAAGGATGGTCACACAAGGAATAAAAGACATGGTTGAATAAAAGCGATGGATTTCGCTAAGACGACCAAATCAATCGAAGCGAAGTCTTAATGCATACCGGAAGGGTTGCAATGATAACGACTTCGGTAAAACACCCAATTGATGGGTAGGAATTTGAGTGAATGTGTAAACCAAGAGACGGGAAGGCGAATTGAAAGTCAAAAGAATCGGGTTTCGAGTCATGACTAAAAGACGATAAGATACTGTAAATAGAAATTTTAATAAATTGTGTTCAACTATTCTAAAGTTGAACGAGTCGAATAAAGAATGAAGTTGGACATTCATAAGTGATGAAATTTAACACGAACAAGTCAAACGAATTAAATGAAGAATAACGCTTGCTAACATAAGTAAGCGTGAAATAATAATAAACTTACACAAGGGGCTATAGGCGCTAAAAAAAACCCTTAAGGTAAAAGAACCCGGGTAGTGGGTTGCAAGGAAATACATGTGAGAACCAAATAATGGTAAGCGTAGAACAAATCGACGTGTAGATGACGTAAAGAGTCATAAAATCGGAAGATTAGTCCAAGAGTAAACGAACGAAGCTTTAGACTACGGTCAAGGCCAACTAAAGTTCAAAAGCGAAAATAAACAATTCCAAACATAATAAGAGATGCTTTGAAGCTATATATGTATATATACATTTGAATATAGACATGGATAAAAGACGATCTACGGGATCATCATAACCTACGGGATTATAAATTGTGTTAAAGTCTACGGTACCAAAAAGACCTTCGGGTCATAAATAGAAAGAAACGAATGGTTGGGGTTCTCACCTTAAAAAGGTGAAAATCTAGAGAAAAAAAAAACTTACGAGGCTAAGTAAAAGAACTTGCGGGTCACTTGGATAAAACGAGGAAAACTGGTTGTAACTCCCCGCGTAAAATAATAATGGGAGGTAAAGTTAGTATAAAAGCGATGAGTTTCGCTAAGTTAATCGAATGGGTTAAAGTGAAGAATTTCACTAAAACATTTAAACGGGCAAAATCGACAAAGAATCCACAATTATTTAAATTGCGTTACGCCACAAAAAGGGGGAAGTCATTACCGAAATGACAACAAAAGGGGATAAACCTGTTAACAGACTGATGAGACTAAGTGGTCAAATGACAACTCGGTCAATAAAGATAAAGGATATAAGCTGAAGGTAACGGCCCGCGAAGCCTTACACATGAAAGACGTACGCGTCAATATAAATGAAAACGTTAGATCGAAAGGAACAAGTGAATGTTTGAAAACGAAACTAGGTTCGTTTAGTCTAAATTAAAAGAAATACGTAAATAAGGTTTCGGGGACGAAACCTTTTTAAGGGGGGTAGACTTTTAACACCCCGAAAACGGGTTTGGTAATTAAACCCCATTAATACTAAAGAGCGGGTATAATACCGTTAGCAGAAAAGATTAAACCGGAAATTATTAAGATTTAAATAAATAAGTTTAATAATAAATAAAACGAGGATAAATACTTTGAGAAAACAAAGTATATAGAAGGCCCGAGTTAACGGGACTTAAAATAAAACGGGTTATGACTTCCCGAACCCATTAAGTTAACTAGGAATAATTAACCTAGTTAGTAATATATGATTAAGTGATGAATAATAAATTATAGCTTCTTTTGAAACAAAATAAACATGAGGGGCCAAAAGGGTTAACTTGAAAGTTAACTAAATAAATAACACAAAAAAAAAGAAAAAAAAACACAGTGTATGTCGTAGGATCGACCAGAGCAGGAGAAAGAGGGGTGAAACCCTAGCTCACCCAAATTCATCAAATTGAAGGCCAAGATTAGCTCGAATCAAATGCATGAACACATAGAAACGATCACCTAGTCGTGGGGATCGTAAGGTATGTCAAATTTTTTATATTTATGAAGTTTAGATTTTGATGAACTTGTGAAAAATCGAAATTCAAGCTTGAATGATTGATGTTTGGGTGAAACTAGGATGAATTCATGTTTAGAAACAAACCTTAATTGAAAAACATGATGAATTAGTATTAAAGACTAGGGATTTGATGATTAATCTTGCATGTGCTAAGTGGGTTTTGACTAAATTCGTGTATGTGATGCTTTTAGGGGTTTTGATTGCTAAGAATAAGTGTTATAATGTCATAAACATGTTCAAATTGAAAGCTGAATTCAAACAGCTTCTGATCAGAATTTACGGCCGACTTGTATTGGCTGTAACCTGGATAAAACGAGACAAAAACATGTGTTTCTTGAGTCCAAAATGTAATTCCAGGAAATATCTTTAAAACCCCACTGGAATCGCATTTTTTCGACGAAAATTGAGCGTTTTATGAATTTTTCCGTATCGAAGGTTCAAGCTGCGTTTTCTGGCAGAATTTGCAGCCCATTACGAATGTCATAACTCGATTTAGGAATTGAGTTAAGATCTCAAATTCTTACTGTAGAAAGTTTTAAGTGATTAAAAGAATTGCCAATTGGAATTTCGTCAATCGGATAAACGAGGAATTTTAAATGAATTTTTCCGTAAGCTGCAGTCAGAACTGACGAATCTGATTGCATCTTAGTAAATGAATTTTTACGAACTATTGGTAAAGAGTTAGATCTTGAAATTTTAACACAATGTCTAACCCTCCGAGAGGTACGCCACATAAAAAAATCATAATTTTTTAAGACTTGTAAACAGGTTAAAAAAGTCACAAAAAACAGCCCATTTTTCAGTGATATGAAATGCCTGAATGAAATCGCGGTCTACTTGGTTGTGTGTAAAATTTGATTTCATTAAGAGTTCGGATGAAATATGCCTAACTGAGTTCAATGAACCAAATGTGCATTTGAATATGTTGATAAGTCAATTGACTTTTAAAAAGTCAAACCGACCGAATGATTAGATCGAATGATAATTTTGATATGGTCGAATGATAAATTCGACATAAAACCCGTAGGATGGAATAGTCGTAAATGATTATGACTAATCTAACCGTCTTACGAATTGTGATGATGATAGTTTGACTCTAGACAAGCAAGATGAAGACTTGGAAAAAAAAGCGGGTCAAACGGATCAAGTACCCGGAAAAAGGACATAACCGGATGCAAGGTAAGTGAAACTTACACCTTTTGTAGAATATGTGTTTGTTCTAAAAGTTTCTTATATGATTAAGATGATATTCATGATATGGCTCCGACACGACACGAAACGATACGGGTCGGAGCATATCTAATGATGAAAAACCATGTTTTATGATAAAGAGGCAAAATGGTCATGAAGTGACATAAATAAAAATGGGTTTTCGAACGGCTATTTTATAAGTAAGCCTAAACGAGTAAAAAGGGGAAACGGTGATTTAGTCACGAACAAATAGGTAAAAGTTGAAATATAAAACAACACTAAGCGACATAAGTCATGTCGGGCTAAATGCGTAAGAAAAAGGGTTTAAGAGACATAGCTAAAGAGGTGAGAAATCTGAATTTAGTTATTTAATGAAATGGTAAATAGATACCATTCCAATATAAGCGTAAAGTGTTTAAATTATTTAGACCAAACGGGTCAAATGGTAATGTAGATACCATTTGACAAATAATGACTAATAAGTGCTTGTCGAGTCTTATGTGCACTGGATAAAATGGTTATGATTTAGCGGTGCTATGAATTAGCATATTATGGACGCAAGGTATTAAACGGGTCAATATGTTGATCCAAGCCAGGTACGTATATTTTGTATTGTAGTTAGAAACGATATCGTGGTCAATTATTGGCGAAAGCTCTTTGTCGCAAAATGAAGGATTTAAAATTGACCAAAAAGTCATTGAGGGGTAAATAGGGAAAAACAACCTTTAAGAGTTGTTTAGAAATAAGTGTTTCATTTAATTGAGTCCTTGGGATATGTATAAAATGGAGATAGGGTGTTAGCTAAAAGAAGCGTGAATTAAGCTTAAAAGTGTTAAATACCCCGTAACGGGTCAAAATGAGTAGATATGCGAAACGGGTTAAGATTTGCATAAGAACCCGTAATTTGAACCTTGAATATTAGAAAACTAATATAATGTGATTTGCATGGCATTTTGAAGTTTAGAGTTTGATCAAAACTAGAGCTGGGCAGGAAATGCAGGTCCAGATACGGACATGCTGGAAAAGAGCTTCCCCCGCGCCACGCGAGGGACCACCTGAAACCGGGCGCGACACGCGACAGGCGTCGCGGCACACGAAAGAATGAGTTGAGCCTCTCGCGTGGCACGAGAGGCATAAATCTGAGAAATTATTTTTGTTTTTTTTGTTTGATGCGATGTACATGTTTTAAGCTATTTATTAAGTATCGAAACTAACTTTTAGGTTGGTTTCGATCACAGGTTAATTTCAAAAGTTACCGAAGGACGATCAAGCTCAACGGAGAACCGAACACGAATAAGATAAAAGCTTCCGCACGTCGTTTCGTCATAACTTTTAAACGACGAACTCAATTATGTTATGTTGTATTATCTTAAAATTGTAAAGTTTAAACAAACCCGTATTTTTACAAAGTATATGTAGTCATAATTACATGTTGTTTGTTGTATACTTTACAAAAACCATTAAATAATGACAAGGGTGTTACAAGGGGACCCACCAAAAAGTCGAAGCTGTCATATCTTTGCAGAACGGAAGTTCAGACCTGAGCTCTCAGGGTTCTTCGCATCTAACCCCTTACAGCTATCATCTGTGGTATACTCACCTGTAAGACTGATGTGTGTAAAATGCAACATATAAATTACATCAAATGAGGCATAAAACTAACCCTTTTTAAGTACTAATATTGGAAAAAGAGTGTTTTTGTCTTCCTTTTGTATTTTCAGGATTAAATGAGCTCAAAAACACAAAAGAAGCAAAAAGACAGCTAAATCCAACATAAATACAAGAAAAGGAACATAAGTGGATTGCCCGACCCCTCAACGGCATCTTCCCAAGCAAAATAGAGAAGGCAGAAGACTGAACACGCCCCGTGCTCAGCCAGCACGGGGCCGTGCCCAAGAAGCAGCAGAAAAGACAAACCTATAGAAGCTTCTATTGCCCACCACGGGGCCGTGCCCAGTGAACACGGGGGCGTGGCGAAAGTACAGCAGGCGCATTAATTGTAATTGCGAATTACAATTAATGAGGAGAGAGAGTGTCAGACAGGCACGGGGCCGTGCCCAGCGGACACGGGGCCGTGCCCAGCCCTCTGTTCAGCCTATAAATAGGAGTGCTTGGTTTCATTTCAACTCATACCTTGGCACACCACCTCTCTCACACTTCATCCACCACCCACCACCATCACAACACCATCATCCACCACCATCATCCATTGTCCATCGTAGAGTGTGTGAGTCGTCTCGGGATCCAAGATTGATCGTAAGAGTTCTTGACAATCAAGGCCATGTTTGGCTAAGTCTCTTACATCACTTGGTGAAGATAAAGTGTCTAGTATAATACTTTTTATTTCTAATCTTTTGCACTTTTTATTTGGTTTTGTATTAATGACTTTAATAACTAGTTACTTATGTTGAAGGTGATCTTTCCTTATCGTTTGTCCGTGGTGTCTTGGCATTATTTTACTGTCTATATAAAATAAAAGATTTTCACCATTCATATCTCCACGGTCTATATGGAGGTATGTTGGCTACCTGGTCGGGGGTTAAGGGAACGGTTTGGTAAAGGTCTTGCCATTGTTCAGCGTTTAGAGGTCCTGCAATGGACCTGGGTCAAATTTAGTAGGACCTCCTTCAATGCTTCACGGTATTGGATGGCGGGGGTCCAAACTCTTTGATCCCCTCATAAGTTAACTACTATTAATACTATAACCCGGCTATTTAGGACTGTATCCCTGCTGACTCAGACTACTTAGCCGAGGGTAACGTCACCGCCAAAAGCGGGGCCTACCATAATATTGCATTAATAACTTAATTCATTATCTTCCAATAATCCACCCTTTTAGGATTGTATCCTTGCTGACTCAAACTACTGGGGTGAGGGTAACGTCACCTTCAAAAGAGGGGCCTACTACAATAACTAAGATAATCTCTTAATTATGTGCAAAAGTGCGGAAATAATCAAAGGTTATACTAGATACGAGTCCTAACCAAGTGATTCATCTTGTCTATCTGTTTTTCTTTTTATTTTGTTTTCAGCATTCTAGTTAGTTTTATTTTTTTTAGTTTAAAACCTTTTTCTAAACTTTTTATTTTGATTAGATGTTGAGGATGAACCGGTACTAAAAGCTCTTGTGTCCTTGGACGACATCGGTATCTTACCAACGCTATACTACGCTCACGATGGGTGCACTTGCCCATATGTGTGTTTAGTGTTAGTAAAATATCGTTTTTTATAAATTTAATACTTGGCTAAAAATAAGTGTTAAAGGGGCTTAGAATATACACCTAATATATATAACACTTCACACGCATCAAGTTTTTGGCGCCGTTGCCGGGGACACAAGGATTTTAAGAAAGTTAGGAATCAACGGCCTAATCATTTTTTTTATTTTTTTAGGATTTTCGTAGTTTTTCAGCTTCTGCAGAGCTCAGCACGGGCCGTGCCCGCTGAACACGCCCCCGTGCTAAATCATTGGAACTGGCAATCCTGTTTTACGTCAGACAGTAAGCTGAACACGGGGCCGTGCTCACCCAACACGCCCCCGTGCCCAAGATTCACTTACTGAAAACAGAACCGGTAGATCCCGGCGGTTGGTAATTTCTGACATAAACATGAGTGATAGTAATTGTTTTTACTTTCGGCACTCTTATGGTACGTGGGGTCAATTATGTGGTGGCAAACATAAAGAAGTAGAATGCTACTTTCTAAATTATAGGCCCCACTACATGGACCCACCGACTTCTTATAACCTTAAGAGGGGCGAAAGTAAAAATAAGCACTATTTCTCCCTCGAATGCGCCCAGCCAGATATTCTAGGGGAAATGCTCCTTGACGAGTTATTTCAACTAGAAGAGCTAATTCTGAATTGGTTAAAAGAGCTTAGGAAGGATTTTATTAATCCACCCCAAGACGATGACCATGACGAAATGCTGGAACCGCATTCCGACAACCTCGTTGCTCCCGAAAATACCTTCGTACCTAGCAAAGACTTGGACGATAGTCGTCCCTGTGTCGATTGTGCCGTGAAGGACTCTCCATCGACTTCGTTCGGTGCATACATAGACCTGAGCGATTCGGCATACACCTTCTTTAATGAGAGCCCGGGAAAGGGTTGGACTTGTCCACCTAGAATAAAAATAGGAATTACCCTCACCGACAACCTCTTGCGTTCTCGCCTTAGTCTAGGACAATTAAGGTATCTTAGGCACTTTGGGGTTGTTCCAACCAATCAGGAGCCACCCGATACTAGTGAGTTCCTTAAAAAAACTAGACAACTTCATAAAACAGTCCTTCGACACGGGGCCGTGTCCAGCCAACACGCCCCCGTGTCCATCAAAAGATTCCCTTCTGATCAGTACCTCAGAATACGGACAAACTGTGTCAGAACTCCACCTGCACACGGGGCCGTGTCCAGGATGCTGTCGTTTTCTATAAATGCAGCCAAGAATTCTGCATATTTGGACCAACTTGGGACAGAGATTTGAAGGAATCTTCTCTCAACTATCCTAGGTAAGTCTAAAAGAAGGTTCCAACAACCCATCTTGTCCTTTCCTCTTTTAGCCATTTCCTTCTTCTCCATCTTTCTCCAAGAACTACCATTAAAAGTTTGAATTCTTCCAACTTTGTGGTAAGGATTAATGAGTTTTGTTCAAGGAATCTTGGTAAAAACATGTTATGTAACATTGTTTTAAGTTATTAGTGACTAAAAAGACCCCACAAGTTCAGAAAATAACTTAAAAATCCAAGTTTCCTTGCTCCAAAATTCTGCAGAAAGATGAACACGGGGCCGTGCTCAATGAGCACGGGGCCGTGTCCGGTCACTGTTTCATTAAATAAACTATTTTCAGTTTATTTTTCGTAGGATGTCGAGTGAAAACAGTGAAACATCTTCTGTGCATTCGTCAAACAGCCGAAGAGGAAGGAGACCCTCCATTGAAGCTACACTTGTGCACTATGTGATAGCATTAAGGGAGGCTCTCGACGAAATGACATCAGTAGAGGAGGTCCTAATCGACCGTATTAACGATCTTACGATGGGACTTGAAAGCAGCTTCCAAGAAATTAACCTCTTGCACCAGAGGTTAAATATTCTTGTAGCACCCCCGATGGAACCAGTCCTCCCTCAACAGGATTGGAACCTGGCACTTGGAATTAACAACCCTACCGGGTGGGAACACTTTCCGGCGGAACCTCCCATGGAACACCAACAAGAGATCCCGGTGGAAATCGAAACTCCTCAAACTGATGCCAATGAGCCTTCTTTTCTCCTTCCAAGGGAGGTGGAAGAATGGCTCGCCGACATATGAGGAGAACCGCACCCGGAAGAAGGAGTTCAAAAAGGCCTTGTCTAACCAAGATTAGTTACTTCTTGGAAATTTTGCTAATTAAAATAAAGTAGAGGCTAGAACTCCATGGTTTATTATTTCTTTGTTTTATCTAGTTTAATCTTAATTTAGGACTATGTAAGGTCTCTCTATGATTGCAATGAAATGATGGTTTTTAAAGTTTGGATGGTTTTTAATAAATAAAACACACTCATGGTAGTAAGGGATGAAAAGGGGAACGAGAAAAATGACCCCATGCACAAGAACAAGGCAACCCGACAGTTCTATCCATTACAGAAGGTTCAACACGGGCCGTGTCCAACCAACACGGCCCCGTGCTGAACCACCTGCAGAAAAACGCCCAGTTCAGGTAACTGGACACGGGCCGTGTTCACTCGACACGCCCCCGTGTCCAGACTTCTGCTTCTCTTGTTCTAATTTTGTTACTGGCACTTGAACACGGGGCCGTGCCCGGACAACACGGGGCCGTGTTCAGCGCCCAGTAACACAAAATTTTTGCTTTTCAACATCATTTTACACATCTAATCAACCTAAAAATTTATTTTTGGGACACATTGAGGACAATGTGTAATTTAAGTGTGGGGGGGATGCTAAAACCTTGAATTTTGCAAAGTCCTAAATACAATCCTTACACAAAACTCTATTGGAACCGCTAATCACCCCAATTTTTTTTCAAAAATTTCATTTTTTTTCTTGTCTAGGTTTAACTCGGGAAATTCAAGTTCTCAAAAAGGTTATATTTTTACAAATTTACAACCGATAGCGTAGTGATAAAAAGAACCAACATAAGAAAATTATGAAAAGGCATGGCAAACTTAGTTAAAATTTGATTATATATAGTTGATCACATAAAAACCCATTCCCAGAAAAGTGAGTTTTGAGCCTTTATTGAGCATACAAATTTACATCTTTAGACTAAATGCTCATTTTTCGTTTCTTGTGTGAATAGCCGCTTGGTTCTTACAACTCTAGAACTTGCCATGACGATACATTCCCGGTCCTTATCAACTTAAACCCGAGTAAGTAAATGATGGAGGCATTAGGACTAATTTTTTTTTTTTATTTCTACACCATTATTTTTCTTTTTCTTTTACCACCTACCCAAAAAATCCCCCTAGTTAGCCCCTTTGAGCCTAAACCTTTTCATTTCATCACCCAAACCAAAAACCCTTTTACCCACCAAAACCTTTTTATTTTTAACCCTTTGTTTTAGTAACAAGTTCGGTTTTTTCGTATGATCGTTCAAAAAAAAAATGTGTTGATGATGAAGCAAAAAGAAAATAAACAAACAAGTTCATCAAAAATAACTTTGTTTGAATAAAAGCTTCATCAAAATAAAAAGATACAAAAATAGAAAGTCTTACGAAAACCGACACTTGTTACGCTTTTCGCTTTTTTTTTACTAACCACTAACCAATATCCCAACCACCTACCTTTAACCCAAGCCTAACCCTTAACCCACAAAGTCCTCTTGATATTTACAAAGGTATAAAAGTTAAAAAGTAGGAGGATTGATTGCTTGGCAAACTTATGGTAGGAATAAGTTCCATGCCGCTCTCGAGTGATTCACTAAAAATACACCTTCGGCCGAGTGTGAGTGATTTCTCCCGTGAGGTATGTGAACTTGTATATAAATGGAATTTTAAAAAGGCATGTTATGCCCAAATAAGTAATTTCTCCTATGAAACGTTCTAAATAAATCATTACGAATAGGATTGTAAATAGATAAAAATAAAACCCAAAAAGATCTTGGATTCCTAACACTCTACGACAAGCCAAAAACCTTCTCTTCTACCCATTCCATTTGAGAGTGTAAGCCACATATTAAAGAGTTTTGCTTGAGGACAAGCCAAAGTTCAAGTGCGGGGGTATTTGATGTGTGTAAAATGCAACATATAAATTACATCAAATGAGGCATAAAACTAACCCTTTTTAAGTACTAATATTGGAAAAAGAGTGTTTTTGTCTTCCTTTTGTATTTTCAGGATTAAATGAGCTCAAAAACACAAAAGAAGCAAAAGACAGCTAAATCCAACATAAATACAAGAAAAGGAACATAAGTGGATTGCCCGACCCCTCAACGGCATCTTCCCAAGCAAAATAGAGAAGGCAGAAGACTGAACACGCCCCGTGCTCAGCCAGCACGGGGCCGTGCCCAAGAAGCAGCAGAAAAGACAAACCTACAGAAGCTTCTATTGCCCACCACGGGGCCGTGCCCAGTGAACACGGGGGCGTGGCGAAAGTACAGCAGGCGCATTAATTGTAATTGCGAATTACAATTAATGAGGAGAGAGAGTGTCAGACAGGCACGGGGCCGTGCCCAGCGGACACGGGGCCGTGCCCAGCCCTCTGTTCAGCCTATAAATAGGAGTGCTTGGTTTCATTTCAACTCATCCCTTGGCACACCACCTCTCTCACACTTCATCCACCACCCACCACCATCACAACACCATCATCCACCACCATCATCCATTGTCCATCGTAGAGTGTGTGAGTCGTCTCGGGATCCAAGATTGATCGTAAGAGTTCTTGACAATCAAGGCCATGTTTGCCTAAGTCTCTTACATCACTTGGTGAAGACAAAGTGTCTAGTATAATACTTTTTATTTCTAATCTTTTGCACTTTTTATTTGGTTTTGTATTAATGACTTTAATAACTAGTTACTTATGTTGAAGGTGATCTTTCCTTATCGTTTGTCCGTGGTTTCTTGGCATTATTTTACTGTCTATATAAAATAAAAGATTTTCACCATTCATATCTCCACGGTCTATATGGAGGTATGTTGGCTACCTGGTCGGGGGTTAAGGGAACGGTTTGGTAAAGGTCTTGCCATTGTTCAGCGTTTAGAGGTCCTGCAATGGACCTGGGTCAAATTTAGTAGGACCTCCTTCAATGCTTCACGGTATTGGATGGCGGGGGTCCAAACTCTTTGATCCCCTCATAAGTTAACTACTATTAATACTATAACCCGGCTATCTAGGACTGTATCCCTGCTGACTCAGACTACTTAGCCGAGGGTAACGTCACCGCCAAAAGCGGGGCCTACCATAATATTGCATTAATAACTTAATTCATTATCTTCCAATAATCCACCCTTTTAGGATTGTATCCTTGCTGACTCAAACTACTAGGGTGAGGGTAACGTCACCTTCAAAAAAGGGGCCTACTACAATAACTAAGATAATCTCTTAATTATGTGTAAAAGTGCGGAAATAATCAAAGGTTATACAAGATACGAGTCGAAACCAAGTGATTCATCTTGTCTATCTGTTTTTCTTTTTATTTTGTTTTCAGCATTCTAGTTAGTTTTATTTTTTAGTTTAAAACCTTTTTCTAAACTTTTTATTTTGATTAGACGTTGAGGATGAACCGGTACTAAAAGCTCTTGTGTCCTTGGACGACCTCGGTATCTTACCAACGCTAAACTACGCTCACGATGGGTGCACTTGCCCATATGTGTGTTTAGTGTTAGTAAAATATCGTGTTTTATAAATTTAAAACTTGGCTAAAAATAAGTGTTAAAGGGGCTTAAAATATACACCTAATATATATAACACTTCACACGCATCAAAGACTGAATATTGGGATTTGGATACGGGAGTATATTCAAGAGGTGGGACACATGAATAAGTTTAAGTTCTTAATACACCTAATTCATATCCTGAATCAGTTGAAATTTGTGTGAGAATTTAAGTGGATCAGTATATCGGCAATCTAAGTGAATTGTTTAATTATTAATGTGTAATTAAGCTCAACGGTACTTGTGACTTGTCAAAAACTGATATGATCCTCTTACACAAACTCACAAAAATATTGTTTGTAAATATTTCTTTAATGCATTTCAGTAAACTCAAAATCCAAAAAGATTTTAGTGTGTTTTAGTATAAATTTTTGAAAAATCCAAAAAGATTTTCGACAACTGATGTTGAAGAGCTGATTTTCAAAATTCCGAGTGCTAAACATGATGAACAGGATTGGGAGAATGTGTATGAAGAAATTTTTTCAAGTGATCATAAAAATATTTTAAATGTTAAATCATTTCATTCATACAAGAGGTTCATCAGAGATTAACATTGTAAAATCATTTGTTGTGTGTTTTCTATCTTAAAGTGATAAGAAGAGCATAAATTTGTAAATTGTTAAATTTGTGAAATTTATTTCTGGGTTAAGATTGTGCTGGTTAGCCAGGTTCCGATACCTGTGTTGGATAAAAGCCAGGTCACGATCTTGAACCTGTGAAAGCCAGACTGTGATCCCAGCTTATTGAAAGGAGGAGTCTGAAGACATCCGAGGAGGAGATAAGTTGATAAAGAGAAGAGAGAGATTTGAGGATGGTTTACAATGTCAGATACTTTAACAGAGTTCAAGAGGACTGATAAAGATTGAAGATGCGAAGACTCGACACTGAAGACTCGTCAACATTCGAGGGGGAGTCTGTTGGTGCATGCATCTGTCGACTTCGTCTTGTATCGAGTCTTATATGTTTGTAGATAGATCAGGACACGTTATTCGAGAAATCTGTCAAAAATAGGTCAACAGACAAGTTCAAACGAAATTAACCTGTGTAATTCCGCTTGAAAGTGTCATGACTAGTTCAAACGAAATTACTAATTCCGCTTGAATGTGATTTCGTTTGAGACTGGTTCAAGCGGAATTAGCTTGTCTATATATAGGAGTTGTCTGATTTCGTTTGAAGGTGACTTGAACATTCCGATTGAGAGCCGAAGTGCTGCCGAAGTGTCTACTCGCTGTAATACTTTGTCAAATCAATCTAAAGACAGTTTAAAGTGTATATCTAGCTGAATTGAACTTGATACGTTTGTTTCCGCCACTCGTATTGAACAAAAACTCTTCTGATCGACTCGTTCGGGTTTGAAAACGATCCTACACTTACGCGGCCCGCGCCAAGGCCATATCCGGTCACCAAGTTTCAGCTAATTGCAATTTCAGTCCCTGGCCCCTCTAAACTTGTTTTAACTTTCATTTATTGCACTTTTAACCCCCAAACTTGACTTTTAAGGGCCTTGAGTCTTTAAAAATTTATCCATAAGCCTTTGGTTAGTTACGAGGTCACCCGAATGATCTTGAAACGCAATATTAACGCATTTAACCCTTATTACTCGGAATTTACACTTTGTTTATTTATATGCGTCGAAAATCCACGAATTTAATATCCGTTATTCTTGGGATCAAAATAAATTATCACAATGTTTTTTTTTGGAATCGTTAAAAGGTCATTTAGAAGTTACTTTCAACATGTTGACACTTTTAACCCCTATGTTTCATAAGATCCTTATTTTAAGCACAACGACTTCCATTGTTCGACAATTTATTCGTTAAAGAATACGAACATCGTGTGAGGTCAATCAGAGGCACAAGAATGGCATGTTGACACTTTGGATCCCTTTATTAACATATATACATTGTTTAACAATTTTAGTCCTCCAGAAATAATTCCTTACACGTTTAAAGTCCATGACACGTGTCTTCATAATATTGGTCGTGATTTTATGAGGTGTTACATTGGCGTTGAGGGGGTAAACCAGGAAGTTCCTCAGGAAACACATCGGCAAATTCGCATACAACTGGCAGATCCTTGATCTTTCTTTCCCCTGATGGGGTATCAGTAACAAGTGCTAGAATAGTAGGATACCCCTTTCGTAGACATATCTGCGCTTGCATAGTTGAGATGATACCAACCATCGCACCACTGCGATGCCCCTAAACCTATAATGACTCTCCACCAGGGTGAGGAATACGTACAATCTTCTCTTTACACAGAATCTCAGCTTGGTGTTTAGACAGCCAGTCCATACCAACCACTATATCAAAACTACGAAGGGTAACAGGAAGGAGGTCAATATCAAACACTTGACCCACAAGATCTAGTTTACACCCAAATAGGACATGCGAAGCTTCAATCATTTTGCCATCAGCTAATTCTACTACATGCTTAGCTTCTAAAGGTGTTGGGGCTAACCCTAATCGTTGACCAAACTCTAGGGACACATAACTCCAATCGGCACCGGAATCAAATAACACAGAAGCAATAAGATTGTTCACAGGAAACGTACCAGTCATGACATTTTCGTCATTCCTAGCATCACCAACACCGATCATAAATACCCTTCTATGTGCACCATTGCCTCCATTGTTGCCATTGTTGCTATTCCCAGCATTGTTGTTGTTGTTCTGGCAGTTGTTGTCGTTGGCATTCTGATTCAGCTAAGGGCAATCCCGCTTGATATGGCCCTCATCCCCACACTGGAAACACCCTTTCTTAAAGCCCTAGTTCTGATGGGGTTGTTGCCTTTGCTAATGTTTTTGCTGCTGATTCTGCTGCTTTGGGTACGGGACTCTACAGTCCTTTGCCTCATGGGCCAACTTGTCGCATCTACGGCAAACCCGGACACACTGTCCATGATGATGATAACCACACTTGTTGCACTTTGGCTTCTTACCAGCGTAGGAGCCTTGATTCTGATTGCTGCCCTGGCCTTGGTTAACTGAGGACGACTGACTGAAACTGCGGTTGTTGCTGTTGTCAGGCCTTTTCTGAGATTGAATTGCACTGGTTGCTTTGTCAGTTTTGTTCCACTTGCGCTTGTTGTCACTAGCAGGTGTGGTGGCTGTAGCAGTAGAGGTAGTAGCAGATTTACGAGGCGGCAATGAGCCACGCTCAACCTCTTGGTCAGTAATCTTATGTGCCAAACGGATGATCTAGGGCAGATTGTTATGGTTTGCAGCAGTGACATACCCCTTTACAGCTGGTGCTAGGCCCTTGAGATACAACTCAATTCATCGATGTGGAGGTCGAGACAGGTTAGGGCACAAAATTACTAGTTCATGAGATCGTTTCGTGTAAGGCTCGATCTCGGATCCTTCCATCTTCAAATCGTAGAACTCGTTCTCGAGCTTCTGAATCTCATCACGAGGACAGTATTCTTCTCGCATCAACTCCTTAAAATCATCTCAAGTTGTTGCATTAGACATCTCGATGCCCAACATCTGCACCTGGGCATTCCATCAAGTTAAGGTACCATCCACCAAAGTGCCAGTAGCATACTTTACCCGGTCCCCCACGGAACAGTTACACATAGCAAACACCGATTCCGCCTTCTCAAACCAACGCAGTAACCCCACAGCCCCTTCAGTCCCACTGAACGTCTGTGGCTTACAATCCATGAATATCTTGAATGTGCAGGCAGGCGGATTGTTCTGATGCGCTGGCTGACCTAATGGACGAAAGAAAATACAACACAGGGGTAAGGGTTGTGTACGCGACACAAGATTAAAGAGTATTTGGCACATTTCGTACCAGGTTGGTAGGCTGCCAAAGCCTCAGCCACACGTGTATTGATTAAGTTTGTCAGCTCTGCCTGGGTCATCGCGATGTGACCACGTCCATGACCTCGTCCACTCATGATTCTATATAAGGAAATGGAACAAATTTAAGAGTCGAGATAAGGCAGGAGTTAAATATCATGTTGACATCTACAAACTACATAATTTACACCAAACAATAGGGCAGAACCCTTCTCACACTCGTTAAGCCTCACTGGGACTCACATGCACCTCACGTTATTATTATGTGTGCACCCATAATAATAAGGCAATTTGCATGCTCATCTGAGTGCCTCTTTATTTGCGCTAAAAGTTTCCCCCACATTCAAATAATGAAACGAAGAGCATTACAAGATCGATAATCACAAAAGTCGAAGAGTAGTGCCACACTATCTAGCTCCACTAAAACATGCAGCACAAGTAATCACATCGAGGTATCAAATATGTTGTTTCATGCAAGTCGTGTGTGTGACTACTAAACAAGTAATGCATAAAGTAAACAGAGGACGAACCTTGCAATCTGGAGCTGAGTGTCATGGTCGATTTTCGAAGTTGTTCGGTTATAGTCTGGTTTTATAAAAACGTTTTAGAAACTAGGTCACTATAACCAGTGACTCTGATACCAAACTGTCACACCCCCAAAATACCAAATGCGGACTCACCGCGGGACGTGTGACATACCAGGATCCAAGCCACTAATCACATTGAACTATGAATAATATTTAAATAAAACATTCCATTCATTTCAAAATATAAATCCAAGTCATAAGTTAAACCAAAGTAAGTGTTCAGCAGAAGCATAATGTAAACAGTAAATAAATTGTTTCAAAACATGTGTTCATAGTCAACAAAGCAAGTATCCAAGAGTCTCAACCCATGACCACTCCAGCACTCCCAGATAGCAAGTCCATAATGATGAATCTAACAACCTACAAGCATGCAGACAAGTGTGTTAGACGACGCTGGTGAGTTCAAAGTTTGTTAACACGTTTTAGTTACCAGATATGAATATAAGACGATTCAATGATTTGATGTTGTAAGAACTCGTTTATCGCTGATGGCTTAAAGTTGTTTTGCCCAAACCCCATTGCCTCTATCAAAGCAATGGTCAAGACTGGGATCATTAGTTCACTCCCGTCCTCCCTGGTACGGTGTGAGGTTGCCAAACCTAAATAGCGCTATTAACTAATATCCCGATGCCTCCCCGGCAACAATCGGTAGATGGGACTTGATTAATAGATATGCGAGTATTAACAAACATCCCAATAACCCAGCATTCCTCCCCGGAACGTTAACCAGATGTCCCTCCCCGGGACGCATGCTTGGAAAAAGAGCAGTGAACTCACCTTGGTTTGCTCGGTTTGATTAATTACTTGTTCACACTTAAACAGACACAGCCTACGATATTCACGTATACAAAAATCAGTTTACCATCACATTGATCACATACGTTCATAGTGTGCATTCATAGTAGAACCATGGCTTAACAGGTAACAATTAATTCAGCTCGTAATACACGTAACATATGGTTTACCATACATACTAGATACATCAGGTTTCCTGTTCTCGATTAATGTTATTCAATCTTTACAATACATGCAATTAGTGTAATAATCATAACCTACTGTTCAGGTGAAGTCCTTCGGCGAAAGTTGCACTCGACGAAACCCCATGTGACGAAACACCATGTGTTTCGTCGAGTTAACATGTGATGAAAGTCACTATGTTTCGTCGTGTATGGGTGTGACGAAACTCCAATATGTTTCGTCGTGTGAGGATTGGACGAAACATCACATGTTTCGTTGAGGGTTACTCTACGTCATCCCTCATCGGATAATAGAACAGTTACAATTCCTATGATTCTTAACAGTTATCGGGTTATCAGTTTTACAGTTTCAACAACATCATTAAATCCACGTTTTAACACTCTAGCTATGAGTAATCATCGAGCCTTTTGATTCATACTAACCATAATCATTTCATTGAACTGTTAAACATATCGTCAATTATTAATCATCAAGTACCCAACTAAATACATGAAATCAACGATTCATAACAAGAGCATACTAATCGTGGTTGTGTTAATAGTCAGCAACATCATTCTTATGAATTAAACCTTGATCACCAATGACATCATTCACATAGTTCAAACCCTAACAGACACAACATGTATGATTTCTAAATCATTAATCAACAATGAAACCAAATCATGATAACAGGCATCTACACAAACAACCTAACAATTAGATCGAGTCGGGTTATCACAAACTAACCGGATGTGAGATGGGATAAGCAAGAACTTCTAGAGAGTGCTGATTGCCGTCTCGTGCCAAAGAGAGAAAGAGAGTCTAGGGTTTTGCCGGTTGTGATATTACGTGAAGTTATGCGAATAAGAGATATATATGACTGGTTCTTACATGGGCCTCACCTGGGCCACAGGCCCACATGGCGAAACACCTAGGTTTCGTCGAGATAGGGTTGTGGCGAAACTCCTATGTTTTGTGGAGATAGTTTATGGTGAAACACACAAGTGTTTCGTCATGTATGGTTTTAATTGTAAAGAGTTTAATTTGTTCATTCACAAAAACATAACAATTCAATAATCAACACAACTCTAGTCATTCAAACAGTAACACATCACATAACACAAGACAATTTATCAAAACAGAATTGTCACACAGTAGATACGTAAATGAAGGGACTTGAAATCTCAGGTTGTCACATTATCCCCAACTAGAAAGGAATTTCGTCCCGAAATTCGCCAGTGACATCATGAGTTGGTTCAACAGTTTGAACGATTAAGGAGCTTCATCTGTTCTTTGCGTTCCCATGTGAACTCCGGTCCACGTCTTGAGTTCCAACGAACTCTCATGATTGGAGTTCGACCGTATTAACGAACCTTGATTTCCTCATCAAATTGCAACTTGTCGTTAACCTTAGGCTCTACCAAGGGTATCGCAAGTGTTTCATCGGACAGACACTTCTTTAGATTCGAGGCATAGATGACATCGGGAACGTTACCCAATTCGTCGGTTAACTCGAGTTTGCAGAACATGGCCCAACGTAACGTAACTTCATCTTGCCACGCTTCCCAAAGCGCACCGCACCCTCCCAGGGTGAGACTTTCACTCATGACATGTCCGCCTGCAGCGAACTCCCAGTGTTTCTTAAGCTTATCAGCTTACCTGACGGCCACGTGTTGCCGCCAGCGATTTCCGATCCAAACAATCTTCCCAAGAGTTTTAAGTATAAGTCCTGGACTTGTGATTAGGCTGTCACTCACCTTAGTCCAACAAGGAAAATTGGCATTGTTGCCCAAGCAATGCCTCAAACGGAGTTGTCTGAATCATAGGATGGTAACTACTACAGTAGAACTCAACCAAAGATAAATGTCCTCCCAATTCTCACTAAAGCCAATCACACACATGCTCGCAGCATGTCTTCGAGTGTCAGGATGGTTCGTTTATCTCGACCGTTAGTCTAATGCTCATGTCTAGACGTGAGCCAAGGGTGTTGTGTGTTGCCTGTCATAATCAAAATCAGGGGTAGCAGGAGTTGGCACCTCGTGCCTGAAAGTCGCCTCTCTTAGAGGTACATTCACAGCTGTGAAGACTCGTCAGTTTCCTTGATTGCAAGAAAGTGTGCTGGTAACGTAAGACCATCAACGATCACCCAGGTGATATTGTTTCCATTTCGAGTTGTAAGTAGTCTAGTGACAGAATCCATGGCAGTCGGTTCTCATTTCCATATGGGTGTTTCTGGTTGCTGATACACCTTGACTTTCTCACAAGTCAAACATCATTCACATACATATCTAGGTGAGCCTTCAATCCCGATCACCCGTACAAGATTTTATAGATCCTAATGTCTCTCATCAAAACCCAGACGACTAGAATTTTGAGGCCGGTGTGCTTTGCTCAACACGAATTCCCTACAGTTGCCGTGTAATGAGACACACATTCGTTCCATGAGGTAGCGAATATCGTCCTACCTGCCAACGGTTGCTTCTCCATGTTCGCATGGGTTTAACTTGAAAATTCTCTTCCTTCAGTTCTCCAGTTTGAACAGAGCAACTCTGATCGGATAGGCTAGAGTCGATGGTGAGCTGCAAAGCTCGTGCACATTCAACTTTCACAGTCGTAGTCACCCAAAAGTTCCATCCAGCGATGCCATTAACTGATTTAGCTCTTTCGAAACCAGGGTACACGGGAGGCCCTTGTGATCGGTCTAAGTAGTGCATTCGGTACCATCCAAGTAATGCCTCCAACTTAAATCCAAAGACCACGGTTTCCACCGCAGATTGTGTGTCGTGTAGTTCCTATTCGTAACTCCATTACGTACGTCATCACTCTTTCATGTTGCATCGGTGTGTAACTGGGACTCTGATTCGGAGCATCTTGCAAAGTTGGGATTCGAAAGCTGAAAAGACGTTCTCCTATTTTGTCTTCCACGAGCACAGCACCCTGCTGTGCTAAAGAGATTGTTGTATCCTCGAAGGGATCCTTGGTGTTGCTCCACGTGTATTCCCATTTCGTTCTTTATATGCCCAAAATGTACCTCTCGAATCCAGATGTTACCTCTAACAAGACTTTACGCGTAGTGGCTCCTCCCTCAGGAGCTCTAAGATAAGATAAAAATGCTGTCCATGATGTTCCTTTCTCCTAGAAATGATTCAACATGTCAACAATAAGCATGGTCGACTCTTGCGATCCATAAAGCTGCTGGTGTGATGATTAGCCAAAGGTCATGGAATACCATGTCATAATGGCCACACTGCGTTCGATATGCCGTTTTTGGAACAAGCTCCTCTTGGACTTCCATCTGATGGAAGTTCATTTGTTAGTCAACCCTCGAATAGGAGCTCGACCTTCGCAGCTAGTCAACTGGTTATCAATACATGGTCGAGGCAAACGGTTCTTGACTGTCACTTTGTTGAGTTCTCGATAATCAGAACACATACGAAAAGGCTTATCTTCACGGATATAACTGGGGCTCCCCAAAGCGAAAAGCTATGTCCGACAAAACTCCTATTCAACAGTTCCTGTAGTTGATTAGACAGCTCTTGCACCCCTCCTGGTGCAAGACGGTAAGAGTACGAGTAATCAGAGCTGTCACGGGCATGAGATCGAACTGAGATTCCGACTAACAGTTGTAGAGGTAAACATGAGAATTCCTCGGGTAGCACACCGAGAGGAATCACGAACAATTGGAGGATCCTCGATCCTCTTTTCCTTAGCCTTAACATCACTAACGGTTGCTAACGTAGCGGGGTAATCCCTCCGTAGACACTTCTGGGCCTTCATAGCTGAAATGGCGCTAACCTTTGCGTCACTCCGATGCTTCTAGAACGGATAACGATTTTTCCATTAGGAAGAAGGATACGCAAAATTTTCTTCTCACAGGGTAATTCCTCGCGATCTCTGGATAACCAATCCACACTAACTACTGCATCGAAATCATCAAGGATAGCAGAAGGAAGGTCGATGCCGAACACTTGTCCGCCAAGGTCGAGTTTGCTTCCCAACAAGCATATGAGGTTTCAATTGTCTTGCCATCAGCCGATCCCACAACAGGTTCAGATTCAAGAAGTACCAGGGTTGGACAGAAC
Source organism: Helianthus tuberosus (assembly GCA_030545235.1). Taxonomy (NCBI): domain Eukaryota; kingdom Viridiplantae; phylum Streptophyta; class Magnoliopsida; order Asterales; family Asteraceae; genus Helianthus; species Helianthus tuberosus. The sequence goes on along the minus strand of CM060416.1, from coordinate 147,647,735 downwards.
AGGGACAAGACGATTAGTTACCAAAACGTGTAGGACACCATGTTGCTAAAACCATGGCGTCGTCCACGCCAATCCTAAATACCCTTCCATGAGCATCATATCCAGTGTTGTTACGGTCACGTGGATTCCCAATACTGTCATCGTTCCCTTGGTTGTTGACATTTTGACTTAATAACAGTCAATCCTTGTCGAAGTCACCTTTGTTTCCATTCGGTAGGCTACGTTTACGAGTTCCTTGATGTTGCCGTGACTGTTGCCTCTACAGTCGTTGCTTAAAACGGATCCCTACAATCTGTCACCAACAGGGTCCATCTTGTCACATTCCGTGCCACGTCCTAAAGCGCTACTCGTCGTGCTGCAGTTACACATTCCACACCATGGTCAATTGTCATCGTTTATACCCTGATTAATTCATAAGGGTTGACTCCCAAAAGCTGATGACTAGGGTTAAGGATTCGGTTGGCGTCAAATTGCTGATGTTCGTTGTTGGTAATCAGGGTCGTCCAAATACTGAAGTCGATAAAGTACTACTCATCCTTTTGTCCAGTGATGCTGCAAGTTGTGTGAGTAATACACGGTCTGTTACGAGAGTGTTGCATAAGTGATCACACTTCGGGATCTAAGACGTTAATACATTGAGTTCCAGCAAACAGAGAGAAGTGAGGAAGGTATAGACCAATCATTCGACGATGCGACATACAACTCAGGGACGTTCATACGAGCACTTAACATTCTACACAGTCCGCTAGGCATTCAGTTGAGTGTTCAGGTGATACTCGATAGCATCGAGATTCGTAAGGATTCAGAGAGGAGTGAAGAATCACATTCGAGTAGGAGACAATCACTACTATGACCCCTATGGGTTTGTTACGTTTCTCAATGTTCAAATAACGGAACAGAACCCCTTTTTCACTTGTTAAGCCTCACTGGGACTCACATGCACCCCACATTATTATTATGTGTGCACCCACAATAATATTGTTATTTGCATGTTCATCTCTGTTCCTCCTAACTCATGTCAAATGGTTCTTCAAAACTCAGGTATCAAACGGAGGTTATCAAAATGATAAGATCACAGAAATCCATGGACTATGACATACTATCAACGCATCATAATGCAAGCAAATAGTTCATGCCATCATGTTATAGTGACGAGTGTGTGTTCGTATGTTACGTCATAAACAAATGTGTACTAGTCATGTGACGTATGCAACAAGTGAGAAAGACGAACCTTGCAATCTGGAGCTGAGTGTCATGGTCGTATTCGCGTATTCAGAATTGTTCGGTTATAGTCTGGTTTTACAAAAAAACATTTTAAAACCAAGTTCACTATAACCAGTGGCTCTGCTACCAAACTGTCATCACCCCCAAAATACCACATGCGGAAACACCGCGGGACGTGTGACGTACCAGGATCCAAGCCACCAATCACATTGAATCATAATAAATACTTAGGCAAAAGGTTCCATTCATTTCATAATATAATTCCAAGTCATAAGTTACACCAAAGTAAACGTTCAGCGGAAGCATATTGTAAATCATTAATCATCTTTTCAAAACAAGTGTTCACAACCAGTGAAACGTGTATCCAAGAGTCTCGACCCATGACCACTCCAGCACTCCCAGATAGCAAGTTCCAACCATGAATCTAATGACCTGCAAGCATGCAGACAAGTGTGTCAGACGACGCTGGTGAGTTCAAAGTTTTGTTAACACGTTTAGTTACCAGATATGAGTATACTTCAATGATTTGATGTTGTTATCAACTCAATTACCGCAGATGGCTCTAGATTTATTTGCCCAAACCCGAATGCTCTATCACACATTGGTCAACTCGATTACCGCAGATGGCTCTAGATTTATAATGAGGAAGAAGGCTTCGACCACCAAAACTGCCATCGATGCAAGGGAGGGTGAGGGAAGTGTTAAGGTTTGTTAGGTTTTCCAAAATCATAACTATTCAACACCTCTTCCTCTTATATGCGTATCATGTGTGGTGGGCTTGGGCATGGCCGGTTGGATTTGATCGGGTGTGAGCATTGTGGGTCGATACTCTCACCATTCGAAGGTGTAAGAGTTGTGCGATTGAGGTAGGGTGTGCGGCTAGCCAACATGTAAGCAAAACGTATAACGGGTCGAAATAAACAAACACTTCCATTTAAAATCTCATCACTAACGTATAACCACAACGTATAATAAATCACAAATACCAACGATATGCACAAAGAGTGTTGGAAGTCCGAGTTGTCACATATATTGACCCCGCAACTCCGTTGGACACATTCTCCAAACAAAATGTGTACAATCAAGACTACCCAACATCCCAGGAAGGTGATGTTTCTCCTCATGGTACAAGAGCACAACGTCGTGGCTAGTAGGTCTACGTAAAAACTCGGAAGCGTATAAATTACATACCGTTTCGCAAAAATTTTCTAGACTTTCTCGGGAAGTCCTTTCGGACATATTTAAATACTCGCTGTACTCGTCTGGAGAGTTACCGGTTGCTAGTTGCTTAATCGCCGAAGTAACTTTTTGCATCGGTGTAAAACTCTTCTTCAAACTCGCATCCATGGTGTCTTGAAACCACGAGTTATTCGCTTGCACGTCACTCAAAATTTTTAAAAACAACCTTTTCGACATACGAAACCTTTGACGGAAAACCTCTTCATTGAATACGGGCTCCTCGACAAAATAATCTCTCATAAAGTTTTCGTGACATTTCACTCGATCTCGACGGACATATTTCCTTTTTCTAGAAGTTCAGCGGCTTCGTTAATAAGATTTTGAAAAAAAAATTAAACTACTATCGCTCGAGGAAGAATCATCGTCTTCACTAATATCAATTGGAATGAATAGCGGTGTTATATCATCCATTGGAAAAATAGAATAAGTGAATTTTTTTAGAAAATAGAGTTGGATGGAGAAAAAAATGGTGAAAAATGATGTTGAATGGTATTGTTTTTATAAGGAAAAGTTGTATTTTTTTAGAACGGCTAGTGTTAAACGGTCAAATTCCACTCAATCACCACTCAATCAATCGGTGACTATACACCGAATATACCAACTCACCGAACACCGATCTCCACTCGGTGTGGTTCACCGATCGGTGAAACCTATCCCCGAATGGGGTCACCGAAGCCATACCGCCCTCCGTTAATTTCCATCTCATTACCTACCCACTACACACAATATTTAAATAAATATTTTTTTCTTTTACTTTAGACCCACCCACATGCAAAAAGCAATAAAAAAAAGGCATTGTGGAAGGGCTTAGTTGCTAAGGGCACCCCAAGAACATAAGTTTACAACGGTAAGGGCTTTTAAGGATCTCTAAGGGCATCCCTCCAAAAGATGCATTGGAGATAGTCTTAGGCTGGGTCATATGAACGTATGGGGTAACGTCCCCCAGGGGCGGATCTAGTGTGATGGGAGGGCTAGCCCCCGCTACCCCTCAACTTTTCATCGAAGTAGATATATATAAGTTTTTTTACATATTATGGGAACCAAGAACTCACATAGGTATTTAGGGCATGTTTGACAAAGCTTTTCCAACCCAACTTATGACTTATTGACTTAATCAAAAAGCTAAAAAGGAGTTTTAGTGTTTGGCAAACCTAAAAGTCCTTTTCAAAATGACTTTTTGAGAAGGAGAAAAAGTCATCAAAAAGTCATTTTTGAGAAGTTAGAATGTTGTGACTTTTTGAATCAACTTATTGACTTATTAGCTTTTAGTCATTTTACATCAATAAGCTAAGCTAAGCGAAACACTTTTTAAAAAACAAATTATTGACTTATTGACTTTTCCTACCCTATAAGCTAATCCAAACACTTTTTTAAAAACTTATTTTCAAAAAGTAATAAGTCAATAAGTCCTTTTCACAAAAGTCCTTTTTAGGTAAAATAAGCTTAACCAAACATGCCCTTAATCAAACATGTGGTGTGCATCATTATAAATTAATGAGTAAATTACAAAATTCGTCCTTTATGTTGACATCGGATTGCAAAGTGTGTCCTTTGTCTTTAAAAGTGACAAGATTCAGACTTTTTGTTTCCAAAACATAACATAACATGTTATGTCCTTTACCTCAAACTCAGTTAAATTTTAATGTTAAATCAGGGTATATAGGTAATTTTATTTATTTATATAGAATATTTTTTTTTGAAAGGTAAGTATTATTCACAAACAAACCACCCCTATAACACAAGGGGCAACATTACACAAAACAAGAAACCATTACAAAAACTCGAACCTACACCAACGGTCCCAACTAATCGCTTTATCCTTAGTCCTATTTTTGTACCAAAAAAAGCCCAAAACTTTAATCTCTTGACAAATCTTGTCGATCGAAACAATACCACTTGAGAACCTCTTATTGTTCCGAGCGCTCCAAATGCACCAAATACCCACCATCATAATTCCTTTGACTACCTCCCTTTTATTTGTACTTAAACTCCCATTTTCTCCAACCTGGATGAGATCCTTCACCGAAAAAGCGAAAATCGGGTCTAATTTACACCACTAACTGATACGATCCCAGACGACCGTAGCTGTAAAACAGGAGCAAAACAAGTGCTCAGCCATTTCCGGATCCGAGTTGCAGAGAACACACATGTCTTCCCCATAGAAACAGTTCCTTTTGGCCAAAGCAACCAACGTCGGAATTCGCTCCATCACCGATCTCCAAACCAGAATATTACATTTTTTTCGGGACCCAATTGCACCAGCTAAACACATAGAAGTTGCTGCAATCAAGGTCACTGGACAAAAAAATTTTAACAGCCTCGATCGAGAACTCTTTATCCGAACCACCCCTCCATTCCCATCGATCTTTGACATCGGAGAGAGCCACAACATCCAGAATCTCAATAAAATTATTCCATTCCACAATCTCTTCATCAGACGAAGGAGCCCGAGACCAATTCCAACGGTCCATAAAACTATTCTGGTTGGCATTAAATCTGTCAGAAACTTTGCATTTCTTTTTCTTTTCCAATCGGAACAGACAATGGAAAATATTTTTAAGAGGAACCCCGCAAACCCACGGGTCCAGCCACAACCGAATGTCCAGCCCGTCCCCCACAACGCCCCTCACCAGCTGATGAAATTTGACCCCTTGAACTTCCAATTTATCCACTATCTTCACGATATTTTTCCAAGACCCATTAACAGATTTATTAATGGGGACTTGTTCCCAACAAACCTTTGTATTATGAAGCGCGTCAATAACCAACTTCCATAGGCTCCTGTTCTCAGTTTTATATCTCCAAATCCATTTCAAGAGAAGGGCGGAGATCATTTTCTCCAATCTCGAAAGCCCGAGACCGCCCCTCTCGATGGGCAAAGTAACCCGATCCCACGAGACCCAGTGCATTCTCCTGATATTACTGACACCGCCCCACAGGAACTTTCTCATAATCGCCTCAAGACCATTAGTGACTTGAATCGGCGCCTTAAAGAGAGAGAGAAAATAATTCGGGATGGACTCTAAAACATACTTGATAAGGGTCACTCGACCACCAATAGACAGCGTGTGAGCTTTCCACCGGGACAACCGAGACTCAAAAATGTCGAAGATAGATTTCCAGTTACGGACCCTATTCATATTAGCCCCCACCAAGATACCCAAATGAACAAACGAAACCGAACCAGCTCTACATCCGATGTCATTAGCCATGCAATCTAATTCCTTCGACTCCACCCCGACGCCAAAAAGATTAGACTTACACAGATTAATTTTCAGCCCAGAGCATAAGTGTAACACCTCGAAAATTCACGTCCTATAATATGTTGACACGTGTCATATGTCTAAACGTGTGAAAGCATGTTATAGAAGGACTAAAGTTGACAATCATGAAAAGTATGTGAATATACGAGTTCTAAATGTCAACAGTGAATAAATATATTGTACAATAACCCTACATGATGTTTATAACATCAAATGAATAAATCATGGATCATACGAAGCTAAAAGTGAGAGATTACAAACTAAAGGGGTTAAATGTGTCAACATGTTTAAGTTATACCTCTGAGTGACCTTTTGACAAACCCGAAGCTTTGTAACGGTTAATTATGCTCACTAGAATGCACGATATAAATTTCATAAAGTTTCGTAATCGTATGAGAAAGTTATGATCAAATTCGTGTGCGAGGGGTTAAAGCGTTAACGTTGAAAGTTATGACTTTTCGGGTTAACCGGAAGTGTCCAGGGACTTGGCAAAGTGGGTATAAGTCCTAAAGCCCTTGTAGGTAAATAATAAGGGGGTCAAATTGCAAAATATAAGCTTGGTTGACCTTTCGAAGAGCCAAGGGACAAGATGTGGAAAATGGAAAATGTAAAATCTGATTTCAGGGTTAAGGCGGGCCGCGTAAAGGTTAACCTACCTTTACGCGGGCCGCGTCCGATGCACAGTAACAGCAGCTTTGGACAGCAGCCTGCAAATGCGCTAAACCGACCCAAAATGGATATTTTCGCTTCAAGTGCGACCCCTAGGCAACCCCTAAGCACTAGGAACACTTGTTAATCAATTGTGGTCAGTGCTAGACTTGCTTGTCAACAATTTGTGGTGAAAAATCCACTATATAAAGGCCATGAGTTGCAACAAGTCCCTCACACCTTCCATCTGCATATTGGAGCATTTCTGGAGCCAAGGAATTCTCTCAAGTGATCACATTTCGTTCATAGTACTCTTGTAAGTTTGCTTAACCTTCTTAAATTGAGTTTAGCTTAGTTATTTAGCTAAAAGTCAAACCGTCGTAATTACGGTTTGACTTCGAGATTTATTAATAATGGCTCAGTCAAATCTCGAATTAAAAGTAGTTATAAGTTGGTAATTATGTGGGTAATAAACCCTCAAAAGGGTTCCCCCTGATTCCCACTCTAACTAGGTCAAATGTCGGGTCAAACCTACGAATAAAAAGTCAACAGAATGTTAAATTTACAATTTATGCATGATTAGCAATGTAGAACATATACAACATGTTTGATCATTAATATAACTTGGTAATTAGTTTAAGAACATGTCTAAACATGTTCAACCCGACAATTTCCTGTTTAGACCCGGTTTGGAACCGAAAGTCACATAGTTTGACTTTCACTTTGACTTTCAGTTCTGACCCGTTATGGTATGTTTTAGAAATACCTAAGAGCTTTATTTGGGCCAGGTTACATGCTAGTATAACCCTCTGTGATTATACACCATGGTTCATTAGTTAACCAATTAATACGCATGATTCCGTTAATTGCCCATATGTTGACCATTATGCCCTTTTCACCTTAAAATGTGATTTTTGAAAATGTAAAAGAGTAGAAACCTTAATTATTGATATATAAACTTGTATGCAAAGTTTGACATCAGTTTGAGGTGTAGATTGAGAGTTATGGTCATTAGCGTAATTAAGAAGCCTTGTGTTAATAAAACGGCGTAATTAGCGTATAGCCTACTTAAGCCTACTTTTTGATATCAAATCTTTTACCCACTGATGTAATATATTATTTTGGGATTTTTAAATATTTTTAATTAATTTTAGGCTGAGCATAACTTATAGTCGTAGGCTTAATCCGGTAATTGTCGGTTTTGCCCTTACGGGCCATAAAATGAGTTTTACATATCTAAACGACTCCAAAGCTTTTGCTACTGATCTTAAATGATAAATAAATTATTTTAAGCCTTTTGGAATAATAAAAATATCAGCTTTACGTATCGAACCCGTAAACGGCTTTTAATCGCCTTATTAAGCGTTTTTAACGCGTAGTATGTACTAAAACTATTTTAAACATACAAGGGTTGATACCTACTGATATTTGAGGCAAATTATAATATTTTAATAGTAAGCAAAAGTTGATAAACTCAGAATTCAGTTTTGAGCTTTTCGGCTCATGTGAAATTACCAAAATGCCCCTACGGTGCATAGTTTGGTTATAATTGATAAATTTCACATATATACTTTACCCTACTGTTATAACTCACTAAATTGAGTATGTTTGCTGATTACATCAGACCTGTAACTCAGATAAACACTTAAACTCTTTTACAAACTTTTAAATGACCAAACTACCCCTACGGGGCATAGTTTGTGTTTAAATCCGTTTCGGGCATAATAAAAGACATCTTACTGATGTCACAACATATTAGGAGCATATTAACTTAGGAAACCTGTAAATGGCTCATATGAATACCCGTTACGCTTATTACGCGTTCGGTTCGGTTTATGTAACTAGTTTGCATAAATTAGCCTAAACGGGTCAAACTTTATCGGTTTTATCTCAAAATCCAGAATGTGTATGAAATACCCATATTAAGCAAGTCTCTGAACTTGTCGGTTCTAAATCACATTCTCTCCGGTCTTCGCTTAAATAGTGCGTACGAACCGTATCTTCGAAACTAACCGGTCTAAGCCTAAGCTTAACTAAAGACCCGTTAGGATTCTAATAGGTTATTATAACCCTTCGTTCCAGATTAGGAGGACCAGCAAAAGCTACTTGCAATTTGCTTATTGTGATTTATACTTTGCTCAGGTAAATACTTTTAACTTATTTTCCCTATACGGGCTTGGGTTACGGTATATAGAATACCGCTTGATCGGGTATCAAATCTTCCATCGTTGGGTGGTTAATTGAATAATTTGATCGGCTCGTTTAAACAGTCTTGTTACTTAAAGCCTTTGGGGGGTTAATGACCATGTCCCGGATATCCTTGGCATCATTTTACGAAATGGCCACGACTTAAGCGCGGGGTGTAGGCGTACACCCGTCCGTGCACAAAAGAATAATGTGGTGTGTCTATTGATCTTTAACCCGGACACGATCCGGGCTACTGAACGCACAAGGAACATGTAATTCGTTCACAAGATTATATATTTAAATAATTCTCCCAAGTTAAATAAAATGTTTATGCCATGTGCATCCAAACCAATTTTCAATCATTTTCTAAAATGAGTCAGTTGATTGCATTTACCAGTGTAAACTAACGTATTTTCCCAAAAAGATTAAATGCAGGTACTAAGCGAAATTGGCTGGGATTTCTCCTTAGCATCACTAGAAGTCTCGCAAGCTTAAGATGCCTAAAGTCTGTTGAACTATTAGTTATTTTCGATCCGTCTGTGGATAAACAATCGACTATTGTGATACATGATATTACAATATTAAATTCGGTTGAATTATATCTTTTTACTTGCTTCCGCTGTGCATATTTTTATATTGTGTTGTTTGACTATTATGTTGCCAACCACGTCACGATACTCCCCACCGGGCCCACCGGTGACTCGTGGAAATCGGGGTGTGACAATAAGTAAAAGCACCTCAGCAATTTCGCCATGTTTTTTATGTTTGTTTTTTACCATTCGCCCATCACCATGCAATCATCCGCGTACAGGAGATGTGTTAAAGTAGGCCCGCCATTCGGAAGCGTGATGCCCCTAAAAGCACCCACCGTACTAGCTCTTTTGATCATATCGGTGAACGCCTCCATGACAAGAATAAAAAGGAAAGACGAGATAGGATCACCTTGACGCATACCTCTTCGACACTGGAACTCAAAAGTCGGTGAACCGTTTACCAGCACAGAGGATCTAGCTGATGAGAGAGTCCCATTAATCCATTCACACCATTTAGGAGGAAACCCCATTTGCTCCATAACCGAGTTAGCAAAACCCCAATTCACGTGGTCGTAGGCCTTCTCAAAATCGATTTTAAGCATGAAAGCCCGTCCCTGAGACTTTTTATACCAGGCCAGGACTTCGTTGATTATAAGAGGCCCGTCGAGAATCAACCTGTCTTTCAGAAAAGCAGACTGGTTAGCGAAAATAAGCGACCCGATCACTTTCTTGAGCCGATTTGAGAGAACTTTGGAAATCGCCTTGTTGATTAATCCCACCAAGTTAACCGGCCTATAGTCCCCCAACTTGACCGGGTCCTTAACTTTCGGGATCAACGTGATAAAAGACGAACTGCAGCCCCTGTTAATGCAACCATGGGAAAAGAAATAGTTAAAAATATTAACAAAGTCACCTTCGAATATATCCCAGAAATTTTTGAAGAATCGCATATTGAACCCATCAGGGCCTGGAGCCCGGTCACTACCACACTCGAAGACACCCGCTATAATTTCTTCCACTGAGAACGGCTGAATCAACCGGACGACATCTTCCATCGAAACTCTATTATCAAACCAGCACTCCAACTTTGGCTGACTGACCAGCTTCTCCGAAAACCAGTCTTTAAAAAAGTCGTGGATAACTTTTTTTAACCTTTCTAGGCTTAGAGACCCACTGACCATTCACTGAAATTCCCGGAATAGCATTATCGATCCTCCTTTTGTTGATGATGCCGTGGAAGAAAGCCATATTGTCGTCACCCTCAGACGCCCACTTGATTCTCGATCTCTGCCTCAAATCATTTGTTTTATTTTGCTCTAGGACCTCGAGGTCTTTTTTACAATGAGTACGGATCCATTCCTCCTCCTCTTCCAGATCTCTGTCCTCTAAGACTAAATCTAACTCTTCGAGCTCACTTCTTAATTTTTCTTCCTTCTCACCTTCTTTGACTTTAATCTTGTCCCTCCAATCTTTGATTCGCTGTCTCAGAAATTTGAATTTAGACATAAGAACTTGATCAGGGGTGCCCTCGGGGTGGAAAGAATCTAACGCTTGCCGCACTACCTCCTAGAAATCCTATCGCTCAAGCCAGGAGTTAAAAAACCGGAACGGTTTTGGACTAATAATTAAAACAAAAAAGAATTAAAAGAACAAAAATATTAAATAAAAAAAACAAATCAGATCTCTCTCATTCTCTCTCTCAACTCTCTCTAATCACCACTCTAACACCACCATTACCACCATAAACATCCTTCCCCCTTCTCACTCACCACCACTCTAGCCACTGCCCAAATCCCTCCAATCTTAGATCTGTTACTCTGTAAACCCACATAATTTTACAAAACAAACCCACAAAAATTTTACAATTACTTCAACAAAAAGATTGATACTTTGAGATATATTCAACGAAATATGCATCTAAACACGAAATTAGCAGTTTAATCGCTCCGGATTTAACGATTTTGACTCAATTCTACGGTTCGTACTTCGAGAAATCAATGGTTTAGACTCGGTTTTTGCAGATTGGGATTCCAGATCGACAATTTTTGCAGATCGGGATTCCAGATCAACGGTTTTTACCGATCGAGAAGGTATAGACTAGCTTACTCTGAACCGACGGAACTAGCCGATTTGCAGAGCAGGATTCCAGATCAGGTACTGGTCTAATTGTAGATCGGGATTAGCTTGCTCAGATTCCAGATTGGGATTAGCTTGAAGTGTTTTGATCAGTTATGCGTGAAGAATAATGAGGAACACCATGTGTATGGTGATGTTAGAGAAATATAAATGAATTATGTGTGTGTTTTTCTTTTTTATTTTTTTAGTTTTAACAGAAGAAAAGCTTCACTTTTGGGTAGTTGACCCGCCGTCCACCACTCATCCCTCTATAAATTCACTTAACTTTCAGTTTGTTGAATTAGAGTGTTCATAAGTGTTTGTTTGGATCTGATTTTTAGTCAATTAGAGTGGTGATTATGGGTAGTGGCTAGCGTGGTGGTGAGTGGTGTTAGAGCGGTTGGTTGGAGAGGGGGAGGGAGAGGGAGAGAGTTAAGAGAGAGGAGGGAATGAGAGAGAGATCTGATTTGGTTTTTTTTAATATTTTTGTTTTTATTTTAATTCTTTTTTGTTTTAATTATTAGATATATTCTATATAAATAAGTAAAATTACCAATATACCCTGATTTAACATTAAAATTTAACTGAGTTTGGGTTAAAGGACATAACATGTTACGTTTTGTAAACGTAAAGTATGAATCTTGTCACTTTTAAAGATAAATGACACACTTTGCAATCCAATGTCAACATAAAGGACGAGTTTTGTAATTTACTCTAAATTAATTCAATATTGAAAATTGCACATGAATAAACGAAATCAGGGGCAGATCTAGTGTGATGGAAGGGGTCTCAACTTTTCCGGCGAAGTAGACATATATAAGTTTTTTTTTACATATTATGCATAGTTACCCCTGAGATTATACTATGTGACCCCTCAAAATATGAAAGATAAATAAGTGATTTAGAAAGAAAAGTGAGATATCAGGTGTAGACTTTTTAAAAGCTCATAAGATGAGCTTGTCGCATCTACGATGTACTCGTCGGCTTGTGTTGAACTCGCCGGAGAAATAGGTGTAGACTTGTCAAAGCTCAACACCTCAAACTTTTCATAAGCTCGTAAGATTTCTTAAGGTAGCCAAGTTTGCTTGATTCTTTAAGGTAGATGAACTGAAGATTGAGATAGATGTAGGTTCATATATTTGAAAATCTGAAATGTGGGTTTGTGGTTTTGTACAGGTGTGGGTTTATGGTTTCAAGATGGTTATGGAAATTGGAATAATAAAGTATCTTTTTATTTTTCTATAAATTGTTTTTTATTTAATTTATTTTTAAGCTATTAAACCTTCTTTTTTTAACGGCCAACAAAATCAATCCCGAGCATTCTCGGGGCACCCACTGGACAAACGGAGTACTCCAAGAGTAACCCGAGTCCACCACCACTTCCGGGAAAACCAGGTAACCCACCCGTCCGTAGGCACGTCGGTGAAATTACAGGTAAAACCCGTATGGCTCGAGGATCCAACCTAGGTTTCCCTGAGTCTCCTATCATTGCCCACCAGTGTCTCACTCTGCACCAAGTGAGAGCTGAACCTGCATCTCTCAAGAGAATTGCAAGTCTTCCACCACTTGATCATTTCGTATACATTTTGTATTTTTGTTATTTGTAAATTAGCTATTATTTATAATATAGTCCGATTTAAAATTGAAAGTTATTTTTGTATTTTTTTTTAATTATAAATTAGCTATTAGTTATATATACATTGAAAATTATTGGTTTATACAAACGTTTCAATCATTTTTTTTTCAAATAAACATAAGACCACCATGTTGAGATATTTTACAAAGAAACCTTGATATAAAAGTTATTTGTAGTTTAAATTAATCTTTTTTACTTAATTTATATACAAATATAAGCTAATAATAATTAAGTAATGATTATCTAATCACCAGTGAAGCCTCAACCAAGCTCTTCCCAGTACACCTATTTTATGCATTTTTTAGTAGAAAAAGTGTGCGCACGTATCAGATTTTATGCATTTTTAGTTGAAAAAGTGTGCCGACGTGTCAAATGATGATCTAATTAATCGATTTCAAGCTTTCAAATGCCAAAGAGGAGAAATCTATTACGTCAATCTTTAACTTTTTTATTATCGTGTTTTCTTTTGTTACATTTACACTGTATGAATGTACGGTAAAAAAATGTTTTGAACGCTACCCCTAAACGTTTGTTCTAGATCCACCACTGACGTTCCCCTTCACCTCGGCACAATAACACCCAATCACCCTCTTAATAGCCTAGCGTTTCGCCACCTTCTCGTACAACAACGGAGAGAGAGAGGAGAGAGAGATCTTTTTTAGAAGATTTGAGTACTTTAATGTAACCATACAACTTTTCTTTCAAATTAAATACTTTAAGTTATGATGATACGGCCATATCCTCTTAATTAGTTACTGTATACAACAAGGTGGTGGATCAGTAATGCCGAATGATTCGTTCTCACACTAAATAAGGGGTACGGTGTGGAGCGGTAAAGGTGGGTCGGCACCGATTGGTGACCACCGCCTTGGATTTTTACCGTTCAACAATACCGATTTTGGGGGAGAAATCGGTTAAAGCTTACCGAATCGGGGAGAGTGAGGGAAGGGTAGAGAGAGGGGGGTGTGTGGTAGGGTCCATACATTCTCAACCAATCACACATTTTTCCTTCTTTTTTTTAAATTGTTTACCTATTACAAAGTGTATAAACACCGCCAACGTTTTTGAGCAATAGGTAAACATAATAGATAAAATAACGTGCCACTGTTTGACAGATCGATTTGAAAGTTTACCTATTCAAAGTGTTTTTACCACTCTCGATACCCTAAACCATTCATGTCCCTACTTGTTTTTACTTACGCGTTTACATCAAATATTTTGCCGTCATCTTTGACTTGTCTCTTTTTGCTTGCCGGTTTGTTTTCAAGACTGACCAAATGATTATTCTCACGAACACTGTATATTTGACGACTTCTAAGGCTTGTCGGCATGGGGTTCGTCCCCGGATCATCCTGGGTCGGCGACGGTCCAAACACCGTGCCGCCCCCCCCCCCCCCCCCCCCGCGTCCCGTCTTCCCCGTCCGCAGCTAGACGTTTGCGACGAACCATAAATGATGGGGCCCAATTGAAAAGTGACCGTTAAATAAAAAAAAAAAAAATTCAATTTTCATTTTCACTTTCAAAAAAGTAACGGTAATATTATTATTATTTATAAATTTCAATTCCATTTTCACTTTCATTCACCAAACTAACCACAACATCTCATCCCTCTCTCACATAATTTTTATAAATCTTCTTCCACTTTTATAAACCTTATACTTTAGCATGGATCCTTTCAACAACCCGAGCGACCCGAACAACCCGAACAATCCGTATAACCCGACGACTCCCATCAACCCGACCCAACCACATGTTTTCTCGGGTCCGGGATATTATCCGACGTTAGAACCGAACCAATTCTCGCAATACTCATCAAATGCGTTTGCATCATTCCAACACTCGCCAAACCAATTCGCTCAATTTTCTCAAAATCAAGCCCTACAACAAATGATGATGCGGGGTGCTTATAATTTCCAACCGAACCCGACACCACCCGTTCAACAATCCTTTCAACAATCCGAACCCGACGACGATGTGGAGGTTGTTCCCGAAACCCAACCGCCTAAAGGAAAAGGAAAACGAAACAAAGGCAAGAAAGTGGTGGGTGATGAACCGTCCAAAGCAAAGGGGCAAAAGTGGACGCCAATCGAAGAAGAAGCCTTAGCCAAGGCCTACATTGGCACGTCTGACAACCCGATTAGAGGTTCGTATTTTTTAATTCTTTTAGAAATTGTTTTTTTTGTTTTTTATAGAATTTGTTTGTTTTTTTTGTTTTTTAGTTACTTTAACAGTGGGTTTTTTTGTTTGTTTTTTATAGAATTTGTTTTTTTTATTTACTTTAACAGTGGGTTTTTTTAAGTCTTTTAAAGTTTGTTTTTTTTAAGGTTTATTTATTTACTTAACACTCTATATATTTTGTTTTTATAGGTAATAACCAATCGGGTGAAGGGTTTTGGGCAAAGGTTTTGGCGAAGTTTCTCGACTATATGGGTCAAGGCGCGTATCGAGATGTCGATTCGGTCTCAGCAAAGTGGCGGAAAATGAACTCGCTCATCAATAGGTTTTGCGAGGAATATAATAAGTTATATACAAGTGACCGTCGTAGCGGCATGAGCGACGACGATGTATTTAGAGAAGCGTTGGAGAAGTATAAGTCGAACAATAGTAATACCAATTTTGCTCACGTTCGCGCATGGATGGTTGTAAAAGACCAACCAAAATGGAGGCCGATCCCCAACGAGGTGGCGATGGCGAAACGGCAAAAAACATCGGAAACGAGTAGTTTTAGCGCCGGTGGATCGGACGCGAGGTGTAACTTAAACTTAAATGATGACGTCGCCTTTGACGAAGAGGAGTACGCCGTACATGAGCCGGAGCGTCCACCGGGCCGAGACAAATCAAAGAAGGAGCGGGCCAAGGGGAAACAAAAGGAAACGGTGGACCCGAACATGGTTGAGTTTATGGAACACTTAAAAGTGTACAATGACGTCACGGCCCAAAAGACGAAGGCGAAGGACCGGGCCGCGGAAGAAAAAGCTCGTGTAGAGGAAGAAAAGTTACGCGAGAAGGTGCGGTTGTCGAATGAGAAAATCCGAATTTCCGATGAAAAAATTCGGCTCAAGGAATGGGAAATAATGATGATGAATGTCGAGGACGAACCCGAGCCGAAACGTTCGATGTTGAAAAAACTTCAAAACGACATCATGAAGAAGCATAATATTATTTAAGTCTATGTTTTTTTTAAGTCTTTGGTTTTTTTTTATTAACTTTATGTTTTTTTTATTAACTTTATGTTTTTTTTTATGTTTATGTAATGTGGTTTTATTATTAATGAAAATATTTTGTTAGTATATTTGTTAAATGTTAAAAAAATAGAAGATTAAAAAAATTAAAAAAACATAAAAGTGGTGGAGGATGATGACTAGGACCAACTTAACCATGCCCTCTAGTTTTAGAGGATGGACCATTATTGGGAGGATGATGACGTGGCGCCTACGTGGCGGATCATCCTCAAGGATGGTCCATCAACCATACCCACTAGCCTAATAAAACATTTCAAGGGAAAAGGACCAAATTTCAAGGCCTTCTTGTGGTTGTTACATTAATTCTATTATCATATGAAATGAATCTAGCGTCACAAATTTTGTTAGCTTTATTTTTTTTAACAATAATTTTTACACTAATTGTGTTTTATGAGGGACAAACACTATACCACTAGGCAGTGACGGAACTAGACCTTCAACTCAGGGGTATCCCAAAATTTTTTAGGGGTGTCCTCGTACTTGTTCAGGGGTGTCCTGTGTATAAAAATCGGAAATTTTTTTTTTACACTACTGGAAAAAACTTGAGCCGTAGCCCGGGCTAAGCCCGTTTACACTACAGGTCCGCCCCTGCCACTAGGTCAGTATGTCTTGGCCTGGTACATATTTTGTTAGCTAAAATACTATATATAGCTCTGTTACATATTTAAAAATAAGTATAACAAACAGCAGAAAATTGCCATTAAAATTTACTTCACATACTAAACTTTCTATGATATTCTTGTCCTTAGAAATAGTGAAGGAGATACTCAAGGTGCGCCCGGAGTTTGCAAGAAAGTATACTTCAGAAGGGTACTCCCCGTTACATCTAGCTTGCAGTCGGAGGCCACATAGACACACGGGATCTTCTATTGTTCGAGCCAGATCTCTTGAACCTTCGAGATCACAAAGGTTGGACACCCCTACATTGGGCATCAATGAAAGGGCGAGTCGGAATTCTTGGTGAAGTTCTCTCGATAAGCCTTGAATCCGTTGAGATGGTTACCAACCATGGTGAAACTATTTTTCATCTTGCGGTTAAGTATAATCAGTTCGACGGTCTAAGATACCTGATGGAGAGACTCAACATCCTAGAACTTGTGAACAAACAAGACAAAGACGGAAACACCGTTCTACATGTAGCAACGGCCGGCAAATTGACTGGAGTAAGTAATTCATTGATCTCTTCGTAACTAGACCATGTGTAGTGGGGTATTATCATAATGTCCCTCTCTTGTGCATGAAGCGACATGTGGTATATGGGGCATATATTATGGGAGGTGAAGTTCAAAAGTGGTGTAGTTGTATAATGCCCCAATAATGATTATCCAAATATTATTTTTTTTAGAAAAATAAAACAAATAATATTATGATGGATGAGTTGGAACTTTCTTATTGGTCATTTCAAAGTGGAGGAGGCGTTTTCATAATCACGTGTGAGCTTTTCTTGATCGAATCACGCCCCTGGGGTGATGTAAGGGGTATTATGGGGTGTTATAGAGCAACTTCACCTTCCCACTACACATGATCATAGCTCTTGTTGGACAAATGATCAAAATAATAAAATATTTGTATATTTGTAAAGGATTGTAATTGATTTGATCATGATCTCCTCTAAATTAGGAGACTTTGTCATTGTAACTATATATTGATACGTATGAATGAGAGAAAGGCATCTTGAACAATTCTTATATGGTATCAGCCATATACCGATCCTAACCTTAATATCCTCACCGCCACCTCCCTCTACCGGCTGCTCCTCACTTCTGCCAATCATGATGCCATACCTGACCCACCTACCCCTTCCCCTCAAACCACCCACCACGGCCTAATTCCCACCTCATCTAACATCGGCCCAATTCCCTCCCCACCTTATATCGACCCAATTCCCTCACCATCTAATATCGGCCCCACTACTTCACCCCATATAGTTCCCTCTCAGCCCATGTCAACTTCAAACGGCCCACCTACAAACCTCTCACCAGGCCCACACAACCCATCCCAGCCCACACCCACAACTCCAAGTCCGAGTCCGAGTCCTAATACCTTTCCTCCTTCCCCCCCACCTTCACCCCCTCCCACCTCCCCCAACCCGTACGCACCATTCACACTCGCTCAATGAGCGGCATCGTTAAACCGAAGCCACAATTCACCCTTCATACTTCCACTGTTATTCCTGTACCCAAAAACCCTCAGGTTGCCTTAGCCACTCTAGAGTGGTACAATGCCATGTCCAATGAATTTAGTGCTCTTATTAAAAACAAGACCTGGGAACTTGTACCTCGCACTCCTGACATGAACATTATTAGATGCATGTGGTTATTTAAACACAAGTACAGGTCTAATGGCAGTTTGGAACGCTATAAAGCTCGTCTGGTCTGTGATGGTCGTAATCAGGAACAAGGGGTTGATTGTGGAGAAACTTTTAGCCCGGTTGTTAAACCAGCTACTATTCGCCTTGTCCTCACTCTTGCTCTGGCAAAATCATGGAAGATACATCAACTTGATGTCACGAATGCATTTCTTCATGGTAACTTGGAGGAAACTGTTTACATGCATCAACCTCTTGGTTTTCGTCATCGGGATTTTCCGAACCATGTCTGTCTTCTAAGGAAATCCCTTTATGGTCTCAAACAGGCTCCTCGTGCCTGGTACCAGCGTTTCACTGATTTTGTGACTTCACACGGGTTTTGCCAAAGCAAGTCTGACAACTCTTTATTCATCTACAAGCACGGGCATGATGTTGCTTATCTGCTTCTTTATGTCGACGATATCATTCTTACTACTTCCACTGATGCCCTTCGACAGAGACTTTTACATACCCTTGCAGGTGAATTTGCCATGAAAGATTTGGGACCTCTCTCATATTTTTTGGGTATACAGGTTACTCGCACTGGGGACCACATGTTTTTATCTCAACAGTCATATGCTCGTGATATTATTCATCGTGCCGCCATGGACTCATGCAAGCCAGCATCAACTCCTGTCGATACTCAGTCCAAACTATCGGCTGAATCGGGTCCCTTACATGATGATCCTTCTACCTATCGCAGTCTGACAGGTGCTCTTCAATACTTGACTTTCACCAGACCTGACATCTCCTATGCTGTTAAGCAAATTTGTGTACACATGCATGCTCCTCGGGTTGCACACTGGAATGCCTTAAAAAGAATTATCCGTTACATCCAAGGCACTACCAAATTCGGACTTCACCTCAATCCCGCACGGGTCTTATCTCTTGTAGCCTATACAGACGCTGACTGGGCAGGCTGCCCTGATACTCGCCGTTCAACCTTTAGTTACTGTGTTTACATGGGGGATAGTCTTATATCTTGGTCCTCTAAGCGGCAATCCACTATCTCTCGCTCCAGTGCTGAAGCCGAATACCGTGGAGTTGCTAATGTTGTTGCTGAACTCTGCTGGCTACGCAATCTTCTTCTGGAATTACATCATCCGATCACGCGTGCCTCTCTGGTTTACTGTGGCAATGACAGTGCTATATATTTGTCAGGCAATCCGGTGCAACATCAACGCACGAAACATATTGAACTCGACATTCATTTTGTTCGTGAACAAGTTCAGAGAGGTTGCGTTCGTGTCCTTCATGTTCCGTCCCGACATCAAATAGCCGATATCTTTACCAAGGGTCTTCCCCGCGTTCTATTTGATGATTTTCGGTCCAGTCTCAGCATTCGTCCACCCTTCGCTTCGACTGCGGGGTGTAATAGAATATTTGTATATTTGTAAAGGATTGTAATTGATTTGATCATGATCACCTCTAAATTAGGAGACTTTGTCATTGTAACTATATATTGATACGTATGAATGAGAGAAAGGCATCTTGAACAATTCTTATACAAAATAGGTTTGGCACTTTGGCTACATATGATTGGTTTTACACTTTTACTAAGTGTTGCCAAAACTAGACTAAGTCGTTGGGTAAACCAATATACACTTGGTTGTGTATCTTTCTTAAATTTTGTCATAGATAATTAATATCCAATATCTAAATATTAATAAAAGAATACAAATAATGCCACATGACATTCTCTCCTTCAACCAAATAAATTTTATTTATATTTATTTAATTAATATATTTTTAAATACTAATAACCAATATATATAAATATCACTTATCTTTATCTTTATCTTTATCCTTATCTTTATTTTAATATTAATAAATCCAATTAATAATATTATAAATATCTAAATCTAATATCTAATAAATTATTAATATCCTTTGTTTTAGACCCTTTGTTTTTTTACTTATTAATAATATTACCCAAAACTTTTATAATTTTACAATTTAAAACTTTTTTTTACTTATTAATCTAAAGCTTTTCATCTTTTCCAATTTAACCCCAACTCTTTTTAATTTTCAATTTTGTTCCACCATACTTTTCATCATTCCCAAGCTTTTCGTTGCGTTCTAAATTTTGTGAGTTAACGCACCGCACCGCACCGCAACGTGCATGTGAGGTTCAACATTTTTCGTATATTTTCCCGTTTGGCCCGTCAAAACACATCTATTTTTCTATGTTTTACGTTTCGATTTAATTTCTCTGCAACAAGCGTGCGTAATTCAAAGATTTTACGTCTGTTTTTCGCTCGGTTTTATTTTTTTCCCGTTTTTATTTATTTTGTTTTTACGAGTTTTCCGATGTTGGTGATCGCTAATAATGGTATAGCGCTGATACTACTTGACACAATTTTATGACAATCGCTGCAACGCAGGGGCTTAATACCAGTAAGTTATTATAAAA
This sequence comes from Helianthus tuberosus, assembly GCA_030545235.1. Lineage (NCBI taxonomy): Eukaryota > Viridiplantae > Streptophyta > Magnoliopsida > Asterales > Asteraceae > Helianthus > Helianthus tuberosus. Next base: position 147,626,888 of record CM060416.1, on the reverse strand, counting down.
AAAAAAACAACAGCTTTAAATGGTTTAAAATGACGTGTTCCATTGAAAACAGGAAAACTAAAAAAAAATCAAATTAGTTGACCAGGATCTTTGGAAAATAGACATTGACTAGGTTTAGGCGACGTTTTTCACCAAAATCATGGGCTTAGCCGGCTTTTACACCAAAATCATGGGCTTGGTTGACGCTTTCACAAAAGAACGTAGGCTTAGCCGGCCCTTCATACTAAAAATTGTAGGCTAAATCATAACGGTCTCTGCCTGCGGAGCTGATGTGACGACTTTTGATTAGAGGAAATGAGAGGTGATTATATTGGTGAATTAAGGGTATCACTATTTTTGAATTTTTTTGGGCTAAGTTTAAGTATTTTTTTTTTTTTTTTTGAAAGGTAAACTTCATTAAAACGAAAACGGCACACCTCCAATCGAGGGGCCCAACCAAATTACACCCCGACTCTACATAAAAACAAATTTACACCACTCATCCCATTCTATATTTTTACATTTGCTTCTATTCTTAAACCATAAATAGCCTATCGCTTTAACCTCATTGACAATCTTCTCGACTCTAGCATCTTTGTTTTCAAACCTAGCTTTATTCCTCGCTTTCCAAATACACCACGTCGCAATCCTGACTATACCTTTAAATGCCTCCTTTTTGATCCCACTCAGACCCACGAACTCATGAATCTTATATACGTCCTTGAAGTCGAAGAAGAATAAGTGTTGCACCTTGCACCAGTTGCTGATATGGAGCCAGACAACTGACGCTATGTAGCATGACGAAAAGATATGAGAAACCGAGTCCACTCCCTCTCTGCATAAAACACATACATCTTCCTGCACCTCAATGTGTCTATTTCTCAGTGCTTCAACCGTAGCTATTTTATTTAAGCTAGCTCTCCACATAAAAATGTTTACTTTATCCAGAATCCATTTGCATTCTTCTACCGTTTCCTGCAAACTGTCATCATGTTGGCCGTTTCTGACCAGCAGTTTTTTAACAGCCCCGACGCTGAAGACTTTGTCTTCAGCACCGATCCATTCCCACCTATCCTGATTTTCGACGAGCGTAACATGATACAGCCTTCCGCACAGGTCGATCAGCTCGTTAACTTCAACCTGCTCCGATACATTTCTCTTCCAAACCCAGACATAATCCGAAACATAACCACCAGCACTTTCCTTCGGTTTAATCCTGTCTGCTACCTTGCACCCCTTCTCCTTTTCCAGCTTAAATAATTCCGGATATTTGGACTTAAGAGGCTCATCCCAAAGCCACGGATCCAACCAAAAAGCCGTGTTTTCCCCATTCCCTATTTTACTTCTGAAAAAAGATCTTAACGGAATCCCTTCCACAGAAGTTTTCGACAGAGTCTTTGCTATATTAACCCACACCCCTCCCATAGATGATCTAAACGGAATAAAATTCCAATTGAACTTAGTTCTATGAATGGCTTCCACTACCTTGACCCACAGTTTGTTTCTTTCTACCTTGAGTCTCCACCCCCATTTTGAAAGTAAAGACACGTTGATGTTTCTAAGATTATTTAAACCCAAACCTCCTTTGTTTTTCTGACTCGTCACCGTTTTCCAAGCCACCCAATGCATTTTCTTAGTATTTTCATTCCCTCCCCATAAAAACCTTCTAATCTTTGCTTCTAAATCCGAAATGACCTTGCAAGGGGCTTTAAACAAAGAAAAGTAGTAATTGGGGAGACTTTCAAGCACGGATTTGATGAGCACCACTCTCCCTCCTATAGAAAGTAAAGACGCCTTCCATTTAGATAAACGGGCTTCAAAAATATTATACACCGGCCTCCAATTGACCACCCGGTTCATGTTGGCACCAACCTTGATCCCGAGGTAACTAAACGGGAATGAACCCGAATTGCAACCTATAGATGAAGCCAATTCCCCAATAACCTCGGAACTCACCCCCAAACCATATAAGCTAGATTTATCCAAATTTATTTTAAGACCTGAACACAAATGGAAAATCCGGAGAATACGCACCACATTGACTATGTTTTCTGGAGACCATTCCCCTATTAAAATGGCATCGTCCGCGTAAAGGAGGTGAGAAATAGAGGGTCCATCGTTCGGCAGCTTTAGACCTTTAAATAAACCTTCTTCTTTAGCTCTGTCACACAAACAAGATAGGGCATCCATCACCAGGATAAAGAGAAAAGGCGATATAGGATCGCCCTGTCTTAATCCTTTGAAGCATTGAAATTCGAATGTAGGAGAGCCGTTAACTAGCACCGAAGACCGCGTCGACCTGAGAATGCCTTTGATCCATTGACACCACCGATCGGGGAATCCCTTTTTAGACATTATGTCTATAAGGAAATTCCAGTTCACGTTGTCATACGCTTTCTCAAAGTCGATTTTAAGGAAAAAACCTTTTTTCTTACACTTCTCTCCCCATCTATGAATTTCGTTGACCATAAGAGGACCATCCAGAATAAAATTCCCTTCTAAAAAAGCGGATTGAGATTCAGCGACAACCGTCCCTATCACCTTTTTAGCCTGTTGGCAAGAACCTTCGACACAACTTACTAATAATGCCAATAAGATTTATTGGCCTATAATTCTTGAGTTCCACCGGATCTTTACACTTAGGAATTAGAGCGATAAAGGACGACCCACTCCCCACATTGAACTCACCATTGACATAAAAAGAGTTCAACACCTCCAAGAAATCTTTCTCAAAAAGATACCAGAATTTTTTAATGAATTTCATGTTGAGCCCGTCCGGCCCAGGCGACTTTTCGCTGCCACATTCCGAAACCGCTACTTTAATTTCTTCCAAGGAGAATGTTTGTACCAACGCAAGCTTATCTTCCTCCCCCCAAAGTCTTGAATCCAACAACCGAAATCGACGGCCTATCTACCCATTCCTCTTTGAACCGGGATCTAAAGTAAGACATAATCTCTTTTTTAACTTTAGCCGGGTCCGACTCCCATCTCCCGTTGATATTCAGACCCGGAATGTTGTTGGAAGCTTTTCTTTGATTAACTAACGAATGAAAATACTTGGAATTAGCATCTCTCTCGGCGGCCCATTTGACTCTAGCCCTTTGTTTCGCCTCCGAACACTTCTTAATGTCCCGTTCTAGAATAACTTTCTTATTTTCCGCGAACACCCATTGCTCTTCTTCATTAAGCTCCCTCTCCTCCATTAAACCTTCCAATGATTCAATTTCCTCCAAAGCACTAACAAAAGCTTCTCCTTCTTTTTTTAGATAGTCGTCTCTCCAAACTTTTAAAGCCTTTCTAAGATGTGCAAACTTGGCCGTGAGACTAAGGTCCGGAGGACCATTTGGGCAAAAAGAACCAACCGCTCGTTCCACCACTACCTCGAACCCCTCTTTTTCCAACCAAATGTCAAAAACCCTGAAAGGTTTCGGCCCACAATTTTTTTTCCCAACCTCCAGAATAATTGGACAGTGATCCGAGTAAAGGAACGGTAACGCCCTAAGAGTGGCTAACGGCCATTTGTTAAAAAAGTCCGGGCTTACCAGAATTCTATCGAGTTTGCTTAATTTTTTCCATCCTCTCTAGAGCAAGTGAACTTAAATCCTTTCATATCGTATTCCAGCAGATTAGCTTGATCAATAAACTCATTAAAATTGTTCGCGCAAGAAACTCTGAAGCAAGAATTCTTTCTTTCCGATAAGTTTAAGTATTTTTGTAATTACCGGATTAATAAATACATTTTCAATCCGTTTAATGTTAATCCATTAGAGAACCCGGGCTCGTCCGTTATTCTATCACGGAAGAGAAGTTCAACGCGTGGAACTTTCATCTCCCCCACCCCGTGGACTTGCTATAACGCGTTATTGTATAACGTAATTCCATTTTCGTGATATTTTTAACGCGTTATTGTTTTTGTTTTGTGAGTGTAATTGTTGGTTGGGGGGAAATTGTTGGGTGTGGTGGTGAGTGATGACCACCCCGACTAAAAAAGGTTGTGAGTGATGGAAAAATGGTCGATGACATGGCGGAACTTGATTGGTGCTTGTGAGTGATAGAATTCTATCACTAGTGAACCACCCCCCTCCCCTTAGACAAGTTCCTTTTTTAAGCAAAATTAGTACCTTAACATGACACATAAGAAAAAGAATCAAAATTAACATCTTTCTAATTGCTTGTCATTTGCTTATTGTTGTTTTAATTGGTTTATAATTGGAGATAGATGGTGCTCTATTTACTTCAATGTGGAGTGGATGTAAATGCTATCAATCAAAAAGGTCATACAGCTCTAGATGTAGTCCAGTCTGATGGAAGCAACTCAACTACACTCCAAGTTATGCCTGCTCTTTTAGCAGCTGGCGCGAAAAGAAGTGATTAGTTACCACCTAGAGACATCCAAGAAGTTGTTCATCACAGTTTAATCACACATAATACCCCAACAAGTGTAAAAATGGACTCCCCTATTCAACATCATCACTACGCAAAGAAAACTCACCACAGATCAACGCAAACTGTGCTTCAAACGGATGGCCAAAGATACGCTAGGAACAATATAATGGTTGTTGCGGTCTTGATAACAACCATAACGTTTTCGGCTGGAATAAATCCTCCAGGTGGCTATAGACAAGAAACCGGGAAGGCTGTAATGGGTGGAAAACCTCTGTTTAAGGTGTTTATGTTGTGCAACACTGTGGCATTGGTTTTATCCCTAGGAATTGTTTTTCTGTTAGTTACTGTGATTCCGTTCAAGCGTCAATCAATGTTAAAACTGTTAGCAGCCACGTATAAGATTGCGTGGCTTTCTGCTATATTCATCGCAATGGCTTATATAGCTGGAACATGGAGCATTTTTCCACAAGAGTCCGGTTCAAGATGGGTAATGATTGCATTGACGGTTTTTGGGGTAGGATGCACGGTCTTTGTGGTTTTAGGGTTGTGTGTTTTGCTAATGATACATCGAATGGAGATTTTAAGAATTGCACAGAAGAAAGGAAAAACGATGAAGGACGATATGCGTAATGATAGTCTTAATAGTCGTGTTGGAGAGATGTGTTCTGTTAAGAACAGTCATCAGTCGTCACTTAGTGACTCAGATAATAACAGCTCTGATCATGTTTAAGGTTTGTATCAGTTCTATAGGATTTTTGTATTTTGGGTGATATATATAATAAATGGCTACTCTACTTTTGTAAACTTGTTGAATATATGTATAGTTATAAGTGACATTTATTGTGGTCCGTCACACCAAGCTTATCTATCTCAAAAATTGGATGATAACACGCCATTACAACAATTTTTAACGGTACCACAAATTGTAACACGAGTGAATTTTAAGAATTGTCCTTTATCTTTATACCCACTTTCAGGCGCTGTCCTTTATGTTCAAAATTGACGAGTTTTGTCCTTTATGTTTTCATATCATACACGTTTTGTCCTTTAGGCCTAACCCAGTTAGTTTTTTCAGTTAAATTTGGTCATGTGCTTTGCACATGAGGGCATTTTTATCAATTCAAAGGTTGTAGAAGCTTTGAGCTGTAAATCGGCCGTTGAACTTACCTTTGAATTGACAAAAATGCCCTCATGTGCAAAGCATATCGACCAAATTTAACTGAAAAAACTAACTGGGTTAGGCCTAAAGGACAAAATGTGTATCATATAATAACATAAAGGACAAAACTCGTCAATTTTGAACATAAAGGACAGCGCCTGAAAATTAGTATAAAGATAAAGGACAATCATTGAAATTTACTCTTGTAACACCCTGCTGTAGATTTTGACTGAGAGTTTAAAAACAAATACTTCAGCAGAAATCGGTTCCAACATCTTTTTATTTATATTTTTTTAGAAACAACCGATAAAATAGTATAGAAAAGTCATTTTCAACTTAAAACATATACTAGATACATATTATGAAAATGTACTGTTAAAACGTCAAGACGACTTCATGGCTCATGCACGACTTAAAACTTCAAGGATAAACCACACATCAACACAGCTGTATTTATTTTCTCAGAAATTTCAAGAGGGAATTTTCCTAGTAACTACACTTGTGGAAAAATAGCCATATATAATTACCATATCACATTAATATTCAAAATCCCCATTGCCAATTTTGAATTGTTACTCCAAAACATCATGGATCGACGCCTTTATCAGGCTGTTCTAAACGGTGACACCATCAACTTCATCAAGCTCGTTGAAGAAGATGAAACCCTAATCACACAGACTGTGTCCGGATCATCAAACACGGTCTTACACTTAGCCGCGAGGTTTGGCCACCTGGAGCTTGTGAGAGAGATATTGAAACGGTGGCCTGAAATGGTGGCAGCGGAGAATGGGGACCTGGAGACCGCGTTGCATGAGGCGTGCCGAGAAGGAGAGGTTGAGGTGATGAAGGTGTTGATGGCAGCGGATGACGGGCTGGTTGGAAAAGTGAATTGCAGAGGTGAGAGTGTGTTGTTTGTGGCGTGTGAGAGAGGGAAGGTGGAAGTGGTGAAGCATTTGATAGGGTTTCAATGGCTGCTTGTGCATGAACTTGATGCTTTTATGTGTTCTATACATGTTGCAGCTGCAGCTGGACACACAGGTATTAATATTATTGCTACTTTAACATTGAAGTGCTAAGAGGTATTTGATTTGTTTCCACGTATATTTAAATAAAACTGAAGTGACTAAAAACAAGTGTAGTTACCAATGGAAATCTTTAAAATACTTTACGGGGTGCTTATATCTGGTACACCACCCTAACAATTGACACCATATCTCATACGATATACGGGTCTTTATAGTAAGTCGAAAAAAGGTGATATTGGCCATATGAGTCATACCACTATCACATAAGTCATTTATTTGTCAAGTCATACACTCATACTTACAAACGGGTCGAGTAATGTAGGGTAAAACACCCTCTCGTGCATATTATATAACCAGCTTAACCCTGTCATAAAGGCCCATAAGTCACAATTCAAATCGCCTTGTTATATGGCCCGTATGAGGGTTGGAGTCCAGTTAACATGGTGATGGTGTACCGATATCAACCACCTTTATGATTTACTAACTCGGTTAACAACGTTGCCAAGTCTCTTGGTACTTGATGCTATGTCAGAGGGAACTTTTTCGGTCTTATTTCAATGGATTTTAAGTCATTATTGGTAAAATGTTAAGAATATATTACTTTTGAGAGTAAAGTACACAAATGGTCATGTCATATGTAAAATTCTTGGATTGGTCCCTAACTATGAGAAAGTACATCACTACTCTCAAATTATGTATTAACGTAACGTGTTTACCCGCTAAGTTAGATGATGATTAACTTTTTCTGTTAATTAGTGGTAAACACTGAGTTAGATGAAGATTAACTTTTTCTGTTAAGTGTGTGAAAACGGACCAAAATACCCATAACATTATAATCTCTCTCTTTCTGCTCTCTCGTCTCATTTACTCTCTCTCTCTCTCGCCCTGTCTGTTGGTGCACCTGTGTCTGTACTTTGTCTGTATTTGGTCATGATGTAAAACGATGTCTTTGTTAGTCCTGTAAGTTTGACCAAGTCAACCATCCTCCGGTTTGACTTAGTCAAACAGTTAGAACAATGTTTGTAAGCTGGTTGCGTCGAAGGATAGATCATCGAAGGATTGCTTATATCCTTCGATGAGCTCGAAAGATAGCCTTCGATTGATAGACCTCGAAAGATGTCATCCTTCGAGGTACTTGTTGATCGTTCGAGCTGTTTCAGATCGATAGATGATCCTTCGATCATCTGTCTGATCCTTCGACCAGACCATGCTGTGTACGGGTATATATACCCATGTTGTGTGTTCTTTTCTGAGAGAGTTAGACATAGAGACACCTAGAGAACACTCAGAGCAGAAAACACACACACACTTAGAGAGAGTTTACAGAACAGATTTGTAAACATTGAGCTTGTAACAGACCTTTCATACGTATTAATACATGAGGTGTTAATCGTTGAGTCTTGTGTGTTAATCATTGTCGTGTTCTATCTCGGTTTGCATGCTAGCTTGGATTCCGCACTTGCTAGTGTGTTAGATATAACAAGGAATAGGTTTAACCTCAACCTCCGAGGGACCTACAAGTGGTATCAGAGCCGTGGCTCTTTACCTTGTTAAAAACCGGGTTTGTTCAAGTTTTGGTGTGTTTGAACACTTGGTTTAGCTCCCGTTTTTAGTGATTTTCTGAGATTTCTTGGCATAAAAACGTGTTCTAAACCAACCGGGAGTGTTAAAAAGCGGGTTGGGTAACTTAAAACTTGTTTTTAAGATATTTGGTGATTTCCGGCCAAATTCCGGTGTGTTCCGGTGACCGGACTTTCTGGATAAGATTTGCCATTTTGGGCATATTTTACTTGAAAATCTGAGTTGGTAGAGAAAGTACGGTCTGATCATACTCTTTTGCCGAAAGTTGACTCTACCAATCCATCACCTTTTCACCAACCTATTATATCAGTGTCAGTTGTGTCAGAAGCGATCGAAGGATATCTTTCGATATCGAACGATCATCTTTCGATCAAGGAAGGCTCGATAGATAATCATCTTTCGACCCATCCTTCGAAGTTTGTGATCTATCTTTCGAGCTCAAGGGAATCAATTCGGAGGATACATTTTCGAAAGATAAGGATCTTTCATTGTGAATCTTTCGAGATAGTTATTCGAAAGATAAGGATCTGTCAAATTGTGAATCTTTCGAAGTCTTTGTTCGAAACTCAACAGTGATCTTTCGAACACTGTTGATCCTTCGAACAAGTCTTGATCTTTCGAACAAGTCTGTATCTTTCAATTCGTGTCTGTTTGAACTTAACAGTTTGTGTTTGTGTAGGTCGTCTATTAGTATTTCATCAAAATGAGTTGTACAAGTCCTTGGGACTGGAGTATTGACTCACAATCTAGTCAAGAGCTAACCTCTGCTGCAGCTTGGGCGAAAAGTATGTTTCCACCGCCATCAATCAGTCCAAGTCAATGGGCTTTGGTATCCAATCAAAGTCAAAGCATTCAAAATCTTTTGATTAGTGAAAGCGAAACGGGCAGCAACAATCGTCCACCAAAGCTGAACCATATGAATGACTTTCCATCATGGAAAAACCGCTTTCACACGTATGTTCAAGGGCAAAGCACCGATCTTTGGACATGTTTCATCAATGCATTCAATGCTAATCTTGAGGTTGTAGCGTCCACTTCAGAAGGCTATGCTAACATGCTCGAAAATGACAAGAAGGCTTATGAATTGGAGAAAAAGGCCTTTGCTACACTTACACAAGCACTCAACAAAGATATCTATCATCAGTTCTCCTACTGCAAGACCACGAAAACATTGTGGGATGCCTTAGTTGCTAGAGGTGAAGGCAATGCAGCTACTCGAAAGTCTCGTCATGATTTGTTGAAGAAAGAGTTTGAATCGTTTCAGTTTTTGGAAAACGAAACTCTAAACGATATGACCACACGGTTCTATCATTTGATTAGTGAAATGTGTGCTTATGGGGTTGTATCTACTCAACAAGACATGGTGAATAGGTTTGCTGACGCATTACCCCCAAAATGGAGTTCGTTTATTGAGTTGTTGAAGCATACTGGAACTCTAGACACGGTTAACATCTATGAGTTCATTCAGAATCTGGAACATAAAAATGATGAAGAAATCAGGAAAGCAAAGCGAGCTCCCGCTCCTCAGAATACAGAAATGTACCTTCCAGGCTTCGATGTTTTGGCAAGATCCGCTGCAGCTCAGCAACCTAAACTGCAAACTGCATTTGTGTCCAACACAAGTTCTCTTCCGTTTCCTCAATCAACTGCTGCTCCGGCTTTTGATCCGAGGTCTTACATTCCCGTCCCAACACAGCCACAAGTCCAACCACCGCAACAACAACAACAGGCTCATTATACAAACAATCCTCAACCTCAACCTCAACCTCAAAACCCTAACACAATCCGAGTCGATAATTCAAACCTTTCACACATCAGCATTGAAGTTGCTAAGGAGCATATGGAAATTATCAATACAATGGTCAGTGCTTACTGTGGTTTGGTAGCAGGTCAGCTTGGAAACATCAACATGACCAATGAAGATTATCAACAGATCGACAAGGAAGAAATGGAGTTGATGGATATCAAATGGGCTTTTGCTAGTGCAGTAAGAAGGGCAAAAGATTTCATGGCTCGAACTGGAAGAACTTCGTTGGAAGGAAAGAAAGATACAAAGTATGGGTTTGATATCAACACCGTTACATGCTACAATTGTGGTAATAAAGGGCACTTCAAACGTGAGTGCACTCGACCAACAAAACAAGGCAATCACAACCCTTTCAGAAACCAGACGAGTACTGCAAATGTGAATGCCCAGCAAGAAAACCATGAAAGGAGGATTGTGGCAATTAATAACAATCAGGCACAGCCTAGAACTTCAAATCCCAATCGGGCTTCAAATCCCAATCGGGCTTTGACTGTTCAAGCTGATGAGGGATGTGACTGGTCTGTGCAGTTTGGTGAAGGTGATCAAGGAAGTGGAACAACTTGTTATGCAAAGATCATCAATCACATCAAGCATGTTCATAAAGAAGAGTCCTCTGAAAGTGATGACAGTTCTGGTTATTCTGGAAGTTCTGATGAAGAAGGCTCTGTTTCTGGGGATAATCAATCAGAGTCTGATGTGAAGGAGGAAGCAGGTTCTGGTATTGAGGATTTATTGAATGAAGCTGATGAACTTATATGTCAGAAATCAATTCTGATCAAGAAGGCTGCTACTACATCCAGGGAAATGGAAAAGTTCTTTTCTGAAGACGGATCTTTTTCTTTTCAAACTGCATTTATGACAAATGTGTCAGCCTCTTCGAGTCAGGTAAATTCTGAACCTCCTGCTCCTAGTGTTTGTGAATCATGTGCTGAAATGAAGCTTGAACTAGAAAAGCTTCATAGTCATAATCAAAATTTGGTTATTGAACTTTCCAAATGCAAAGAGGCAAATATGGCTTTAACTCGGAACGAAAAAGATTTTAAATCAGTAATTGAAACATTAAAGAAAAATGTGTCCGAAGTGAACAAAGTAGTTTACCACAAGCAAGTAAGTATAAATGAATACATCAACATTGTGGAAGAAACTAAGAAGCAATTAGCCATTGCCCAATGCGAGCATGATGCGATCAAACAAAAATTGGAGAGTTATTCTAACTCCCAATTTGTGCTTGATCACATTATCGATGTTCAACAACTGAAGGGAAATCAGAAAGGCATAGGGTATAAGAAATGTCCACCTCCTTTGATGAATAACTATACCAAGATGCCTGATGAGGAGGAAATGCCTCGGTATGAACCCAGTGTGCCTCTTGATGTTGAGGAATATGCTACTGGCCTAGGGTTCAAACCGGACAATTCTTTAAACACATCCTCTAAGCAACAAGAAACGTCATCATCCATGAAGCAAAGTCCTCCAGTTATCGAGGACTATGAGACATCGGATGATGAATCAGAATTGGATGTAGGTGATCAGGATAAATCACTTAACAAGATGAAAGGAGTAGTTATTCCACGAGAGAATCACATTCTTTGTGATCCTGATACTCCTGATGTCCCCTCTGTTAAGAAACAAGTGATTGATTCTGTCAAAGTTGATAAGACATGTGTGTCTACTGTTAAAAGCAGTAATGTGTTGTATACATTGGTTGGAGATGATAAAATCTACTCAGATCACGATTTCCCAATTAAAAATGTAAATCAATCTTTGATTGATAAAGTCTTTGAAGACAACACAAACAAATTTTTGGGAAAAACACTTCCGGGAATTGTTGTAACACAATGTGATCCAATTCCTAAGGCTGAGATTAGAAAACAGTTTGGTAATCAAAAATCTTCAACCACTCAACAACCTAGTGCTTCAAATGGTAAACAACCAGTCAAACGAGCTCAAAAGCATAAAGTCTCTCAGATGAAGTCTGAACCAAAAGGAGCTCGATTTCAGAAGAAAGCAAAAGATGTCAAGTTCGTGACATCCAAGGGTACTGATAAGATTGAAACTTTTGAGAACAAATCTAACACTGATTTTGTAAAACAAGTCACAATCTTAAAACGTAACAGTGATAACAATTACACTCAACATACAAACGGATGTGATGAAAAGGCTAGTACCTCTGGTTCCACGAGCTCGACATCCCATGGTCAATCAAGTTCTCCCAAATTTGTTGAAAGGAGAACATGTTTTAAATGTGGGGAATTTGGGCATATCATTAAAAATTGCCCAAACGTTCCAAAAGAAAAGTTTGTTGAGAAATCTTCACCTGAAAAAGCTCACCCTCAACGTCGGTCAGTTTCACCTAAACATGATAAACGAACAGTAAAAGAACAAGAAACTAAACAGCGACGTAAGAACATGAAAACTGTTGAAAAAGCTTTAAAACCGGAAGTTAAAACAGTCAAAAGGGAACCAAGTGTGTCACAGCCGTTAAAGCCAGAATCGTCAAAAACAATTTATAACACTCAATCTGGTAGGCAAAAAGAAACTTGGAGATCTAAAAAGGGTGATAGTTCAGGGGGAGTTAATGTGTTTGAAAACCATCAACAGATCGAGATCACGTTTCGTGATGCTCAGGGACGACCCAAGACCACTAAGGCTTGGGTCCCCATCCTAAACTGATGTTTTTAAATGACATGTGCAGGGTGTTCCAGGAGGAACTATTAATAGTCACTGGATTGTTGATAGTGGAGCATCCAGGCACATGACTGGCGACTTACGGCTCTTATACGACGTGAGAAATATTAGAGGAGGGTATGTCGCATTTGCGGGAGACAAAGGCGGATTCATCACTGGAGAGGGAAGTATCTCCAATGGTATTGTGTGCTTCGATAAGATCAATTATGTTAAGCAAATTGATCATAATCTTCTCAGTGTGTCGCAAATCTGCGATAAAAAGTTCTCAGTGCATTTTGATGACGCCGGCTGCTATGTGCTGAAACCTGGATTCAAAATTCCACAAGAATGGATTCTCTTATCGGCTCCGAGAGTTAATGATCTTTATATTCTCGACATGAGACAGGCGATTACAACATCAGCTCAAGTCACTTGCTTTGTCTCGAAAGCCACGGAAAAGGAGTCTATATCTTGGCACAGAAGAATGGGACACATTCACTTGAGAAAGATGAACCATTTGGTGAAAAATAATCTTGTGAATGGTGTGCCTGTGAGAAGTTTTCATTTACAAGATATCTGTGTCTCGTGCCAAAAGGGGAAGCAAACAAAGAAGTCTCACCCTTTGAAGAAAATCAACTCTGTCAGCATACCTCTTGAACGTCTTCATATGGATCTTTTTGGACCTATGAAGCACAAGACAACATTCGGAGATGCTTATTGTCTAGTTGTTACTGATGATTATTCTAGATTTTCTTGGGTATCCTTCATGGCACACAAGAGTGAAACTCCTGGCATCCTCAAGGATCTTCTTACAATGTTGGAGAATCTCTATTCGTTGAAAGTGAAGAGGATCCGAAGCGACAATGGAACCGAATTCAAGAATCAAGTTATGGATGAGTTTTGTACTTCTAAAGGCATTCTTCATGAGTACAGTTCTCGTTATACTCCACAACAAAATGGTGTCGCGGAGAGGAAGAATCGGACGATTATCGAAACTGCAAGAACAATGTTAGTAGAGTCGGAACTCCCTATTCAATTCTGGGGGGAGGCTGTATCGGCTGCATGCTACACGTTAAACAGAGTTCTTACAGTAAAGAGACATGGCAAAACTTGCTTCGAACTCCTTCAGAAAAGAAAACCGGATCTTTCTTACCTAGAACCATTTGGCGCTCCATGTACTATGATTGAGCCGGATGGAAAGTTTGGAGCTAGAGCTATCGAGGGTTTCTTCCTTGGATATGATACTCCGAATTTTCGTGTTTGGAATCTGGCTACCAGAAAGATTGAGCTATGGAGTGAAGTGAGGGTTCAAAGGTACACGAGTCCTGTTAGGGCTCCGGGTGATCCGTGGATGTTCGATTATGATGGACTATTTGACTCCTTCAATCTGCCAACCTTTGACGAAGAATCAGCAGCGGCTAGAATGTTGTTTGAATGTGACAACGCTGCTGACTCGCCTTTGGTTAGACCTATTGTTGTTGACCCACAAGCTTCTTCGTCTGTCAACAATATGGTTCAAAATGAGGTTTATGAAGATGCTGCTGATTATAATGAATCTTCTGAAGATGATGAATATCATGATGCAGCTGAAGGATCTTCGGCTCAAGCTGCTCCTGTTCAAGGTGCCTCTGTTGATACACCTCATATGCAGAATGTAGACACTGCTGAAGGGAATGCATCCACCTCTACACACATTCCTGGTGTGGAGTTGGTTGTTGATCTTAATCTTAACAATTTGGGTATCAATGCACGTGTGTCAGAAGATCCTGAAATGAGGATTCACGATACCCACCCCCAGCAGAATATTATAGGAGATGTCCATCGCGGTGTGCAGACGCGTAATCAGCTGAGAAACAGCCGGAATGCTGGTTTGTATTCAGCTATAAGAGAGTCTGGTCTTCAGAATGACTGGTCCTTCGCGTGTTACGTGTCACAAGAAGAACCAAAATCGTGGAAAGAAGCGTTGAAAGACAATGCTTGGGTTGAAGCCATGCAGGAAGAATTGCAGCAATTTCAAAAGCTTGGTGTTTGGAAGCTTGTTGAAAGACCTGAGAACTACAAGAAAATTGGCACTCGATGGGTTTTCAAATGCAAGAAAGACGACCGTGGAGTGGTTATTCGGAACAAAGCACGTTTAGTCGTTCAAGGTTTTCGTCAGATAGAAGGAATCGACTACAACGAAGTCTATGCTCCTGTTGCACGTCTGGAAGCAATTCGGATCTTTCTGGCTTATGCCTCATTCAAAGGATTCAAGGTTTATCAGATGGATGTGAAAAGTGCATTCTTACAGGGTGTGGTTGAAGAAGAGGTGTACGTCGAACAGCCCCCAGGTTTTGAAGATCCTATCCATCCCGATCGGGTTTGGTTGCTCAACAAAGCTCTCTATGGTCTTCATCAAGCACCGCGAGCTTGGTATGCAACCTTATCTACCTATCTGCTGGAGAACGGTTTTCGAAGAGGTCTTATCGACTGTACTCTTTTCATCAAAGAACAAGATGGAGATCTTCTTCTGGTACAGGTGTACGTTGATGATATTATTTTTGGTTCTACTAATGATGTTTTGTGTAGGAATTTCGAGCGCATTATGCAGGATAAATTCGAGATGAGTGCTATGGGGGAAATGACTTTCTTTTTGGGCCTACAAGTACAACAAACTGAGTCTGGGATATTCATCCATCAGACTAAATATGTTGGTGACATCTTGAGCCGTTTCCAGATGTCTGATGCAACGCCCATCGGTACCCCATTGCCGCAAAATCACGGAATTACTCCAGACTTGAAGGGTCAAGATGTTAGCCCCTCACACTACCGCGCGATGATCGGATCTCTTATGTACCTCACAGCATCAAGACCAGATATAATGTACCCAACGTGCCTGCTTGCCAGATATCAAGTCAACCCGAAGGCCTCACATCTTGCAGCTGTAAAAAGGATTTTTCGTTATTTGAAGGGTTACCCTGACACCGGTCTATGGTACCCTAGGGATAATAACTTTGACTTGATCGCATTCAGTGATTCTGATTTTGGCGGATGCAAAATCGACGGCAAGTCCACAACGGCTGGATGTCAGTTTTTGGGAAATCGCCTAGTCACATGGCAGTGCAAGAAACAGACCTGTGTCGCTACATCAACATGCGAAGCTGAATACATTGCTGCCTCAAGTTGTTGCTCCCAAGTCCTATGGATCCAACAACAAATGCGCGACTACGGTTTTGAATTCCTAACTACTCCTATTTACGTTGATAATTCTGCTGCCTTACAGATCACTAAAAATCCTGTGCAGCATTCAAAGACTAAGCACATCGATATTAAGTATCACTTCATACGTGATTGCTTTGAGAAAAGGCTAATCGATGTTGCTTACGTCCACACCGATGACCAACGTGCCGACCTTTTTACCAAAGCATTTGACAAATCAAGATTTGACTATTTATTATTGGTAAACGGCATTAAGGTCAAGCAAGAGTAAAACCAACATCGGAAAATCATTTTTGTAAATACCTTTGTGTTTTAAATTTGTCTTAGTTTATTGATTTTAGGGGGAGTAAATCTAAATCCAAATTTGGAAAATCCAAAAACATTAAAAATTTCAAAAACACAAAAACAATAGAAAAACAAAAATGAGTTTCCTGACGAGCAAAAGAGAAAATGATAGTACATCAGTGGTCTGTCTAAACCTCTTTAAACCTTAAATGAAAAACGATAAGCAGCTCTATATAAGATGTATCGGTAGGCTCACAATCATTTTAAAGTGTGCAGGGTGATATAAACTTAAATCGACTGAAGACTGGGTGGGAACCATTCATTGGCATATGGTCTTGGTACCGAAATTTCGTTTGACAGATTGCCGAGGTTCTGAGATATTCGGTCTTTATGCTGCTTATCATCTGGGTATCATGGTTGTATCTTTTACCGAAAAATAACGGGGACGCAAGTCTAGATCTTCCATGATACCATACATACGTGTACATACTGCATTCGACCTCAATAAGTGATCAACAATCACATGTCCCTCAAAATAAGTGATAATATATCACATTTATCCGGGAGTCAAGTTCGTCTCTCTGCTGTACGAAAGTACTGACCTGTTCACGGACTTGCTCCTGTGCCCTCATGCATATGAAAATCAAGTTCCTCATCAATAAGTGATTCTATCACATAGGGCTTGTTTTCAATCAAAATAAGTGAGAATCTCACATCATATACGGTCAAACAGATGATAATCGGTATACTCACCGGTAAGATGAACCCTCGTGCATACCTTGATACGGGAATGTGTCGTGATGTGGATGAATACCGATCGGTAAGTATAAATCATACCTTAACGTATCCCCTCGCCATGATTACATCTGATAAGTTGAGCTTAAGTGGACAACAATACCGATAATTGTTATAGGATGCTTATCTTAATGTTAACTAAAAGAACAACAAGAGCGTTTTGACATGACCGTACACTGATATGATTCTCTTACCCTCGAAACTCGCAAAAAGAATGTCTGTAAATATTTATTTACTGCTTTAATTTTCTGCATCTTTGTATATATTTATTTACTGCTTTCAGTCTTTACATTTCAAATATTAAAACACACCTAAAATGTGTTTTAATATAAACTTTATAAAAGCCAAAAAGATTTTATTTCTATTTTATTTTCGATCGTACGATGTTGGAGCTCGAGTCTTCGTTACCTGAAACCTGAACGAAAACCAAAAACGACTAAATCTTCATAAACGGTCGAAATTTGCAAGTTTTGAAAGTTAAAAACCTAAAATTGATAAAAATTGTTAAAACTTTCAAACTGTCGGACGGTGTTTGATTATGCAATGGTCACATGTGTGTCGTTTACTTATGATGTTCCAAGCAGTTGTTCTCATTACGCGTTTAGATTTCTTGCATGTGCAAATTCTAAAGGCAAGGAGAACATGGTCGATGACAAGCTTCGGAATGAAGACACGACGTGAAGGCGCTCAAGTGATGAAGATGATCGAGTTGCCGCTGGCCATCATCAACACCACAAGGATCTCAATTCATAAAGAACAAGTATTTCACGAGCATAACTCAAGGGGGAGCTTATGTTAAGGGGGAGTTTGTCAACACCCTTCCTACATGAAACGGGGAGTTTGTTGGTACACTTTCTGCTTTCAAGACGTGAAGACTTTAAAGATCCTCCGACATTGAAGACTTGAAAGGACGTCAAAGACTTGAAGACACAAAGATCGAGACAAAGATCAAGTTATAAAATTCGAGACAAAGCTACAGCCAAGGGGGAGTTTGTTGGTGCACCTGTGTCTGTACTTTGTCTGTATTTGGTCATGATGTAAAACGATGTCTTTGTTAGTCCTGTAAGTTTGACCAAGTCAACCATCCTCCGGTTTGACTTAGTCAAACAGTTAGAACAATGTTTGTAAGCTGGTTGCGTCGAAGGATAGATCATCGAAGGATTGCTTATATCCTTCGATGAGCTCGAAAGATAGCCTTCGATTGATAGACCTCGAAAGATGTCATCCTTCGAGGTACTTGTTGATCGTTCGAGCTGTTTCAGATCGATAGATGATCCTTCGATCATCTGTCTGATCCTTCGACCAGACCATGCTGTGTACGGGTATATATACCCATGTTGTGTGTTCTTTTCTGAGAGAGTTAGACATAGAGACACCTAGAGAACACTCAGAGCAGAAAACACACACACACTTAGAGAGAGTTTACAGAACAGATTTGTAAACATTGAGCTTGTAACAGACCTTTCATACGTATTAATACATGAGGTGTTAATCGTTGAGTCTTGTGTGTTAATCATTGTCGTGTTCTATCTCGGTTTGCATGCTAGCTTGGATTCCGCACTTGCTAGTGTGTTAGATATAACAAGGAATAGGTTTAACCTCAACCTCCGAGGGACCTACACTGTCATCACTACTACCACTCTCGTTTTTCCCCTACCAAAACTCGTTGGCAGCCACCGGTACCACTTGAACTAACAGACCACCACCACCCGACTACCCCAATATTCTCATTTGACCATGATCCTTCTTGTCCATTTCTCATGCGATAGGAATGAAAAAAATGGTGGTGGATTTTAATCGAAAAAGTCACGATGGTAGTGGTCACATGTTTTCTTGCTAAAAATATTAAAATTCTATGGCCCACATGTTTTCTTAATTAAAAAGGATATTGGATTTAAATAACTATAACTTTTATCAATTTGTCGATAACACTCATAACTTTCGATTTGTAACACTCATAACTTTCAACTTATTGGTCGATGACACTCCCTACTAACAGAACCCTAATATAGTTAGCTTATGTCAGCTGCCACATCGGCTGCCACGTCGACAAAAAATTGTAACATCAGCAAAAACTAATTGGGTTAGGGTTCAGTTATTTGGGAGTGTTTTCGGTTAATAAGTTGAAAGTTGGGAGTGTTGGTGTACAAATCGAAAGTTGAAAATGCTATCGGTCAATTGGTAAAAGTTGGGTTTATTTAAATCCACTATCTCTAATTAAAAACAAGAGTAAATTATACATATGGTCTATATGGTTTACCAAAATTTTGGATTTGATCTTTAGCTTTTCAAAGGATATGGATGATTCCTGTAGTTTGCACTTTATAACGTATGTAGTCCACTGTGAAGAGTGACTAGATTAAGTATCAAATTATGTAATTTAGAAAAAGAAAACACTAAAACAACAACAATAACAATCATAACCACTAAAATATCACTCATACTAAACTATTGGTAGGGTTGAAGGAGGATGAATATAGGCAAGCCATAAATCTATCTAGCGCATAAAAAGACTGCTTCGAATGATATCCTCAACGTACTCCAATAGAAAACATCAAAACAAATCATCTAATTAAGTCATTAATGCAACAATATAAATTTAGCTGTCATAAAATAAATTATTTAGTTAGACAACTAATTGTATATTTTTGTTTTTATTGATCATAACCAAAAAAAAAAAATTGGAAAAATATACTAACCATATATTTAAGTGGCGAACGTACTCATTTTATGTGGTAGATGGCTGATACGCGTCTTTGTGGGAGCATTCTGTTATTCACTTAGTTATCAACATGGTCGTATATTGAATTTAATGTTTTAGATAGGGTGTGCCTATTGGCACACTAAAGTGCCTATTGGCACACCAAACCCTAGCAAAATTAGGGTTTATCTACGCAGCGTATTGGTCAATACGCAGCGTATAGGGTTAACCCTCTATGCTGCGTATTGACCAATACGCTGCGTAGATAAACCATGGATCTCAGTGTCTGATAACCAACATTGCACAGAAAACAAGGGTCATATACGCTGCGTATAGGTCTATACGCAGCGTATATAAACCTTTAGATTTTTTTTGGTCATTTTGGTAGGTTTGAGGGATCATTTTTTCACAAAGTTTAAATACGCTGCGTATTAACCTCTAAGCAGCGTATATAAAGGTCTGAAAATGTCTTTTATACCCTAGTGTTGAGGTTATACGAAGCCAAATACAAGGGTAGTTGTGTCATTTTGGTCTCATACGCTGCGTAGGGACCTCTAAGGAGCGTATATAAAGCTTCATTTTTGTATTTTTTTATTGTGTATTCCTTTGTTTATTTATAAAAAAAAGAAAATTATTTATAAAAAACAATATTATTGGTAAATAATACAAATATAAATTATAAAAATAAAAAATAATATAAATATTATGAATTATAAAAATTAAAAAAGAAAATTATTTATAAAAAAACAATATTATTGGTAAATAATACAAATATATTGTTTTGTTATCGTTTAAATTAAATTATCGTATTCCTTTGTTTATTTATAAAAAAAGAAAATTATTTATAAAACAAAAATGGAGCTTTATATACGCTCCTTATAGATCACTACGCAGCATATAAGACAAAAATGACACAACTACCCTTGTATTTGGCTTCGTATAGCCTCAATACAAGGGTATAAATGACATTTTCAGACCTTTATATATGCTGAGTATAGGTCAATACGCAGCGTATATACACTATAAGGGTTAAAAAGATAATTTTACCACAGGTTTGGGGTTAAAAATAATTTTACCACCCTTTATATACGCTGAGTATATATCTATACGCAGCGTATATAAAGGTCAGAAAATGTTCTTTATACCCTTGTGTTGAGGCTATACGAAGCCAAATACAAGGGTAGTTGTGTCATTTTTGTCTCATACGCTGCGTAGGGATCTATACGCAGCGTATATAAAGCTCCATTTTTTTGTGTATTCCTTTGTTTATTTATAAAAAAAAGGAAATTAACACCCGATACGATACAATACTATACGATACGATATAACACCCGTATAGGCCTAATGGTGTGATTTAGGTCCCGTATTTACCTCGTAAAAGCCTATAAGTGTGATATTGTATCGTATAGGTGTGATTTAGTCCCCGTATTGACCTCGTATAAGCCTATAAGTGTGATATTGTATCGTATAGTGTAGTATATGTCCCGTATAAGGCTATAAGTGTGATATCGTATCGTATAGGTGTGGTTTAGGTCCCGTATTGACCCGTATAAGCCTATAAGTGTGATATCGTATCGTATAGGTGTAGTATAGGTCACGTATTGACCTCGTATAGATCCCTACGCAGCGTATGAGACAAAAATGACTTATACGAGGTCAATACGGGACATATACTATGCTATACGATACGATATCACACTTAAAGGCTTATACGGGGTCAATACGTGACATATACTACATCTATACGATACGATATCACACTTGTAGGCCTATACGGGACATATACTACGCTATACGATACGATATCACACTTATAGGCTTATACGAGGTCAATACGGGACATATACTATGCTATACGATACGATATCACACTTATAGGCTTATACGAGGTCAATACGTGACCTATACTACACCTATACGATACGATATCACACTTATAGGCCTTACGGGACATATACTACGCTATACGATACGATATCACACTTATAGGCTTATACGAGGTCAATACGGGACATATACTATGCTATACGATACGATATCACACTTATAGTCTTATACGAGGTCAATACGGGACATATACTATGCTATACGATACGATATCACACTTATAGTCTTATACGAGGTCAATACGTATATACGCTGCGTATAGTTCTATACTCAGCGTATATAAAGGGTGGTAAAATTATTTTTAACCCCAAACCTGTGGTAAAATTATCTTTTTAACCCTTATAGTGTATATACGCTGCGTATTGACCTATACTCAGCGTATATAAATGTCTGAAAATGTCATTTATAACCTTGTATTGAGGCTATACGAAGCCAAATACAAGGATAGTTGTGTCATTTTTGTCTTATATGCTGCGTAGTGATCTATAAGGAGCGTATATAAAGCTCCATTTTTGTTTTTTTTTTTGTGTATTCATTTGTTTATTTATAAAAAAAAGGAAAATAACACCCGATACGATACTATACGATACGATATAACACCTGTATAGGCCTATAGGTGTGATTTAGGTCTTGTATTGACCTCTTAAAAGCCTATAAGTGTGATATTGTATCGTATAGGTGTGATTTAGTTCCCGTATTGACCTCGTATAAGCCTATAAGTGTGATATTGTATCGTATAGTGTAGTATATGTCCCATACGCAGCGTAGGTAAACCCTAAGTGTGCAGATAGGCAAACTGGTTGTGCAGATAGTTAGGGCCTTTAGATATTAGACCATGCGTAATGGAAGAAACCCCACCCTTAAGCGTTTTGCGCCATGTGGCGATCCAGTCAGCAAGGGGCTTTATGAGGCGTTCTTCTAAAATGGGTGTAGTGGGGATGTGAGCATTATGTTAAAAGGAAGAATGCATGTGATTGACAAAAGAATTGGAAGTTGGGCGTTGATTTAAGAACGCTTCATGCCAAAATTTGCAAAACAAAGCCCAAGGGGCGGAGAAATTGGCGTGGAGGGGCGTTGTTTAACCAAAAAACGCCCAAACACTTCACCACTACGGGTGGTCTTAATACTTTTATTGACTCAATAGTCACAACTCTGCCCCAATCTACGCGGACGAATTTACGTAGAAAAACCTTTGAAGTCCCTACCTGTTTTTAAAACAATTTATCATCACATCATATGAAAAGCGAAGTCGACCATATATGCGTTTACTTGACTTAGGCGTTTACTTTGTAATCATCTATGACTTGTGTGTGCTGGCTGATCTTAACGGTTGAACATGTTATGTCACTTGTTTGATTACTGGCCAATAGACTCCACACAAATAAATTGTCAGAGTTATGAGTGAGAAAAAAAAACATGAGGTGGGAATTCGGTGAAACTTGTGCATGCTTCCTTTGCTAACTTGAATATCGATTATCCTACTTTTACTTGAGGAAATAGACCAAATTTCAAAGCGTTAATAACATTTGCAATAAATATACCTTATTTTACATCTAAAAAATGACATTTATATAAGTAATAAAAATTAAGCAAGATGTTCCAAGTTTCAAACCAGACCAAACTATATTATACCGGAAAATAGTTAAAACTGGTGTATGTGTCTTAAACCGGCAACTGATCAACTTGTTTAGTTTGAACGGTTCAATTTGGTTAAAATAATTAAATACCTCTAACTAAGACCATTCATAATAATGGTTAATGCTCCTTAAGGGGTATTTTCAGTCACATCAATATCATAATGCCCTTCAAAAAATATGTAATAGTTGAAGTCCTCCTTTCCATCATTACTTTTCATTTTTTTTTCTCATCATTTGACGTTATTACCAGAAACACCCTTCCCTCTTAATACCACCATAACGCCCAGAGGGCGGTGTTGAGGGCGTTCTAAAGCCCCGACTCTAATGTCCATTACGCATGATCCAAAATAAACTCTGTTAAAGGAAAGTTTGATGTGATTCAAATGTATCTGCCACAAATGGAACCTAGACATCTTAAATTTTATCAACTAAATATCTGTTACATATTTAAAAATAAATCTATACAACAAATTGTAGAAGGGTGTGATGAAGAATTAACTCACATACTAAACTTCTCTAGTTATTATATTCTTACAACTAGACATCATTAAGGAGATACTCAAGGTGCGACCGGAGTTTGCAAGAAAGTATACTTCAGAAGGATACTCCCCGTTACATCTGGCTTGCAGTAGAGGCCACGTAGACACAATAAGAGAGCTTCTATGGTTCGAGCCAGATCTCTTGTACCTTGGAGATCACAAAGGTTGGACACCCTTACATTGGGCCTCGATGAAAGGGCGAGTTGGAACTATTGGTGAAATAATCTCGATAAGCCTTGAATCCGTTGAGATGGTTACAAACCATGGTGAAACTGTCCTTCATCTTGCTGTTAAGTTTAACCAGTTTGATGGTCTAAGATACCTAATGGAGACACTCAACATCCTAGAACTTGTGAACAAACAAGACAATGACGGAAACACTGTTTTACATGTAGCAGCAGCCGGAAAACTTACAGGAGTAATTCATTGATCTCTTCATAATTAATTATTCTGCACTTCTCTGCTGGTGTTAATTGGGTAAATGATAAAAATAGGTTTGGGTATATATATATGACTGGTTTTACTGCAAGTTGAAATTTCTAAACCACGTTGGTTAACAAATATACACTTTTTTGTGTATGTTAATTTTTTGGAATTTTGAAACAGGTATGAAGTAATATTTGAAAATTTTTACAAATGGAGTGGCCACATCTCCAAGTTTTTTTAATTCTTATTTTATTTTTTTTTCGAGTTTTTATTTAACATTTAATGTATTTCTCTAATGACTTGAACATTTTATATTTATAAAAAAAATTAATATATAGATTAATTTTTTTTATCTATGTTTCGATATAAATTTACTAAAAACCGTGTTTTATTAAAAGTAATGTATTTTTTGATATCGCAAGACTAAAATATACGTTATTTTAAATACAACTCAATTTTTCTTAATACTTATATGGAAACGTATAATAATAAAAATAATTTATTTTATTTAGATTTTAAAAAAATGTTTTAGAACATGATATTAGAGCAATTTTGGCAGCAACCAATTTGTGAAAAAGTTTCAAAATGACACCCCATTTAATCACATTCTTTAATAGTTATCTATTTCTATGAAATTGAAATTTTTTTGTGGAAAATTATTATAAAAACTTTGCTTTGATTAAACGTACGTAAATTGGATTTTAATAAATTTAAACTATTACCTATCAGCCGATAGTAATTCATGTCAATAGTAATTCATGCTGATAATATGGTCAATGACACTTAGAACTTTCACCGTTGTTGCCAAAGGCAATTAAAGTCTAATGAAAAAGTTACTTTGTCATCGCATTTAGCTGATTTTCATCAAACACAAATGTTGTAAAGTGTTTTGAAACAACATAAGTAATAAATAAAAGTACAGGAAAAGTTACTTTGCATTAGACGGGGATTGCGTTTGGCAACGAAAGTAGAGTTGGGGGTGTCATTCGTCACATTACCTGTATGGGTTATTATCGGCCATTAAGTGTTAGTTTGGATTATTAAAATATAACTTTCTTAAAAATTAATCCAAAAACATTAAGGGATATTGAATTTAAATAACCCCAACGTTCATCAATTGGTCGATAACACTCCTAATTTTCGATTTTTATAGTAGCACTCCCAACTTACAACTTACTGGCTGATAACACTTTTTAACTAACAGAACCCTAATACAATTAGCTGATGTTAGCTGCCACATAATCAAAAATGCCATGTCAGCAGCTGTCACGTCATCAAAATGCTACGTCATCAAAAAAATGACACATCAGCTCTCACGTCAACAAAAATGGCCACATCAGATGCCATGTTAGCAAAAACTAACTAGGCTAAGGTTCAGTTAGTTAGGGAGTGTTATCGGCCAATAAGTTGAAAGTTGGGAGTGCTAGTGTAAAAATCGAAAGTTGAGCATGTTATCGGCCAATTGGTGAAAGTTGGATTATTTAAATCCAATGTCCCAAAAATTAATTAAAACACTTTAAAAGGGTGTGCATCATTAAATTTACATGAGTTCCAACCAGTTCAATCCGTAATCCATTTTACAAGTTTCTTTTCTTGTTATTGGGTCATTTTGTTATTATTGTTTTCATTGGTTTATAACTGGAAACAGATGGTCCTATATTTACTTCAACGCGGAGTAGATGTAAACGCAGTCAATCAAAAAGGACAAACAGCTCTAGATGTAGTCCAATCTGATGGAAGCAATTCAACTACTCTCCAAATTCTGCCAGCCCTTTTGGATGCTGGCGCCAAAAGATGTGATCAGTTACCTCCTAGAGATATTCAAGAAGTCATTCGTCAGAATTTAATCACACATAATTCTCCACGAAGTGGAAAAGTGGTATCCCCAATTCAACATCATCACCACAGAAAGAAAACTCACCGTAGATCGAAGCAAATCGAGCTTCAAAATGAGGGTTTAAGAAACGCTAGAAACACTATAACGGTTGTTGCGGTTTTGATAGCAACTGTTACATTTTCTGCAGGAATAAACCCTCCGGGTGGTTTTAGTCAAGATTCTGGAAAGGCTATAATGGGAAAGAATCTTCAGTTTAAGGTGTTTGTGGTGTGCAACATTATGGCACTGTTTTTATCCCTAGGAATTGTTAATGTGTTAGTTAGTGTCATCCCTTTTAGGCGGAAATCAATGATGAAATTGTTAGTAGCTACACATAAAGCTATGTGGGTGTCTACTATGTTTATGGCAGCAGCCTATATCGCTGCGACTTGGACCATTTTGCCACAAGGGTCTGGCTCAAGATGGTTGGTGATTGAACTGATGGTTGTTGGGGTAGGATGCACCCTCATTGTTCTTTTAGGCTTGGGTGTTTTGTTGATGAAACAATGGTCGAGAAAGAAAGAATGGCGGTTAAGGAAAGAGAAAAAGACAAAGAAGGATGGTACGCCTAATAGTAGTCTTAATAGTCGCGTTGGAGAGATGCGTTTTGTTAGGAATAGTCATCCGTCTTCGTCTAGTAACTCGGATATTGATAGTTCTGATCATGGCTACCAGGTTTACTAGTTAAGGTTTCATCATATACATATGTTTATATCAGTTTCTTGGGTTTTTGTATGGAGTAGATATTATAGCATATGGCTATTTTTGTGACCTATGTGTATGTATATGTATATGTGGCATTTATTGTTGTTAGTATTCACATGTAAAGTATTACTTTTTGTTAAACTCAATCATACTGAGTTACTTGTATTTGGTTATTGGTTATTGGTTAAATCAGCTGGTTTTGTTAGTAGTAGCTAATGTTCTACTTGGTATAAATAAGTGGTCATTTGTATTGAACCATCAAGAAAAATATAAATCATTTCTTTATGTACCTTAGGAGTAGTTTAACTAGATTAGTTTATGTTATATTTTTTTAATCTCTCTCACAAGGGGTTAGCTTTACCACAAAACCAAGGAAACCTCACTGCAACAATCATCACCAGCCAAACAATATCATCTTAGTCAGCACCGGGCTTTTAAATTGACCAACGGTTGTTTCCAGTATCCTAATTAGCGGGTTTCTTCTACAAAGGAAAAGATCCATATCTTGCTCCCTATTTCCCTTGCCATCCATAACCTCTAAAACACCTATTGGGTTCTTAATAAATCACATGAGCTGTCTCATGTGACGCATGGCGCAAATATATATTGATAGGCAATTGCTCCATGTTTTAACAGACTCTTATAACTTGCTAGTCAGTTACAACTGAGCTATAAAATGTCCCAACATAAAAATGGCATAACTTGCGTTACATCTAGATTTATGGTTCCATAGTTAAAAGATAGAAATGTATCATCAGAACGGGTCATTTGACAACCAACCATAAACGGTTTGCCCCAACCCTCGACCCAAATTCAATCATCTGGAGCTCTAATTTGAAGTCAATGATTTACCCCTATTTTGGGAACCTTTTATTTGAGCAATTTGCATGTTTATTTAGGAAGATAATTTAACTTTCTCTACATCAAATATTGTGTGTTTAAACCAACATAATGGAACACATTGTCCTTATACTCCTTCATTTATCATTGCATTTTGAACCCTTTGTCTATAGCATCATTCTTTCTTGATGCCCATCTTTTTTGCAGTACACACTTTGAAATTTGTCCCAAGGTTTCAAAAGACTGAGATAGTGATGATTTTGTGTAAGACTATGTTTAGGTCCACCGTTTGTCCATCTTAATCTTGGGTTTAATTTGTTTTTAATTGGGATTCGATCTACTTTTGAGTGTTGTATGTGCTTATGTTTAGGAGTTAGTGAATGAAGTTGTTGAGGTAACCTAGCAACTGTAGTTTGGAGGTGGTGAGCAGGGCCGGCTCAACTATTTTGGTGGCCTAAAGCGAAGTAAAATCTTGTGGCCTTTTTCCCAAAAAATGTACTTAATTGAAAGTTAAACTTGAAGGGTCCAAGTGTAATTATTTGAAAGATTGTGTTAAAATTTAAAAACAAGAAAAAAATGCTGAACTAAAGATTAGAACCCAGGTCTCACCAACATCCATACATACACAAAACCACTACACTACCAACCATCAATCTGTTTATAAACCACACCCTAAATCTTTTATAAATGGACTGTGGTTTCATCAAATTGTGGAGGCCCTATAGTTTTGGTGGCCCAAGGCCCAAGCCTCATTTGGCTTACCCTTAGGCCGGCCTTGGTGGTGAGCGGGTGGTGGCGAATGGTGGTCACATAAAGATTTACAAGGGTGCTAGGGTGCTCGTTGTTGACCTTGAAGATACCAAAAAGTAAAAACTTTGAATGAAATATAATATATAACTAGTATTAAGTAACCCTGCGTTAACCATGTCAAATAGCACCAACGCCACATTTCCGTCAATATTCACCAACACTAAAATTGCGCCGTATTAATGCGAAGAAATTAGACCGGAGCCTAAAATATAGAAAATAATAAATTAGTCGATCTAGGACCCGCACGTTACAACGAACTTGTCAAACATGAAAATAGATGACATAAAAACGTTGAACCACACACGCACGTTGCGTCTTGTTAACTCGCAAAATTTAGAACGAAGCGTAAAACGAAACGTAAAAACGTTGAACCACACACGCACGTTGGGCTGTATTAACTCTGAAAATTTAGAAAAAAAAACGTAAAATGAAAAATTTACGAAAGATGAAAAGTATAGATGATCAAAGTTGAAGGTAAAAAAGTTGTGAGTTTAAATTACAAAAGATGAAAAGTTTTAGGTTAAAAGTAAAAAAATCAAATAGTCTTGGGTTGAAAGTAATTTATCAAATACTTGTGGATTAAAAGTAAAAAATCAATTTTTTTTTTTTGAAAACACCCTAAGCACTATATACAACACTAATATGCATAAAATTATGCATAAAATTGTTGATATTTAAATTGATAAATGTAAAAGCATATAGTGTCATTTCATGGATCTAGGTTCGAGGTTGGATACTCAGGGCTTCAAACTTCATGGGGCTCATGCTTTATGTGCCTCAAGCTTTATGGGCCTTGCGCTTTATGGACCTCATGCTTTGTTTGCCTCACGCTTAAGGCTGTAGGTTGTTGCATTCTTCAGAATTTTATGCCTCTTAGGATTTATGTGCTTTACATGTTATGTTGCATGCTACAGGCTTCGTGTTTTAGGCTTCATACTTAAGACTTCGTGCTTTAGGGGCCTTATGCTTTATGATCCCCAAACATTATCAACCCAAAGCTTTATATACCTCATACACTAAGCTTCAGGAGTTAGACGTCAAATTATAGACTCTTTAGTCTTTATGAGCTTTTGCACCTTAGGCTTTAAACTTTAGGGACCTTAAAGCCAGTTAGGCTTTTAGCCTTCTTAAGCTTTAGGCTTTATGCTTTATAAGCCTCAAGCGTTATTGGCCCGAGGCTTTATGAGCATCACACATTAGGACTTTGGCTTTATGTTGTTGACAGACTTTTAGCCTTTTTAGAAACAAGTCCTCCTTCTTCATAGGCTTCACGCTTAATGAGGCTCAGGTGTTCAAACTCACGGGGTAGGCTTTCAAATTTAGGCTTTAGGTTGTATCCTCATTCAACATGGATTTTGCTTCTTAGGCCATAGACTTTATAGGCTTTAAGCCTCACGAATAATAAGCTTTGGGATTTAGGGGCCTTGGGATTTATTAGCCTTAGACTTTATTGGACCCATTCTTTAAAGTGCTCACGCTTTACAGGTCTCATGCTTTAGGCCTCACTATTAAGGTTATAACCTTTCTTCTTTAGGCTTTATTCTTTAGGATTTACATTGTAGTTTCCATTACATGGGCGGTCACAAGTTCACATACATATCAGAAAATGGTCATAAACCGAGTAAACTAGATCGAATTTTGGTGTGTGGGGTTTTCATGAATAAATGGTCGGACCCCTCGGTATTGGCTCTGTCGAGGTACATCTCTGATCATTGTCCTATTATGATTTCTGTATGTCCGGTGGATTTCGGTCATATTCCTTTCAGGTTTTTTAATACATGGTTCCAGTTACCCGGTTTTATCGATTATGTGGGGGAGTTGTGTAATTCGTTTAGATTTTTTGGGCCGGCAGACTTGGCGTTGGCGACAAAGCTAAGGTTTCTCAAAAATAAGATAAAAGCTTGGGTGGCAAATGAAAAGAAGTTGTTGGAGGGGGAATATGCACAGAGAAGGTCATGGGTTGAGGAAATTGAGAGAGTGGCGGAAAGGAGGGCATTAGTGGCGAGTGAAATTCGGTTAAGAGATCATAAGGCATTCATTCTAGAGTTTGATCGGAAAAAACATTTAGACGCTAAGCAAAAATCAAGGGTTAGATGGGCATTGGATGGGGATGAGAATTCGGGGTTTTTTCATGGGGTGATTAATGCGAATACGTTGAACAACAGAATTAACGGACTGATGATGGACGGGCCGTGGGTTACGGACCCAACTATGATTAAAGATTCAGCGTTTACCTTTTTTTCTGAAAGGTTTCAGGAGCCAATGGTGAACCGACCGAATCTGGTCTGTTCGAACTTGGTTATCGGAGGCAGAATCAAATTTTTTGATTCAACCATTCTCGTTATTAGAAATTAAGGAGGCAGTGTGGTCGTGTGAAGGGGATAGGGCCTCAGGGCCTGACGGCTTTAATTTCAGCTTTCTTAAGCGAGCTTGGAATGGCGTGCAAGATGATTTTGTGTCTCTGTTTGAGCTGTTTTATCAGCAGGAGTACATGAATCCCGGTTGTTTGGCATCGTTTATCGCTCTTTTTCCAAAAGTAAAGGATCCGATGGGTTGGTCGGATTATCGTCCGATTAGTCTAATTGGATGTGTTAATAAAGTTGTGTCAAAGGTTCTGGTAAATCGATTGAAAAAGGTTATTGATAAATTGGTGTCGCCAGAACAGTCGGCTTTCTTGGCAGGGCGTAGCATCATGGATGGCCCTTTAATGTTAAATGAGTTGATTGGTTGGATGAAGCGGGCGAAGAAGAAAGGTATGGTTTTCAAAATTGACATCGAAAAAGCGTATGACTCAATTAACTGGGGTTTTTTTATATCAATTTTGGAACAAATGAATTTTCCGGTGCGATGGAGGAAATGGATTTATGCTTTGATTTCTGGAGCGCGGGCGTCGGTTCTGATTAACGGGTCTCCTACTATGGAGTTTCAATGTTACCGGGGCATTAGGCAAGGGGATCCTCTATCTCCTTTCCTTTTTGTCATTGTCATGGAGGCCTTATCCAGGGTTATAAAAAAAGACAGTTTCGGTTGGGCTTTTTCATGGTCTAAATTCTGGCAATGGCGGTCCTACATTATCACATTTTATGTATGCAGACGATGTAGTGTTCCTAGGTGAATGGTCGAAAGCAAATGCGTGGAATTTGAAGAGGTAACTAAGATGTTATTACTTGGTCTCGGGTCTCAAAGTTAATATGGCGAAATGTAATTTGTTTGGTGTGGGCATGGGGGCGGAGGAGATGAATTCTATGGCCGCGACATTAAATTGTAGGGTGGGAAAGTTCCCATTTATTTATTTGGGTTTGCAGATGGGTGCAAATATGAACTTGTGCAAGCATTGGAAGCCGGTGATAGATGCATTTCGGAGTCGTTTATCATTATGGAAGGCAACATTGCTTTCTTTTGGTGGCCGGGTGACTCTGATAAAATATGTCCTCAATTCGCTTCTGACTTACTACTTTTCATTGTATCGAGCCCCGGATAAAGTAATCGACATCTTGGATCGTATGCGAAGAGTATTTTTTTGGGGTGGGTCGGATGAAAAGGCGAAGATGAATTGGGTGGCCTGGCAAAAAGTAGTCGCACCGGTGGAATATGGAGGTATTGGTTTCGGGTCTCTCCGTGATGCAAATTTAGCTATGTTGGCGAAATGGTGGTGGCGCTTCAAGCAAAATGATTGTGGTTTGTGGAGAAACGTTATTTGGGGGATCCATCACTCGTCTTGTGACTGGAATAATATTCCTATTAGACTATCTTCATCTAGTGCATGGAAACAAATTAATAAGGCGATTGGTGAGATGAATAAGGACGGGCTGGATGTGTCTAGGATGATTAAAGGGGTAATTGGCGCAGGTACATCGGTTAGATTCTGGTTGGACTGCTGGGCCTGCGACGAACCGCTAGCAGCAAAGTTTCCCCTGCAATATGAGCTGGAGACTAATAAATGTGGATCTGTAGCAACTCGTGTGGTGAATGGGGTGTTTGGGGGGAATTGTGATTGGCGGCGAGCTGCGTTGAACGAAGCCGAACAACAGGAGCTTCAGCAACTGCTGCGTTTGGTTGGGCAACCAGTGCTTTCAAGTACAAAAGATCAGTGGATGTGGGCATTGGACGGGGCTGGGGTTTTTTCTGTTCAGAGTATTAAAAAAGAATTACAACGGAAACGGTATGAGGTCTCGAGTAACACGTTCGAGTGGAATAATTTGGTCCCGAAGAAGGTGTGTATTGTGGCCAGGAGAGCGGCTCTAGAAAGGCTTCCGACCCGATCTGCACTATTGGCAAGAAACATTAATGTGCCGTCTAATTTTATGTCCGATATGTGGCGAATTGCCAGAGTCGGCTGAACATCTCTTTGTATCATGTGAGTTTGCGCAGTATATATGGCATTTGGTCACTCTGTGGCTCAAAATACCTCCATTTTTTTGTCTTCGACATGAAATATTTGCTCAGTTTTCACACGTTTTTTACTGGCTCTGCGAGGTATAAAAAGGTTGTGCATGCGGTATGTCTAACATCTATTTGGGCCATTTGGAAAATACGAAACGAGGTGGTTTTCAACAGGGTTTCGATTCAGATTCAAAAGACTGTGAGTGATATAATGGCTCTTAGTTTTTTGTGGGTTAAATCAAGGTCTAAGAAGGTGGATTTGGACCGGGAAACATGGAGGGGTTTTAAGTTGTTTAAGGTTGGATGGTAGATTTCTTTGTTTGGTTTTGCTTCACTGTTGTAGTTTTGGGGCTGCACTTGTACATATAAGGGGTGTATGCTGGCTTCGGCTAGCTTGTATATTATTTTGGGTGAAAATGAATAAAGGTTTTTTGTTGACCGTTCAAAAAAAAAGTTTCCATTAGGCTTTATAGCTTTATGCTGCAGGCCTTAGATTTTCTAGGCCTTAAGCCCCCTTATGTTTTTAGGTCTCTAAGGATCCAGGCCTCATACTTTATGGGCCTCGTGCTACCCCTCATGTATTATGATGTAAGGGGAGTCTTTATGGGCCTCACGTGTTATCCCTCATGTATTATGCTTTAGGCTTGAGGATATAGGCCTTATGTTTTTTTTCTTTTTGGACTCAAGGCTTATATACCTTTGTAGGTCCGGCTAGGGGAGGATCTAGTCGCCTAATCCTTGTATACAAACCAACCCGGTTGTGCGGAATCCAACCGAGATAGCAAACCGAGATAGAACACGCAAACTATCAACACACAAGACTCAACGATTAACACCACTTGTATTAAACGTATGAAAGGTCCAGTTACAAAGCAATGTTTACAAATCAGTCCTGTAAACTCTCTCAGTGTGTGTGTGTGTTTTTCTGCTCTAAGTGTTCTCTCTTGTTCTCTCTGTCTGGTCTGTCGAAATGAACACAACACACGGGTATTTATACCCAAAACAGCAGGTCTGGTCGAATGATCAGATAGGATGATCGAAGGATCATCTATCGACCAGAAACAGCTCGAAGGATCAACATGTACCACGAAAGATGTGATCTTTCGTGGTCCATCCATCGAAGGTCATCTTTCGAGCTTATCATCATCGAAGGATAAGCAATCCTTCGTGACACATCCTTCGACACAGACACATTTCAACCAAAATGTTGACCGTTTGGCCAAGTCAAACCAAGAGGATGGTTGACTTGGTCAAACTTACAAGACTAACAACGACATCGTTTTACATCGTGACCGAATACAGACAAAGTACAGACATAAGTGCACCAACAAACTCCCCCTTGGCTGTAGCTTTGTCTGGCTGTAGCTTTGTCTCGATCTTCATTCTTGTAAGTTCTCGTGTCTTCAAGTCTTTGACTTCTATTCAAGTCTTCAATGTCGGAGGATCTTCAAAGTCTTCACGTCTTGAAGGCAGAAAGTGTACCAACAAACTCCCCGTTTCATGTTGGAAGTGTGTTGACAAACTCCCCCTTAACATAAGCTCCCCCTTGAGTTATGCTCGTGAAAGTCTTGATCTTTATGAAGTGAGATCCTTGCGGTGTTGATGATGGTCAGCGGCAACTCGATCATCTTCATCTCTTGAGTGCCTTCACGTCGTGTCTTCATTCCGAGGCTTTGTCATCGACCATGTTCTCCTTGCCTTTAGAATCTGCACATGCAAGAAATCTAAACGCGTAATGAGAACAACTGCTTGGAATATCATAAGCAAACGACACACATGTGACCATTGTTCAATCAAACACCGTCCGGCAGTTTGAAAGTTCAATAAATTTATCAATTTTAGGTTTTGACTTTCAAAACTTGCAAATTTCGACCGTTTATGAAGATTTAGTCGTTTCAGTTTTCGTTCAGGTTTCAGGTAACGAAGACTCGAGCTCCAACATCGTACGATCGAAAATAAAGTAGAAATAAAATCTTTTTGGCTTTTTGAATATTTCAAATTTAAAGACTGAAAGCAGTAAATAAATATATACAAAGATGCAGAAAATTTAAAGCAGTAAATAAATATTTACAGACATTCTTTTTGCGAGTTTCGAGAGTAAGAGAATCATATCAGTGTAGGATAATACCAAAACGCTCTTGTTGTTCTTTTAGTTTAACATTAAGATAAGCATCCTATAACAATTTTCGGTATTGTTGTCCACATAAACTCAACTTATCATTTGTAATCATGGCGCGGGGATACGTTAAGGTATGATTTATACTTACCGACCGGTGTTCATCCACATCACGACACATTCCCGTATCAAGGTATGCACGAGGGTTCATCTTACCGGTGAGTATACCGATTATCATCTGTTTGACCGTATATGATGTGAGATTCTCACTTATTTTGATTTGAAAACAAGCCCTATGTGATAGAATCACTT
Source organism: Helianthus tuberosus (assembly GCA_030545235.1). NCBI lineage: Eukaryota > Viridiplantae > Streptophyta > Magnoliopsida > Asterales > Asteraceae > Helianthus > Helianthus tuberosus. Next base: position 147,591,774 of record CM060416.1, on the reverse strand, counting down.
ATTGATGAGGAACTTGATTTTCATATGCATGAAGGCACAGGAGCAAGTCCGTGAACAGGTCAGTACTTTCGTACAGCAGAGAGACGAACTTGACTCCCGGAAAGAATTTGTGATATATTATCACTTATTTGTTTGGACATGTGATTGTTTATCACTTATTGAGATCGTATGCAATATGTACACGTATGTATGGTATCATGGAAGATCTAGACTTGCGTCCCCGTTATTTTTCGGTAAAAGATACAACCATGATACCCAGATGATAAGCAGCATAAAGACCGAATATCTCAGAACCTCGGCAATCTCTCAAACGAAATTTCGGTACTAAGACCATATGCCAATGAATGGTTCCCACCCAGTCTTCAGTCGATTTTAGTTTATATCACCCTGCACACTTTAAAATGATTGTGAGCCTACCGATACATCTTATATAGAGCTGCTTATCGTTTTTCATTTAAGGTTTAAAGAGGTTTAGACAGACCACTGATGTACTATCATTTTCTCTTTTGCTCGCCAGGAAACTCATTTTTGTTTTTCTATTGTTTTTGTGTTTTTGAAAATTTTCAATGTTTTTGGATTTTCCAAATTTGGATTTACTCCCCCTAAAATCAACAAACTAAGATAAATTTAAAACACAAAGGTATTTACAAAAATGATTTTCCGATGTTGGTTTTACTCTTGCTTGACCTTAATGCCGTTTACCAATAATAAATAGTCAAATCTTGATTTGTCAAATGCTTTGGTAAAAAGGTCGGCACGTTGGTCATCGGTGTGGACGTAAGCAACATCGATTAGCCTTTTCTCAAAGCAATCACGTATGAAGTGATACTTAATATCGATGTGCTTAGTCTTTGAATGCTGCACAAGATTTTTAGTGATCTGTAAGGCAGCAGAATTATCAACGTAAATAGGAGTAGTTAGGAATTCAAAACCGTAGTCGCGCATTTGTTGTTGGATCCATAGGACTTGGGAGCAACAACTTGATGCAGCAATGTATTCAGCTTCGCATGTTGATGTAGCTACACATGTCTGCTTCTTGCACTGCCATGTGACTAGGCGATTTCCCAAAAACTGACATCCAGCCGTTGTGGATTTGCCGTCGATTTTGCATCCGCCAAAATCAGAATCACTGAATGCGATCAAGTCAAAGTTATTATCCCTAGGGTACCATAGACCGGTGTCAGGGTAACCCTTCAAATAACGAAAAATCCTTTTTACAGCTGCAAGATGTGAGGCCTTCGGGTTGACTTGATATCTGGCAAGCAGGCACGTTGGGTACATTATATCTGGTCTTGATGCTGTGAGGTACATAAGAGATCCGATCATCGCGCGGTAGTGTGAGGGGCTAACATCTTGACCCTTCAAGTCTGGAGTAATTCCGTGATTTTGCGGTAATGGGGTACCGATGGGCGTTGCATCAGACATCTGGAAACGGCTCAAGATGTCACCAACATATTTAGTCTGATGGATGAATATCCCAGACTCAGTTTGTTGTACTTGTAGGCCCAAAAAGAAAGTCATTTCCCCCATAGCACTCATCTCGAATTTATCCTGCATAATGCGCTCGAAATTCCTACACAAAACATCATTAGTAGAACCAAAAATAATATCATCAACGTATACCTGTACCAGTAGAAGATCTCCATCTTGTTCTTTGACGAAAAGAGTACAATCGATAAGACCTCTGCGAAATCCATTCTCCAGCAAATAATTAGATAAGGTTGCGTACCAAGCTCGCGGTGCTTGATGTAGACCATAGAGAGCTTTGTTGAGCAACCAAACCCGATCGGGATGGATAGGATCTTCAAAACCTGGAGGCTGTTCGACGTACACCTCTTCTTCCACTACACCATGTAAGAATGCACTTTTCACGTCCATCTGGTATACCTTGAAACCTTTGAATGAGGCATAAGCCAGAAAGATCCGAATTGCTTCTAGACGTGCAACAGGTGCATACACTTCGTTGTAGTCGATTCCTTCTATCTGACGAAAACCTTGAACGACTAGCCTTGCTTTGTTTCGAATAACGATTCCACGGTCATCCTTTTTGCATTTAAACACCCAACGGGTACCAATCTTCTTGTAACCAGCAGGTTTCTCTATGAGTTTCCAGACACCAAGCTTCTGGAATTGCTGCAGTTCTTCCTGCATTGCTTCAACCCAAGAGCTATCTTTCAATGCTTCTTTCCAAGTTCTTGGCTCTTCCTGTGAGACATAACACGCGAAAGACCAATCGTTTTGTTGCCCAGATTCTCTGATAGCTGCATACAAGCCTGCATTGTTGTTGTTCCGCAACATGTTTCTTGTTTGAACGCCACTTTGCACATTTCCGATGATGTTTTGTTGAGGATGGGTATTATGAATCCTTGTCTCTGGATTATCTTGAACTGAAATGTTTGTACCCAGATTGTTGAGATTGAGATCAACAATTAATTCAATGCCCGGAATTGACGAAGAGGATGATGCAGTAGCTTCAGCTGTTCCAGGGACGCCCATTGGAGGAGTACCCTCTGAAGTACCATGAACTGCTGTTATTGGGGCTTCTTGATCTGCATCGAGAAATTCATCATCCTCTGAAGATTCGTTCAATTCGGTAGCATCGTGAAAATCCTCATTGTCGAGAGCATTGTTGTTCACTGAAGATGGTTCTTGATTGACAATAATGGGACGAACCAACGGTGAATCTGTTGCATTGTCACTCTCGAAAAACATCCTTGCTGCAGCATTTTCTTCAACTGCTTCAACATTGATCGAATTGAAAAAGTCATCGTACTCAAACATCCAAGGCAGACCAGGATTTTTGACTGGTAAAGTGTGCCTTTGTACTCTGACTTCAGACCATTCCTCGACCCTTTTAGTCTCTAGATTCCAGACTCTTAAGTTTGGGGTGGAATACCCAAGAAAGTATCCCTCAATGGCTCTTGCCCCAAACTTTCCGTTAGGATCGATTATTGTGCACGGAGCTCCAAACGGTTCAAGATATGACAGATCTGGTTTCCGTTTGTTAATAAGCTCAAAACAGGTCTTGTTGTGCCGTTTGACTGTAAGGACTCGGTTCAACGTGTAACATGCAGAGGACACAACTTCAGTCCAGAAGGGAATCGGCAACTGTGACTCTACCAACATAGTCCTAGCAGTCTCGATCAATGTGCGGTTCTTACGTTCAGCGACGCCATTCTGTTGAGGAGTATAAGCTGCACTAAATTCGTGAAGAATACCCTTTGAAGTGCAAAACTCCGCCATGGCATGATTTTTGAATTCAGTACCATTATCGCTACGTAACCGCCTAACCTTCAACTTATATAGATTCTCAATCTGAATGATCAAGTTTTTGATAATACCGAAGGTTTCACTCTTATGTGCCATGAACGCCACCCAAGAAAATCTTGAATAATCATCAGTTATCACGAGGCAATATTGATGATTCCTGATGCTTTTGTGCTTGACAGGACCGAACAAATCCATGTGCAAACGTTCAAGAGGAACTGCCACCGTGTTGACTTTCTTTGTAGGGTGTCGCTTCTTCGTTTGTTTTCCTTTCTGGCACGAGACACAGACGTCTTGAAGATGAAAGTTTTTAAGAGGAACACCATTCACTAATTCATTTGACACCAAATGATTCATTTTGCGTAAGTGAATGTGACCCATTCGTCTGTGCCAAGAGATTGTGTCTTTTTCTGTGGCTTTGGAAACGAAACAAGTTGCTTGTGCAGACGTAGTAATAGCTTGGCTCATATCAAGGACATACAGATCATTTATCCTTGGAGCTGACAAGAGAATCCATTCTTTTGGAATTTTGAAGCCGGGTTTCAGCACATAACATCCATTTGCATCAAAGTGTACTGAGAACTGCTTATCATAAATTTGAGAAACACTAAGAAGATTGTGATCAAGTTGTTGTACGAAGTTGATCTTGTCAAAACTAACAACCCCGTTGGAAATCATTCCTTCACCCGTAATATATCCGCCCTTATCTCCAGCAAAAGCAACATAACCTCCTCTAATAGATTTGACGTCGTAGAGAAGCTTCATGTCGCCTGTCATGTGCCTGGATGCCCCACTATCAACAATCCAATGACTGCTGATAGTTCCTCCTGGAACACCCTGCACATGAACTCACACAATTAGTTGGAGATGGGGACCCAAGCCATTGTGGTCTTGGGTCTTCCATTTTCATCAATAACAATAACTTCTATTCTTTGATGATTTGAAAATTGTGATGGTCCCCCTGAATTTTTAACCGTTTTTGGTTTCCAGGTCTGTTTTGTTATACCAGTTTGATTGTTTGAAATTTTTGAAAATTTTGAACTTTCTGGTTTGACTGGAACCGATTGTTTTTGAACCACTTCATTTTTAAGTGCCTTTTTAACCACCTTGACTTGTTGACGTTTCTGTTTCTTTTCCTTTTCTCTTACAAGTCGGGGATCTTGTTTTACAGAAACAGATCGCTGTTGGTGATTGCGTTCACGGGGATCATCTTCTTTGGCTTTTAATTTATGAAGATACGGGCAATTTCGAATGATATGCCCAATTGTACCACATTCAAAACATGATCTTCGTTCAACAAACCCCGAAGTATCATGTGATCGTCTTGCCGATGATGAACTTTGTGAACCCGAGGTACTAGGTTTTGAACTACTTGGTTCATTCCTTTTCATCACTGTTGCCTTTTTGACAAAATCTAAGTTAGATTGATTTTCAAACGTTGCGATTTTGTCCGTTCCCTTCGATTTCACAAAGTTCACATTCTTCTTCTTCTTCTGATTCGGCTTCCTTTGACCTTGAGCCGGTAATTTCCCTTTTGGTTTGGCATGATTTTGCTGTTTTTGCACTGTTGGTAATTGTTTATTGCCAAATTGTTTTCGAACTTCGGCCTTTGGGATAGGAGGGCACTGTGTTACAGTAACATGTGGTCCTGTCTTTCCCAAAAACTTACTTGTTGAATTCTCAAAGACTTTACTTATTAATGATTGATTAACATTCTTAATAGGAAAATCTTTGTCTGAATAAACTTTATCATCACCAACAAGAGTGTACAGCAAATCCACACTCTCCGACTCTTTTGCAGACACAGGCTCGATTGCAACAGTCTTAGCAGGTTTTGCAGGAGGATCACACAGAATATGATTCTCAAGAGGTATGTCCTCTTCTTTTATCACTGCATCAGACTTTGCTGAATCAGTATTATCAGACTCATCATCAGAAGAATCAGAATCCTCACTGTATATCACAACTGGAGGAACCTGATTCGGTTCAGCAGAAGACACACATGTATCTGCTGACACATCTGAATCTGATGATACTTCTTTCTTGTATCCCAGTCCTGCTGCAAATTCTTTAACATCAAGAGGAACAGATGGTTCAAAGAAAGTTCTGTTCTCCTCGTCAGGCATGGCATCATAATTGTTTCTCACGGGTGGTGGACATTTCTTGTAGCCTATGCATGTGACATCCCGTTTTTCTTTCTGCACATCAATGATGTGATCCAACACATAGCTAGAACTCAAATAACTGTCTAACTTGAGTCGGATCGCCTCACTTTCAGTTTTCACACAAGCCATTTCTTTTTGCATTACCTCAAGACGAGTTATATACAAATTAATGTCAGTTTGTTTTCTTGAAACCATTTTAGTTAATTCGGTTTTATCTTTCTTTAATTTTTCAATTACCGATTTGAACTCCTTTTCATGGTTTTCATAAAACATGTTGGCTTCTGTGCACTTAGAAAGATCCACGGTTAATTTTTTATTGTGGATAAATGTCACATCATACTTCTCCTGCAAAGCCTCGTGTTTGCTTTGCAATTCACACCACTTATCATTCAATGAAACATGTTTGTCTTGCAAGTCAAACAAACTAGCTTGTACAGCATCATGTTTGCCTTGCAATTCAGACATGTTTGCTTCTAAATCAGCACATTTAACAGTTAAACTATCACAATTATCACAGCTAACAGAAGTGGGTTCATCGACACATACCTGACTTGATGAACTGTCGACATTAGCCATAAAGGCTGAATGGAGCGAAGACGAAGAATAAGCAGCTTGATCCACCAAAATAGATCTTCTTTGAGTTTCTGCTGCAGCTTCTCCCAATAGCTCATCAATATTTGCATCGACTGACGCACTTGATGTCTCATCCACCTGATCATTGCCTGAAGTGGAGGATTCTTCATCTGAGCTTCCACTATAACCAGAAGAGTCTTCATCCTCAGAAGAGTCACCACCATTGGCGGAAGATTCTCCACCACTGGCGTGATTTAAATCCTTGACGATTTCAGCAAAACAAGCTGTTCCATCTGGAGCATCATTTCCCATCTGGATTGACCAATCACAGCCTTCATCTACTTGAACCACAAGTGCCTGGTTGGCATTTGATGGTCCTGCTTGAGTCTGGTTGTTGACAGGCACCAACGTATGAACATTGTTTCTATTCTGGTTCTGTTGGTTGCCTTGACCTCTAAAAGGATTCTGGTTTCCATGTTGAGATGGCCTCGTACATTCACGCTTGAAATGACCACGTTCACCACAATTGAAGCATCTAACAACCTGTTTATCAAACCCATACTTGGTGTCTTTCTTGCTTTCCAAGCTGGTTCTGCCAGTTCTTTCCATGAAATCCTTTGCTCGTCTAACAGCACTGGCAAAGGCCCATTTGATGTCCATCATCTCCATCTCCTCTTTATCGATCTGCTGATAGTCTTCTTGAGTCAGATTAATGTTGCCAATCTGACCTTCCACTAATCCACAGTATGCGCTCACCAAAGTGTTTAGCAGCTCCATGTGTTCCTTTGCTACTTCCACACTGACTTTAGAAAAGCTTGAGGTGTCGAGCCGTACTGTATTTGGCTTTGATTGTTGACCAGCAGATGAGGTACTTCCATAACACGCTTGCTGTTGAGGAGGAAGAGGATTCCCATACATGTCTGTCGCTCTGATAGGTCGTTGGCCTTGCTGTTGTGGTACTGATTGAGGGACTGGTTCAAGCGGAACTCCATACATGTCTGTTGTTGGAGGAGGAAGGCCATACAAGCTAGTGCTAGATACAAATGCTGTTTGAATTGGAGCGTGTGAAGAAGGTTTTGTAGAAGTGCCAGAAGTTCCATAATACATTTCAGGATTTTGTGGCACTGGAACTCTTTTTGCCTTGAGAGTTTCTTCCTGATTCTTGTTTTCCAGGAGTTGAGCAAAGTCATTGAAGTTTGTTGTATCCAAGGTGCCATTGTACTTCATGATTTCTAAGAATTTATTCCATTGAGGTGGCAGTGCATCTGCAAACTTCTTCACTATCTCTGCTGAAGTTGTTACAACCCCAATATTTCCCAATTCAGTCAGCAAATGATTGAATCGACTTGTCAAATCTCCTAAAGATTCATTCTCCATACAAGTAAAACCATCAAACTCTTTCTTTAGCAGGTCTTTTCTCAATTGACGTGTCGCTTCATTTCCTACGCCCCTTATCTTCAATGCGTCCCACAACTTCTTCGTTGTCTTGTGACTGACAAATTGATGATAAATATCTTTACTTAACGCCTGAGTAAGAATGGCATATGCCTTCTTTTCCAAATCATAGACCTTCTTCTGATCTTCCGTAAGATCTGCAAACGTAGCAGCAGATGAAGCGGCAAGCTCTATTGTTTGATCAAAATCTGTGATGAAACGCAACCACAATTCTGTATTTTGACCAAGGACATATGTATGAAATCTATCAAACCATCCCGGATATTCACTTAAGTGCATCAACTTTGGAGGCCTATTCAAACTTCCCGTTTCACTCTCGCTTAACAAAATGCTTTGAACACTTGGAGTTTGATTTGATACGAATGCCCATTGACCGGTAGATATAGCATTAGCTTGCGAAGATACAGGTATGGGAGATTCGGCCCATGCAGGAGATGCAGGTAAGGGAACACCCCAGGCCGAATTCATTTTTGATCAAGAAAAATAATACCTGAAAATCACAACTTGTTAAACATAAACAGACTATGGATCGAAAGATGAACACTTGATCGAAGGATCACAGTTGTTCGAAGGATAAACAGTAACCGAAAGATCACTGTTGAGTTTCGAACAAAGATTTCGAAAGATTCACTAATTCGAAAGATTCACAGTTTGAAAGATCCTTATCTTTCGAATAAGGACTGTAGACCGAAAGATGAACACGAAAGATGACTTCGAAAGACTCCCCAATCGAAGGATCCTAGTCTTTCGAGAAGGAGCAGTAGACCGAAAGATGCATGTTTCGAAAATATTCCTTGGACCGAAAGATAAGTCTCACACTTCGAAGGATGCTCGAAGGATGCTCGAAGGATGACTATCTGTCGAACCTCCTTTGGTCGAAAGATGATATCCTTCGATCTTACTGACACGGTTGACAAATGTGACAGGTAGGTGAAAAGTTGACGGGTTGGTGAGAACTTTCGGCAGAAAGTATGTTCAGACCATATCTTCTGAACATGCAGGTTTCACCAAACAGGTAATGTCCAATATTTTAATCAGTTTACTCTTTTCAATGCACAAACAAGTTTAATATTCAAATTTTTAAGATCAAAGAGTGTAATATTATGAACACTATGAAGACTTCAAGAACACCACCCAGAAAAAATAAGAATTTCGGTGAACCGAAACTCTCCAAACACACGATTTTGCTAAAATGTTTAACAAAAACCCAAGACTAACATGAAAACATGAAAAATAACAAGGTTTTAAGTCAAACACAAGGCAAAATAACAAGATTAAACCCGATTTTAAGATGTTTTTCCAGAAAATATGAACTATAAAATCCCGAAAAACAGCAAGAACACCTCGGTTTTAACAAGGATAAGAGCCAAGGCTCTGATACCACTTGTAGGTCCGGCTAGGGGAGGATCTAGTCGCCTAATCCTTGTATACAAACCAACCCGGTTGTGCGGAATCCAACCGAGATAGCAAACCGAGATAGAACACGCAAACTATCAACACACAAGACTCAACGATTAACACCACTTGTATTAAACGTATGAAAGGTCCAGTTACAAAGCAATGTTTACAAATCAGTCCTGTAAACTCTCTCAGTGTGTGTGTGTGTTTTTCTGCTCTAAGTGTTCTCTCTTGTTCTCTCTGTCTGGTCTGTCGAAATGAACACAACACACGGGTATTTATACCCAAAACAGCAGGTCTGGTCGAATGATCAGATAGGATGATCGAAGGATCATCTATCGACCAGAAACAGCTCGAAGGATCAACATGTACCACGAAAGATGTGATCTTTCGTGGTCCATCCATCGAAGGTCATCTTTCGAGCTTATCATCATCGAAGGATAAGCAATCCTTCGTGACACATCCTTCGACACAGACACATTTCAACCAAAATGTTGACCGTTTGGCCAAGTCAAACCAAGAGGATGGTTGACTTGGTCAAACTTACAAGACTAACAACGACATCGTTTTACATCGTGACCGAATACAGACAAAGTACAGACATAAGTGCACCAACAACCTTTTAGGCTCTAACCCTTATCTTTTGTGGGGTTCACATGTTAGACATCTTGCTTTATGGGACTTGGACCTTCTGTGCACAAACATTATAGGCTTTACCCGTTAAGCTTTAGTCTGACAAATTTGACAGGTGGCGGGTCAAAACGGGTTCGGGTCAAAACGAGTTCGGGTCAGAACGGGTCGATCCAAAAAAAGGGTTGTTTTGGCTCGGGTCGAAACGGGTTCGGGTCGGAACGGGTCCGGGTCAGAATGGGTTTCGGGTCAGGTCGGGTTGGCTTGTTAAAAATTTTAACGATGTTTAAGCCAAGATTATGTCGACATGTTCACTCAGATGCACACAATAATTAGTATTTAATAATTTAATTTAAAATTAAATTATGCAACACATAATAAATTACATTTTACGTTCACAGCCGTCAAACGCAAACAACTTTCTTCTCCGGCTAATCTTCGTTCAACCACTGGGGCGCTTGAACATCCTTACATAAACCCTTAAATGTCCAAAGATTTGTGTTCTTTGGTTTGTTCTTCATGGGAGATAGGCAACAGATCTGTGTATTTCTTTTGTTTCTATTGTTCACCATGATGGTCATTGGAAGCATGGGTTTAAAATCCAGATTTGAAGTTCGAAAATTGTGTTATTTTTTTTATAACAGTCGGCGGTGGCCGTCGGAAGCGAAGGTGGGGGCCGTCGGAAGCGGGTGCGGTTGCGGCTGCTGGAAGTGTGGTGGTCTTAAGGATGAAGATGAGAAGATAGTGCCCATTCTAAGGGGGTGGGGTGGTCACTAGTGATAGAATTCTATCACTCACAATATCCAATCATGTTTCGCCATGTCATCAACCATTTTTCCATCACTCACAACTTTTTTTAGTGGCGGTGGTCATCACTTACCACCACACCCAACAATTTCCCCTCAACCAACAACTACCCTCACAACTATCATATATCACGCCGTAAAAAAATCACGGAATCGGGTTTTCGTTATTGTATCACGCGTGAATGTTATGGTGGCGGTGGAAGATTTCTTTGTTCCACACGTTGAAAATGCTATCACGCGTTGAACTTGTTGCCACCAGGGGCGGACTTAACTACAAACATCGGGTTCCCAGGAACCCATTCGGTTTTTAAATTTTAGTGCAAATATATATAACAAACTGAAAAAGAACCCATAAGTAAAATATATCGTGAACCCATAAACAAAAAAACTTTGGTTCCACTGGTTAATCCGTGTTCTTCTTCCCTTGGCACCCGGGTTCGAATCCTGTATTACGCAATTATTAAATTTTTGTTCCCTTTTTTTTAATTTCTATTTTTATTTTTATTTTTTTCTTTAATGAAACACCCATTTAGGTTACAACAAAACAAAGCCCATAACAAAAAACAACAGCAGACTCGACGAACAAGTGAACAATACAGCGCCTCCTCCCTCAGCGACCGCCTCCGCTCCGCTCCGGCCGTCCTCCTCCAGCCGTCCTCCTTCGGCCGTTCTTCACAGGTGTGTTAACTGATGTTAATTTGACTTATTTCTGATAATCTGATGTTAATTTTTAACTTCTTTGATGTTAATAATGTTGTTATATTGTAAGAAATTGTGCATCAATCAACTTCTTAAAGCAAATTGTGATTTGTGAATTAGGTAAACTTTCAATTTCTACGGTTTGCTAAATGCTAATGTCTATTAGAATTGTGAATTACTTTGAAATTCTTTATTAGATGATATAGAATTTTGAAATATAGCTTATGGAAATGTAAGACATTGTGCAATGGAGAATTTTGATTTTGAATCTTGTTTTAAGCACACCATATGCCAAACTGATCAACAGCACTGGGACAACAATGATCCATATAAATCATGTCTGATGGCATCAATCAACTTCTTAAAGCAATTGGTAGTCATCCATGTTTATTATGACTATACATATATTGACTTACAGCGTTACACGAACAGTTCATGTTTTAGGAAGAGAATGCAATTTGAAGTATAAAAATGTCTCCTCATTAAACACAAAATAAGTCCCTAATTTGTTAAGTATGATACAGATTATTTAGTGAGAGGAAACAACGCTACTCACTGCCCCATTTGCAAGTCGGAATGCCATAAAACTTCATCGTCGATGCGAGCATCGCAGAGAACGGATGAGTGTAATCACGATTTTAGGTAACTTTTCAATTACTTCGGCCTTCCCCCTTTTTAGTGAATACTTGAACATCATATTTGAATACTTGCTTTATATGAATATGAATTTAAAATTTGTGATTTAGTTTTATTAAAACATGAATTTTAGGGCTACTAGAACGGGCGTTTAGTATGTTCCCCCGACCCGACCCGAAAACTCTAACTTTTGGTTGTGAAAAAATTGACTTCCGAAAAAAAGTGAACCCATAGAAAAAAAATCCTGGATCCGCCACTGGTTGCCACCCCCAGTGGCCTAACCCACTCAGGTTTAAAACACAACCCATTCTAACCCTGTCAGGTTTAAGTAATCAACCCGTTATAACCCGTTCTTCATCTTTAGTTGTTCTATTGCAACCCATTCTGACCCATATTTAACATCAGCTATGCCCATAATGACCCAAAAGGCCAATAAATTGACCCATTCTGACCCAGAATCAGTTGCCCGGGTCAGAGTTGCCGGGTGTAATAATAATTTGTAGAACAATGCCATGAAGATTTAATTCACATACTAAACTTATCTATTATTCATATGTAACTAGAAACAATGATGGAGATATTCCAGGTTTGCCCATAGTTCTCAAGAAAACATACATGCCCCCCTTTACATCTAGCTTTCAATAGAGGCCACATATTTATAACTAGTTCTACGATGTTTTCCTTTTTATCGTTTAAAAAAAGTATTTAGTTGCCAGGTTGCGCCGTCAAGCCGCCAGCTAGCGTTGTCTCTATTTGCCTCCTGTATTGCGTCATAATTTAACGCATCCAGCGCTGGTTCATTTGCCCACCACCATTTTATTTTTGACCACCCAATCACAAAGTCGATGACTTGACCCACCCTTTAAACCATTAAGCCCACGAAAGCTACATCAAAATGGCGCCGTTTCCGGGGAATTAGTACGCTTAGTGTTTTTCTAGTTTTCTAAAAAAACAAATAAATAAAAAAAAAACAAAAACCCAAAAATATTTTTCTTTTATTCTGTATTATTTATTTTTGTTTAGTTTGGTATTATGGTTGGGTGTCCTATTTGAGTTTGTACAGGTGAATTCTACGAAACATGGATGGAGCTTATCAGATGCAGGATTCAGTCAAAACTGTCCATGCTTAATTTCCATTTGGACGATGATGATTTGAACAACACTTGTAGAGAACAACCAGAATTTTTACTAAACGTGGAAGATGATAGGTATAATCAAATCATTGCTAATGAACGGTCAAACATGCGTCTAACTTAGGATATGCGGGTAGGCCCAGCTGGTTGAGAATTTCCTTATGATTGATATAATATACTTAAATATTAGGAGTCTTGTGGGTTCTCGCTTTATGAGTTATAGCAAAACCGAAACTATAGAGAGCTAGTGTGTATTGACGATTAAATGACACATTTGTTTCTTTTTATGAAAATAAATTCGAAACTAGGTGGTGCTCGAAAAAAATATTCCATCTATCCATTTATTTGAGCTAGTGTGTATTGACGAAGCCTATGGTATTGCCACTGGGATGGTGACTCGGGTGATACATATCCTCTAGGCGAAGTTAGAGAAAAAAAATGATAAATATGTAAAGTTTATGGTATTAACCACTGGGATGGTGACACGGGTGGGGTAAGTCCGCTAAGCTGGTCGTAAATGAAAGCATGTGGAAGCTCATAACATTATCCATTATCCATCTTAAATTTAATCGGAAATACATAAGAGTTTTATATATAAGACGGTAGAAAATTATCTTTTAACCTCATAAGCTTGAAGCGGGATTAGGTAGTGTTGTGGTTTTTGAGTGTGAGATCCATAGATGAATACTTCACATGAACTTAACGGAGTGAACAAGGGCTTGAAAACTGGTGGTTAGGTTTAAGTGGATCGTATACCTGCAATCTTAGTTAATGTGTGATTCGACTCGTTATTGAAAACCATTGTTTCTGATTATGATTCCATTGTATATATTTTTTTCGAGACGAAAAAAGATAAGTGTGAGAATGTTGATCGGTGCATTTTAGGTACACCTTGCTATATATTAATTATTATATAACGCATCAACATTATAATAAAAGATAAAGTGGTGAATTATTCATATGAAGTTTAAATGAATTCCAAAATCAGAACATTGAATTGGTAAATACTTGTTATATTTAATTGTTTGCAAAATCAATTAACTTGTATTAAAATGAATGACATGTACAATTCACGAAAATTACAAGAGTGTCATAAATATGAACTAATTTTAATATTAAACTCTAAATGCTTGTGAATTTCCTACAGGAAACCACTGTCAAAGAAAATTAGTGGGCTTTGGAGTTTTGTAGATGAGATGGCAACGAGAAGATATCAAATAAAAATAGTGGGCTGCATGGGTCGAGACAACAACAGATAATACATATAAAAGGCAATCGATGGATTATATTAATGGGGTTTCTTTTGGGGGTTCAAGAGAAAAGGCCCACACGAGAAAGTTAATTACGGTGGACAACTAAGTTTAGGAGATTATAAAAAAAGGAATCTTTGGCAGACGGCTGAGTTGGGGATACTGCAGTTTTGGAAGAGGAGGGGACGCATGGAAAGCAGCTGCCTTTTGGCGGCTGTGCACGGTTCAAGGCATGAGCGACTAGGTGGCTTTCTCTAGGCGTACGGTTCGTAGGGTTTGACATTTTTCTCAGTTTTATTTATATTTGGATTTGTTTTTTACATTGACAACGTCGTCAAAACAACTTGTTCGGTTGATGATAAAACCTAGTAGCTTGTTAGGTGACATAGAGTAAGTTGACTCACATGAGTAAATAGGGTAATTGAACTTTAAAAAAATCTGATGACAAAGACCTATTTTTTATTACCATTTAAATTAACCGACTTTTCAGCACCCACTACAAGAATGGAAGGCCTTTAGACTTTTAGCGACGACATTGGTAGGTCGCTATTGGTCTGCTTGTCGTCGCTAAAAGTCTTTGTCGCCGCAATTGGTCTTAGACTTTTAGCGACGACATAACGTCGCTAAATGGTCGTCGGAATTAGTGTTCGTCGGTAAAGGTGAAGGGCAATGCGGCGACATGTGTCGCCACTAAAAGTCAATTTTTTTTTAAAACAGCAGATGTATATAGCTGCACCCAGCCAGATTTACGGCCGAAAAACAGAACCTGTCTAATTCAAACAACGCAAACATACACGCCATGAACATATACTAATGGTAATATAATTACAAACTACGTTTAAGTCCTACAATGTTTAATAAAATCCTACAATGTTTAATAAAATCCTACATTAAAAACAAGTCACTCGTTGGAATCATCCTCATCTTCTCTATCGAATAAGTCGTCAGAATCGTAGTCGTTTGACTTTCCTTTTCCTTTTCCTTGTGAAGCAAGATAGTTGTTAAGTTGGTTCAAAAAGGACGGTGTTTGGAACAAGCTGTTAACAAAATCCTACAATAATAGATATCAAAACGTATATTAGCATATTAATTAACGCTACCAACATATATTTAAAAAGGAAACATGCGTTCGTTTGTCATTTTATAAATTGCGTAGTTTACCTCGGAAAAGGGTTCTTGCGTCCGAGCTTGCGAAGATGACATGTTCGAGGACGTGTTGGAAGAAGGTTTAGGCCCCATCCCGCGGTACCATCCTCGCCGCTCTCCCAACGCTTCCTGATACGGGGCAATTGGAGGACCATCACCGCTCCATTCATTTGTGGCCTGTTGTAAGTTCCGCTGTATTTTACGAAGATGATTAAATATATATATATATATATATATATATATATATATTTGTTATAGAAAATAATACTTAAAAGAAATACTTACGTAATTTTGTTCAGCAACTGGATCAACCCAATTCCCTTGATTGTCCGTGTGGGTTTTAGCATACCTAGGTACCCAATCCATATCCTGTTTAACATTACACTTAGATTAGACATTAAATAAACAAAAGCTTACACACACGCACACATACATAAAACATTACATTTTTATAGGCGGTGCTACCGTACGACGATGTCCCCCCGCGGTATGGGAATTGTTGTTTCTCGCGTACTTGTTTGTTGGCCTCGCTTCTTTTAATATATTTTATGTCCCGGAAACCTTCCATGGTTCTCAACCAGTTATCATAGGGCATATCCGCGGGATGGTATGTCCTTGCCCTCTCAATATCACTGTAACCTCCCTTGCTCTTAAATAATTTTTTAGCTTCGTACTTGCGGTCAGAGTACCGCTTCATAAGCACACTCCTAATACCACCCGTCAAGTTTTTCGCCTCTAAATCACGTTCCACTTTATCAAAATTGAAATTTTCCTACGAATTAAATAAAACAGTTAAAATATTATATACAAATTAGATTTAACGATGGCTGCAAAATTGTCACGGCCCCCGACCTGGTTTAACCCGTTTCAGGAGCTGCGGGACAGAAAATCCCGTGGTATTTATTTAACAGTGGAAGTTTCTTCAGAATCATTTTAAAAACTGAATTATTTCCCGATTATTTTATTTCACAATTCTGAATAAAACCTGATAATTTACAATCTTGAGATTTCACAAAGAAATCTTTTATTTTACAAAACATGTTTTCTTTATTTTATACTGAGCCACTTCCTTAAGCTGATAGTGCTCCACGACACTTTTTCCTGAATCACAACAGATCACATGAAACATGTTTGAAAAAGGTTTTGTCAGCGGGAAATACTGAGTGAATCATTCTTTTTAACAAAACGACTCTTTTGTTATAATTTACAGTATTAAGAGCGATTACATTGTTCCTGATATCAAACCAAATACCCACGGTATTTGTCACTCGACCAGATCTGTGCCTATGGTCATATCCCCCATTGGCTGCCCCAATGGTGACGATTATCAAGTAATGTATACAAAACCCCACATACCGGCTGTAACTTGGTGATTACAAAGACTTAATCCCCGTAATTATAACTTTGAAAATAAACATGCTTTTGTAAATAGATTTGATGAAAAGAGAGAATGACTCACATTGCAGATTTAATTATGAACAGAGCTTAGCCTACTGATTAGCCTTGATAACCTAGTTTAAATAATCAAGAACACAAACTAGGTTAGTAACTTAATACAACATTTACGACAACTCACGAGATTGAAACCTTCACAACGAATGACAAAGTGCGATACTTAAACATCCATCGATTTAACGACGAATGACAAAGCATAAACCCTAATGTGGGCAGCACTTAAACATCCATTGGATAGTTTAATCGATCGGACATTGAATCGTAGCAGCGATCGAGTTATTACCCTGAATTGCGGCAGCAATTAGTGATCGTGTGTGTTTTGATAGTGTTTCTGCTATAACTCAGCGTATACTTCGAATTTTTACGTCGTTTCAGTGCCCAGAATCAAGTCCCAAACTCTAGTATTTATACTGAAATTTTGACCCAGTGGCGTAGCGCGACTGGGTACCCCAATAGTCGTCGCGCTACGCGACTGCCAACCTATTTTCATAGGTAGCTACGTGCATGGGTAGGCTTGCTGAGTCGACAGTTTCTCAAAATTCGAATTTGACAGAAAGTTATTTAGATAATCGTAACTAGGGTTTTACCCCCCCCCCCCCTGAGTTTTAGGGGCCCTAATCCTGATTCTGAAAATTCTGAAAATTTTAGGGTTTGTGTAGAATCACTTGGGTATCTCAATTAGGGTTTCCTATTGGACAATTTAATTAAATAAATATAACTTTTGATGAGAGTTGTTACAAAAATCGCCGTAAATGGGCCTTTAAATGGCTGCAAACTCAGCCGCAAACGGCAGCGATTTTGAAGCCCTTTAACGACGCGTTTGCAGCCGTTTAAAGGCTCGTTTACGGCTGCAAACACAGCTGCAAACGACAGCAATTTCGCAGCCCTTTAACGGCGCGTTTACAGCCGTTTAAAGGCCCGTTTACGGCTACGATTTCGCACATGTATGGTAACGGCGCATTTGCATGTGCTTAAATATTTGATAAAATTTTATGCATATAACTTATTTACCCGTAAGTGGTTCATGAGGGCATCCTTGTGCGATTGTGAAACGTTATCCCATCCAATTTTATCGAACGGGATGGTCCGCCACATATACAGGCCGGCCTCCCTTGAAAACAGATCTCTTGATTTACCAAAGGGGGTATACGTGACCTATCTGTCAAACGTAAGCGATACGCCCCCCCCCCCCCCCCCCCCGCTTTTACCAGACGCCGTAGTTTCTCATTTTTGGCTTTCCCCCTAACCCTCTTCGGGGGAACCGCTGCAATTAAAACAAAAATAATTAGTAATAACATTTATAATATATAAAATATAAGGACTACAAAATAATTTAGTAAAAGACTTACCGTCAGTCTCATGCGTGCCACTAAAATGACCACTAGGAGGCGGTGGATCACCAGCGCCGTCACCCCCATGTCCCTATGGGGCCACATCCGCCATCAGATATGCGAATATAAGCAATATCGA
The DNA here is from genome assembly GCA_030545235.1 of Helianthus tuberosus. NCBI lineage: Eukaryota > Viridiplantae > Streptophyta > Magnoliopsida > Asterales > Asteraceae > Helianthus > Helianthus tuberosus. The sequence goes on along the minus strand of CM060416.1, from coordinate 147,573,691 downwards.
AAACATAATCCCTAAAAAGTTACAAATGTTACAGCATGTGTATCTAATAGAAATTAAGGGAAAGTACAACAAGTGTAACTCAAATTCAAATAAATATTTCAAACAAGTGTTTATCAAATACAAATTAATATAAATTACAATAACTTTTCTTTTAGTCAGACTCCACATAATCGGGATCGTCCTTATCATAATCAGCCTCGACCTCATCACAATCAGTCTCGACCTCAAACACTTCATTGACGGTAGCCGTTGGGGGATCAACTTCAATTGAAGGCTCACCCGTAGTAACATGAGAAGATCCAATTTGAAAGTATTGGGTCAAGTCAATGACAAGTGGACAGTCAGATGAAGAGTTGTTGTCGACAACGTCAATATCTTCTAAGCCTTTGTCAACATTTTGAAACTTATTGACGCGGTCATCACTTAATGGCCGATCCCAAATTTTTCGATGATTAACATTTTCGACTACCCACCTATGTTTATTTTTTTGGTTTCGAGACGTTTCTTGAATGAAGAACACTTGTTTGGCTTGCGAAGCAAATATGAGTTGATCGTCTTTGTCCCATTCATGTTCAGTGCTTATACTGGTGATATTATTGTCATGGTTTACACCCCTTCGAGTATCAAACCACTTGTACCGAAATAGGACAGTTGAATAATCATTTGTATAACGCAACTCAATAATTTCTTCTAATTGGCCATAAAATTTCACACCGTTCTCTCCAACCACTTCTACCCCGGAGTTTTGCGTTGCGCATTTTGCATCACATTCAAGTGTCTTAAACCTAAAACCGTTGACTATGCAAGCAGTGTAAGTGTAAGCAGTCAATTTCGCACAAATTGAAAGAGCATACAACTCTGGGTGGAATTCTGGAGAATTTTGTGTTTTCATCGAATGGACCTAACAAATATAGAGTAATAATGTTTGTTATATATGTATTACCTAGCAAGTGTAGAGTAATGAGTGTTATACATGTATTATACCTTATGGAGAAATCATCCCGGAAATTTGGTTTTAAGATCATCTTGGGGATGTGTATGTTTGAATTCACTACATTGATCACAAATATAAGAAAGGAATGAAAAATACCAATTAACAGATTATGAAAAGTTAAAGATAGAAACACTCACTTCATGTACTCCCTAACTTCAGCGCAGTTTTCGAGGACAAACCATTCCATCTTGCTTTTTTCGATGAATGATAGATATTTGTTCTTTGTTGCGCCAACATGACGAAATTTGGACTCAAACACCCATAACTTTCTTTTTTCAACGACATCATCGTTTCTATCTGGGCGATTGAACTTAGTCTGAACATCTTTAAGGTACATTGAATAAAATGTTAGAGCTTCTTCAAACACATAACCTTCAGGTATACAACCTTCAGGCCTTGTCGGGTTTTTGACATAGTTCTTTAGTTTTTTCATGTACCTTTCAAATGGATACATCCATCTAAAAGCTACTGGACCTCCTGCAATCGCTTCATCAGGTAAATGCACAAGTAAATGAACCATAATGTCAAAAAACGCAGGTGGATAGATCATCTCTAACTTGCATAAGATGGTAACAATGTCATCCTTTGCTTTCTTTATATCATCCACCAATAGTGTTCTAGAGCAAAGTTGCTTAAAGAACATACAAAGGTCTACTATTGGTATAGATGTATCTTTAGTCAAAAGCCCTCTAACCCCAATCGGTATCAAACGTTGCATGAGGATATGACAGTTATGAGATTTCAACCCGGTAATGTTAGCATTGTTATCTGTCACCCTCTTACTGATATTAGATCCAAACCCATCTGGTAGTTTAACATTTTTTATAAACTGACAAAAAAGTTTTCAATCATCGGAATTGAATGAGTACTTTGGGCGGGGACTTAAGAACTTGCCACCCGATTGTTTCAGCCATTGTGTCGGCCGAATGTTTAGTTTTTCCAAGTCGGACCGCGCATTTGGCGTGTCTTTGCTCTTATCATTCCTTAGAAGAGTACCTAGCAAGCTATCGCACACATTTTTCTCTATATGCATTACATCTAAGTTATGTTTCAGCTGCAGAGAAGACCAATACTCAAGTTCAAAAATATGCTTCGTTTGGACCAGTTCAACTCGAAATCTGTCCGGGTTATCCTCCCACCTCCAAAAGCTGGATGCTTGCCTGGTAGACGATTAATTAAACGACCGAGTTGAGCTTCTATGTCAGCTGGGCTAAACTGTCTCGGAGGGTCCCGTGTCTTGGGTCTCCCGTTAAATTCGAGACTTGTTCTCCAAGGATGGTTGGCATCTAAGAACCGGCGATGACCAACATAAGCACATTTACCAGTTCACGTATTGAAGGAGTGTCTTGGTTACAAGTTGGGCTTGCCATGTAGGCTTGTCCGCTCCAACCTGATAGACTACTACGGGCTGGAAAGTCATTTATGGTCCATAACAATGCCGCCTTCATTGTGAAGTATGTGTTTGTTGCTGCGTCTTTAGTACGTATACCTAACTGCCACAATTGCTTAAGCTCGTCCACTAACGGTCTAAGGAAAACGTCCATGTCTTTCCTAGGTGACTTAGGGCCAGGAATCAACAAGGTCAACATGAATGTGGACTCTCGCATGCATAGCCAGGGAGGCAGATTGTATGTGGTGAGTATAACCGGCCACATGCTATGAGTTGAGGATCCACTACCGTTGTTAAAGGGATTAAAACCGTCAGCTGCAAGCCCTAAGCGAACATTTCGTGGCTCCATCGTGAAGTTTGGGTACTTTTTATCAAAGTCTTGCCATGAAGATCCATCAACTGGATGACGCATAGTCCCATCTTTCGATCGTCTGGTACTATGCCATATCATATCTTTTGTTGTGTGCCTTTAACAATACAAACGTCGTAGTCTAGGCGTCAAAGGAAAGTATCGTAACACCTTACGAGCCACCTTCGTGCCTTTTATGTCTTTATCGACCCATCGACTCTCATTACAAACGGGACAATTTTGTAAGGACTCGTTTTCTTTCCAAAAGAGAGCACAATCATTTGTGCACACATCTATCATCTCGTATGCCAAACCAATCTTCTTAAATGTCTTCTTAGCTACATAATACGAAAGGGGAATCTTGTTGCCTTCTGGCATTGAATCTTGCAACAAAGAGAGGATTCGATCTACTGCTTCATTAGGCAAATGGTACATATCCTTTATATTCATAAGCTTTGCTAAAAAGTCGATAGAAGAATACTTGGTACAACGAGTATATAATTCTGTTTCAACTTCCTTTACCAGGTCTTCAAAATCATCAACAACACCGCTACTATCTCCATTCGAGTTCTCTTGGTTAAGGTATGTATCTTCTTCCATACGCTCCCCCTAATGTCTTCAATAACGTTTCCCATACCGTCTTGTGGCGCAACATCGTTTACTACGACAATTGGAGTCGTTTCCCCGTGATAGGTCCACTTCGTGTATTCCTTCCAAAAACTGTTAATACGCAAATGGTATTTCATTTCTGCCATGTTTATTAAGCCGGAATTTTTACATAGGGTACACGGACATCTAACTTCATGGTGGTTTTTTATCACTCTTTCACACATCTCGATAAAAGACTTGAGTCCTTGCTTGTAGTGAGGTGAATGACGTGGGGAATCAATCCAGCTTTTATCGATAGACATTATGAAACTGAAAGAGAATCTAATTTAGGATTAACCAGACACGGGCGAGTATTTCTAAGCTCGTTATGTTTAAATTTCGGGCGGGTATTTTCTTAGCTTCTTTTGTTTTAAATGGTGATTTCAATTTTGGCGGGTATTTCTATGTTCGTTATGTTTTAAACGATAATTTTAATTCAAGGAGGGTATTTCCTAACTAATATATATTTGTCAAAGTTAAATATAAATGTTTTCAAACCTAAACACAAACATACAAATTATCAAACTTAAACTTTTTTTTTTTCCAAACCTACACATAAACAACATTCAAATTATCATCTCAAATATATTTTTTTCTCAAACCTAAACATAAACATAGAAATTATCAACTTAAACATAATTTTTTTTCAAACATGACCATAAACATAGAAATCATGAAACTTAAATATAATGTATGCACATTAACACATACTTTATTTATAGACTTACAAACCCACATACATCCTTACATACACATTTACATACTTTATACAAACATACATAAACATAGAAATTATCAACTTAAACATATTTTTTTTCAAACATGACCAAACACACATTTTGACCAAAACCACAACATTTATGCATACTTACATACACATTTGCATACTTTATACAAACATACATACTAACATACACATTTTTCACCAACATACTAACATACACCTACATACATACATTCATTCATACACTTACATACCCACATACATGCTTACCTACACCTACATACACAAATACATAGACTTTCTTATACAATTTGACCAAAACCACAAAATTTATACATACTTACATACACATTTGCATATTTTATACAAACATACATACTAACATACACATTTTTCACCAACATACTAACATACACCTACATACATACATTCATTCATACACTTACATACCCACATACATGCTTACATACACCTACATACACAAATACATAGATTTTCATATACACATTTTCCCCAAATACACCTACATTATACATTTGACATACTAACATACACCTACATTATACATTTACATACCTAAACAAAAAATTATTCAATTTCTAAACTTTGAAAAAAAATACATATAAAACTAACTGTATTTTCAAGTTTCCAAGAGATGTAGACCGCGTAGACGAGGTGGTGACCGGAGAAGTGACGGTGGTGATCGGAGAAGTGATGGTGATGATCCGATTTCACTACCATAAACACAAACACACACAAAAATATACAAAAATTAAAGCCTATCATATGTATATACCAAAATAAAGAAGAAATGTAACAAAAACAAAGCTTTACTTACCGATTTGGTCGAAATTCGCTGAAATCCGGCGGTTCTCTCGAGTTTTTAGGGGAAAAAGTGAAGAAAGAGGGAAAAATGGCGCTGATAAGGGTGTAATATCGTTTCACCATTAGCGGCACCGACTTGTCGCCGATATTGATATATGTCGCCGGTAAAGGGTTGACCAGATATAAGGTTTGTGTGGCTAGGGTTTAATGTTCTGACACATACTTTTAGCGGAGACCATATGTCGCCGGTATTGATATGTTCTTGTCGCCGCTAATATATTTTAATTCCCCAACTGTCAGATCAGGATTTTGATCAACGGTTGGGGTTTGGTTTCAGCTTCCGGGACGCGGATCGACCAATAGCGGCGACATTTGGCCTGTCGCCGCTAATGGTGTCGCCGCTAAAGGCCTTCCATTCTTTTAGTGACTATGTCTATGTGGTGTCCAATTAACGATTAAAATGAGTTTTGTGTAAACCTAGAATCTAAAACTTAGTGGACGTTACCTTTATCTTTTCTCTTGTGACCTTCCTCGGATGATTGATTTCTGGATTTTCACATTAAACTCTTTTTTTCTGATTCTTGTAACTGGTATTCTTGACCACTTGTGTTGATTTCTTGGTTAACGTTTATTATATTTGAACTATTTGTCTTTTATCAAGCGTGTTTGTGATTTCCTTGCATCTTTAGCGGGTTGGTAAATTGGTGGGTAGTTGGTATAGTGTAACGGATTGTGAGGTTGTTATAGTTTATTTAAAAACAGTCCCTAATTATTAATCAAAGTCATTAATTCCAAGGCCATATCTATGTGGTGTTTGAATCGGTAACGGGTTTTTGTGTAAAACTTGCAATCGAGATTCTAGGTGGGCTTACTTCTTTTTAATATGATAACTCTTTTTCTTAATTAATTAATTAGATAATCTAGCTAAACACTAACCACAAATTCTCCATGGATATGATACCCTACTTACACTATCTACTTAGTTTAATTAGGTTTTTGTATGACCCTTACGACAGTCATCAGTCCGGTGAACGGGTGTCTTAATGTCATAATGATATAAATGATTTTTTTCTTTGGATTATAAACAAAAAAAAAACATTATTTGTTTAGAAAAGAGCCAAAATATAAGTCAATCTAAAAGCTAAGTTCAAATAAACAAGAGAAAACAAACACCTGGAAATAGGGTCGGCTCAACCATTTTGGTGGCCTAAGGCGAAGTAAAAACTTGTGGCATTTTTTCCAGAAAGAAAAGGAAAAAACAATTTGACAAAAACCCTCCTCCTTTAGTCGGGCTTGAGACCGGCAAAATAAACTATAAGGTTTATTGTTGACGGAGGTTTTTTTTGGTATTCTTATATATTTGTTGTATGTGTAAAGATATGTTTAGATTAAGTTTACTTTTTTAGCTTTAATAGATGCAAACTTTTTAATAAAATTTTCATAAGCAGTTTCTTCTGGCAAATCGTTTTCAATTGACAAAATAGCTAACCCATTCAATCTTTCCTGTGACATTGTAAATCTTAAATAATTTTTAACAGTTTTAATTTAGAAAAAGCTTCTTTTGGCTGACGCAACAGTTATCGGAATAGTTAACATAATTCTATAAGCAATATAAGCATTTCGAAAAGATTTAAAATCTTTAATATAGTTTAGTATATTTATAAGGGTGTCACATTCTAAATATATCATATGTCTTAGAAATTTTAGTTCTTCAAATAAATATAAGCCATTAATATCTATACTAGTATGATGTTTTAAAGAACTTTCAAGATTAACACAATGTTGTTTTAAACTATTATCATCTAATAATTTCAACTTTTTATACTAAATAGAAAACCAAAAATACTTTCAAACATTTTAAATTGGTCAAATCTAGTCTTAATTGAAGAAATAGTGTGATCTACTATATATAAAAAGTAATCAGTTTTAAATCATTCAATAGGAGTTTTAGTATTTTCATTAGCAACATTTTCATCAAATTGTCTATTTCTATGGATGATATGTTTTTCACGAAACGTAGGTTCTACATTCATCTCTAAAGCGATTTCTTTTGCATCAATAATAGCATTTTCAAATCCATTTTCTCTATAATTTTCAAAATAACACAAAAGTCTATCTAATATTTTTTATAGCACAATTAATAGACATATCTTTTTTCTTGTAAGCTCTTGCTAACACAATTAATAGCACACATAATTTCATAACAAATAACTATTCATAATAAAAATTCAAAGAATTCAAAATCTGCCAAGGATTTAGCATCACTTAGAACTTTTGCATCATCATCGCTATATAATTTCATAAGTTGTCTTTTTTGTTTGTGGTGCTTGATATCTAATTGTATTAACACTTTCTACCCCACTTTCCCAACATCTTTGTGACAAAGGTTTAAGAGTTAATTTTGGTAAACAATCTTGTACTATTTTCCACCTTTCGGTTGATGAAGCAAAAAATTGTATAAGTACGTTGTATAATTCCAAAATGCTCACGAGCTTTTGTACACGAATTAGCCATATCACAAAGAACTAAATTTAAACTATGACAACCACATGGACCCATGGTGTATAAAAAGGCTCTAGGATTAATATCTAACAATCATTTTTGAACACCTTGATGTTTTTCTTTCATATTTGAACCATTGTCATAGCCTTAACCTCTAATATTATTTATGTCAAGTACTATATTACTAATTTCTTCAACCATAGCATCAAATAGATCTTTACCGGTTGTATCATCTACTACTATAAATTCAAAAAAATATTCTTTAACTTCAATGAGTATTGATGAGATATCTAAGCGTCGTAAAATAATTGACATTTATTCTTTATGACTAGTATCGGGTGTGCAATCAAGTATAACTGAAAAGTATTTAGCTTCCTTAACTTTGTTAACAATTTTACTTTTAACTTCACATGCTAATAAACTAATTAGTTCATTTTGCATATTATGACCAAGATAATGATTGTAGATTTCTTTGTTCTTTATTCGTCTAACATATTCTTGCATTACAAGATCAAATTTTGCAATCATTTGACTAATAGCTAAAAAATTATCATTGTTTTTTCATAAAGTTTTTCGTTATCTCCATGAAATGGTATATTGTTCATGCTAAAACTTTTTACAACGCCAAAAAAAAAAAAAAAAAAAAAAAAAGAGATGCATGTTTCAACACTTTGAGAAAAAAGATATCTAGAAACAATAATATCTAATACCAGATGCCTTTCACACTTCAATGATGAATCTTTAATTCATATACTTTGACTCATGGAGGGTAAATTCCTAAATCAAAAGGTATAAAGATAGTTCACATAGAGCAGATATGGTATCCAATAATTTGGCTCAAAAGAGCTTTAGCTTTGTCACTAGGTATTTACAGCCCACCAAATTAATGGGTAACTGATAATTAATGGGAAAGTGTTATGTTTAGATGGAGAACTTGTAACTAAATTGTAATTATGCTAAAAGACCTCCTCTGATGCTCAACACACCCTCCAAACTGTCAATCTCACATGAATGATCTGAAGATCTATTGCTAGCAGCAGAGGAGTCAACAACTTTTTTTGATGCCTTAGAAACCTCATATTTGGATAGGGCATGAATCTCACAGCTAGGCTCTTCATTTTGTTTGAACCAGCATTTAGGATTACCAGCAAGGACGAAGGTGGCGGTATAGGCGCAACTGGTGATACCATTTTCAAGTGATTTAACATATTTTCTTCGTCTATCAGAAAGAGCATTCCTCGTACGCTTTATCCCTACATCTCCAGTAAAGTGTCTCAGAAAGAGCGTTCCTCATATCCTTTTCCCTCAACATAACATTTAAAACACATATGAGATCGTTATTGTTTAAGTAATAATTTATGTGATAAAATTTTAGTTATGTTTTGGTTCAATCCAAAACCTGACCTGTTACAACCTATATAAAAAAAAAAAAAAAGCCTTTTTCACCTATTGACCCACACTTTGTTAGATGCTAATAAGAATAGAAGAAACTAAAGCTAGTAGTGAAAAACATCACATGTTACATGTACCTTGCCAATTTTCTAAAAAGATAATTAGCTTGCTTCTGCATTTTCTCGGTGTAGTTAACATCTACAATTAAGTTGTTTTTCCCATTGCATCAGGTATTATGCTCATTATGTCTTTACCTTTGTACAAGCACATTGTCCCAATTAAGGTCATCTGCCAAGCTTAGCTAGAAACATGTTTAAAAAATAGAAGACGCATGGCAAATGGGTGGTTGGGTAAAATTTTGTATGGTTCGGATGGATCGGGTTTGGTTGACCTAACACATTTTTTATCAAAACATCTCAGCCCATACATATGATTACAAAAAATAAAAAAATAATTGTCTGTAACAATCTAACTTTTTTTTAATAAAGTAATCCGGAAGAGTTTGCATATTGCCCGTTGGAGTCTTCCGACCCATTCAACCAGTTTCCATTCGAGCGAAACTTATTTTTCTTTATCAGTTTGTTTTGTTAGAGATTAAAAAAGGGTCTACATATTTACACACCTTAATGCCTATTTCCACACCCTTCTAGACGCCTCGTATAGGGCTATACGAGGCATATAGGGTTGCTTTTCCCGATCAGCTTCTGCACCTCGTACAACGTCACATCAGACGGGGAGTCTAGTCCTGTACGAGGGACCAATACGAGGGTACTAAGACGCCTCGTATAGGCCTATACGAGGCGTCTTAGGGACTGATTTGACAATGTGTCTGACATGTGACTTAAAGCAATACGGGGTGTCTAGAGCTATACGAGGCGTCTATATCTCACATAAGGTGCAACATACAGTGCATTCTTGGTCCACCCGAGCATTCAACAAACACACATATTCTGTTTCTTCTTCTATTTCTTCGAAAGAAACTCTTGTTGTTTGCATTTGTGTTCTTATCATCCCGGAGTGTTGAAATGTCATCATACTGGGACGACAACTATGTCTTCGGGCAGTATTCTAGCGACAACTGGGTGCCCAAAAGCGCCCCGGTAACAGTTATTAGCTTAAATGTTTTAATTACTTGTTGTTTTAGTTTATTATTTACTAATGATGATACGGTTGTCTATTTTGGAGGAGTCTGACGTTCCCGATTCTAATGAGCAAGAGGAGGTTGTGTCTAGTATACAAGGAAAACAAAACAGACTGTTTCTAGATCTGAACACGCATCCTCCTGTTGATGAAACAGCCCCTGTAGATGACTCATACCATGCTGGTCAACCAAGTTATCCGACGCAACAAGGGTATCCGGATTATAGATACGGGTGTGAATACTCTTACGGAGGAGACGGTGGATACGGAGGAGACGGTGGATACGGAGGAGACGGTGGATATGGTGGATACGGTGAATACGGAAGAGACGGTGGTCATCAACAATTCATTTCCCCGGGCACTCCTTACGTTCATCAAAACAATCCGGACGTTGGAGGATATGGTGGTTATGGTGGATATGGTGGTGAGGCACCTCCCACCCCGGACAGTCCGTACTTAAAAAAACAGGTATCAATTACTATTTTATTATTATTATTTTATTATTATTATTATTATTATTATTATTATTAATATTGTCGATGTTACAGGTTTTCAATTCTTTAGATGAACTAAAGAAACGGATACAAGAAATAGCAAACGCGGATGGTTTCGTTATTGTCACCCGTCGATCAAAGAAAATCGAGGGAAGAACCGGGAGGGAATGGCTTGAACGTGATCGTGGTGGTGAGCACCAGACTACAGCAACACTTAGAAAAGTCGGAAGCAAAAAAACCGTTTGCCTGTTTTACCTGCTGGCTGTGCGAAACCACCCGTATTAAACCTGGGAGATAAAAGATGGAAAAATTGAACATAACCACGAACTTTGTGAGGACCTATCGGCCCACGCGTTTGTGCGAAGTGTAACACCTCGAAAATTCACGTCCTATAATGTGTTGACACGTGTCATATGTTTAAAACGTGTGAAAGAATATTATAGAAGGACTAAAGTTGACAAACATGGAAAGTATGTGAATATACGTATTCTAAATGTCAACAGTGAATAAATATAATGTACATTAACCATACATGATGCTCATACCTTCAAACGAATAACTCATGGATCATACGAAACTAAAAATGAAAGAAAGTGAGAGATTACAAACTACAGGGGCTAAATGTGTCAACATGTTTAAGTTATACCTCTGAGTGACCTTTTGACAAACCCGAAGCTTTGTAACTATTAATTATGCTCACTAGAATGCACGCTATAAATTTCGTAAAGTTTCGTTATCGTATGAGAAAGTTATGATCAAATTCGTGTGCGAAAGGTTAAAGCGTAAACGTTGAAAGTTAGGACATTTCGGGTAACAATAATGTTAACCGGGGAGTTAACAAAGTGGGTATATGTTTTAAAGCCCTTATAAATCAATTTGGAGGGTTCAAGATGCAAGAAACAAGTGCCTAATCGAAGTTTGATGAGCCAAGGATCAAATCGCAAAAATCTAAAATTCAGATTTGTGCAGACATGTCGTCGCGACACGCGACGCCCGGGGGGGGGGGACTTCGCGACACGCGGGGGACTGCCCAGTTCCGAATTTCTTGGGTTTTTGCCTGCTGAGTGCTTTCTGCTCGATTTCATCCGATTTTCCACATAAAGGGCGACCCCTAGACACCCCCTAAGCCCTAGGAACACTTGTTAATCAGTTGTGGTGGGTTGTAGACTCATGTGTCAAAGATTTGTGGTGATTAATTCACTATAAAAGGCCATGATGTGCAACCATTGTTCTTCACACCTTCCTCTTGCAATCTGATCATTTCTGGAGCTCCAAGCCACTCTCAAGTGATCACTAATCAAGCTTAGGACTTTTGTAAGTTGCTTAACCTTCTTTAATTGAGTTTAGCTTAGTTATTTAGCTAAAAGTCAAACCGTCGTAATTACGGTTTGACTTCGAGATTAATTAATAATGGCTCAGTCAAATCTCGAATTAAAAGTAGTTATAAGTTGGTAATTATGTGGATAATAAACCCTCAAAAGGGTTCCCCCTGATTCCCACTCTAACCAGGTCAAATGTCGGGTCAAACTTGTATTTAAAAAGTCAACAGAATGTTTAAATTGCAATTTATGCATGATTAGCAATGTAGAGCACATACAACCTGTTTGATCATTAATATAACTTGGTAATTAGTGTAAGGACATGTCTAAACATGTTCAACCCGACAATTTCCTGTTTAGACCCGGTTCGGAACCGAAAGTCGCATAGTTTGACTTATACTTTGACTTTCAGTTCTGTCCCGTTTTGGTATGATTTAGAAATACCTAAGAGCTTCATTTGAACCAGGTTACATGCTAGTATAACCCTTTGTGATTATACACTATGGTTCATTAGTTAACCGATTAATACGAATGATTCCGTTAATTGCTCATATGTTGACCATTATGCCCTTTTCACCTTAAAACGTGATCTTTGGAAATGTAAAAGAGTAGAAACCTTAATTACTGATATATGAACTTGCATACAAAATTTGACATCAGTTTGAGGTGTAGGTTAAGAGTTATGCTCGTTAGCGTAAAATTAAAGCTTTATGTTAATTAAACGGCGTATTTAGCGTATAGCCTACTTAAACATACTTTTTGATACCAAACTTAATACCCAGTGATGTAATATATTATTTTGGGATTTTTAAAGATTTTTAATTAATTTTAGGCTGAGCATAACTTATAGTCGTAGGCTTAATCCGGTAATTGTCGGTTTTGCCCTTACGGGCTATAAAATGAGTTTTACATATCTAAACGACTCCAAACCTTTTGCTACTGATCACACATGATAAATAAATTATTTTAAGCCTTCTGGAAATATAAAAATATCAGATTTAAGTATCGAACCCGGAAACGGCTTCTAATCGCCTTTTTAAGCGTTTTTAACGCATAGTATGTACTAAAACTATTTTAAACATACAAAGGGTGATACCTACTGATATTTGAGGCAAATTACAATATTTTAATAGTAAGCAAAAGTCCTTAAACTCAGACTTCAGTTTTGAGCTTTTCGGCTTATGTGAAGTTACCAAAATACCCCTACGGGGCATAGTTTGGTTATAATGGATAAATTTCACATATATACTTTACTCTACTGTTATAACATGGTAAAATAAGTATTTTTACTGATTACATCAGACCTGTAACTCAGGTAAATACTTAAACTCTTTTATAACCTTTTAAATGACCAAACTACCCCTACGGGGCATAGTTTGTGTTTAAATTCATCCCGGGCATAATAAATGATATCTTACTGATGTCATAATATATTTGGAGCATATTAACTTAGGAAACCTGTAAATAGCTCTCATGATTACCCGTCACGCTTATTACGCGTTCGGTTCGGTTTATGTAACTAGTTTACATAAACTAGCCTAAACGTGTCAAACCTTATCGGTTTTATCTCAAAATCCAGAATGTGTATGAAATACCCATATTAAACAAGTCTCTGAACTTGTCGGGTCTAAATCACATTCTATCCGGTCTTCGCTTAATCGTGCGTACGAACCGTGTCTTTGAAACTAACCGGTCTAAGCTTAAGCTTAACTAAAGACCAGTTAGGATTCTAATAGGTTATTATAAACCTTCGTTCCAGATTAGGAGGACCAGTAAAAGCTACCTGCAATTTGCTTATTCTGAATTATACTTTGCTCAGGTAAATACTTTTAACTTAGTTTCCCTATACGGGCTTGGGTTATGATATATAGCATACCGCTTGATCGGGCATCAAATCTTCCATCGTTAGGTGGTTAATTGAATAATTTGATCGGCTCGTTTAAACAGTCTTGTTACTTAAAGCCTTTGGGGGGTTAATGACCATGTCCCGTATATCCTTGGCATCATTTTACGAAATGGCCACGACTTAAGCGCGGGGTGTAGGCGTACACCCGTCAGTGCACAAAAGGAATAATGTGGTGTGTCTATTGATCTTTATATATTTAAATAATTCTCCCAAGTTAAATAAAATGTTTATGCCACGTGCATCCAAATCAATTTTCAATCATTTTCCAAACTGAGTCAGTTGATTGTATTTACCAGTGTAAACTGACGTATTTTCCCAAAAAGATTAAATGCAGGTACTAAGCGTAATTGGCTGGGATTTCTCCTTAGCATCATTAGAAGTCTCGCAAGCTTAAGATGCCTGAAGTCTGTTGAACTATTGTTTCCATTTTGTTTCCGATCCTTCTGTGGATAAACTTCCGAATATTGTGACATTTGATATTACAATATTAAATTCGGTTGTATTATATCTTTTAAATTGCTTCCGCTGTGCATATTAAATATTGTGTTGTTTGACTATTATGTTGCCAACCACGTCACGATACTCCCCACCGGGCCCACCGGTGACACGTGGAAATCGGGGTGTGACAGGTTGGTATCAGAGCCAACACTGAGTGAATTAAACACTAGCCTTTTGTGTTTAATCTCAGTTACACAATTGCACATACCTAAACTTTCGAGTCTAGACATATAACATAGGACAAATTCCACCTTGTTTGTGTTGTCCTTTATTTTGCATATATTTTTGTTTTGTTATCTCATGCTATATTGACAGGATTAACAAAATGCCGCCAAGATTCTTCAGGAGAAGAGGAAGATGCAAGGGGCCAATCACCGCCCCCAATGATAATGAAGCTGGACCTTCAAATGTGCGAGCTCCATCTACCACGGAGAGTGACGATCCCCGGCAGAACCGGAGAAACCTCTTTGAGCCGGCTAGACGGTCGGTCTCACACAGTTCAACACCTCCTAACCCTTATGGGCCACAACCGGAGTATGAGCCCAACAACCCTCAACCTTCATACATACCATTACAGCGATCCTTATCGCACAACTCTTTTGGTGACCCTACACCAGTTTTTAGGGGCCGGTTTAACCCGACCAATTATATACAAGAACCAGTGGGTTTTAACCCATTGGGACCGGAGGACCACTTCTTTGGCGATCACGCGGAGGATATGGACGAGGACACGGATCCCGTCGAACCCGCCAGTGGTACACCGAACCATCCCATAGAGATTTCGGATGGCTCTTCGTTTCACGGATCACGCTATGTTGGTCCTGATAGCTTTCAAGCTATGTTTACCAGGCACGAATGGTACTATCACCTCCTCGCCATTCACCTCCTCAGCAGCAGCAACAACAACGGGATCCCTCTGAGGATCCAAGATTTGTGGCAGTCACGCCACCACCTCCCCCGCCACCAGTTCAACCGGCAGCTCCGCAACCGCCGAGGCGTAGGAGATCTGGACCGCATATGTCTACAGGGGGAGGAGACTTCCATTTCAGTTCTCCTCGGCAATCAAGTGGCAGCCATTACCCGCCACATCAGGAGGATCCACAAATGGGTGTGTCACACCCCCATAATCCACACGCGGAGTATCACCGCTTGGAGGCGTGACTGACCAGGATCAAGCCACTAATCATATTGAACAAGTAAGTAATTAATTGTAAAAGTCCAACCAACACGATTAGTGTCCAAATCAAACATAGTTTAAGTTATGAGCGGAAGCATAATGTTTAAAACCAAAACTTAAGTTTAAATATCCAAAGGTCTCACATGGCACACAGCTGTCCATGTCCCACAACGACTCTTCCCTGTGCAAGCTCCTGCTAAGTACCTATTGACCTGCAAAGCATGTAGTAACGAGTCAACAACAAGTTGAGTGAGTTCACGTTTGGTTGTCCAGTTTATAGTTGTTCCGAAAACGCAGTTTGCTCTTTACCAGCTATCCAGCCGTGGGGGTTACCCCATAGTTCGAAAAACGTTTATTAGTTACCCGTTCTTACGTTGGCTATTCCAGCCCGGCTCTATGGCCGTGGGGGCTACCCCATGTTTAATTCACCAGACTCGTTACCATATCGACTACTAACGTTCGTCATGTTTAAGTGCCCTAACGTCTGTTTCTATCATCACTGACGTGCCATAGTCCATTAGTCCACGCCCGTCCTCTGCGGCACGGTGTGAGGTTTGTTAAACCTAATAGCGCTATTTAACTAATGACCCGTTCGCCATTGGCCTAGGCGATTAAGTCGATACAAAAGGAGGGACTTCGTTGATAGAGTTCTAGTCTGGTATAGTTAAATACGTCTCAACAGGACGAGGAATCTATGTTCCTGATTACGTCTCAACAGGACGAGGAATCTATGTTCCTGATTACGTCTCAACAGGACGAGGAATCCCTATTCCTTAACCCATTCCCAACCCCTGGGAATCCCATGCTTTGTAGAGAAGTGTGAACTCACCTTGGTTCGCTCGGCAGATTACACAGAAAGGTCAAGTCTAGCAGCTAGTGGTCAACCACGTCCTAACATGGTTATTATACAAGTCAGGTTTTGGTGTCAAGTAGTGCACACAAGTATCACATTGATAACATTTAAGAATCACACACACACGGATCATGGCAACACATATCATTACGTTCAACATAGCATTTTCATACTTGTATGGTTTTAGATATATTGGGCCGAATCATGGGTGAAGTTCACTAATCGAATACAACACACTTCGGCCCATCATATTGTGCGAATCAAATACCCACCCGGCCCAAAAGTCAAAACCCAACTAATAACATGAAATTGTCTTGTGCGATCCGGATGGGTTTGTACGATCCGGAAAGCTTGTGCGATACATTTAGATTGTGCGATCGGATCCAGTCCAGCCCAACAAGTATACCCGGCCCAACAGTTAATCAAATAGAAATCAACTTGTGCGACTGATCTTCTTGTACGTCTCGGAGTCTTATGCGAGTGGACCTCTTGTACGACCAAGAGGTCTTGTGCGACCAGTTTAAACATCCGAGAATTATGTTAATTAGTTACACCCATTCAATTGTTTCCATTATCCCACAATCAATCAATTATGTGGTTTCCTTTTACAAGATTATCAATCAACACACCAACAGTTTCAATCACACAATTAACCGATCAAACAAGGGTTTTTAGCATCAAATCTCTATGAACCCTAATCATGTTTCAAGCATAATCAACCTCTTAAAATATTCAAACTATCGGATCTAAAGCTTTTAATACAAACAATCCGAAAGACAGAAACATAACAGCCGATTATCATCTATTCGGTTCTAAATCATCACCTCTAATCAGTCTAAACATAACTCATCGCAGCCGAGTACATATACATTCGGTTCTTGATTAACATCATGCATTATAAAGATCACAATATCATAAAACAATTTGCACATAAACCACGTATTACAAGTATGTCTCTTACACACCTAAATCATTGATTCCTTTATACTAAAACAGACTAATATTCTAATAACACATTGGTAGCAATTTGAAATCGAACATATCCAATAATCAATAACATGATCCGCAATTAATATTTATATCATAAAGCACCTACTAACCTGATGATAGGCTACCAGTACACAGGAGTCGAGGAGGGTGAGGGTCTACTGTTGTCGTATATTCAATAAAAAGGGTAGGGTTTGTTGGAGTGATAATATGAGATGTAAAAGAAGGTTACGTAATCATCTAATAAAATGTCAAACAAGTCATAAGTGGGCTGGTACTCAATACTTGGGCCAAGATCGGATTAAATGCACAAAATGTGTATTCATGACTTGGGATGGACCGAGATTATGAAGTGTAAATATGTAGCCCATATACGCACAGCAACTTATTCAGTTTTCTAAATCAACAAAACGTTTAACAATTTCATTAATCAACAAAGTTCACATAACACTCTAACATATTAATAATACACATAATGTATCTCATCATATTTCAGGTTCCATTTTCATTAATATTATTAATACCAAACATAACATTAATATAAAACATATATTAACCTACACACTTATACGGCACACCATATAAATATATAAACAACACTGTGCAAACAAGTACTAGGTTCAGTCGAGTAGGGAACCTTGAAAACTCGGGTTGTCACAGGGTGGACCCTCACACCCAGTTGCACCGCAACCACCGCCTATGGGTTTTGATAACCCAATTCCGGCATACACGGGTTCCATGGCGTATAACCCGTTTGAACAGCCAGTGCACACCAACTACAACTACGCCGAAGCTGATCCCTACATGGTAGCGGCTAACTATAACGCCCAAGGACCGTATGGAGATCCATGGGGAATAGGGTACCCAACACATGGGTACCAAATACCCCCAAGACCTATTATCAGGCAACAATCGCAACCTCTAAGGTTCTCTCCACCAGAGCGTGAAGAAATTCTGCAAAGGTTGGACCATGTAGAGCGAGAATTTCACAGAGAACGAAGGGAGCGACAAACTTTCTTCCAAGGATTGACAAGCTTGATCAAAGGGAAGAGCAAGAAGGACCACTAAATCCTTCCAATTGTTATTAAGCCCCTGCGTGGGCCAGTCTTGTAGTATAAACCCCTGCGTGGGTATGCTTGTTTGTTTTGACCCCTGAGTGGGTCTATCTTTCTGTAAACCCCTACGAGGGTATGTTATTTGTGTAAGTCCCTGCGTGGACTATTATGTTATTAAGCCCCTGCGTGGGTATGTGTGTTATTAAGTCCCTGCGTGGGTAAGTACTTGTTCAAACCCCTGCGTGGGTAAGTTTATTATTTGAAAAGACCCGTTTAGGGCGGCGTGTAATATTTTAATAAATTAATGGAATGTTTGTTTTATAAATTTCATGTTTGCCATTATGTGCATAAATAATTTATATATAAAATAAATGAATTAAAATCATTCCTTTTAATAATAATCTGCCTATGTGAAAATTTTTAAATAAGAATCTTAAAGAGTGAAACCTAGCCTTCGGGTCATTATAAGGCCGGGCCAAGATGGTAAGACCTGTTAAAAAGATTCAAATCCCTGTTAATATCTGAAAACATGTTAACACTCCTGGCAGATGTGATTCATTTGAAATCACACACGTTATTAGTATATAAGGATCTTTCAAAGATTCCAAACCCAATTAAATGATCTATGAATCATGGGTTAAATCATCAATTAAGATGATCATATTTTACCATACGTGGTAATATGGTGCCTACGGGCCCTACTCATTTCCATATGAGCCAAAAGACAGTGGTAGCTATGACTCCCTGTCTGATAAAGGTAACGAACTAGGTTCAAACCTTCATGCTTTGATTCTCTGAAATCATAGCTTATAATTTATAAATGTCCTTGTGACTAGGCCTTTTGTGCCACAAATAAAACTGTTATTGTTTTATAATTAGGATAAATTATGATAAAAATCCTAAATAAATATGATTAATAAATTAACCAAATATGGTCTTTGTTTACCATGGTTAATGAAATTACCCTAAGGGGCAATTCCATAATAAAACTCCCAAATAAACTATTGTCCTTGTTTTCTGTAACAGTTCAATTAAAATGGCTAACTCAGACGAGATAAATAGTCATCCAGTGGAGAACATTGATAACACCCGGATTAATTTAATGGGTGCTGAATTGAAGGCGTTGGTCGACGACGCAGTTACTAAGGCATTGGAACGGCAGTACGAAGAGTATAGTGGGACTCGTAGTAGGACCCTATCTACACAACTTTCAAAGCCACCGTCCAAAAAGGAAGAACCCAAGAAGGATGATGATCGACACTCCTCAAACTACCACAGTAATCCATCTCAACATATTGTATTGAACCAAGGACCCCGTGATAAGGGTTGCTCTTATAAATATTTTGTTTCCTGCAAACCCCGGGATTTCACTGGGGAGAAAGGAGCCATTGACTGTATGACGTGGCTGGATGAGATGGATACGGTTGTGGATATCAGCGGGTGCGCTGAGAGAGACGTGGTCAAGTTTGTGTCGCAGTCTTTTAAGGGTGAAGCTTTAGCATGGTGGAGATCACGGATTCAAGCCACCGGGAAAATCCCATTGTACAGCATGTCTTGGGATCAATTTGTTGCCCTTATCAGGGAAAATTACTGCCCTCAGCATGAGGTGGAGAATATAGAGTCTGATTTTCTATCATTGGTGATGACAAACCTTGACTGTCAAGCTTAACTAACGAGCTTCAACACGATGTCCCGGTTGGTTCCTTATCTGGTAACCCCGGAACCAAAAAGAATAGCTCGATTTATCGGTGGTTTAGCCCCGGAAATCAAGGCAAGCGTGAAGGCTTCTCGGCCAACTACTTTTAGATATGTAGCTGACATATCCTTGTCCCTCACTTTGGATGCGGTCAGGCAGAGATCACTGAGGAATAAGGAGGATGAGAAGAGAAAACGTAAAGATGATAGTTCACGGAGATCGAACAAGAAGCACCGTGGGAACGGTGACAACAAGAAAGGATCTGAGTCAAGGAAAGATGGGTATCATTCTGGGGAGAAGCCCAAATGCAAAATTTGCAAGAAGCAGCACTTTGGAAAGTGCAGACTTGAGTCGAACTCACAGACTCATTCAAAAACCTATGCTTGTGGTATATGCAAGTCCACGGATCACAAGACCTTGGATTGCAAGAAGATGAAAGACGCAACGTGCTACCGTTGCAATGAAAAGGGGCACATTAAGACCAACTGCCCTAAATACACCAAGAAGCCTGAAGAGGCCAAGAAGACTAATGCTAGAGTCTTCAGAATGGACGCAAAGGAACCGGTTCTAGACGACAACGTTATTACAGGTACTTTCATTGTAAATGACGTCTATGCTAGAGTACTTTTTGATTTAGGCGCTGATAAGTCTTTCGTTGATAATAAGTTTTGTGAATTGCTGAAATTACCTGTCAAAACCTTAAATGTGAATTATGAGGTGGAGTTAGCAGATGGCACCCTAGAAACCGTCTCTACTATGTTAGATGGATATGTTATATCCATTAAGAACCATTCTTTTCCTCTGTCTCTACTTCCCTTTAAGTTGGCCGGTTTTGACATAGTTCTGGGTATGGACTGGTTATCTCACAACCAGGCCCAAATCGTCTGCAACAGAAAGCAAGTGGTGATAAAGACTCCGTCTGGTGAATCACTTACCATTCGGGGAGATACCCATTATGGACTGCCTAAGCAGGTGACTATGCTCAAGGCTTCCAAATGTTTAAAGAAGGTTTGTGTCATCTACATGGCACAAGTGATTATTGATGAGCCTAAACTGAAGATCGAAGACATCCCCATCATTTCTGAATACCCAGAAGTTTTTCCGGAAGAACTACCTGGTTTGCCACCAGATAGGCAAGTGGAATTCAGGATTGATATCATCCCCGGAGCAGCACCTGTTGCTAGAGCACCTTACATGTTAGCCCCAACGGAAATGAAAGAATTGAGGACACAGCTAGATGAATTGCTAGCCAAGGGTTTCATTAAACCTAGTTCGTCTCCTTGGGGAGCGCCAGTCCTGTTTGTAAAGAAGAAGGATGGATCGATGCGTCTGTGCATCGACTATCGTGAGCTTAATAAGGTCACGATAAAGAATAGATATCCTTTGCCCAGGATCGACGATTTGTTCGATCAGTTACAAGGGGCAAGTTATTTCTCGAAGATTGATTTGAGGCCAGGCTACCATCAACTGAAGGTCAGAGATGAAGACGTGCATAAAACAGCATTTAGGACTCGTTATGGTCATTACGAGTTCTTAGTGATGCCTTTTGGGCTCACTAATGCACCTGCCGCGTTCATGGATCTCATGAATCGCGTTTGCAAACCTTACTTAGACAAGTTCGTCATCGTTTTCATCGACGACATTCTTATCTATTCAAAGAACCAAACTTACCATGAGAAACACCTTCGCTGTATTCTCAAACTCCTGCATCAAGAGAAGCTCTATGCCAAATTCTCTAAATGTGAATTTTGGCTTCGAGAAGTCCAATTCCTTGGACACGTGGTAAGTGAGCGTGGTATCCAAGTGGATCCCGCTAAAGTTGAAGCTGTTATGAATTGGCAAGAGCCAAAGACGCCTACGGAGATTCGTAGCTTCCTGGGATTGGCAGGATATTACAGGCGTTTCATTGAAAAATTTTCAAGGATTTCTGCATCCCTAACTTCCTTGACTAAGAAAAAAGTAAAGTTCGTTTGGGGCCCTAAGCAGCAAGAGTCCTTTGATATTCTGAAGCAGAAGTTGAGCAAGGCTCCAGTACTGACATTGCCTGAAGGTATAGAAGATTTTGTGGTTTACTGCGATGCATCTCACACTGGCATGGGGTGTGTGCTTATGCAGAAAGGCAAAGTTATTTCCTATGCATCACGACCGTTAAAGGTGCACAAAAAGAATTACACCACCCATGACTTGGAGTTGGGTGCCGTTGTATTTGCACTAAAACTGTGGAGGCATTATTTGTATGGTATTAAGTGTGTGATCTATTCTGATCACAAGAGCCTCCAGCATCTGTTCAATCAGAAAGATTTAAACATGAGGCAACGTCGTTGGATGGAGACTTTAAATTATTATGATTGTGAAATCAGATACCATCCCGGCAAGGCGAATGTAGTCGCCGATGCCTTGAGTTGAAAGGAAAGGATGAAACCCATCCGAATCAATGCCAAGCGCATGGAGATAAAGAATAATTTGATTGAAAGGTTGTTAGCTGCACAGAAGGAAGCTGTGTTGGAAGCTAACTATCCTAACGAAAATCTAGGAGTAACTGAGGAGCAGTTAACTCTTAGCAAGGACGGAATTTTACGATTAAATGGACGAATATGGGTTCCAATTTATGGAGGACTTCGAGATGTCATCCTCCAGGAAGCCCATAGTTCCAAATACTCCGTTCATCCTGGAGCTGATAAGATGTACCAGGATCTAAAGGCAAATTATTGGTGGATAGGCTTGAAAAAGTCTGTAGCCACCTATGTAGCTAAATGCTTAACATGTGCGCAAGTCAAAGCCGAGCATCAAAAGCCGTCAGGCTTGCTACAACAGCCTGAACTTCCTACGTGGAAGTGGGAAATGGTAACCATGGATTTTATCACCAAGTTACCTAAGACAAGGAAAGGAAATGATACAATATGGGTTATAGTTGACAGACTGACTAAGTCAGCACATTTCCTACCCATCAAGGAGACTTATAGCTCCGATATGTTAGCCCAGTTATACGTTGATAAGATTGTAGCTTTACATGGCATACTTGTGTCTATTATCTCTGACAGAGATACTAGATACACGTCACATTCTTGGAAGAGTTTCCAATAATCTTTGGGCACACGTTTGAATTTTAGTACGGCTTATCATTCTCAGACGGACGGCCAGAGTGAGCGTACTATTCAAACATTGGAAGACATGCTACGCGCATGTGCGACCAATTTGGGTGGTAGTTGGGATAAGAACCTACCGTTAATCGAATTCTCCTACAACAATAGCTACCATACCAGCATTAAGGCTGCGCCCTTCGAGGCATTATACGGTAGAAAGTGTAGATCGCCCGTTTGTTGGGCGGAAGTTGGAGATGTCCAATTATCAGGACCAGAGATAGTCTTTGAAACGACGGACAAGATTTTCCAGATTCGTGACCGTCTCAAAGCTGCCCGAGATAGGCAGAAGAGCTACGCAGATCCGAAGCGTAAAGCTTTTCACTTCGAAGTAGGTGACAAAGTATTGTTAAAAGTATCACCCTGGAAGGGGGTGATGCGATTTGGTAAGAAAGGCAAGCTAAGCCCGAGATACATAGGACCTTTCGAGGTTATCGAACGTGTCGGGTCAGTTGCCTATAAATTAAACTTACCGGAAGAGCTCAGTGGAATTCACAATGTGTTCCACATCTGCAATCTGAAGAAGTGCTTCGCTGATGAATCACTGATAATACCGCATTCAGATGTGCATATAGATGAGAGCTTAAAATTTGTGGAAAAACCTTTGTCGATTGAAGATCGACAGGTTAAGAAGCTTCGAAGGAAGCATGTGCCTATTGTAAAGGTCAAATGGGATGCCCGTAGAGGTCCCGAATATACGTGGGAGGTTGAATCCACGATGAAAGAAAAGTACCCTTATTTATTTCAGTAAATCTCGGGTCGAGATTTATTTTAAGGGGGTGAGGATGTAACACCTTGAAAATTCACGTCCTATAATGTGTTGACACGTGTCATATGTTTAAAACGTGTGAAAGAATATTATAGAAGGACTAAAGTTGACAAACATGGAAAGTATGTGAATATACGTATTCTAAATGTCAACACTGAATAAATATAATGTACATTAACCATACATGATGCTCATACCTACAAACGAATAACTCATGGATCATACGAAGCTAAAAATGAAAGAAAGTGAGAGATTACAAACTACAGGGGCTAAATGTGTCAACATGTTTAAGTTATACCTCTGAGTGACCTTTTGATAAACCCGAAGCTTTGTAACTGTTAATTATGCTCACTAGAATGCACGATATAAATTTCGTAAAGTTTCGTTATCGTATGAGAAAGTTATGATCAAATTCGTGTGCGAAAGGTTAAAGCGTAAACATTGAAAGTTAGGACATTTCGGGTAACAATAATGTTAACCGGGGACTTAACAAAGTGGGTATATGTTTTAAAGCCCTTATAAATCAATTTGGAGGGTTCAAGATGCAAGAAACAAGTGCCTAATCGAAGTTTGATGAGCCAAGGATCAAATCGCAAAAATCTAAAATTCAGATTTGTGCAGACATGTCGTCGCGACACGCGAAGCCCAGGGGGGGGACTTCGCGACACGCGGGGGACTGCCCAGTTCCGAATTTCTTGGGTTTTTGCCTGCTGAGTGCTTTCTGCTCGATTTCATCCGATTTTCCACATAAAGGGCGACCCCTAGACACCCCCTAAGCACTAGGAACACTTGTTAATCAGTTGTGGTGGGTTGTAGACTCATGTGTCAAAGATTTGTGGTGATTAATTCACTATAAAAGGCCATGATGTGCAACCATTGTTCTTCACACCTTCCTCTTGCAATCTGATCATTTCTGGAGCTCCAAGCCACTCTCAAGTGATCACTAATCAAGCTTAGGACTTTTGTAAGTTGCTTAACCTTCTTTAATTGAGTTTAGCTTAGTTATTTAGCTAAAAGTCAAACCGTCGTAATTATGGTTTGACTTCGAGATTAATTAATAATGGCTCATTCAAATCTCGAATTAAAAGTAGTTATAAGTTGGTAATTATGTGGATAATAAACCCTCAAAAGGGTTCCCCCTGATTCCCACTCTAACCAGGTCAAATGTCGGGTCAAACTTGTATTTAAAAAGTCAACAGAATGTTTAAATTGCAATTTATGCATGATTAGCAATGTAGAGCACATACAACCTGTTTGATCATTAATATAACTTGGTAATTAGTGTAAGGACATGTCTAAACATGTTCAACCCGACAATTTCCTGTTTAGACCCGGTTCGGAACCGAAAGTCGCATAGTTTGACTTATACTTTGACTTTCAGTTCTGACCCGTTTTGGTATGATTTAGAAATACCTAAGAGCTTCATTTGGACCAGGTTACATGCTAGTATAACCCTCTGTGATTATACACTATGGTTCATTAGTTAACCGATTAATACGCATGATTCCGTTAATTGCTCATATGTTGACCATTATGCCCTTTTCACCTTAAAACATGATCTTTGGAAATGTAAAAGAGTAGAAACGTTAATTAATGATATATAAACTTGCATACAAAATTTGACATCAGATTGAGGTGTAGGTTAAGAGTTATGCTCGTTAGCGTAAAATTAAAGCTTTATGTTAATTAAACGGCGTATTTAGCGTATAGCCTACTTAAACATACTTTTTGATACCAAACTTAATACCCACTGATGTAACATATTATTTTTGGATTTTTAAATATTTTTAATTAATTTTAGGCTGAGCATAACTTATAGTCATAGGCTTAATCCGGTAATTGTCGGTTTTGCCCTTACGGGCTATAAAATGAGTTTTACATATCTAAACGACTCCAAAACTTTTGCTACTGATCACACATGATAAATAAGTTATTTTAAGCCTTCTGGAAATATAAAAATATCAGATTTAAGTATCGAACCCGGAAACGGCTTCTAATCGCCTTTTTAAGCGTTTTTAACGCATAGTATGTACTAAAACTATTTTAAACATACAAAGGGTGATACCTACTGATATTTGAGGCAAATTACAATATTTTAATACTAAGCAAAAGTCCTTAAACTCAGACTTCAGTTTTGAGCTTTTCGGCTTATGTGAAGTTACCAAAATACCCCTACGGGGCATAGTTTGGTTATAATGGATAAATTTCACATATATACTTTACTCTACTGTTATAACATGGTAAAATAAGTATTTTTGCTGATTACATCAGACCTGTAACTCAGGTAAATACTTAAACTCTTTTATAACCTTTTAAATGACCAAACTACCCCTACGGGGCATAGTTTGTGTTTAAATTCATCCCGGGCATAATAAATGATATCTTAGTGATGTCACAATATATTTGGAGCATATTAACTTAGGAAACCTGTAAATAGCTCTCATGATTACCCGTCACGCTTATTACGCGTTCGGTTCGGTTTATGTAACTAGTTTACATAAACTAGCCTAAACGGGTCAAACCTTATCGGTTTTATCTCAAAATCCAGAATGTGTATGAAATACCCATATTAAAAAAAGTCTCTGAACTTGTCGGGTCTAAATAACATTCTATCCGGTCTTCGCTTAATCGTGCGTACGAACCGTGTCTTTGAAACTAACCGGTCTAAGCTTAAGCTTAACTAAAGACCCGTTAGGATTCTAATAGGTTATTATAAACCTTCTTTCCAGATTAGGAGGACCAGTAAAAGCTACTTGCAATTTGCTTATTGTGAATTATACTTTGCTCAGGTAAATACTTTTAACTTATTTTCCCTATACGGGCTTGGGTTACGGTATATAGCATACCGCTTGATCGGGCATCAAATCTTCCATCGTTAGGTGGTTAATTGAATAATTTGATCGGCTCGTTTAAACAGTCTTGTTACTTAAAGCCTTTGGGGGGTTAATGACCATGTCCCGGATATCCTTGGCATCATTTTACCAAATGGCCATGACTTAAGCGCGGGGTGTAGGCGTACACCCGTCAGTGCACAAAAGGAATAATGTGGTGTGTCTATTGATCTTTAACCCGGACTTGATCCGGGCTACTGAACGCACAAGGAACATGTAATTCGTTCACAAGATTATATATTTAAATAATTCTCCCAAGTTAAATAAAATGTTTATGCCACGTGCATCCAAATCAATTTTCAATCATTTTCCAAACTGAGTCAGTTGATTGTATTTACCAGTGTAAACTGACGTATTTTCCCAAAAAGATTAAATGCAGGTACTAAGCGTAATTGGCTGGGATTTCTCCTTAGCATCATTAGAAGTCTCGCAAGCTTAAGATGCCTGAAGTCTGTTGAACTATTGTTTCCGCTTTGTTTCCGATCCTTCTGTGGATAAACTTCCGAATATTGTGACATTTGATATTACAATATTAAATTCGGTTGTATTATATCTTTTAAATTGCTTCCGCTATGCATATTAAATATTGTGTTGTTTGACTATTATGTTGCCAACCACGTCACGATACTCCCCACCGGGCCCACCGGTGACACGTGGAAATCGGGGTGTGACACGAAGGTTTACTCCAAGCGAAATGAAACTGATCGAGCAACTGACACCTCAAAACATGGAGCCACGGAAAATATTTCAAACGATAAGAAAGCAGGACCCCGACTGGTTTCATGTTCAGAAAGACGTTCAAAACGTTATGGCGAATATTAGAGCCGAACAAAGACAAGGATTGACTCCCATGCAGTCACTAGAAAACATGTTGATAAACAACGACTTTATTTACGAGACACGGGAGGAACCTGGAACAGAGATCGTAACAGAGATCTTCTTTCTTCATCGGTACTCGAGAGACATGTGGCGTGCATTCCCCCACGTCATGCTGATCGATGCGACGTACAAGATAAACATATACAATATGCCATTTATCCAGATTGTTGGTGTGACGCCTACCAACAAATCGTTTATTATCGCGCATGCCGTTGTTAGTAAAGAACGGGGGTGATAACTTTTTGTGGGTGCTAGAGAGGGTCAAGTCAATGTTGGATGAATGTATGGAGCCACGTGTGATTTTAATGGATAGAGACCTAGCCTTTATGGGCGCGTGTGCTAAAGTATTTCCAGACGCCTCCAGGCTTCTGTGCAGGTGGCACATACAACAGAATGTTATGAAGCACCGCAAGGGTGCCTTCACAGACGAAGACTGGGATACATTTTTGTCATTCTGGGGGACATTGATTGAGTCTCCATTCATACCCATCTACGAGTACCACTTGCGCAACATGCGAAAGTGACTTGTGGAGTGCAAACATTCTAGTAAGTTTTTCTAATAACATACGACTCACCTATGCAAATTTTATTAAATTATTTTTACTTTTTAGGAGTCTTCAATTACGTGTACGATAACTGGCTAAAAGACTATAAGGAGATGTTCGTCTTTGCGTGGACTGATAAGAGACGCAACTTTGGTAATCGTACCACAAACAGAGTTCAGAGCCAACACGCCAACTTAAAGAGATACGTCCTAGATAGGAGCTTGCTGGACCGTGTAGTTGGTTATGTCCGGGATATAGTTGAGACACAGTTCGGTGAAATAAGGAAGACTTTTCGAGAAAGCATCGAAAAAAGAATGAACCACCACAAACACCCGCTGTTTCAACACCTACTTGGAAAAGTATCCCATACAGCCCTTGACTTGTTGAGTGGAGAGGCAATTAGGAAGCTAGATGTCTTGGAGCGCTTTCATTCATCATGTGGTTGCCAAATGTGGTACAGCTGTGGGTTGCCCTGTGCTTGTAGGATAGAAAAGTACATGCGTGAAGGTAATAATTGTTAAACGTGCAACACTTGTGTGATATATTTACGTTAATCATGTGACTTAAACAATGTTGTTTTTAACCGTGCAGAGCGTCCGATTCAACTCGAAGACATAGACGTCTTCTGGCGGAAACTTAACCTCCAAAGTTGTAAATTGATAGACGATGACGTTGACGTGGTCGAAGAGCTAAATATTGTTAGACAACAATTAGAGTCGCACCCCCCAGCTCAGCAAAAAAACCTGATGTTAAAGATTAAAGCGGTGTTGACTCCAAACAAATCTACCAAGAAACCACCGGTTGTCCAACAAAATACTCGTGGCCGACCAACAACAAAGCAGGTACAACAAAGGTTGGACGAGGCCTCTCTTATAGATGAAGAATTGAGGAGAAGCTCCTTCGGTGATGCAAACACGTGCTTTGAAGGTTCCCGACAAAGTAAGTACGTTAAACCTCGCCACAGCTCGTACGTTCCGTCATAGGCCTCTCAACAGTCGGTTATAAGGTCCCAAAAACCCAAAGCGAGCCTAAGCCGTTCAAAGAGTTCTAAGAAGAAAGAGACACGAGATGATCACGGTTTTCCTTTAATCATTGGGGACGAGTACGTGGGAATCATCAAACAGTTTAAGTCTGCCATTCCGCCAGTGTTTCATCCGCATGTCTCGTGCATACGCGATGTGATGCCGGACGGTCATTGTGGGTTTCGGTCTGTGGCTGTGGACTTAGGTATGGATCAGAGTTCATGGGGGCTCATTCGAATGAACCTTGTCTAAGAAATGGATCAGAACGAATCGACCTGGTTCCCAATATTTGAAGCATGGGATGAAGGTTATTTTTACACGCATAGTCAGGGCCTAATTTGGGATTCAGTGTCCGGTTGTGGGGAGGATCACTGGATGGACTTCCCCTTAGCAGGACTTCTTATTACACAAACGTACGGTATCGGGGTGCACCTGTTAACGACAACCATGGGTGCGAGTTCCACTTTCTTCCCGATACTAAGTCCTCCGGCTAATCAGCAACCATTATTCATAATGCTTGCACATGTTAACGAGAACCACTTCATACATGTTAAGCTGGAAGGAGATTATCCAATGCCACCAGCACACGGGCTATGGTTGAACCACCGAAGTCCCCATACGGAACAATGGGAAGATATGTACTTGCCACGTCTAGAATGGTATACATCGATAATGAATCCTCCGCCAAGATCAAACCCCAGTCTTAATTACATCGACAGTGATATGGAAGAATGATTTTTGTAATTAGTAGTATTTTTTGTAATTAATAATATTTTTTTTGTATTAATTCCTATAATTTTCTACAATTTCTATAATTTTTTTTATAATTTCTATCATTTTTTTATAATTAGAATTGATTAAAACAGGTTAATAACATTTTTATAAAAATTTATATAATTTTTTTATAATTAGAATTGATTAAAACAGTTTAATAACATTTTTATAAAAAATTACAAATATACGCCTCGTATAGAGCGAGACGTGTCGTATATGATTGGTCAAAAGACCATTTTGCCCCTGATATGCCCCCATTCTAGGCTTAAATCAGGGGCTAAAAGGTCATTTTACCAACACCAGACGCCTCGTATAGAGCTAGATGGATCGTCTGTTCGAGCGGGTTATTTTAAATTTGAATTTTGAAAATTTGAATATCAAAATTTGAATTTAACAAAAAAGGACGACTCGTATAGACCTGGACGGGTTGTCTATAGGGGCGGCAACATTTCTTTTTTTTTTAAATTTGAATTTTGAAAATCTTTTATTTTAATTACCAATATACCCCTGAAAAGACCCCAGTATAGGCCTTAAACAGGGGCATAAAGGTAATTTGAATACATAGACGACGCGTATAGGTCTATACGACCAATACATGGTAGGCGGCAACTGTTTCACTTTTTATTTTTTAATTATTAAAAAATGTTTATTAAATTACCATTATACCCCTGTAAAGCCCCCAGTATAGGCCTTAGTCAGGGGTAAAATGGTAATTAACCATTCCAGAAATATCTTTTTGGATTGGTTAATTACCATTTTACCCCTGAATAAGGCCTATACTAGGGGCTTTACAGGGGCAAAATGGTCATTTACCAAAAAGTCTAGACGGGTCGTCTAGCTCTATACGAGGCGTCTATGCCTCGTATAAGGGGGGGGGAGACCTAGACGACCCTGTTTATCACCCCAAACAAAAAAACACACACATATACGGAGCACACACCTGAATACGCCTCGGATTAGTATTTGGACCGTATTTTCGAAGATTTGAAGCATCACTGGTACGTATTTCATCCCGTAGTTAAGTATTTTTGCCTCGTTTTTGCCTTTAGACCGTAGGTTTGCCCTGAAATTTGGTTTTTGTTGGGTTTGGGGGTTTGAATTTGAGGTTGAAGATGAAGCCGTAGAACAGGACGCCCAGTATACCTCTATACGAGGCAGATACGAGGCACTGATATTTTTTTTTGTTATTAATGTTATTATTATTGTTATTATTTTTGTTTTTATTATTATTATTATTATTATTATTATTATTAGTGTTATTATTAATTTTTTTCTTATTATTATTAATGTTATTATTTTATCATTAATGTTATTATTATTATCATTTATTATTATTGGTATTATTTATTATTATTATTTATTATTTATTATTTATTAATTATTATTATTAATATTTATTAATATTATTATTATTATTATTTATTAATTATTATTATTATTATTAAAATTATTTATTATTTATTAATTATTATTATTATCAATATTATTATTAACTATATATTAATTTATAACATTTTGTTGCATTATTAGTTGTAATTTTAGCAAAAATGGTTATACCCACTTGATTTTTTGTCTTTAAAATTTAATTTGTCTTTAATTATTATTTTACTTTTAACCAAAATACTTTAATAATTTTAGAACTTAATCACAACATCATTGGTTGTAACATGTGCTTAAGTGGTTGTACCTTAGTCAAATATAGGTTGTAAGTTGTGCTTAAGTGGTTGTACCTTAATCAAATAATTAATAATGGTTTCATTACCTTACCAAATTCAATATGTTTTGTATGCATGTATGGTTGTAAATTGTGCTTAAGTAGTTGTACCCTAATCAAATAATGGTTTCATTATCTTACCATATTCAATCGGTTTGATCCATTCAAAGTTGTGTTGTTTTATTTGTAAATTACTATTATTTATAATAATCTAATTAATTTAGCCAAAATCTTGTATAAATTTAATTTGCAACATATTGATGTAATGGTTGTTGTAATGTATGCATTATGGTTTGTATAGTGGTAATGATATGTATTATATATAGATATAGATTACGATTAACCTGTCAAACGGGAAAAAATAGACGCGGATTCATCGTAAAGCGCGAGTCCTAAATCAACTTGGTTATTTTATTATATGTTTTACGTTTCCGCAACTTCAGTGTCGGTGGTCACTGATAGTAGTGTGGCATTAGTGCTCGCCCCCGCCGCAACGCCGGGGGGGGGGGGCTGTTTAATACTAGTTATTTATTTATTATTATTTATTAATTATTATTTATTATTATTAATATTATTATTATTATTATTATTATTATTATTTTTATATTATTATTATTATTATTGTTATTATTATTATTATTATTTATTTATTTATTATTGTTATTATACGTATACGGTATTTATTTGCAGATTGATTATGGAGGACGTTCCGATTCAGGACGATGACATTCAGATAGAGCTTGATGGGGCACCGCCGGGGGGTCAGCCGGTTCAGCGGGGTCCACGACGGAGACGGCTACCGCCACCGGATACGCAGCAGGGTCACCCGTATCTAGAGTTTCCCGACTGCACCCCTGTCGCCCGTCATTGCCAGAAGCTTAGGAGGATGCACATTGGATCGCATGCAGCGATCGACTGGGATACGATAGATGAGATTAGTGAGACGGCTAGAGTGCGTCGGTTTATACCTGTCGATTCGCCGTGGCATCGTCTTTTTGAGTTGGCGCACACGCCGCGCTACACGGAGCTGCTGGTCGAGTTCCTTTCGTCATTCACATTTCACCCTCCTTGGGTCCCAGTGCCGCTTCCGCACCCAGATGCTCCCCCTCCGCCTGAGGTTTCTTTCAGGCTCGCTGGAGTTTTGCGTTCGATGACGCTAGCACAGTTTGCGGTGCATTGTGGTTTATACACGCAGGA
Organism: Helianthus tuberosus; assembly: GCA_030545235.1. Taxonomy (NCBI): domain Eukaryota; kingdom Viridiplantae; phylum Streptophyta; class Magnoliopsida; order Asterales; family Asteraceae; genus Helianthus; species Helianthus tuberosus. The sequence goes on along the minus strand of CM060416.1, from coordinate 147,540,811 downwards.
GGAGATCGAGACTGACGTTTACACTACGGGGCTAGTGGTGGTTGAGGGACCCATTCTTTTAGGGTTTTGGCAGGTGATTGCGGGGCCAAATCATTGGGAGCACGAGAAGTCGAAGGGGAGGGTGTCGTTTATTAGGGACCCACTGTACAGGTACGTACGTTTATTACAACAATTATTGTGATTATGTGTATTGTTTATTAATCTCTGTTTCTTTATTTCGCTAACACTATCTGCAGGTATATGCACCATATGCTCGCTACTTCTATTGCAGCGCGAGGCTACAGCGGTGAGTGGTGTACTTCCACAGATCTTTTTTTCTTTAACTGTTTGTCGTACAGGAGGCCGTGCGCACTAGCACACGGTCTAGCCCTGTAACACCCCGAAAACGGGTTTGGTAATTAACCATGTTAATACTAAAAGACGGGTAAAGTGCCACTAGTAGTAAAAATAACCCGGTAAATATTTGGGATTTAATAAGAAATCCTAATATTAGATACAAGCGAAACAAAGTTTAGATGAATTAAGTTTATAAGAGCCCGAGTTAACGGGACTTAAAATATTACGGATTATAACTCCCGGAACCCACCAAGTAACTAGGAGTATTAACCTAGTTAGATAATGTCTTGACATTTATAGAACAAATATGGTTAAGATATCCTTTAAATAACTTGTGTAAAGTTGAGGGACCAAAATGGGATAACCTGGAAATGGTTTTAATTAAAACAAATAAAATAACACAACACACACACACAAGTGTGTGTGGTGCGTGTTCTGGTCGACCAAGAAAAGGCTCCTAGGAGCCAAGAAACCCTAACTCCAACAAATCAACAAATTGAAGCTCAAATCAAGATCCAAATCGATGCATGAACGCATATAAATGATCACCTAGTCGTGGGGATCACAAGGTATGTCGAATTTTCAGATTTGGTGATACTTGGAGATTATGATGAACAATCATAATCGAGATTTTTCAATGAATGTTGAATCTATGAGTGTTATTGTGATTATATATTGGTTTAGAAACAAACCCTAGTAGAAATCTTGATAAATTGTTGCCAAACTAGGGATTTGATAATTACCTTATTATGAGCTAAGTGGGTTTTGGTTGAATTGATGAAATTGATGTTCTAATGGTGTTTATAAACATCATATTAACTCATATGAATGAACTACTTGAACAAATTAGGGATTTTGTTAAGAGTTCATAAGTAACTAGAAGTGGGTTTTGTTAGATATGATGAAATCATGAAGAACTTGAAGTAATATCACTTGTATGTGATTAACAAGTAAACTAGGAAGTGGGTTTTTATGTAATAGTAAAGATGATGATAAGTTTATGTTTAAAATCATCATATCGGATAATAGAAACAAGGCACTCAAACAAATTAAGTGATTTGGGAACTTGTTCATACATGATAATGGTTGAATTTTGATGTTAATCTTGGTAAAAATAACTAGTTAGGAACTAGTTAGTAAACATGTAAAATCATGCACATTAGGTGTTTGTTAAAATGCCTAAATGAGAACTAAGTGTTGAAAATGTGCCTAATTGAGTCTTGTGAACTTGATAGTGCAATCATATGTGTTAATTGGTGATTTGACTTTTAGATAGTCAAACCGACCATTAATAAGATCGAATAGTAATTGTGATAAAAAAATATGTAAGATGGAATAGTCATAATTAATGATGACTAATATAACCGTCTTACGAATTATGATGATAGTTTGACGCTTGACAAGCTAGGTGGAGACTTGGAAAGGAAGCGGGTCAAACAAAGCAAGAATGGCGGAAAAACATAATTCGGATGCAAGGTAAGTATAGCTTACACTAGTCTTATATGTTAGAATACTCCCTTATCGTATTAGTTACGAAAAAGACAAATACATAATTGAGGTATGATGTTCCGACGTGTAAACGTACGGAACAAGGTAGTCAAGCACGACAAGAAACCATGTTGATGGTTTAAAAGGAATTAAATCGGTAATTCGATCATTTTATGACAAATGGAAAATGAACCTTTAAATGGTTACCTTATAGGGTAAACCAAAACAAACAATAAAGGTAAAAAGGTAAAATTGGTCATGCGTTGACCATAACTATTGGTTTTGAAAGACACTGTAAGGCGTAAGCCATAACAGGCTAAAAAGCGTTAAGAAAATCAATTAATAAGTGAAATGGCCACACGGTGTAAACCGAAGTGAGTCGTATAGATGAGATGGTAATAAATATCATCTCGCCAACATAATCGGTCACTTAGACCAAATGGGTCAAAAGGTGAAGATATCACCCTTTGACAATAGCGACTAATGATTATTGTCGAGCTATATTATTTCAGGTGTAAATGTCAAATTGGTGTTAGCAACGCTATGAATTAGCGGTTATAAAAGCAAGGTATTAAAAACGGGTCAATATATTGATCTGCGCCAGGTACGTGAAATAAAGTAACACTCATTTAGAACATATGGTTCAAGAGTGTTAAAAGAGGTCAAAACGGACATTTGGTTACTTGTTAGGTAAACCAAATGTTTTATGTAATGAACATGGCGTTTGGAAAGCTTAATGACTTTTCAAACATAATCATAGGTTAAAAGAGGGATTATGGTCCAATACGCTTTCAAAAGTCCTTCATTGTTAATAAAGGACTAAAATGGACCAAAACGCCCTTGGTGGCTAAATTGACCAAACAACCTTTAAAAGTTGTTTGGAAATGAGTTTTATGATTAAATGAATACTTAGAATAATTATAGAAGCAATTGAAAGCGATTTTAGGCTCGAAAGTGCTTAAGAGCCCTTAACGGGTCAAAATAAGCATACGAGTAAAAACGGGTTTAAATTGTGTAATAAACCTATGATTGGAACCTAACATGGTAGGTAATATTAAATTAAAGAGATGTATGTGATATAGGAATCAAACAAATACGTTTGTTTGACAAAATGCGTAAACGGGTCAAATTTTGGTAAAAGAGAAATAAGCCGAAGACTTAAAAGTCTTGAATTTTATCAAGCCGGATGCCGGATTTTAACTCCATATGATGGAGAATCAAATTACAAACATGTAGGAAGAAACGGTAGGCCAAACGGATAAACGGTTTGAAAGATACGAAAGATTTCGTGTCACATTACGGCAAAATGGAAAGCTGGAAATGCAGGTTCCACCGTAAATTACGGTGCCACCGTAATTTACGATGGACCTGAAATGATTTACGGTGCAATATTCCTGATTTACGGTGGAAGCAAGCCGAAACAAGGACTACCGTAAATTACGGTGTCCACCGTAATTTACGGTGGACCTTGTATATAAATGTATCTTTTTGATCAGTTTCGTTTTCCAGACTCGTTTAGATGCGTTTTAAATACTGTATGACTAAAGCATTTCATGTTTATGAAATGTAGGTACTTTCTGGGATGCCGGAAGACGATCAAGCTCAGCGAAGAACCGAACACGATAATGATACACGCTTCCGCACTTTGATAAATTGTAAATCTTAAACAACGAATTCAACCACGTTATGTAGAATAACTTATGACGTGTAAAAGTTTTAATAAACCCGCATTTTTACAATATGTGTAGTCTTAACTACGCATCTAATTGTTGGTAATTTACAGATAAACCGTTAATTAGAATCTAGGGTGTTACAAGTTGGTATCAGAGCCTTGGTTTAAGAGATTCGAGTATGGTTGGGAGGAACCATGCTTGGACTTAAACCTTATGCTCTTGACAAAGAATAGTGTTCGGTTCGAAGCTTGATCGCAAATCCGGTGAGTACAAGTACGTTATTAGTTAGTATGCTAAAGTGTTGTAAACAACACATAGAGTTATCGTGTGATATACGTTACCCCAATTTAAATGATTGTTAGGGTTGACGAAAATACGCGCGTTGATGTGTATAGTAGAAAATGCCTTGTATTATAATACGGGCGATTATTGAAGTTGACTTTACTAACTTTTGTGAATGTTTTAAATGAAGGGCACTCGCGTTTGAAGACGACGAGAGTCAAACGAATTATGGATATGATGATGGAACGGTCCGGGGTACGACAGGAAGAGCATACTCATTAAGGACCAAAATCGCGTAACGGTCGCGAACAAGACTAATGACAAGAGAAGCCCGTTAGGGCAAGCATCACCAGGTGCACACTTTTAAATTTAATCGCATGAGTCGTTATATGCAACAAACACGTAAGTAATAACGGTTGCATACACATATGCCAGAACTTGGAAAACCTGATTTCCAAGAGAAATTTAATAGGAAATGTGTTATTCACAATGATGAATAACAAATGAATAACAAGACTTGTTTATATAGAAACTTGGACGAGAGTGATCATCCAAGCAAGTATTCTCAATACAAATCCTATTGAGAAAATTTATGATCACATCAATGAATGCGAATAAATGTTCATAAAAAGGGACATTGTACATGTTCAAGGATAAACGATTAAAACTAATAATTGTTAACTAACAATTAAATAGAGTTTTGCCAAATGAAACCATAAACATGGGGACAATTTGAGGAGTTACTTACATGGGACGTGATGTGGTAATTATAATAAGGTCACGCGTACCACGTGTTGATCGCTTACTCTGGCCAAGTAAGTAGTGAACACATGATAGCATGAGTTTCTTATAATGAGCGCAGTTATGTCCGATGTAGTAAGGACGGGGTGAATGGGACTAAGTAAAAAGTACCCAAATGAATCAGACAAGCAAAATATTTGATAATAATGTAAACGCACAACCGAGTGACGGAAGCGTATTACATTAGGATAATGAGCCCGAGTGAAGGGACAAAGAAGCATGATTAAACAAGTATTGGGAGGGAGTGTACTTACACTCGAACCCAGAAAACGCAAGCATGTTAGACAAGTATTGGGAGGGAGTGTACTTACACTCGAACCCAGAAAACGCAAGCATGATTAGACAAGTATTGGGAGGGAGTGTACTTACACTCGAACCCAGAAAACGCAAGCATGATTAGACAAGTATTGGGAGGGAGTGTACTTACACTCGAACCCAGAAAACGCAAGCATGATTAGACAAGTATTGGGAGAGAGTGTACTTACGCTCGAACCCGGAAATTGCAAATGAGTCCCTTAACGGGTCGTTTTTGTAAAACGTCAAACTTAAGGGCAAAGTCAAAATATAAAAATGAAACGAGGTCTTAATGCATACCGGGAGGGTTGCAATAATAACGACTTCGGTAAAACACCCGGTTGATGGGTAAGAATTAAACACATGCGTAGAAACCAAGAGACGTGAACACGGGTTGAGAAATCAAAGGATTTGGATTACGAGTTATGACTATAAAATCTCGTAAATAGAAATTGTGAGTAAATATGTTCAACTATTCGAAGTCGAATGGGTTGAATAAAGAATAAAGTTGATTATTATAAGTGATGGATTTCACATTAATAGGTCAAACAAGTTGAATACAATATAACGCCGAATGGCACTAATGAACGTTAGCCAGATAAAGGTAGCGTTCAATGCAAGAGAATAATAAGCCCGGTAATGGGATATAACCAAATAAGAATATATGCAAATCAAATAACAGTAAGCATAAGAACAAACGGACGCGTAAATAACGTCAGAAGTCATAAAGTCGGAGGATTAGCCCGGAAGTAAACAAATGAAGCCTTAGACTACGGTCAAGGTCAAATGAAGTTCAAGGGTGAAAACAAATGATTTTCAAACATAAAAATAGTGCTTTGACACCATATATATATTTCAATATAGACATGCGTAAAGGATGATCTATGGGATCAATATAACCCTTGGGGTTATAAACAATGGAAAAGTCTACGAGACTAATATGACCTACGGGTCACGACTAGAAAGAAATAGACTACAAGGACCTAGCCTTAAAGAGGTGAAAGTCTAATAAAATAGCCTATAGAGCAAAACGATAAAACTTACGGGGTTAATTAGACTAAGCGACGGACAAATTGAGAATCCCCGCATAAAACAAAGGCTGTAAAGGAATAAATTTTGGACTGTCAATATCCTGGAATGGATAATTGACAGAAGTTAAAGAGAAGATCCAAAAACTAAAACTTCGGTTTTAGTAAGAAATAATGTTTTTACATACATAAATTCTGATAGGGATTTAAATGATAAGTATGAAAGATACAAGTCTTGACACTGTTAGGCGCAAGACAATATATTCGAAAAGTGAGATATTTTCGAAAATGAAAGGTTGGTATAAATTAAATATGATGTAACACAATCACGGTCAAGAAATGTAATGTAATGTGAAGTAGAATCACATTATAACAAAGCAAGCGGTAAAAAGGAACTGGACAAATAAGTCTAGTTAGTGAAACCGACCAAAGTCAGCAATTCAAGTTAAGAAATTTGGTTCGCTTGTAAACGGTAAATTCGGTATAACTAAACCGAATAAATAAATTTGAAAATAAAAGAAATTGTTGCTGAAAGTGAAAGATTTCACTAAAGACCGTTAAACGGGTCAGAGTAACGGATTCACAAAGAATCCAAAAGTATAAAGGCGATGGATTCCGCTAAGTTAATCAAACAAGTCGAAATAACAAGATGGCGTTATTCAGAGTTGCGCTAATTCGCATAGAAGATATATATGTTGAGTAATTAAAAGATGTTACCATATTTGTCTGGTAACACTAACAAATGGTCAAAGTATGAGTAATGCTTAGAAGGTTACTCAGTATATGTACATTGGGTTTGAAACTCAATAAATTATGTAAGAAAAGGTTTCGAGGACGAAACCTCTTTAAGGGGGGTAGACTTGTAACACCCCGAAAACGGGTTTGGTAATTAACCATGTTAATACTAAAAGACGGGTAAAGTGCCACTAGTAGTAAAAATAACCCGGTAAATATTTGGGATTTAATAAGAAATCCTAATATTAGATACAAGCGAAACAAAGTTTAGATGAATTAAGTTTATAAGAGCCCGAGTTAACGGGACTTAAAATATTACGGATTATAACTCCCGGAACCCACCAAGTAACTAGGAGTATTAACCTAGTTAGATAATGTCTTGACATTTATAGAACAAATATGGTTAAGATATCCTTTAAATAACTTGTGTAAAGTTGAGGGACCAAAATGGGATAACCTGGAAATGGTTTTAATTAAAACAAATAAAATAACACAACACACACACACAAGTGTGTGTGGTGCGTGTTCTGGTCGACCAAGAAAAGGCTCCTAGGAGCCAAGAAACCCTAACTCCAACAAATCAACAAATTGAAGCTCAAATCAAGATCCAAATCGATGCATGAACGCATATAAATGATCACCTAGTCGTGGGGATCACAAGGTATGTCGAATTTTCAGATTTGGTGATACTTGGAGATTATGATGAACAATCATAATCGAGATTTTTCAATGAATGTTGAATCTATGAGTGTTATTGTGATTATATATTGGTTTAGAAACAAACCCTAGTAGAAATCTTGATAAATTGTTGCCAAACTAGGGATTTGATAATTACCTTATTATGAGCTAAGTGGGTTTTGGTTGAATTGATGAAATTGATGTTCTAATGGTGTTTATAAACATCATATTAACTCATATGAATGAACTACTTGAACAAATTAGGGATTTTGTTAAGAGTTCATAAGTAACTAGAAGTGGGTTTTGTTAGATATGATGAAATCATGAAGAACTTGAAGTAATATCACTTGTATGTGATTAACAAGTAAACTAGGAAGTGGGTTTTTATGTAATAGTAAAGATGATGATAAGTTTATGTTTAAAATCATCATATCGGATAATAGAAACAAGGCACTCAAACAAATTAAGTGATTTGGGAACTTGTTCATACATGATAATGGTTGAATTTTGATGTTAATCTTGGTAAAAATAACTAGTTAGGAACTAGTTAGTAAACATGTAAAATCATGCACATTAGGTGTTTGTTAAAATGCCTAAATGAGAACTAAGTGTTGAAAATGTGCCTAATTGAGTCTTGTGAACTTGATAGTGCAATCATATGTGTTAATTGGTGATTTGACTTTTAGATAGTCAAACCGACCATTAATAAGATCGAATAGTAATTGTGATAAAAAAATATGTAAGATGGAATAGTCATAATTAATGATGACTAATATAACCGTCTTACGAATTATGATGATAGTTTGACGCTTGACAAGCTAGGTGGAGGCTTGGAAAGGAAGCGGGTCAAACAAAGCAAGAATGGCGGAAAAACATAATTCGGATGCAAGGTAAGTATAGCTTACACTAGTCTTATATGTTAGAATACTCCCTTATCGTATTAGTTACGAAAAAGACAAATACATAATTGAGGTATGATGTTCCGACGTGTAAACGTACGGAACAAGGTAGTCAAGCACGACAAGAAACCATGTTGATGGTTTAAAAGGAATTAAATCGGTAATTCGATCATTTTATGACAAATGGAAAATGAACCTTTAAATGGTTACCTTATAGGGTAAACCAAAACAAACAATAAAGGTAAAAAGGTAAAATTGGTCATGCGTTGACCATAACTATTGGTTTTGAAAGACACTGTAAGGCGTAAGCCATAACAGGCTAAAAAGCGTTAAGAAAATCAATTAATAAGTGAAATGGCCACACGGTGTAAACCGAAGTGAGTCGTATAGATGAGATGGTAATAAATATCATCTCGCCAACATAATCGGTCACTTAGACCAAATGGGTCAAAAGGTGAAGATATCACCCTTTGACAATAGCGACTAATGATTATTGTCGAGCTATATTATTTCAGGTGTAAATGTCAAATTGGTGTTAGCAACGCTATGAATTAGCGGTTATAAAAGCAAGGTATTAAAAACGGGTCAATATATTGATCTGCGCCAGGTACGTGAAATAAAGTAACACTCATTTAGAACATATGGTTCAAGAGTGTTAAAAGAGGTCAAAACGGACATTTGGTTACTTGTTAGGTAAACCAAATGTTTTATGTAATGAACATGGCGTTTGGAAAGCTTAATGACTTTTCAAACATAATCATAGGTTAAAAGAGGGATTATGGTCCAATACGCTTTCAAAAGTCCTTCATTGTTAATAAAGGACTAAAATGGACCAAAACGCCCTTGGTGGCTAAATTGACCAAACAACCTTTAAAAGTTGTTTGGAAATGAGTTTTATGATTAAATGAATACTTAGAATAATTATAGAAGCAATTGAAAGCGATTTTAGGCTCGAAAGTGCTTAAGAGCCCTTAACGGGTCAAAATAAGCATACGAGTAAAAACGGGTTTAAATTGTGTAATAAACCTATGATTGGAACCTAACATGGTAGGTAATATTAAATTAAAGAGATGTATGTGATATAGGAATCAAACAAATACGTTTGTTTGACAAAATGCGTAAACGGGTCAAATTTTGGTAAAAGAGAAATAAGCCGAAGACTTAAAAGTCTTGAATTTTATCAAGCCGGATGCCGGATTTTAACTCCATATGATGGAGAATCAAATTACAAACATGTAGGAAGAAACGGTAGGCCAAACGGATAAACGGTTTGAAAGATACGAAAGATTTCGTGTCACATTACGGCAAAATGGAAAGCTGGAAATGCAGGTTCCACCGTAAATTACGGTGCCACCGTAATTTACGATGGACCTGAAATGATTTACGGTGCAATATTCCTGATTTACGGTGGAAGCAAGCCGAAACAAGGACTACCGTAAATTACGGTGTCCACCGTAATTTACGGTGGACCTTGTATATAAATGTATCTTTTTGATCAGTTTCGTTTTCCAGACTCGTTTAGATGCGTTTTAAATACTGTATGACTAAAGCATTTCATGTTTATGAAATGTAGGTACTTTCTGGGATGCCGGAAGACGATCAAGCTCAGCGAAGAACCGAACACGATAATGATACACGCTTCCGCACTTTGATAAATTGTAAATCTTAAACAACGAATTCAACCACGTTATGTAGAATAACTTATGACGTGTAAAAGTTTTAATAAACCCGCATTTTTACAATATGTGTAGTCTTAACTACGCATCTAATTGTTGGTAATTTACAGATAAACCGTTAATTAGAATCTAGGGTGTTACAAGCCCAGTACTACGCCTCCGCACATCACCGGCAGGAGCGCGGATTTTTGTATGGCGGCGCGTACGTGACCGTCATTGCCCGTTCATTGGGCATCAAACCGGAGGAGGACCCACATCTACGGACGCCGCCAGTCATGCCGACGCGGATGGGTTTTCCATCGCTGTGGGGGATGACACTGATCAAGAGGTTCCCCGTTGGCCCGCTGTTTAAAAACCGCAACGGGGCAATATGGACAGAGGAGGCCTTACTAGAGCAGTTCGAGCCAGTCTATCCTCAGGCAGATCCTGCTGATGCAGTGCCCGTGGAGGACCCTCCGGTGGATTTAGACGGTGCAGCGATGCACAGCCACCGCCACCTCCCGGGGCGCCTCAGTTTCCACGTCACGTTATTCCAGGTCATGCCCCAGGAGCTGGGCTACATCCGGAGGCACGAGCCGAGCTTGACAGGCTCAACGATTTGATAGGTTGGTTGGTTCGGGAGGCGCAAGATAGACGAGAGAGAGAGGGGTTACCCCCGATACCGCTTCCACCAGCTTGAGCACCACATCAGCAGCAGCAGCCGCAACAGCCAGATCCAGATTCGGATACGGATTTGGATGCATAGACCTGTTGTTGTTTTTATTTTTGTTATAGATGTACAAACTTATCTTATATATTTTTGTTATGGATGTACAAACTTATCTTATATATGTGATATTTATGTTTGTTTTCAGTTATTCGGTTACTTAATGATTTTTGTCTTAAATTGATATAATACGGAAACAATATATGTTTTGAATATAATACGGAAACAATATATCACCTGAATATAATACGGAAACAATATTTGAACGAGATAAAATTTTAATCGGAAGAATAATATTTAAAAAAGTAAAATGTTAAAAACATTATAATATTTAATCGATATAATATATTTAAAGAGCCGATTTTTAAAATAGTTGATTTTTTTTTAGTGTAAAAAACAAAAAAACAAAAATTTTTTTAAAACCAAAAAACTTTTCGCTAAAAAAACATATCTTCAAAAACTATAAAAAAAAACCATACCAAAACCCACCAAAACACCCCTTATTTCAACAAAAAAAAAAACCCAAGCCCTAGACGCCTCGTATAGGGCTGTACTCTGCGTCTAGGGTTTCTTAAACTTTGTGTCTGTCACCCTCTGAAGACCCCCTTGAATTCAGTGCCTAAACGCCTCTTATAGCCATATACGACGCGTCTAGGGCACAAAAAGTATGAAAATAGGCGCAGAGGGTGTCCCGATAGTCCAAGCCTTAAAAAATATTTCGAACCATCCACTTATAAATGAACGCGTCAAATTTCTACCTTCAAATACATACTGAAGAGCAATTAAAGAAAAGATATGCATACGGCATACCCTTTGTATCTTGTCGGTCGCTCCCAGTTTCCAACAATAGACTATTCTTGGGGACACAACTTGACTGCAACAGCTTGATCCATCTTCAGATAACGCTAGTATTCATGGATTCCACAAAATCAGATATTACATGTCAATATTGCATTTTGCACCTGTAAAACCAAGATAATTACATTTTTAGTGTTGGTCTTGGAAAATTTTTAGCGAAAATGATTTTTCATTAACTTTGTACATAGATAATTATATTTATATGTGTTACATGGACATTTATTTTGGGTTTGTGTTCTACTATTTCGTAAAGAAAAAAATCGTATCCAAAACAGAGCTAAGATGAATAAGTTATCGATAGTCATAATTGGATGGTTAGAACCATCAAAACTGTGAAAATTTGGAAGAAATAGAAAGAACTTGTTCCACATAGGTGAGAGTGGGAGGATAAAACTTGAAGTTGTTGTTTATAAGTGAGAAGCATTTCTTTTGTTTCCTCTAAGGCAAACACTAGAGGGCAGTGGCGAAGCTTGACAATGAAGACGGAGGGTCACATATATACCAAAAAATTTCTATACAAAAACTACATATATAACACTATTGAGCGAAAAGTTCGGGGGGTCGGACACCCCCCTCTCCGGCCCCTCTTAAGTTGCGCCCCTGCTAGAGGGGACCCTAAGAGTGCAAAGCATCCTAACTCGTGTAAGTGCGTGTGTGCGTGAGCGATGTGCGTACTTAGCATTTCGTATCACCACGAAGCTGCCTTTTTATGTTTTTAAGGTTCGCTCAGCTCGGTCAACTTCTCCTGATGGGTGCGATTGCGGGTTTACAATGATGTGTGCGGGTTGAGTGAGTGGTATCTCTGAAGAACTTCTTGGATGCCAATGGCTAATTTGCGAGTGAACTAGAATTCTACTGATCGGTTTCTACTAATTGTGATTAATAAAAATAAATATGGAGTTGATCCATGGGTCCTGGGTTTGATTCTCTCACATGGGGGTTTTCTCATATTTATCGGGTTTTATACTGAATTGATGTATAGACATTATGACTAGTGGAGATGGATATGATCGGGTGATTCCACTGGTGGCACGATTATACTCCAGTGGTCCGTTAGTGATCCAAATTTGTCGTTCAAAAAAAAAACATATGGAGTTGCGATTTCTATTGGTGTGATTAGAAAATGAACATCAAGCATCGTTTTTATAGATGATGAAAATCAAAATTACACATTTTTTAAGATCCGTATTATTTTGTTAAGATCCCTAATTCCCTATACAACATAGATAGCATTAGCATACGTACGAAAATTCATTTTTGGGAAGTAAATTGTAAAAGACTATGTTCATGCAAATAATTCTTTTCAGCTTTTGAGTGAAATCGGTAGATTTTAAGAAAACAAACATAACAAATGAATGCGAAATAAAGAGCAGATAGAAACCCTCCACTAAAGAACAAATAACACAGACTCTTGACTTTTGAGATCACTTCCAGAATGCCAATTTTTTTTTTTTTTTTTTTTCCCAGTTAAGTTTCAGATCCATCATTACTTTAAGCTCCGAAGATTTAAAATATTGATTTTGATATGCTACAAACTAATAGATATTGATTAAGTTGCCCTAGCTACAGTACATCACATTTGTAATAGCTTATAATCAAAACTTAGAAATCATGGAGAAAGAGATTAAAGGAAATTTTTTATTATAACAAACGAAACGAAACAAATTCGATAAATCTGTTCGTTCCAAGACGACCCGAAGTAGTTCGTCGATACTTAAAACGAGATATCCAAACCATTAAACTTTTCCAAGGTGATCTTGTCCAAAACCTCAATCATTTCCGGTGTTAGATAATTGACTGAATCACCAACCTCGCCTTTTCGAAAGAAGGCATCATTAGGTATAGCCTTATGTCCATCCTTATTTGCTTTGCTCACCTCTCTTAATTTCTTGAAACTGCATAACTTTATTATCTCTTCTATTTCTTCATCACCTTCCTCACCTTCTTCAAAAGGGTAACCTAAGAAGGTGGCTAATTTCTTAACCTCACTCTTTGGATCCTTCTTCATTTCCTCATAGGATAAGAACAAAACCTTGTCTGGCCGTTCAATACTCGCTTTGCGGTACCCTATAACATGATCCCAACAAGATCCATTTGGACTGACACCTTTGCTAAACAACTCAAATGCATCTTCCAACTTCATATCAGGGGACATATCGTCGCTCAATAACTTGTTATCGAAATGCCAAAAAGAAATGAATACATCTTTAGGGTTTCTACATACGTAAACAATCCGACAATTAGAACTAATGACAGATTTAGGCAATAACGTGTAAGGAAGATGAGTGGCGAGGAGGTCGTTGTTGTAGCAAGGGTTGGTTAAAAAAGGCTCGGTATCAATGAAAGGGACGCAATAATGGGGATTAGTGGTGAGCAATGGGTGTGTTGGGTTTGAGCCTTTATACATGGTTCGGTTCGCAATGGCAAAGGCGAGGGCCTTAAGCCATGTCGTGCCAGATTTCGGATAACTTGCTAAGAAAACATTTGTGGGTTGTGCTACAAATTCTTCTTGCAAGGCCATAACTACTTCAACCGAGAAGTTCGCCTCAGAATGAAACCAAAAACCTTGGTAGAACCAAAAGCCCTCGTACTTATATAGAGGATGTTTTATCCAACTTGTGTGCTTTGGGAGTGTTGAGACTCGATCTTTATACTTCTCAATAATGGACGCCATTTTTATTTTACGAGCCTTTTCTTCATCTTCTTTAGTGAGTGGGCTTGGATAGGAAGCAACGGTGGAGAGCATTATGGATGTTGGGAACTATAAGATGTTGTAGGTCGTATGCAACTCATTTGCAAATATGATCTACTCTATTTAAAGGAAATGTGATTGGAAGGGTGTTTTTAGTGGTATGGTATTTCCCCTTTAACTCGCAGGTAAATGATTTAAATACTGCAAGGTACAAGTTTAAATGGTTAGTTGGAGTATATTAGGATTAAACTCATTTAAAAAAAATAAAAAAAGAAGCGTGGTTTGCCGTACTAATCAAGACTTGTGTATATGACATCCATGTATTATATATACGAAAAACTAGGTATCTATACACCACACACACAAAATACTTGAGTAACGTCATCATCATTTCATTATTATTATTATTATTATTATTATTATTATTATTATTATTATTATTATTATTATTATTTGTCATTGTTATTGTACACATACATCATTATTAATTTTATCCATAAAACTAAAAATTAATCAGTTAATTTTTTTAGTTTGATTTGCGCAATAATAAATACCAATGTATATAATAACAAGGGTTTTTTGTGAGTGTATGTTACGCGTCCATCATATTTATTGGTCGCAATAGTTAAAAATACGGTGGAGGTATCCACACATCCCCCAAAAGTATCTACACATCCCCTAACCCAATACGCCCCTCATTGCTCAATACACCTCAAACTGACCCCCCTAGCTCTATACGTTTGGAAATGGTCTCTACTATCTAATTAATGCCAATCATTGGGTGTCAGCCAATGATTACCCAATAATTGGAATTTAAGGAACTTTATTTTGATAGGGTTTTTGTATGGGGAAGTTGTGAAATATTTATATAAGAAAATTAATACTTTTTTTTATAAAATGTTGTTATAAAAATTTGTGTTAGTATTATAAAACTTCATATTTTTATGAAATGAATTGTGTATATTTTTAATAAAAAAATGTGCATATGTTTTTTTATTAAGTATTATTATTAAAAACTTCATATTTTTATTAAATGAATTGTGTATATTATAAAATGTCAAATTTTTATAAGTATAATTAAATGTCAATTTTTTTTATAAAACGAATTGTATATATTATAACAAAGCTTTTTATTTATGAATTATTATTATGTCTTTAATTGTCAAATCTTTCAAATGTCAAATTTTTATTAAATGAGTTTTATTTAATATTACTAAATGAGTATTATTATGTCTTTAATTGTCAAACTTTTAAATGTCAAATTTTATTAAATGGGTATATTATAACATTTTATTAAATGTCAACTTTTTTATTTATCAATTATTATTATGTGTTTAATTGTTTCCATAACGCAATGTGTATTAATCATAACGCAATAAGAAACGTAATTCAAAATGTAATTAAACATCGTTTTATATTAATACACAAAACATGTAACTTTCATACAAAATGTAACGACTAAACCTTAAACCTTAAGTCCTTAATCGATAATTGTTACATATTCTTGAATTCCTACACAGGAAAACGATGGGTGCAACATACACAATTTCGAGACAGGCCGGTTGTCTTGAAATTGCGTACCGAACCCTACCTTCCAACGGGATTTCTGCTTCACATCTACCACATTGAGATGGCACAAGGGATCAGGAGGTTGGAACAGTGGAGTCGGGATTTCCTTTATCAACTACCGTCCAGTCTTCCGCGTCCCCTCGGGATGGTGAGCGTAGTGGCATTCCCGTTGGTGGAAGGCTCATGAGAACACTAATGAACTCCTCTCTTGGAAGGATATGTTACGGGGCGGACCGCGTTGGCTAGCGTCACTGGGAGCTGACGAGGCAACAGGCGTTCTAGTGCATGAATATGAAATACGAACGTAGTTTCTCCATAAGGATTACGCTACCACCACCATCAAAACACCGACTTTCGATATCCTGTTAATAAAAAACACAATTTAGCAGTAGTCTCGGCATTCGAAAATATATTGTAAAAAAAAAAAAAAACAATTCAAGCACCACCACAACCACGACCCACCATGACACCACCATAGCCCACCACCACCCTTAACCACCTCATCTACCTCCACAGCCGACCCACCACCACCACCACAACCTCTAGAGCCGACCCACCACCACCACCACAGCCGACCCACCACCACCACCACCACCACAGCCGACCCACCACCACCACCACCACAGCCGACCCACCACCACCACCACCACCCCAGCCGACCCAACACCACCACCACAACCACCCTAGCCGGCCCACCACCACCACCACCACAGCCGACCCACCACCACAGCCACAACCCCAACACCGCCACTAACGGCCAAAACCACAAAAAAAAAACCTTGAATATTCCGACCGTATAGAGCGATATGAGAGCAAAAACTATACGAGAGACCACCTGTGTCACACCCCGAAATTTATCAGAGCTTGGCGTGACTGGACTGCTATCTTCATTGCACAGCGGAAGCAAAAAGCTAAGTCTTTCTAGAAATCGAACGCCCACTAAGTACTCGAGTCTCCAATAGTTCTCCTATTCCAACCGTGCCATGTCCTAGAAAAGTAACCTGAGAAAGAAGATGCGAAAAAGTCAACATAAAGTTGAGCGAGTTCATAGTTTGTTTGTAAAAGATTTGAAATAAATCTTTTTGAATAACCGGTTTTTGAAATAGTATTGAGAAAACGAATTTAAAAATCATTTTCTTGCCAAGTTATATGGAAACGTTGTGTTTGTAACACAGTATGTTCATAAAAAAAACCATGTAGTTGTAAAGTCTTGTATTTGTAATGTTCATATAACCGTCAATCCCTACCCTGACTTTGACTCCATACCCGCATAATCCTATGCTTTGAATTTTGTATAAAACATGGTATTTAATTTGTATGAACAAGTATTTCTGGTAAGTATAAATTCCCTGGTATGTAGCAAAAAAGGAAATAAAGAGATCACCAATGGTTTGCAAGGCCATTGATATGTGTGAAGTGCAAGTAGGAAGACTCAAACCTAGCGGATTTGTGCGTCGGGTACATAGTCACCCCGAGGTCCGTTCTGCTGGGCCTGGGGATGGGCTCGCTACACCCAGATAGATCTACTGCATTGTGTCCCTCGGTCCTACAATGAGGATTAATGATCCCAAGTTGCGCCTACCCACTCACATGATCAAAGTAGTAACTCTCCTTACGCTAACCATACCATGTATAAAATAAATCCCTGGTCACCCTGACCGAATCCCTGGTCACCCTGACCGAATCCCTGGTCACCCTGACCAAATTCCTGGTCACCCTGGCCGAATTTCATTCACATTTCGAAAATAAGCATTTGTTTTTGTAAAAACCGGTATGTTTAGTATAAACCTTTCGTAATTCATTTGTGTTCCTCGAAATCCCTTCGTAATATGATTTAGAAATACGAGTTTTGCGTTTGTTCAAAACTTTGTATGTTTTTGCAAAACGTGCATGTCTTTCCACCCCGAAAACATTTAAAAAATGTAAAACAGTAAAAAGTGGGGGTTATGAACTCGCCTGAATTTCCAGGTGCAAAGCTAGCTAATTACGACTCCGTGATGTCGTTTCCAAAATGAGACTCGCTAGCGTGCATTCTACAATATTCCTAACACGGAATATCTAATAAGTTTCTAAACAAAAGCGGTAACTAGCCTACGTGTCACCGAGCTCTACCGAATCGTTAGCCGAACGATTCGACAGTAAGTTGTTAACTTGAAAGAAGCGAAGAAGTTATGCTTGCGTAATTCGTTTATTCGTCGGTATTTAAGAAGTCTCGAAAAGACTTAGTTCTCGTGAGGTTTAAAATATATGAATATTTATATAAAAGTATATAAATATATTGACATAATCGCGTTAGTTGTCTCGAGAAATCGTACGTGTATGTACAAAAGTTTGTATGAAAATAGCGTATAACCAATTCGTATCATATATACGTCTCGTATGATATCTATCAAAGTGTATGTCTAAGCCATTTAGGCGTTTGACGTGAATATAAAAAGTCATATTCATGAAAGAATCGTCGGATTGTCGTGTTTGAAAATAAATATATAACTATATTTATTTTTATAAACGAATGTGTGTTCGGCGTTTGAAACAATATAAATAATTATATTGACTTCATAAAGGAGTTGTCGAAATTCCGAAGTGTATAATAAATATAATAATTATATTTATTTGTTGTAAATAAATTTCCGACTCGTCGTGTCGTTTGATATTTTGAAATAGCATATAAACTATATTCAAGTTTACGAAAAGATTTCGTATTGTTTGATACTTGAAAGGATTGTCGAAAGTAATAAAAGAATTGAAAATATTATTTCATGTTTTATTTTATAAAAGCATTATCGAAATAATATCCAAGTTGTCGTCTTTGTAAAAGATTATTTGAATCCGATAATAAAACGCCTTTTGTGTTTGCGGATTTTCTCGAAAAACGGGCAGAGTTTCCTCTGTTTTTGGACGCCCCGACAACACAAGTTGTTGTTATAATTTTCAAAATTCAACAATAGTTAATATCAATATACCCAATATATATGATTTCGTCAAATGTGTAACGATGCAAAGTATATTTAAATAGATCGGTTCGAGCTCGATTTCGCGTAACAATTAAACGTAAATAATAATCGTCATAAATCCTTTACCGAGTCTTCGCGTCGAACCGTAGACTGAGTTGACCGGGTCTGAGTTGACCGAGTTGACTCAGTTTGACCGAGTCAACCCGAACCACTTCTGCCACCAACCAGCTGACCGAACCGGACCCGATCTGAGCTGAACCCGAACCAAATTCGTTGACCAAAGTTGACTGGACCTGAGTCTTGACCCGAAACCCGGATAATCTTGAACCGAGCATAACCCGAATCTGAAACAAGTGCCACCACCACCACGGATGTTGCCGCCGGCCGCCACAGCCGGCCACCTCCGACTCCATCATTAACAACAGAATTTATTTTAACATTGGGAATTTTCAGAAAATGAAAACAAGATGAAAGAGAACGAGGGTTTTACCAAAAATTTGTAGGACACAAAACCACCACCGTCGCCGGCTACTGCCGCCGCCGTGAGCGGCGGCGCCGCTCCGCCTCATCTCTCTCACTCTCTTTCTTCTGTCTCTCTCTCTCTCTCTCCGTCTGCTCTCTCTCTCCGTCTCATCGCTCTACGCTACAACCCTCAGCCGATCTCCGGCCACAGGACACGAGAAAGAGACAGTGGGGTATGTTTGGCTGTGAATGTCGTCGGCTGGAGCTCAGCCGGAGCTCCTTTGTGATCGCCGGATATTAACAAGATGAGGGGTGTCGGCCAGAAAGAAGGGAACCGAGAGGGTGTTTGGTTGTGTACAGTGTGTGTTTTGAGAATATGAGTTTATGTTTGTTGCCTGGATAAACAACCGAGAGAGAGATGAGATAGAAGATATAAGACTTGATTTTTATTTGTATGTGGTTTGTGAGGAATGGGTTAGGGTATGGACCCTTTTATAGAAATATGGTTGATAGACAAAAATCTTTTGAAGATTATAAAGAGATTTTGGAAAGATATAGTAGGATTTTGTAGATTTTCTAGAGATTTAGTAGGGATTTGATAAGATTTTGCAAATCTTATAGGGATTTTCTAAATCTAGTAGAGATCTTGTATATTATGTGTAGGTTTAGGCTTGGGCCCAGGGCCCACAAGCCCATCTCGTGCGTAAGCGGCCCGTAATTCCTACGAGACCCGTTGTCAAAACCAGAACTCCGTTTAACATCAAAAATTAAAATACACAAAAATACGGTCGGTAGCCGTTGTTTGCACGCCCGTTCGTCGATCACGGTAATAATCGCGAAAAATTGTATCGTTGCCGTCTTTAATCCATTTTTCGATCCGGTTTCGACTGTAGTCACAAAAATTTTATTACGAAGCTAATATATATCGTAAAAGAAAATTTAATATTTGTCGGCGTTGTCAGTATCCTGTTCGGTTTCAATCCGTTGCCGTTTAACGTTTCACAGGTTTCTCTGTAAACCACTGTTCGCGCATTGAAAAGTCGGATAAACGTTCCCAGGCACTCCAAAGGCCTAATTAAGTTAATTTGCGCTGTAAACGCTATTTATTATTGCGTTAATCACCTATTAATCACGTAATTGGGAGCCGTAAATCACGGGTTGTCACATTCTCCCCCTGTTACAGAAATTTCGTCCTCGAAATTTAGACTATGTTATCTCCTCTGAATAGTGTTGCTCGCAGGTAAGTCCGAATAATAACAAAGTGAATGACCGCGTAATCGAAACAAGACTTATTCGAATCATGTGAATTCATGGACATTCCCTCATAATAGGAGTCCCAACGGTTTAAAAATGTGTCTCGGTAATTGATGTTAAAAGGAAACGAGACGTAATGATACAGTCATCAGTGCGACTAAGTTAACAAGGATCCAACAATGAACAGGAACTTCGACCAATCGAATTCCATATTAACGTTTATAACAGGTAAATGAGTTCTAGAAGCAATAACATCCACTGGATGAACTTAGAATCAGCAATCTCAAATAGTTTGCATGAAACACTCGATCGTGATCAGCACAAGCTGCAAGTTATACCGACGCCACAAGGTGTCTTAGTGAATGAAGCAATTCGAATATAGCGGTGATCGAACAAGTATCACCTGTGTTTTGCATGTAAAACCCAAACATGATTAGCCCAAGCTACAAGTTTGTACTGACACCACAAGGTGTCATAGTGCTTTAAATAATTCACTAATAGCGGTGATCAAACAAGTTCACCGTGTTTGAAGTCGAATGAAGATTCAACGAAATAAATCTGAACGCTTGTTCCAAACAAACATCATAGGATTTTCAATTGAAATGGAACACCAAAGAATTACTGTTTCGATCGAAGAGGAAGGTGCAATGAATATCGCAAGACTTTCGATCGATAATGAAAGAAACGTTAGTAGGTACACCGGAATATAAAATGAATTTGTGTACCATCGTCTTAACACACGATTGTGTTAAGACTGCTTTAATATGATAATTCAAAGCGGATTTAAAACAAATTAATGAAGAAATAATTAAATCCGTGCATGAGACGCGTAAACGAGTTTAGCGCAAGCTTCAAGTTAATGAATACACCACCACAAGGTGTCGAAATCAACAAATGACTTATTGGAGTCGTAGACCAAACAAGTCTACTACGACTCGGAACAAATGAAAGTCTTGTTAAAACGAATTTGAATATGATGTCTTCAATACATCATATGGTATCTTGAATTGATTATGTGTAATGCAGAAGTTCAAACAATCGAACTTGGTTTTAGCGCAATCCGACAATAAATATATGTATTGACAAGAAAACTTTAGGCATGGTTACAACGAGAAACCATGTATGTAACTTGTAAAGAAATGATCGTGATACAATGAACATTAAGAGGAGTAGAGATACGAAAATCTACTCAGTAAGTGTGAAATTCGAAATTTCAATAAACGAAATTTGAGGACTTTACCTGGGGTTTCGTGTGACGACCAATTGTTAGGTGACATTACCATGGAATGTCGAACATGGCGTATTCGTCGTTAGTTAGGTAGGGGGGAATGCGGAGACAATCGTCTTCTCCCTGGCGTGATTCGTGTGGTTGCAGGATCGCGTGAAAAGTTGTCGTTTCCTGCTCGTTAGTTCTCCTGCTGATAGGAATCTAGCGTCGTCATTGAATTGCGCCATCGTGTCTTTTCAAAGGCCTCGCCTCGATAGTTGTATGTGTTGCACTTCAACCTCCGTTAATGTATAGCTTAAGTTTCACGTATACCTGTGCACTAGCGTTGTGTTCCGCATAGAATGGGATGTACCCCGACATCCGTTGACATAAAATTTAAGTTCCATGTATTCTCGTGCACTAGCGTTTTGTTATGCGTAGGCTGCCTGCTCGAGAAGTTAAAATATCATAGACAATACGGATAATAGTGTGTGCCCGAGTTAATATTCGCGGTTCCTACGTGATGACCTTTAATAAACACACACATGCACAAATAATCAATCATATAATCAAATAAACATGTTAGTCACCAATAAGCAATCAAGTAATTCCCCTAGTCCCACTAGTCTATCCTCCCAGCCTCTCAGAATGAATCTCCTAGTCCCGCTAGACTATCCTCCCAGCCTCTCAGACTGAATCTCCTAGTCTCTCAGACTGACTCCCTGGTCTCTCGACCAGATCCAGCCACTCGGCTGAATTCCCTTTTCCGAAGGTCTTAAATGCATGTTTCCTAAATTCTCAGAGTGTTGTGTACTGTATGTAATTGTTTTGTATACCGTGTATAAAACATCACAATAGCGTATGTTTGAAAACAAAATTTTGACTGTTTGCTTTTCGGCAACGGTTGGAGACCATATTCGAGTACTAGGCGTTCTGTATGTATTCAATGTCTTAATAGTCTAAGTCCAAGAGAAAAATGAGGTTAGAGCCTAGGTATCACAACAGAAACCTAATTCGCTGTAACCTGGCTCTGATACCAATCTGTCACACCCCGAAATTTATCAGAGCTTGGCGTGACTGGACTGGTATCTTCATTGCACAGCGGAAGCAAAAAGCTAAGTCTTTCTAGAAATCGAACGCTCACTAAGTACTCGAGTCTCCAATAGTTTTCCTATTCCAACCGTGCCATGTCTTAGAAAAGTAACCTGAGAAAGAACATGCGAAAAAGTCAACATAAAGTTGAGCGAGTTCATAGTTTGTTTGTAAAAGATTTGAAATAAATCTTTTTGAATAACCGGTTTTTGAAATAGTATTGAGAAAACGAATTTAAAAATCATTTTCTTGCCAAGTTATATGGAAACGTTGTGTTTGTAACACAGTATGTTCATAAAAAAAAAACCATGTAGTTGTAAAGTCTTGTATTTGTAATGTTCATATAACCGTCAATGCCCTACCCTGACTTTGACTCCATACCCGCATAATCCTATGCTTTGAATTTTGTATAAAACATGGTATTTAATTTGTATGAACAAGTATTTCTGGTAAGTATAAATTCCCTGGTATGTAGCAAATAAGGAAATAAAGAGATCACCAATGGTTTGCAAGGCCATTGATATGTGTGAAGTGCAAGTAGGAAGACTCAAACCTAGCGGATTTGTGCGTCGGGTACATAGTCACCCCGAGGTCCGTTCTGCTGGGCCTGGGGCTGGGCTCGCTACACCCAGATAGATCTACCGCATTGTGCCCCTCGGTCCTACAATGAGGATTAATGATCCCAAGTTGCGCCTACCCACTCACATGATCTAAGTAGTAACCCTCCTTACGCTAACCATACCATGTATAAAATAAATCCCTGGTCACCCTGACCAAATCCCTGGTCACCCTGACCAAATCCCTGGTCACCCTGACCAAATCCTTGGTCACCCTGGCCGAATATCATTCACATTTCGAAAATAAGCATTTGTTTTTGTAAAAACTGGTATGTTTAGTATAAACCTTTCGTAATTCATTTGTGTTCCTCGAAATCCCTTCGTAATATGATTTAGAAATACGAGTTTTGCGTTTGTTCAAAACTTTGTATGTTTTTGCAAAACGTGCATGTCTTTCCACCCCGAAAACATTTACAAAAATGTAAAACAGTAAAAAGTGGGGGTTATGAACTCGCCTGAATTTCCAGGTGCAAAGCTAGCTAATTACGACTCCGTGATGTCGTTTCCAAAATGAG
Organism: Helianthus tuberosus; assembly: GCA_030545235.1. Taxonomy (NCBI): domain Eukaryota; kingdom Viridiplantae; phylum Streptophyta; class Magnoliopsida; order Asterales; family Asteraceae; genus Helianthus; species Helianthus tuberosus. The sequence goes on along the minus strand of CM060416.1, from coordinate 147,516,995 downwards.
ACTCGCTAGCGTGCATTCTACAATATTCCTAACACGGAATATCTAATAAGTTTCTAAACAAAAGCGGTAACTAGTCTACGTGTCACCGAGCTCTACCGAATCGTTAGCCGAACGATTCGACAGTAAGTTGTTAACTTGAAAGAAGCGAAGAAGTTATGCTTGCGTAATTCGTTTATTCGTCGGTATTTAAGAAGTCTCGAAAAGACTTAGTTCTCGTGAGGTTTAAAATATATGAATATTTATATAAAAGTATATAAATATATTGACATAATCGCGTTAGTTGTCTCGAGAAATCGTACGTGTATGTACAAAAGTTTGTATGAAAATAGCGTATAACCAATTCGTATCATATATACGTCTCGTATGATATCTATCAAAGTGTATGTCTATGCCATTTAGGCGTTTGACGTGAATATAAAAAGTCATATTCATGAAAGAATCGTCGGATTGTCGTGTTTGAAAATAAATATATAACTATATTTATTTTTATAAACGAATGTGTGTTCGGCGTTTGAAACAATATAAATAATTATATTGACTTCATAAAGGAGTTGTCGAAATTCCGAAGTGTATAATAAATATAATAATTATATTTATTTGTTGTAAATAAATTTCCGACTCGTCGTGTCGTTTGATATTTTGAAATAGCATATAAACTATATTCAAGTTTACGAAAAGATTTCGTATTGTTTGATACTTGAAAGGATTGTCGAAAGTAATAAAAGAATTGAAAATATTATTTCATGTTTTATTTTATAAAAGCATTATCGAAATAATATCCAAGTTGTCGTCTTTGTAAAAGATTATTTGAATCCGATAATAAAACGCCTTTTGTGTTTGCGGATTTTCTCGAAAAACGGGCAGAGTTTCCTCTGTTTTTGGACGCCCCGACAACACAAGTTGTTGTTATAATTTTCAAAATTCAACAATAGTTAATATCAATATACCCAATATATATGATTTCGTCAAATGTGTAACGATGCAAAGTATATTTAAATAGATCGGTTCGAGTTCGATTTCGCGTAACAATTAAACGTAAATAATAATCGCCATAAATCCTTTACCGAGTCTTCGCGTCGAACCGTAGACTGAGTTGGCCGGGTCTGAGTTTACCGAGTTGACTCAGTTTGACCGAGTCAACCCGAACCACTTCTGCCACCAACCAGCTGACCGAACCGGACCCGATCTGAGCTGAACCCGAACCAAAGTCGTTGACCAAAGTTGACTGGACCTGAGTCTTGACCCGAAACCCGGATAATCTTGAACCGAGCATAACCCGAATCTGAAACAAGTGCCACCACCACCACGGATGTTGCCGCCGGCCGCCACAGCCGGCCACCTCCGACTCCATCATTAACAACAGAATTTATTTTAACATTGGGAATTTTCAGAAAATGAAAACAAGATGAAAGAGAACGAGGGTTTTACCGAAAATTTGTAGGACACAAAACCACCACCGTCGCCGGCTACTGCCGCCGCCGTGAGCGGCGGCGCCGCTCCGCCTTATCTCTCTCACTCTCTTTCTTCTGTCTCTCTCTCTCTCCGTCTGCTCTCTCTCTCCGTCTCATCGCTCTACGCCACAACCCTCAGCCGATCTCCGGCCACAGGACACGAGAAAGAGACAGTGGGGTATGTTTGGCTGTGAATGTCGTCGGCTGGAGCTCAGCCGGAGCTCCATTGTGCTCGCCGGATATTAACAAGAGGAGGGGTGTCGGCCAGAAAGAAGGGAACCGAGAGGGTGTTTGGTTGTGTAAAGTGTGTGTTTTGAGAATATGAGTTTATGTTTGTTGCCTGGATAAACAACCGAGAGAGAGATGAGATAGAAGATATAAGACTTGATTTTTATTTGTATGTGGTTTGTGAGGAATGGGTTAGGGTATGGACCCTTTTATAGAAATATGGTTGATAGACAAAAATCTTTTGAAGATTATAAAGTGATTTTGGAAAGATATAGTAGGATTTTGTAGATTTTCTAGAGATTTAGTAGGGATTTGATAAGATTTTGCAAATCTTATAGGGATTTTCTAAATCTAGTAGAGATCTTGTATATTATGTGTAGGTTTAGGCTTGGGCTCAGGGCCCACAAGCCCATCTCGTGCGTAAGCGGCCCGTAATTCCTACGAGACCCGTTGTCAAAACCAGAACTCCGTTTAACGTCAAAAATTAAAATACACAAAAATACGGTCGGTAGTCGTTGTTTGCACGCCCGTTCGTCGATCACGGTAATAATCGCGAAAAATTGTATCGTTGCCGTCTTTAATCCATTTTTCTATCCGGTTTCGACGGTAGTCACAAAAATTTTATTACGAAGCTAATATATATCGTAAAAGAAAATTTAATATTTGTCGGCGTTGTCAGTATCCTGTTCGGTTTCAATCCGTTGTCGTTTAACGTTTCACAGGCTTCTCTGTAAACCACTGTTCGCGCATTGAAAAGTCGGATAAACGTTCCCAGGCACTCCAAAGGCCTAATTAAGTTAATTTGCGCTGTAAACGCTATTTATTATTGCGTTAATCACCTATTAATCACGTAATTAGGAGCCGTAAATCACGGGTTGTCACAACCTGCCGGATTGTCATCGTGTGGTCCCGAACTCAGTCCAAAAAAAACCTTTGCATATGTACTTGTGACCAGCTTTGTTCGTTTTAACTATAAAAGGAAACTGAAGTTCAATGAGACGCGTATGGGTCGATGAGACGCGTATGGAAGTGAAGTGTAATAAATGTCTGCCAACTTTTTAGAAAAAGTAGACGTATACGGGGCTCATCGGGCTATACGAGGCGTATTCCGTACCCCATACGCGCGTATGGCCCTATGAGCGGCTTATCGAGTTGTTTTTTATTAAAGCTTATATACGTATCAGAAGTTGCAAATGAAATATACACCATCTTCACAATCACAAATTCACAATGGTTGTTTGCAAATGTGGTAGGACGGCTGCACTAAGAACGTCTTGGACATAAGGCGAATAACACTCAACAATTGGGACAAAAGCCGATTAGTGCATGTACCTCATTGTCCTTCGGCTATCAACGTCACCACATGATTCATGATTAATCGTCCCTCGCTTTTTAACGTTATTTTCACGAAATTAGTAAAATAACGTTAAAATTAGTGTAGTTTCACTTTTGCCCTCCAAAGGTCCACACATATATACAATATATGCATATATAAACAGATTTATAATATGACAAATAATATAGCATGTTATTAATGTCATAGAATAACATTATATTCAGATTTGCTATCTATTATGTTTCTTGATGTTGTAATATTATTTTCTAAACATAGGTAAGTTTTGTTAGTTCAGTGTTGGACCACAGGATATATGATCAACTGATGATTGATGTTCTTTAAAACAAATTGTAACTCTAATTAGAGTGGATAAGTATAGTAATTAATTTAATGGTAACCCGAAACGTTACCTAAGCAAGAAATTGATGACTAAGATACTATTTAAGAATTTGGGTGAGTATCTTCCTCACATTCGTGTCTACCAGGGGAGGAGCTTAGTGGAAACCAGGGGTGCACCTGTCCCCCGAATGTTTCGGTTAAAAGTGTAAAATTTCCGATTTTTCTTCCAAAAATTTTAAAATTATAAAGGATCGCCCCCAATTATTTTGTCTAAATAATTATACAATATATAAGGGGGGTGGGGGTGGTCACTAGTGATAGAATTCTATCACTCACAAGCACCCAATCAAGTTCCGCCATATCATCAACCATTTTTCCATCACTCACAACTTTTTTTAGTGGCATTCCCTATCACTCACAACACCCAAAAATAAACCCCCATGTTCTCTCACAACACCCATTTTCCACGGCGTGATAAAATCCACGCGTGGAATATTGCACGCGTTATACACTATGGTGGCGGTGGAAATTCTTGGCCATCACGCGTTATACATGTTCCATCACGGTAAAATAACGCTACGCCCCCACTGGCCTAATGTTCGATAAATTTGGTATCAAGTCACTTTATACAAAATTTATTGGCGGATGATAAATGCACAACGACTTATACACCAAAAGTCCAAAACATTAAAAGTCCATACTTGTTTTTTAAAATATTTTGTCGTCTACATTAAAAGCAAAGTCGGCCATATGCGTTTATTTGACTTACGCGTGTACATTAGTCATTCTGTCGTCATCTATGACTTGATTGTACGTGACGGTTGATCCTACCGGTTAAACATGTGCCACAAGTTCGATTACGGGCGAATGAACTAGCTAGACACATATAAATTATTCGTTTCTAAGTTAACAAGAAAACCGAAGTTAAAAAAGTAGGTATTATACCAATGGGATGATGGTCCATTGACAAAAGCAAAGCCTTTAAACCGAAGTTAAAAGAGTTCTTACTTCTTAGAGCAATATGTTGTGTGCGTTTGTGACCAAAGTCGATCCATTTTGCTTGTAAGTATTCTTTTTTATTGCTTTTTTTCTTTTAAATTTTCTTATACTTTTAGGATAAACTAGGATTTTGCCCGCCGCGCGTTGCGGCGGCGCGCGACCGGTGGAAACATATAGTAAGACAAAACACGATTCGTAAAACGCAGTGCTTAAAAGACAATTACAAAAAAAATGTAAATCACAAAGGTAGACACAAAGTGTAGAACACAATGCCAAAGAGATTTCGAAAAACACAAAGCATTGCCATTTGCAAAAGTAGGAGTTGTAGTCTAGGGGTTACAATTGCAAATTTTTTAAAGTTTGGCGGGTGTAAAAATGGAGTAATAGTGCAAGGGGTAAAAAACCAAAGTCTAAAAAAGACAAAGTGTAAAAGTATAGGGGTGGTGGCGGAAATGTGTAAAAGATGAGGGGGTGTTGGTGGAAATATAAAAGAAGAGGGTTGGTGGCGTAACTATGTAAGAGCTAAGGGGGTGATGGTGGAAAACCAAAGTAGAGGGTTGGTGCTGGCAAAATTTGAAAGATGAGGTTGTGGTTTTGGAAACCCAAAGTAGAAGGTTTAGGGACTAAATTTGTCATTTTATGAAACTTTGAAGATACCAAGGTCAAGGGGCTAAAATTGCAACACCGTGAAAGTACGGGGGCAGGGAGGCAAAGCCGGTGGGAAACCCGTGCGCGTTGCGGCGCAAGTACATTGCAAACATCGAATAGATTAGTGGAAGCATTGTGTAATGCGTTAAACATATGAAAACGCACATTTTGACGTATCCAATTTAACTCAATAGCATTGTAGCTGGATAAAAATGTAAAGAATAACGTATTTATATGTGACCCGAATCATACATAGGAAACGTACAAAAAAGCATAAAATGTGTATCAAGGGAAAACTAACACGTGTAATCAAAAGTGATATTCATATCAACGGAAAAAATTATACCCTTAGCGTGTTGCGGTTGGGTCGAAACGTAGATTGGAAACGTACATAAAACAATCAAAAAACAAAATATATTTGACCTGACTTGTTCCCTAGAAAAAGTTTACATCGAAACGTATACCAACTCGAATTTATACCAACATATAAATTTTAATATTCATAATACAACCCACGGACGATGCGTCGTAGGCACGTTGAAAACAGATTAGTCCAAGCGCTATGTCATGCGCAAACCATATGAAAGCCCATGTCTTCACGTATTCAGTTCAACTCAATGTATGGTTGAATCCAAACGTTTAGTTTTTTAAAAAAGAAATTAGCGAACGAAAAATAATTAAAGAAAGCAATAAGTTAAAAATGTATAGATATACGGTACAACGATAAAGTTGAAACATTATAAACTTTTGAGATTAAACCTCAATAGTCTAATATTGCAATGTAATTGAAGTTTAACTTGGAAATGAAATGGACTCAAAACACAATTTAACAAAACTAAAAGCAAAGGGCCAAAATGTATTTTACTCAAAGTATGGGTGAAAAATTGAAGTTTAACTTGGAAAGGAAAGAGACTCAAAACGCAATTTAACAAAACTAAAAGCAAGGGGTCAAAGTGTATTTTACTCAAAGTATGGGTGAAAAGAGGAAATGCCGAAATGGACTCAAAACGCAATTTAACAAAACTAAAAGCAATGGGCCAAAATGTATTTACTCAAAGTATTATGTGAAAAAGGGAAATGGCAAATGCGTGTCGGTGGCCTATGCCACCGATTTTGTGTTTTAAGTAAATTTATAATTGAGATTTGATTTTATTATAATAGTCACATTTAAAATTCTTGTGTAATTACAAGCAGGAAACGTAAATGTTGAAAGTAGGTGCTCCAAGCTTCCAACTGGACTTTAAAATAGGCCAATTGGATTTTAACACCTCTAACTTTGAAGAATTGGCCGATAACACCCGCAACTAACACTTTGATCTGTGACACCCCAAACTTCTAATTTCGTTTGTCCTTTCACCACTCAGTTAAAAAATGTCTAACTGAGTTAGTTTTCAATCCTAGGTGGCATCCTACGTGGACTATTTTTGCAGATGTGGCTTCAGTAATCATACATGGCACGATGACGTGGCTAACACATGTTATAAGAAGCAAAACACTGATCTTCTTCTTCGATACCCCTGCCCAAAAATTGGGAAACCCTAATTGGGTGGAACGCATGAATCGACCCAAATTCAAACCCTAATTTGCTCATCACGAGTTCAGAGCTGTTCTTCAAATTATTGGCTGATCGACATGTCTACTTCTTCCAACTCTTCATGTAATACGAACCGAATCCCTAAAATTTTCAAGGTGGACATGGATGGGAAGTTGTATTGTCATCACGAGATCAGAGCTGTTATTCGCGTAGCGGGAAGGAGAAGTGTTCGATGTGGCTAACACATGTTATAAGAAGCAAAACACTGATCTACTTCTTCGATACCGCCTTTGGTTCCGCAAGCAGCAGGTATCTCTCGATCTCATTTCCGCAGATATACCGATTACGTGGTAGTATCTGACACCCTTGAGGGCTTGGGTGTTCCAGGTGCTGGTGCGGCCACAGGTGGAACCACTACGGGTTCAAAGGCTGCTGATGAGAAGAAAAGGAAAGCGGGGAAAGCTGTTGACGCTGGTGAGGGAAAGAAGCCGAAGATTCAGGTCAGACGCAGGGCTTTTGTGGGACAAAAGAAGCCTGCGGTTGTTCCTGGTACGTGATGTATTACTTGGTCAAATAATTTGTATTTGAACTTGTAATTTAAAGTGTTTTTGCTTTGATTGCAGAACCCCAAGATGAAGGGTTCTCCATCTTTGATGCTCCTCCTCCTCCCCCACATGACACTGCTGCGGGTGTGGGGGTTCATAAGGTTGTTACGCCTGAGCCCTCTGTGCGGGAGGAGGATACTAGGAAGGGGTCTGCGGCCCAGATCCATGACACGGTAGATTCCCATGACAATGTCATTACACCAGAGGATGCGGATGATCTGAACTTGAAATTTGCTTATACTGAAAAGCCAAAGTCTCCTGCTGCTGAGAAGGCTTCTGGTTCCGGTTCCGGAGGTGCGGGTTTCGTAGAGACTCCCATTCAGCCTGAAGAGTCTGAATTGGAGTATTATTACCGCACATATACGGAAGATCGGGCCATGGCTTACCACCGCCCTCCGTGGTCTATGATGCAAGGGGATGACATTTCTGCTGATCCCTCCGCGTGTAGGGAGATTTTGGGTGGTCTGGGCACCCCATTTGAAGTCAACCGGGCCCGTGCCTTACCAACTGAAGCCCAGATTAACCAACTCTCCTCCCTGCTCGTTGGGAGTTCCGTAATGGCCAATGCCATTATGGAAAACTATAAGGTGTTGGGGCGCAGGGAGGAGGAGAATGTGCGCTTGCGTGCAGAGGCTGAGGAGTTGGTGAAGGCTGCACGTGAGGGTGCCGAGCAGCTTGAAAGGGATAGGGCTGCGTTTGAAAAGCGTAAGCAGACTGAAGAGTGGGCTGCAACTGCTGAGCTTAAACAGGTTCGTACCCTTGCCAAACTGCTTTCCACTGAGCGCCAGAGTTGGAAAGAATCTCTTTCTAATGAACGCGAGACACTTTCTAATGAGCGCAAGGCTTGGAAAGACTCTTGGGCCAAACAAAATGAAACTCTCTTTCGTGTTCGCCAGGAGCTTGTCAATGCTAAGGCAGCAAATGCTGCGCTGGCTAAAGAGAAAACAGCAGTTGTTGCGGCTGCCCAAGAGGCCAAAGAGGCGGAAGCTCGCCTCGCCAAGGCTCTTGAAGAGGCCAAGGAGGCGGAGGTCCGCGCTGCAAAGGCTCTTGAAGGGGCGAATGCTGACCGCACCACTTTAACCAAAACTATCTTGGGCCTCCAGGTATAAGTTTCTTGCTTTTGACTTTGTACATTTCACAAGTGTTTATTTTTGTATACTTGTTTTTGTTTTGTTACCAGGCTGAAGTGCGGACCCGGGGGGCCACTATTGAGGAGGTTTCTGCCCGCGTTGAGGAGGTTGAAGCGCGGGCAAGAGAGGCTGAGGAGGCTAGAGATAGTCTTGATTCGTCACTTATGTTGCTCAAGGCTGACCATGAATGGATGCGTATGCGCGGGATCGGGCATGTAAGCGTTCGTTGCTTTTGTTATTTTTGTTATATGTTTGCCTTTGATAACCTTTGTACTTTTGTATCGCAGATTGTTACTGCCATCCTTGACGCACCTGAGACTGTATCAGGTGTTAACGAGATCAAGGAGCGTGCCCGGGATGCTGGTTTTAAAGCTGGCTATAACCGCTGTATTGGTCATTTGAATGTTGCAGCTCGGGGCGGACATACTGATGAGCGATCCGGGTTCCACGGCGTGGATACTGAAGCGCTTCTTGATGCTGCGGTTGAGGCGTATAACGAAACAACCCTTTCTGGTCTCGAGGATCTTGAAAAGTGTCTAGAAGCGGAGGACTATGTGGACCGCTTGCGAGTGTTATACGCTGATGAAGAAGATGAGGAAAAACCTTCTGTGGCAAGCAAGGACGGTGAGGGTTCCAGCGGCACGGAGAAAAATTAGGCTGGCCTGTGTGCCTTTTTTTTCTCATAATTGTTTAAAACTTTATGTAAATTCTCTGTGCACCGCGCAGGTGTAGGAATTTTTTGAATATAAAGAATTGTTCCGTTCAATTTGTACAAGTGTTTTTTACTACTTGCATGTTTGAATTTATAAGAGTTTAATGTTACTGTGAGTAACACTAAACCTGTAATTGCCTTTTGCATATCTAGATGATATGCAAGTATGAAGACTTGTCTTTGGTCGGACAAACAGTGTTGCCATTGCTGGCCTATTATAATAGTTGCGTGTGTTTACCACTCTGTGTGGGTATCACGAATGAAGATTTTGCTAATCTGTTTTTGTGTATACCTCAGAGTGGAACACGCATTTATAATAGAAATAAATAAACAATTTTGCATTGAATCGTCTATTTATTTATTTGCAAATGGCCCGTGGCCTGATAGGTTACATGGTGAATGTAAAAACAAAACATGGCTTACATATAACAGCGTCGAAGCTGTTGTGCATTCCATGTGCGTGCGATAGTTTCGCCTTCCAATGTTTGAAGTTTATACGCGCCTTTGCCCAAGACCTCTTGGATGAGGTAGGGTCCTTCCCACTTGGGGGTAAGTTTCCCTGGGCGTTCCGCGTTAGATGCCTCATTGTCGCGAAGGACGTAGTCTCCCGGGTTGAAAGTACAAATGCGAACGCATGCATTGTAGTACTTTTCAAGTTTTGTTTTGTATTTGGCCTCATTGATGGCAGCGTTTTCGCGTATTTCTTCCAAGAGGTCTAAGTCAACCCTGCGTTCCTCATTGTTGTCTATCTTGTTGATAGCCAACATTCTAGGTGAGGGGAGGCCTACTTCCGCGGGGATCATCGCTTCAGTGCCATAGACCAGGCTGAAGGGTGTCTCACCGTTGCTTGTTTTTGGGCTTGTCCTGTGAGCCCATAGAATACTTGGGAGTTCATCAACCCAGCCGCGTCTGGTTGTTCCCAACCGTGCTTTGATGCCTTCCACTAAGCTTTTATTGATACTCTCGACTTGGCCGTTCCCTTGCGGATGCGCCACTGAGGAGAATATGTGTTCAATGTTTAGCTCTTTTAGCCATTTTTGAAAGTCATCAGCGGCGAAGTTGGTACCGTTATCGGTGACGATGCACATTGGTAGACCGAAACGGCAGATGATATGTTCCCACACGAATTTCCTTGTTATCATAGCGGTGGTTGATGCAAGTGGCTTTGCCTCTACCCATTTTGTAAAGTAATCAACAGCCACTATGATAAATTTCACTGCATCGGGTGCGTCTGGAAATGGTCCCACCACATCGATTGCCCATTTTTGGAATGGCCATGCGGTGGTGACAGGGATCAGGTTGTTCTTGGGACGCAACGTCTTGGGAGCATGTCACTGACAATTGATACATTTGCGTAAGACTTTAACTGTGTCCAGGTGCATTCCGGGCCAATAGTACCCGACGTTTATGATTTTGACCACGACCATGCGTGGGCCTGCGTGTATGCCACATATTCCCTCGTGAATTTCTTTGATAAGGTATATGGCATCTTCGGGGTTTACGCATCGTAGGAGTGGCCCCAGGTATGATTTACGGTATAAGATACCGTCTCCCATTTGGTAATGACACGCTTTGTATTGTAGCTTGCGTGCTTCTGCCTTGCTTTCGGGAGTAACACCTGATTGTAAGTATGCAATTATCGGTGTCATCCAGAATGTTGTACCGTACTGGATGATATTGACTTGTCGCGGGGTACTGAAGGATTTTGCAGAATCTCGATGCGTACCTCTTTTGCCAGGTGTTGGAAGCTGGTGGATGCAAGTTTTGATAGTGCATCTGCAGGTTTGTTGTCACTCCTGTTGATATGGCGAATATTGAAGGAGGTGAACCGTGATTTCAGTTGCAAGGCTTGTTCGAGGTAGAGGATCATGATATCCCCTTTTGCGGCATAGTCACCGCGTATCTGCCCTGCAACCAGTAGTGAGTCGACATGTGCTTCCAAATGTTTGACGTCAAGTTTGACCGCCAAACGCAGGCCTGCCAGTAGAGCCTCATATTCTGCTTCGTTATTCGTGCTTTTGAAATCGAGGCGGATTGCGTATGTTAGCTCTTGGCCATCGGGGCTGACAAGTCGTAGACCTGCACCAGCACCGTCTTCGTTGGACGCACCATCTGTATATGGTGCCCAGGTTTCTGCGGAGGATGGTGGTGATGTAGGATTTTGTTCTTCTTCGCATTCTTGAATGCGGTTTGCTGGTACTTCAGCAACGAAATCAGCCAAAACCTGGCCTTTGATTGCGGGGCGCGGCTTATAGTTCAATGAAAGTGCGCCCAGCTCAATTGCCCATTTTGCTAACCTCCCAGAGATGTCTGGTTTGGACAGGATCGGGCCGATTCTGTAGTTAGTTAACACTGTGATGACGTGGTTTGCGAAGTAACGTCGTAAACGTCTCGATGCGTGCACTAGTGCTAGTACCAATTTCTCCATGATGGAGTACCTTGTCTCTGGGTCGTTGAGCATTTTGCTGATGTAGTAGATGGGTGTTTGAACTCCTTCCCGCTCCACTATGAGTACCGCGCCTACCACGTTGTCTGCGGCAGACAAGTATAGAATGAGTGGCTCATCTTTTCGTGGTGCGGTTAAAGTTGGGAGCTGGATCAAACACTCTTTCATCTCCCGGAAAGCTTTTTCGGCCTCTGCGGTCCATTGGAATTGTTCCTTTTTAGGCAGCTCCGCAGGGTCTTGATGAAAGGGTATGACTTAGCCGCGTGGTTGGCTAAGAATCTGTTTAGTGCGGCTAGCCTGCCGGCTAGTCGTTGCATTTCTTTCATCGTTGAGGGCGATGGCATGCGTTCGATCGCCTGAACTTTTTCCGGGTTTACCTTGAATCCATCCTTGGTTACGATGAATCCGAGGAATTTGCCTTCTTCCATTCCAAACGAGCATTTCCCTGGATTAAGCTTCATGTTGACGCTTCGCAGAGTCTGGAATGTTCTTTCGATATCGTTGAGCATGGTGTCTTCCTCCATGCTCATGACGACCAGGTCGTCCATATAGATTTCCACACTTTTGCTGATTTGACCGCGAAAAGTGTCGTTCATCAACTTTTGATAGGTTGCGCCAGCGTTGCGCAACCCGAACGGTATTTTGGTGTAACAGTAGTTCCCGGTAGGAGTGCGGAATGCCGTTTTGTCTTCATCTTCAATTGCCATCTGTACTTGGTGGTAGCCTTTGTAACAATCGAGGAAGCACTTCCATCGAAATGGTGCGAGGTTATCGACCTTCTCGTCGATCTCCGGAAGTGCGTAACAATCCTTGGGGCAGGCCTTATTGAGGTCTTTGTAATCTACACACATGTGCCAACCCCCGCTTGGTTTTTCTACCATGACTGGGTTGGATAACCAAGTCTGGTATTTGACTTCCCGCAGGATCCCTGCGGAGAGCAGCTCCTGCACCTGCTCCTCCATCGCCGCGTTTTTTGTTGATCCAAGGTGGCGTTGGCCTTGGATCACTGGCTTGATACCTGGCATGGTATTCAAGAAGTGTTGCGCTATGTCGCGCGGTACCCCTGTCATGTCTGCGGGTGTCCATGCAAAAATGTCTTGGTTCCTGAAGAGTAGTTGCTTCAGGCGCGCTCTGATGCTAGGTGTCAAGGCATGGCCCAACGTGACCGTTTGGTCTGGGTGCCTTGCGTTAAGCACCCATTTTTCTGGTTGCGTTTTGGGGGTGGGCCTTCCTACCTTGGCTGGACGCAGGTCGTTCGTAGACAAAACTTCCCTTCTGGCGTATATTATCGCGACCCCTGTCTCGGTTGGGAAACTGATAGCAGAGTGAGGGACGGATGTGATCATGTTAAAATCGCCCTGGGATTCTCTCCCGAGAAGTACGTCGTATTTGGAGGTGTGCGGTAAAACCATGAAGTTTACCTCCTCCGTTCTTGTGTGCCTCCCGTTGGTGAGGCGCACAGGAAAAGTAATCTGGCCCAAGGGGAATACGGTTTCCCCTGCAAACCCGGCCAACGGGTAATCCGCTGGTTGCAGTCGATCTTTGTCTTCTTGATCGAACTGGTTGAAGCATTGCTCGTATATAATATCGGATGTACTGCCCGGGTCGATGAAAAATTGCTCGGTACAGTAGTGAGCCAGGTGGCCTGTGATAACCACGGCGCGTCTATCGCGTGGGCCGCCTCGGACTTTTGGAAAGACGACTTGCTCGTCTTTCCAGTCATTCTCCGGTCTTCTTCCCGCCTTGCGCGGCCTTCCTTTTCCTCCGTTGATCATGTGGGTAGAGGCTACGTACATGGTCCTCTTTCCCGTGGAGGTACCCTCGTTGTGGGGAGTGATGCGCTTGGTAGCTTTTTGTGCGCCTGTCAACAGGTGTTGCAGTTTTCCCTCTTTTAGGGCTCGCGCAATCTCCAGTCGGAGACTGATGCAGCTGTTTGTTGTGTGGCCGTTCTCCTTGTGATACTCGCAGTACAGTGCGAGATCCTGGTTCTTTTTGGACTTCATCGGTTGGGCCGGTCGCAGGAATTGTGCGTCCGTGAGAAGAACGTCGCTTGGCGACTGGTTAATCTCGGTCCAGCTGCGGTCCCGAGACTCCTTTTTTGACGCCCGATTTTCACGCTGGGCGTTGATCGTAGCCCTTGCGTCGGGCTGGTTGCTTCGTGGGACATATGGTCTGGAATCGCTGCCACGATTCCATGTGTCCCGGTTGCGCTTATTGTTGCGCTTCGGCTCTTGGCGGGAAGACTGGCCTTCCGCCTGGGGTTGTGCCTTTGACATGTGCGGTCTTAGGGACCGCTGAGTCTGGGCGTATGTCTTGACCGCAGCCATGACATCTTCCCACTTCTTAGGCAAACCATCTTTGCCAGAGATATTCATAACCATCTGCTCGTCTTTAACGGCAACAATGAAATGGTTACGCGCCATTTGGTCGGTAACATCGCCTATCTCTAGGCATTCTTTATTGTAACGGACAACGAATGCTTCAAGCGATTCGTTATCCCTGCGCCAGATGTTCATGACGTCCATGGAATCACGTTCATGGCGTCGTTGGCTGAAGTGTGCGAGGAACTTTTCTTGCAAGTCCTCGAATGAGGTCAGTGACCCTGGTGGTAGAGAATCGAACCAGGCCCTGGCCAAACCTGTTAGGGTCTGTGGGAAAAAATGGCACCAGGTGGGTTCATCCCACCTACCGTTGCACCCGGCACCGACGAAGATGTTGTTGTGATCATCTGGGTCGGTCGAACCGTTGTACTTCCCAATGTTTAATGGGAATTTTGTGGTGGTGACATCGGCGTGGGCGATTTCTGGGACGAACTTGGAGTTTTCGGCCGCCGATTTCGGCCTGTAGGGTTGTCCGCGGTGCTGCTTTGCAGCGCGGAGGTACGTAGTGCGGGGATGAGTGGTAGGAACGTAGTTGCGTTCTCCCGGTCTGCTGCTGGTGGCATGGGATTCCGCGCGGTATGTACCATCGTCCGGGTCAGTATAGCCTTGCCCTTCACGGTGGGACTGGGGTCCCAATCGGCTGTGAATGCCTAGGCCGTGGTGGGCTGTAGACTGTCGCCTAGTTTCGCCGTGTGGGCCTAGGCGACTCTGTATATGGCTCCTGTGGCGGGACCCATATGTGGAGTCGTCCTCATCAAGTGTGCGGACATCGCAGTAAGAGGAACCGCGATCTTCGTGCCTGCTTCTGGAGGCCGGATGTGATGGGGCCTTGCCTTCGTACTGTAAAGTACGACCTGCAGGGGTGTGTGGTGCTGGGGTGGGTCCCACAGATACCTGCGCTTCTGCGCAAGCTCTGTTATATGTTGCAGCCAACATAGCTGCTTGTTGGTCGTACTAGGCATGAAGGTTCATGCCTGCAGGTATCACAAGAGCGTAAAGTGATAAATCGTGCCCAAACGTAAGGGATGCGCCCCCTTGCGTTGATGTGCCAATGTGTTCGGCATTTGGGGCTAGGGGAATGGTTCCCGCAGGCCCTTGGTTTTCGGGGTTTAGGTTATCCCCGGTGGTGTTGTTTTGACGATCAGACATGATCTTTGAAGAGAAAGGGATGGTTGGAAAAAGTGCTAAGAGTAGCGGTGGGCGCCAATGATGAAACAATGGTTAACCTGGTAGGTTAACTCACTGGTCTCGTCAAGAGGGTTAATCCCTTCTTTCCGAGGATCGCTGGCTGGATCGTCTGGTGGTGGGTTTCCTGCACAAGGAAACAAACCATGACTCGCAACAAGGAGGATGGGGTGGGGGGTGCTCCTTGTTACCACTCTCCTGCGTGAGAATCAGTAGTTTGCTTGGGAAGCAAAGTGTGATAGTAGTAGTATTGAGAGAGTTGAGAAGTGATACCTCAAACCTGGTTTGGGGTCAGTATTTATAGCCGAGGAGTGGAGGAGGGTAGTTGAGTAGCTAGCCTGACATCGCACAGCTATTTGCAGGTGTGTCAGACCTGTCGGATACTGTGGTGATGCCACGTCCTGCTGTGGTGTCAGACTGTTGTATACACGTGGGCCATTAGGCGACTGTTCCCAGTGCCACTTGCACTGTGGTGTCAGACCCACTTGCCTTGCAGGCAGGATGCGGTGCCAAGCCGCATCGCTGCTTGCAGTCCTTGATGTTGTTCCCGTGTTGGTTGTTCCATCCATGATTCACGCGGGATGCGGTGTTATGCCGCATTGCCTGCTGAGTGACTGTTCCTGTTGTCCAGATCCCTTGTCGTGACGAAAATGTTCATAGGATGCGGTGCGGGGCCGCATCGCTATGTGTTACATTAGTTTCCGTCCTTAAGGTAATTCTTCTCATCACTGGACAGATTGGACCGCAGTGTTCGCATGTGCCCACGCGGACACAGGAGAGTTTATTGCTGTTGGAGGTTTTTGATGAGGGTAATGGTCATTCGCGGTCGTGCTGACGCGAGATCTGGGACCATACCCCTTCAAAATGTATAAACTATTTCTTTTCTATTTATTATATTTTATTTAAATTGAAAATAGGATCCACTTTCCTCCTTGCCAAGGTTGAATGCCTAAAACACAACGAAAACAAACACAGGCAATAAAATATGTAAAATAATAAGTGATGTAATTTCAATCCTTGTGAGATAGTACCAAACAAAAACATTGATGATGTCTTGTGGTTGTTAAACTTTTATTATAGGAAAAGTTCTGTGATTCAAATGTATCTATATATGAAGGTTGGATAACTCACTAGTCGCTAGTTGGTCGGTGAGGTGGGGACTAGCAACTACTCGGGATTAATCGAATCGGGTTTTTTATATGTAATTTTCAGTTTTATGTATACACAGTGTTGCAAAAGTCGGATTCCTCGGCCGAGTACTCGGCGAGTACTCGGTCCTCGGACCTCCACCTTGGCGACTTTCTCCTAGGCGGTGTCAACTAGTCGGCCTCGGGAGTACTCGGTCCTAGTCGGCGCCTAGTCGGCCTAGTCGGAGCCTAGTCGGCCTAGTCGGAGCCTAGTCGGCCTAGTCGGTCTAGGCGGTCAACGTGGTTTGTTGACTTTTAATCGGTCAAACTCGGTCAAAATCGGCCTACTCGGCCTTGTACTCGGACTACTCGGCCTTGTACTCGGACTACTCGGCCTTTTACTCGGACTACTCGGACTTGTATTCAGAATATTTGAACTTTAAACATGTTTCATTTTAAATTATACCCAGTTGACATGAATTATGCTTATTTTAACACATAAATAATATATAACAATTAATTTTCTTTATATTTACCATGTCCGCGTACTCCCCGAGTACTCTCCGAGTACTCCGATTACTCCCAACTCCCCAGTCGGCCGACTAGGGACCGCCTAGCGACTTTTACAACACTGTGTATACATATACACATTTTTATAGGTAAATATTTTAAGTAACTAGCTTTTAACTCTTAGTAAACTCATTTTTTATGTATACAAGATTAATTGTTGGAATTCACATGGTTTGGTTGTAAACTGACCGGAATATAGAGGTTTTGCTAGAATATACAAGTTTTTTGCCGGAATCTGGCCGGAATCGCCGATTTTTGGCTGGTCCGACTAGGCTCGACTAGCGATTAATGGACTGATTAACGAAAAATTACTCAGTTAGTGGCCGAATAGCGATTAATCGCCGCCTAGTCGCAATTTTTACAACACTACTATGTATATATAATAGTTACATTCATATTTACAAATTTAAATATGCATAACAAATTGAATATCCATGTTATGAAAATTTAATTCACACACTAAACTACTCTATCATGTTCTTGTATATAGAAATAGTGAAGGAGATAATCAAGGTGCGCCCGGAGTTTGCAAGAAAGTATAATTCAGAAGGATACACTCCATTACATCTAGCTTGCAGTAAAGGCCACATAGACACAATATGGGAGCTTCTATGGTTTGAGCGGGATCTCTTGTACCTTCGAGATCACAAAGGTTGGACACCCCTACATTGTGCATCAATGAAAGGGCGAGTGGGAGTTCTTGGTGAAATAATCTCGATAAACATTGAATCCGTTGATATGGTTACCGACCATGGTGAAACTATTCTTCATCTTGCGGTTAAGTATAACCAGTTCGATGGTCTAAAATACCTAGTGGAAAAACTCAACATCTTAGAACTCGTGAACATACAAGACAACGATGGCAACACCGTGTTACACATAGCAACAGCTGGAAAACTCACTACGGTATTTTTTTTAATCTCTTCATAACCACTTATAGTTGGCACTTTGGCTTGAGTCTCACAATTAATGAATCCAAACATTACCTATATATTTATTCATGGTTTTGACATGAGCCTAATTTAGAAATAGGTACTCATGAAAGAGTGTAATTACATGGGGATACCATTTTGAAACTTTAACACAAATGGGGTTGACGCCGTTAGGAAGGGCGGCATCCTCGATACTCTTTATTTATGGTTTTAACATGAGCCTATATTTATCTAAACAAGCCAATCATATTTATCCAAACAAGTCAAATGAGTCATCGAGTCATGATCAAGTCGTAAACATATTAGTTAGTTCATAAATAGGTTGGTGGATTGTTAACGCCTTGTAAAAAATAGGCTAAACATGTCGTAAACCGATTGATCTTATAAAATATCTTTTATTCTATTTCTAAATTGGTCGACATGTAAAATTAATTAACTGAGTTGAACACATCACCTAAACTGAACAGGTTCAAGTAAACAAGATACATGTAGAAACTACATTTTTGTGTAATAAATAATCAAAAACTCCAAATAAAAAAACTTGAAGAGGACTTATACCGATAAAACTACAATTTAAACCGGTCTAATTAATCCATAATTCATTCGACAAGTTGCTTTTCTATTAACTATTTAATATCTGGAAACAGATGGTGACATATCTACTTAAACAAGGAGTGGATGTAAACGCTATCAATCATAAAGGGTATACAGCTCTAGATGTAGTTGAAGCCGATGGAAGCAACTCAAGTATGCTCCAAATTGTGCCAGCCCTTTTAGAAGCTGGTGCAAAAACATGTGATCAGTTACCTCCCAGAGACATCCAAGAAGTCGTTCGTCAGAATATAATCACACATTCTCCAGGAACTGGAAGAAGAGTGGAGTCCCCGGTTCAACATCGCCACTCCAGAAAGAAAACTCACCGTAGATCAAAACAAATCGAGCTTCAAAATGAGGGTTTACGAAATGCTAGAAACACCATAACAGTTGTTGCGGTTTTGATAGCTACTGTTACGTTTTCGGCAGGAATTAACCCTCCAGGTGGTTTTAGTCAAGAAACCGGAAAGGCTATAATGGGAAAGAAGCTTCAGTTTAAGGTGTTTATGGTGTGCAACATTATGGCATTGTTTTTATCCCTAGGAATTGTTAATGTGTTAGTCAGTGTCATCCCATTTAGGCGAAAATCAATGATGAAATTGTTAGTGGCAACTCATAAAATTATGTGGGTGTCTACTATGTTTATGGCAGCAGCCTATATCACTGCGACTTGGACCATTTTGCCACAAGGCTCTGGCTCAAGATGGTTGGTGATTGAATTGATGGTCGTTGGGGTAGGATGCACCCTCATTGTGCTTTTAGGGTTGGGTGTTTTATTGGTTAAACAATGGTCGAGAAAGCAAGAATGGCGGAGAAGAAAAGAGAAAAAGACAAAGAAGGATGGTACGCCTAATAGTAGTCTTAATAGTCGCGTTGGAGAGATGCGTTTTGTTAGGAGTAGTCATCCGTCTTCGTCTAGTAACTCGGATATTGATAGTTCTGATCATGGTTACCAGGTTTACTAGTTAAGGTTTCATCAGTTTATATCAGTTTCTTGGGTTTTTGTATGGAGTAGATATTATAGCATATGGCTATTTTTGTAACCTATGTGTATGTATATGTATATGTATATGTGGGATTTATTATTGCTAGTATTCACATGTAAAGTATTACTTTTTGTGTTTTGAACGGCAAATTTTAAACACCTTAATTCCAGCTTTACCTTACACTTATAAGGATTTGAACCCACAACCTCACATTTGTAAGGGGGGACACCATACCACTTGACCAATATGTCATGGGTAAGTATTACTTTTTGTTAACCTCAATCATATTGAGTGAGTTACTTGTATTTGGTTATTGGTTAAATCAGCTGGTTTTGTTAGTAGTAGCTAATGTTCTACTTGGTATAAATAAGTGGTCATTTGTATTCAACCATCAAGAAAAATATAAATCATTTCTCTATGTACCTTAGGAGTAGTTTAACTAGATTAATTTATGTTATATTTTTTTAATCTCTCTCACAAGGGGTTAGCTTTACCAGAAAACCAAGGAAGCCTCACTGCAACAATCATCACCAGCCAAACAATATCATCTTAGTCAGCACCGAGCTTTTAAATTGACCAACAGTTGATTCTAGTATCCTAATTAGCAGGTTTCTTCTACAAATGAAAAGATCCATATCTTGCTCCCTATTTCCTTTGCCATCCATGACGGGTGGTCCGTAGGACAACCCTTAAGGCTTTTAAATAGATTAAAATACCATACTTTATCCGGTTAATAGCTTGAATTTGGTAATCACAAGAGGTTTGATGTTACAGGCACTAAAGGGCATAAGAAGTGGTTCTTATGAAGCTTGGACATGATGTTGGGAAGTGTAGAACAAGAATAGAGAATGGGGGATGTTACAAAGAAGAAAACAAGGAGAAAACTTCACTGATCACCGTCCCAGCCGTAGGTTACGGCTCCCATTTTGGTCCGGAAACACCACCGTAAAACAGAAGAGAAGCACCGTAAAGAATGCTAGCCGCCGTAACCTACGGCGCCCTGGCGTAGGTTACGGTGCTTGTTTTGACTTCTGGGCCTGTTGACCACCGTAACCTACGGTGGTGTGCCGTAGGTTACGGCTCTGTCTGACGATTTTTGTAGTTTTCTCATTAAATGCTGCTTGTGGGAGCAATTATGGTGGCCTATCTTTGTCTATTAATTACACCTGCATGAGGGGCCGAATTGGGAGCATTTATGGAGACTTGGGGCCTGAAGAACACCTATTTAAACACAAGTTATTAAGTTGTAATCTTGACCTTTGATCTTGATGAACAATAGTATTTTTTTAAGAACAAGTATGGTAATGCAAGAAATGAGTAGCTAAATTCTCTTGTGATCATCCTGGATGTAAGGTTTGTCTTGAAACACTATGTTTATGTTTGAATTTCTAGAATAATAACTTTGAATGTTTGTTTGAGTTATTATGGTGTTTGAATGTTTGCTTGTAAATTGTTGATTCTTGTTTGATGTTAATCTAAACCATACGTTCTGGGTGCCGTTGGCAATCGAGATATCATGGGCGGATTAAGGGTTGGATAATTGTCAATTGATCATCGAGTAACAACCTCGCGTTTTATCACCCGAGTACTTAGTTCTCTTTCATCACAAACAAATGATCAAACACGAACCATGTCTATGTGGTTCTTTCTAGTTAAGCATAAATATTAGTGTGGATGACAACCTGAAATCTAGGATGATCACTTGTTATTAATCTGTTTACAAAACCACTTTTTGATTTGCAATTTAATTAAGTAATATTAGTTCTTAAAACCAATTCAAAACAATCAACTCTTGGATTTTAATTTCTGCACTCTTTAGTTTATCTTTAGTTAAAATATAAAGCTACAAAATCAACACACTTTCCACATACTCTCCGAGTTCGATACCCATTTACCACTATCTATTAGTTGTTATTTGGATTAAATTTACGTGTACCACGACAGGCACGTCAAATTTTGGCGCCGTTTCCGGGGAGTAGTGCGCAACGTGTGTTAGTTTATTAGTTTTGTTTTGTTATTTTCGGGTTTACGCTGGTTGTGTTTAGTGTGCAGGTATTACAAGTGCATGCATACTAGAGGCTCTCACAAGTCGTCACCACTATCGTTTGATCCGGAGATTGAAAGAACATTAAGGCAAAACCGCGTTCTATTACGAGAAAACAGAATTATTGGTTCACCTACATCATCTATCGCACCACAAAACACCATGCAAGACTCTCAAATACCACCCACAACGGGTCAACCGACCTCACCATTTATGCCTACTTCCACACAACCATCACCAAACACCACAATTCCAAACACAACAATGAGCCCTACTAGACCAACCAACATCACACAACCGGCTACGACTCAAGTTACAACCAATCTTACCTTTAGCCCGACCACCACCATTCCACCATTATCACACTTTTTTCCCCCAACTACGGGTCAGTCATCCTCTAGTTACTTGATACCACCAAGTTCAACCATTGTTCATGCTGCTTCTACGTTTAGACCATCAAACCAAGCGGGTTTCCAATATTCATCCCTCCCATTTGGGCAATCTTCGAGTGTTCATGGGGATGGATACGATGATGGTTATGAAGAAGAGTTTAGAGGGTATGATGAAGAAGGTTTCTATTATGGCGATGATGGAGGGTACTTGGAATCTCAAGGAGGAGCGGGTCAACGAAGTCAACCAATTCAGCAAATTCAAGATATTAGTAGATTACCGGTTGGGGTGCAACACATTAGACCTCAAGGGCCACAACTGCAACGCCCTACACCGTTACAACAAGTGCGTCCACTAAATACACAACCGCAATATCAAAGACCAATTCAACAACCACCAATGCCACAATACCAATTTCAACCACCCTTTGCACCTCAAGTGCCTATACAAGGGCAAATGGGTCAGCCAAGAGCACCTTTGGGTGCCCCTCAAAGACATCATCGGGAAGTAGTGCGAGGAATTGAAGCTCACTTCAGGCCTATAATCACTAACAATCCTTCACCGGTAGTGATTCCTCACCATGCAGATGGAAGAACTTTTGAAGTTAGAACAACCACCCTCCAAAGTTTACCAAAATTCAAGGGATTAGCAACGGAAGAACCCTATTTTCATTTGGAGACATATGACTCCATTTGCAACACTATTGGAGGCCAAGGGTTTTCATCGGATGATGTCAAATTGGTTCTCTTCCAATTTTCTTTGGAAGACAAGGCAAAAAGATGGTTTCACACTCTACCCTCTGCATCAATCTTTACATGGGCAGACATGCAGCAAATGTTCTTAGATGAATATTACACCTCTCAAAAGACTAATGATGCAAGAAGAGGTTTGAGAAGCTTCCAACAACAACCGGGAGAGATGTTCCATGAAGCCTTTGAAAGGTTTAATATGATGTTACATAATTGCCCTCATCATGGGATTCAATTATGGGAATTATTGAATGCATTTCATGAAGGGTTGAGTTCGGAGGATGCACGTGACTTGATGTCGATCACTAATGGTACATTCGGTACTAATTATGAACATGTTGATTGGGCATATTTAGAGCAAATGGCTGTGAATTCTAAGAGGAAGGCTCAATCTTTAAGAAGGGCGAGGCATGTGATACAAAGGCCTCAAGTGCATGGAGTAGAAAGTGGTAACGTGCAAGCTACGAATCAAGTATACAACGTATGTACTAATTGCAACGAAATGGGCCACATGGCAGAAGTTTGTGTAGTGGGAGCAGTCGATGAGCAAGTGGAGGAAGTGAATGTTATCCAAGAAGGGGGCGGTCGAAATTTCAATATGAACTCCAACACATACCACCCCGGGTTACGAAACCATCCTAACTTCCGTTACGGAAACGCTGCGAACCAAGCTAACCCAAACTTTCAAGGAGCTCAAAGTAACTTTGTACCTCGTCAACAATACAATCAAGGCAATTATCGGGGTGGAAACAATTATGGTTACCAAGGGCGATTTCAACAAACGGGTCAAAGCGGTTCGGGCCAACATTCGTCAAGCGGGAATGAAGTCATGGATATGCTTAGGGCTATGCAACAAGATATGCAGAAACGGAATCAACTCGATGAAGTTCGAATGTAAAAAGATGAGGTTCGTGACAAAAGCATCCAATCACTAACAACCCAAATGGGTCAATTGGCAACCGATGTGGCGGAATTGAAGAAGAGCAAAGGTCAACTTCCTAGCGACACTACGGTAAATCCTTCACATGGTTCGTCACGAGGTAATGTTAATGTTCATCATGTTAGTGTTTTAAGAAGTGGCAAAGAATTTAAAGCCAATTTGTCACCGGGTTTGGTTGAGGGGGTGGTTGAGGACATCACGGGTAATGATAGTGATGATGAAGTTTCACCGGTTAAAACTAAAGAATCAAATGGGAACAAACCGGGTTTGGGTGAGAATGCAAGTAAAACAAATGAGAAAGATAACGGTGAACCGAGTCAAATCCCGTTTCCGTCGGCCTTACTTGACCCGGGAAAGAAAAATTTTATTGCATCAAGAGGACCTCAAAAAGAAGAATTATGGGACATGTTTAAACAAGTAAAAGTTAATCTTCCACTCCTTGATGCAATAAAACAAGTACCCGCGTATGCTAAATTTCTTAAGGAATTATGTACACAAAAAAGGCAACAAAAGAAAAAATTGCCTAAGCGGGTAGATTTGACCGGGCAAGTAAGTGCAGTTTTGAATGGGGAGCTTCCTCCTAAGCTCCAAGATCCGGGTACGCCATTAATTAACATTCAAGTTGGAAATTTCCAAATGGCAAAAGCGTTACTAGATCTTGGAGCCGGGGTGAGCATTTTACCGGGAGGCTTATATGACCAATACGACTTTGGTCCGCTAGCAAGGGTAGAGACAACGGTTGTTTTAGCCGACTTGTCTCATAAGTTACCTCGGGGGATGGTTCAAAATATGATTGTTAAAATTGATGAGTTCTATTACCCGGTTGACTTTCTAGTCTTGGACTACTCGTCCGCGGACCCAAAACAACAACAAAATGTCATTCTGGGTCGGCCATTTTTGAGTACTGCACATGCTGTAATTGATTGTAGATTTGGTACCGTCGATATGACTTTTAGGAATCGAAAAATGCGTTTGAATGTTTTTACTAACAATTCTAATGCTAATGGTGTTGATGAGTGCTTCATGGCAGATTTAGTTGACGGATGCAACCCACATGAATATGAAGATGGTATGGATGTTTGCTTGGGTGATTTTTCTGAACAGGTACATGCTTATGCACTACGGGTTGAAGAAGAAGAACAAGATGCCATGGCCTTGAGAGAAGGTCGACCGCCATGGACTCACCAATTTGAAGGCTTACCGGTGGAAATTAGCTCGGGTACAAAACCATCATTAGAAAAACCACCAAAGTTGGAACTCAAGGACTTGCCACACCACTTGAAGTATGCTTTCTTAGGAGATAATGACACTCTACCGGTCATTATTGCTTCAAATTTGGAGATAGCCCAAGAGCAAGCTTTATTGGAGGTTTTAAAGGAAAACAAAGGAGCTATTGGATGGACGATTGCCGATCTCAAAGGAATTAGTCCATGGATCGTCATGCACAAGATTATTACCACCGAAGATGCAAAGCCAACACGAGAAGCTCAAAGGCGATTGAATCCGAACCTAAGGGAGGTAGTAAAAAAAGAGGTAATTAAATGGTTGGATGCGGGAATTATCTATCCGATTTCGGATAGTGCTTGGGTAAGTCCTACCCAAGTCGTGCCTAAGAAGGCCGGTATTCAAATTGTTAAGGAAGAAAATGGTGAACAAATTGCCACCCGACCGGTCACCGGGTGGCGTGTATGCATTGACTATCGAAAATTGAATACCGCTACTTCTAAGGACCATTTCCCGTTACCTTTTATTGACCAAATTATTGAAAAACTGTCGGGTCAAAAATAATACTGTTTCTTGGACGTGTATTCGGGTTATAATCAAATAGCAATACATCCAGATGACCAACACAAGACCACCTTCACTTGTCCATATGGCACCTTTGCCTTTCGGCGAATGCCATTTGGCTTGTGCAATGCACCGGCAACTTTTCAACGATGTATGATGAGTATTTTCTCGGACATGGTTGGAGAGTCGCTTGAAGTGTTCATGGATGACTTTTCGATTTTTGGCACTAGTTTTGAATCATGTCTCAATGAATTACAAAAAGTTTTAAAACGATGTGTTGAGAAAAATTTAGTACTTAGTTGAGAGAAAAGTCATTTCATGGTGCAAGAGGGTATTGTGTTAGGCCATGTAATATCTGAAAGAGGGATGGAAGTGGACAAGGCAAAAATACGGGTAATAGCATCTTTGCCACCACCGAAAAATGTCAAGGGTGTAAGGTCATTTTTGGGACATGCAAGGTTTTATAGGCGGTTCATAAAAGGTTTTAGTGCTATCACCAAACCTTTATGTAACCTGTTGTTAAAAGATGTCCCATTTGATTTTACTAATGAATGTATGCAAGCATTTAATGTTTTGAAGGAACACTTGGTGCTAGCTCCCATTTTACAATCACCGGATTGTTCAAAGCCGTTCGAGATCATGTGTGATGCAAGTGACACTACCGTTGGGGCAGTTTTGGGTCAACGAGTTGATAAAAAGCCGGTGGTGATCTACTATGCAAGCAAGACTTTATCCGAAGCGCAACTGAATTACACCACAACCGAAAAGGAGTTATTAGCTATGGTGTATGCTTTGGATAAGTTTCGATCGTATATTTTGGGGAGCAAAGTGGTGGTGTATTCGGATCATAGCGCAGTCCGATATTTAATGGAGAAAAAGGATGCGAAGCCTCGTTTAATTCGGTGGGTATTGTTGTTACAAGAGTTTGACTTAGAGATTCGAGACAAAAAGGGAAGTGAGAATGTAGTGGCAGATCATTTGTCTCGAATTCCGGTGGAAGGGATTGACGATGATCGCGAGATAAATGAAAGGTTTCCCGATGAGCAACTATTATCCATATCCACCATTGCTGCACCGTGGTATGCTCATTATGTCAATTACTTAGTCACGGGTGTCATTCCGAATCATTGGACCAAGAAGCGACGACAACAATTTATGGTCCAAGTGAAGCAATATATTTGGGATGAACCGGATCTTTTCAAGATCGGGCCGGATCAAGTTATTCGCAGGTGTGTACCCGAAACGGAGGTATTGGAAATATTGACTCATGCCCACTCATCCGCATGTGGAGGGCATTTCAGCGGACATAAGACGGGTTATCGAGTTCTCTCATGTGGGTTTTATTGGCCCACAATCTTCAAAGATGCATGTGAATTTGCAAGAAATTGTACTAACTGTCAAAAGATGGGAAGTATATCAAAGAGAGATGAGATGCCATTACAACCCATAATGGTTGTAGAAATATTTGATGTCTGGGGGATTGACTTTATGGGTCCTTTTCCAAAGTCAAATGGTTTCCTATACATTCTGGTGGCGGTGGATTACGTCTCAAAGTGGATCGAAGCGATTGCAACAAGAACAAACGACCATTCGGTTGTGTGTAAATTCGTTCAATCCAACATCTTCTCCCGTTTTGGCATTCCAAGAGTTATCATAAGTGACGGTGGTTCGCATTTCAAGAACTTTAACTTCGGGAAATTATTAAAAAGGTATAGCGTGAATCACCGGATTGCTACACCTTACCACCCGCAAACAAGTGGACAAGTTGAAGTGTCCAACCGTCAAATCAAAGAAATTCTCATGAAGACGGTTAGAACGGATAGAAAGGATTGGTCGAACAAGTTGGATGATGCGTTGTGGGCATACCGAACGGCCTACAAAACTCCGAATGGCACAACACCTTACCGGATGGTGTATGGGAAAGGTTGTCACTTGCCAATGGAATTAGCACATCGGGCATATTGGGCAATCGCAACGGTAAATGCGGATTATGAAGAAGCGGGAAAGATGAGGAAGCTGCAATTAAATGAAATCGAAGAAATTAGAGACGAGGCGTATGAATGTGCCTCAGCCTACAAAGACAAGCTCAAGAAGGTGCATGACGCAAAATTGAGGAAGAAGAACTTTGAAGTGGGTCAAAAGGTTTGGTTGTACAATTAAAGGCTTAAGATGTTCGTGGGAAAGCTCAAGAGTAAATGGATGGGGCCGTATATCATTCAGCGAGTTGGGAGGTTTGGTGATATAGAAATCTTAGATGAGCAAACAAATAAACAATTTACGGTGAATGGCCATCGGTTAAAACCATACTTGGAGGGGAACGACATCAACAACTTGGAGCTTGACAAATCGGGCTACATTCTACGCCCGATCGATGATGAACAACCGTGAGAGGCCCAGGTTTGGTAGTGTAAATATTTAGTTTAGTTTATTTTGGTTTGAATAAGTTCCGTTTAAACCGGTGTTCGAAACAAGTGTGGGGAATTTTTACGGATTTCCCGAACATAGTGTTGAGGACAACACGGGTTTTTAACGGGGGTAGGGTAATAATTTACATGTTTTCTATAAATTATAAAAACACATAAAAAAATTAAAAATTATAAAAGCTAAAAAAAAAAAGAAATTTGGGATTTGAGAGTATTAGCGAAAGCTAATGTTTTTGTTTAGAAGTGATCCTTTCCTCAAAACCATACATTGGGACAATGTATCCCAAGTGTGGGGATGAGGGGAAAATTTTGAGAAATTTAAAAATTGTTTTTAAGCCAAGCGAAAATTGTTGAAATTTGAAAACTTGACATTGTCCGCATGACACACCAACACCCTTTCTAGTCATTTCTTGGTGAGTTTTGAGACACACACATGATTAATAGAGATTATTTCTTTGGTTTGAGTGGCGGTGTGTTTATTGTGTTAATAGAACTTGTGTACGAATTCTTGTTGAATCCTAGAATTACCATGCTTTTGAAAATGATAGGGGATTTTTAGGAAGCCTCGTCTAGATGTGTGAGAGTGCGGGATTGGTGGGTTGGACCTCATTCATTACATATATGAGCTTGGTATTGTGAGGGGTGGGGGTTTGGTCTTTAGAAAGCCATGTTTGAGCCTTAAACCATTCGGTTGTGACCCAAACCTACTTCTTACAAAATTTTACCCATTGAGATGACCCGGTTTAGGAATTTAGTTGGTAGTATTGATGTTCTTGTATATATTGTTGAGTTTTATGTGTAAAAAAAATAGAAAAATATGAAAAATACAAAAAGAAGTGTTTAGTTGCAATAGTAGTTGAAAGGTTGATGATATTGTTTATAGTAGATGTTTGCTTTGTTTAATATTAGAAATAAAAGCCGGGTCGAATCAATGAGCTACTTTCACATTCCCACTATTTCCTACCTTTACACCTAGCCCCGTTACAACCCACAAGTCCCTTTGATTCTAAAGCATGTTAGATGCTTGTTGGGAGGAAACTTGATTCTTATACAAGCTTATTGTCGCACACATATACACACACGCATTGAGTGGTTTAGCATTATGCTAATAATTCTTGTTACCGAGAGATTTTTGTGAGGGGTGTGTCTTGTGGTATGATTAAAGTTAGTAAAAGGACGGCACATTTAGCTTGGTTTGCATGTTTGATCGCTTGTGGTTTTGAAATGGTTTTTGAATGGGTTGCTTGGGACAAGCCACGGGTAAGTGTGGGGATGTGACGGGTGGTCCGTAGGACAACCCTTAAGGCTTTTAAATAGATTAAAATACCATACTTTATCCGGTTAATAGCTTGAATTTGGTAATCACAAGAGGTTTGATGTTACAGGCACTAAAGGGCATAAGAAGTGGTTCTTATGAAGCTTGGACATGATGTTGGGAAGTGTAGAACAAGAATAGAGAATGGGGGATGTTACAAAGAAGAAAACAAGGAGAAAACTTCACTGATCACCGTCCCAGCCGTAGGTTACGGCTCCCATTTTGGTCCGGAAACACCACCGTAAAACAGAAGAGAAGCACCGTAAAGAATGCTAGCCGCCGTAACCTACGGCGCCCTGGCGTAGGTTACGGTGCTTGTTTTGACTTCTGGGCCTGTTGACCACCGTAACCTACGGTGGTGTGTCGTAGGTTACGGCTCTGTCTGACGATTTTTGTAGTTTTCTCATTAAATGCTGCTTGTGGGAGCAATTATGGTGGCCTATCTTTGTCTATTAATTACACCTGCATGAGGGGCCGAATTGGGAGCATTTATGGAGACTTGGGGCCTGAAGAACACCTATTTAAACACAAGTTATTAAGTTGTAATCTTGACCTTTGATCTTGATGAACAATAGTATTTTTTTAAGAACAAGTATGGTAATGCAAGAAATGAGTAGCTAAATTCTCTTGTGATCATCCTGGATGTAAGGTTTGTCTTGAAACACTATGTTTATGTTTGAATTTCTAGAATAATAACTTTGAATGTTTGTTTGAGTTATTATGGTGTTTGAATGTTTGCTTGTAAATTGTTGATTCTTGTTTGATGTTAATCTAAACCATACGTTCTGGGTGCCGTTGGCAATCGAGATATCATGGGCGGATTAAGGGTTGGATAATTGTCAATTGATCATCGAGTAACAACCTCGCGTTTTATCACCCGAGTACTTAGTTCTCTTTCATCACAAACAAATGATCAAACACGAACCATGTCTATGTGGTTCTTTCTAGTTAAGCATAAATATTAGTGTGGATGACAACCTGAAATCTAGGATGATCACTTGTTATTAATTTGTTTACAAAACCACTTTTTGATTTGCAATTTAATTAAGTAATATTAGTTCTTAAAACCAATTCAAAACAATCAACTCTTGGATTTTAATTTCTGCACTCTTTAGTTTATCTTTAGTTAAAATACAAAGCTACAAAATCAACACACTTTTCACATACTCTCCGAGTTCGATACCCATCTACCACTATCTATTAGTTGTTATTTGGATTAAATTTACGTGTACCACGACAAGCACGTCAATCCATAACCTCTAAAACACCTATTGGGTTCTTAATAAATCACCTGAGCTGCCTCATGTGATGCATGGCGCAAATATATATATATATATATATATATTGATACGCAATTGCTCCATATGTTAACAGACTCTTATAACTTGCTAGTCAGTTACAAATGAGCTATAAAATGTCCCAACATAAAAATGGCATAACTTGTGTTACATCTAGAGTTATGGTTCCATAGTTAAAAGATAGAAATGTATTTGACAACCATCCATAAACAGTTTGCCCCAACCCTCGACCCAAATTCAATCATCTGGAGCTCTAATTTGAAGTCAATGATTTACCCCTATTTTGGTAACTTTTATTTGAACAATTTGCATGTTTATTTAGGGCTTTGGTTATCCACACATCCCCCTCAATTTATCCACACATCCCCTAACCCTATACACCCCTCATTGCCCTATACGCCTGAAAATGGACCCACCTAATAAGCCCCTCATTGCCCTATACGTTTACTTTCTGGTTACTTTTTCACACATCCTATTATATGTCAATGATTGGGTGTCAGCCAATGATTGCCCAATCATTGGCTCTTTTGTGTGGAATAAATTTGAAGGGTATGGAGGGTTTTCAAGTGGGTGAAATATTATTTAAAAAAACTTTATATATTTTTTTTTAAATGGTTGTTAAAAAAAATATAAGCATTTATATTTATTATTATTTATTGTTATAAAAGGAAGGTATATAAATGTCATTTTTTTATTTAATATATTTAGAAAAATGGCAACATTTTTATTTATTAATTATTATTATAAAACGTCAACATTTTTTTAATTAGTATTATAAAACTTCTACATTTTTTATCAAGTGTTAGTATAAAACGTCAACATTTTTTTTAATTAGTATTATAAAACGTCAACATTTTTTTTTAATTCGTATTATAAAACTTCTACATTTTTTTATCAAGTGTTAGTTTAAAACGTCAACATTTTTTTTAATTAGTATTACAAAACTTCTACATTTTTTTTATCAAGTGTTATTATAAAACGTCAAATTCTCTATAATCCATAACGCAAGAAGAAACGTAATTACAAAATGTAAGTGAACATTGTTTGATAAAATAACACAAAACACAACACAACACTTTCATACAAAATGTAATACAATACATAGCCGAAACCCTAAACCCCAAAACCCTACACACTAAATCGCTAACTATTACATATTATTACTTAGATTCACACGAACCCGTTGTGTATCTGAATCAGGTTCTCAAACAAACCGTGAAATCGAACAGTTTCTTCGTAGATTCCGTCCGGTTTCAAAGCCGGTTGAGGATTACGAGTGTTCTAGACTCGTTCAAGGCATGCTTGTTTCAAAGCCGGTCCGGTTTCTCCGAAGCTGTTTTTCTCACGGTTTGTTTGAGAACCTGATTCAGATACACAACGGTCTCTTTGCTTCGTCCACTAGAACTATTTGTGTATGCATTCTTTTGGTAGTTAACTACCAAAAGAATGCATACACAAATAGTTCTAGTGGACGAAGCAAAGAGACCGTTGTGTATCTGAATCAGGTTCTCAAACAAACCGTGAAATCGAACAGTTTCTTCGTAGATTCCATCCGGTTTAAATGCCGGTTCAGACGCGTGATGGTATATGGTGGTCACAGAACTACCGGGCGTCGGTAGATGCCGGTGATGGAACTACCGCGCGTCGGTAGATGCTATCAAGAGTGCACCCGGAATTGACAATATGAGAGTTCCGTGCTATTTGCACGGTAACATCTGACAATGTCGGAGTTCCGGGTGACTTGGCAATTGATGTTGGATGATGCATCCCCCACCGCCAAGCACCTCACCCTAGACCGACGTCCCGGCGCATGAATCTGAAATATGAGCTCAGATACTCGTTTGAATCTGAAATATGAACGCAGTGCACTTCTCCATAAGAATTACGTTTCCACCACCGTCAAAATACCGACTTTCGATATCCTGTTAAAAAACATAGAATTATAGTGTTAGACTCGATATTAGAAATTATATTGTAAAATATAATAAACAAACACCACCACCACCAACACCACCACCACAGCCGACCACCCACCACCACCAAAGCTGACCACCCACTACCACCACAGCCGACCACCACCACCAGTCGGCCGCCCACCACCACCCACCACCTTCCACCCATAACCTAACCACCACCATCCCAACTACCACAACACACCACCACCACCACTACAACCTACCACCCTCAACCACCTCAACAACCACCACAGCCTACCACCCACAACACAACACCACCTCACCACCGTCAACCACCACAACCCACCACCTCAACCACCACAACCCACCACCTCACCACCGTCAACCACCACAACCCAACAACACAGCCCACCACCCACAAACACCACAAGCTACCACCCACAACCACCACAGCCCACCACCTCACTACCGTCAATCTTAACAAACCAACACTACAGCCCACCACCCACAAACACCACAGCCTACCACCGACTACACAACACCACCACCACCGTCAACCACCACCGTCAACCACCACCTAACCACCCACAAACACCACAGCCCACCACCTACAAAACAACACAACCACAACCACAACCACAACCACAACCGTCAACCACAAAAACCCACCACCCCAACACCAATATACCCGACCAAAATAAACCACAAAAATCAGAGAAAAAATGAAAATTAAACATAAAAATACGGAATACGAACTAACCTTAAATACTCCGAGCGTATGAAGAGATACGAGAGCGATAACAATACGAGAGACAAAGAATCCGTGCATGTGTGTACTTCCAGATCTTCATCGTGTGGTCCAACGTTGGTCTCGTGTGGTCCAAGACCTTTTTGGGTATATAGTTGGGTCTATATACGTCAAAGAGCAGGCTCCTTGCTAAATAAGTCAAACAAAACGAACATATACGGCCCTCATTGATATATATGACGCGTATGTATTTACTTTTTGAAAAAGTTGTCAGTCTATACCGCCCTCATGGATCTATAAGGGGCTTATGAATTTACTTTTTCTGAAAATGTGTCAGCGTATACGACCGTATAGGTCAATGTGAGGCATATACACCAACTAACTTTTTGTTATACGGACCTCATAGCACTATGTGAGGCATATGTATTTACTTTTTCTGAAAAAGTGGTTAGATTTTGTACTTTATACGCATCTCATTGTGCTATGAGCGGCGTATTGAGTCTTTTTTTCTAAACAAATACTATTACGTACGAGAAAGTGTAATCCATATCCATCTTGACATTCACAATGGTTATTTGTAGATGTGGAAGGCAAGTTGGGATAAAAACATCTTGGACGGATATTAATCCCGGGCGTCAATTTTACACCTGCTCTCAATTGGTATGTACTTTAAGCACTACTACCTCCGTCCCATTAAAATTGTCATATTTTGAATTTCAAAGTCTTTATTTATAAACTTTGACCTTAAATAATTTTGTTTGTGTTAGATAATACTTGATGAAAGTTATATGATTTGAGTGTGTTTTACAAGTGTTTTTATCGGGTTAATTTTCATCAAGTTTTATATAACACAAAAAATCTATAATTAAAGTCAAAGTTTATACATAAAGACTTTGAAAATTCAAAATATGACACTTTTAATGAGACGTATTTTTTACACTTAGAAACACTAATTCTCCTTCGGTTTCAGCGTTCTCGGTGCAAATTCTTTGCGTGGATCGACCCTCCCATGTGTCCTCGGGCAGTTCAAGTCATCCGAGGTTTGCTGGATACGAAAGCAGTACTTGAAGACGAAGTCAAGTATTTGAAAGAGGAGGTTCGAATGTATAAAGAGCGAGTAGCAAAAATGGAAAATAAAAATTCAAGGGTCGTTCGTAAGAGGGACACCTGTTTGATAATCTGTTGGATTTTGTTTTTTTTTTGTCCGTATTTGTATTTGTCGTTAGCCGTATTTAAGTTTATGCAACTTATGTAAACGAATGTAATGACTCTCGTATTTTGGTGATTTAGCGGAATGTTATGTCTTGAGAGTTTATGCAACTTATAATAATAAAACATATGCACATTTAAAAAATTGATGTTATATCTAGTCCCGGCAAACGGGTTGGGCCGGGGTCAGGTAGGGTTTTTGACCCATGACGATATTTTATGAAATGAATTTTGTGTATTATAAAATGTCAAAATTTTTATTTATAAATTATTATTATGTCTTTACTTATTTTTCACTTGTCATTTATTAACCATAACGCAATAAATACACGAAACATCGTTTTATATTAATACACAAAACATGTCATTTTAATACAAAATGTAACGACTAAACCCTGAACCCTAAACCCTAAATCGCTAACTGTTACATATTATTAAATTCTTGCAAACTGTATCGGTTATTCAGATCTCTATTCGGTCACCATATTGTTGCTATCAAGTTTAAGGATGCGTTCCACGGTAAACGTGCTTTCCGCTTCCCCATTACCACATGAAGAACCTCCGACCTGATCTGGCGCTCCCTCGTTGCAGAAGAATTCTCAGTAACCAGTTCCACAACATGAAGAACCAATTCATACAGAAGGAGTTATCCCCTGAGGTTGCTGACGCAGAAGCATTGTAGTTGGTGGAGGTTCCAGGACATTCCAGTTAACCCTCATAGTCACCGGTAAATATCTACTTCCACCGTCACAGATTGTGAGTGCAGAAGCATTGCCGTTGGTGGACGTTCCGGTGCATGAATCTGGAATACGAACGCAGTGTACTTCTCCATAAGGATTACGCTACCACCACCGTTAAAACACCGACTTTCGATATCCTGTTAATAAAACATACAATTATAGCATTAGACCCGACATCCGAAAATATATTGTTAAAAATAATAAATATAATAATAAAAATAACATATGCACATTTAAAAAAAACGATGATATAAGTCTAGACCCGACAAACGTGTCGGGCCAGGAGACGGGTAGGGTTACGCTACCACCACCACCACCACAACCACCACCACCACAGCCGTCAATCACCACCACAACCACCACCACCACCGCAGCCGTCAATCACCACCACCACCACCACAGCCGTCAATCACCACCACAACCACCACCACCACCACCACAGCCGTCAATCACCACCACCGCAACCACAACCACCACCACCACCACAGCCGTCAATCACCACCACCACAACCGTCAATCCCCACCGCCACCAATCCCCCACCGCCGTCAATCCCCCACCACCGTCACAACACCACCACAAACGGCGGAAATAAAACCAAAAAATAAAAAAAGGTTGAAGATTAAGTAATAAAATTTGGAATACAAACTAACATTCATCGTGTGGTCCAGAGTTTGTCTTGTGAAAATCGTGTGGTCCAGAGCGTTTGTGTGTGTGTTCTTGGTGTTTTAGTGTGCGAGTTTTCAAATTTTAGATCTAGATTACCCCTTTATTGAAGTTGGGAAAGTGTTTGTGTTCAATGAGAGCCGTATGGTTCAATGAGCACCTTATAGGAGTTGTTGGGCTTGAAGACGAAGTTAAAGCGTATGAAGTCTATAAAGGATATACTATAACCAATTTATCAGCTCCTGTACAGGAGGATAAACTGGTTAAGGCTTGTGTGTTCTATGCGAAATGTGCGAATTTGAAACCCTGGGGAGGCCGGTCCGATACAGAAGGACCCCTCCCTTTTTTATTTGTGTAATTCTAATTTTTCAAATCCAGTCCCTGAGGTTTGTTTTGCACAAGAACAGTCCCTGCTCAGTTAGTAAAAACTAACTGTAATTCTAATTTTTCAAATCCAGTCCCTGAAATTCTTATAACCGTTTATACCCCTTCGTTATAAAAGATAAAAGGTTAGCCGGTCCGATACAGAAGGACCCCTCCCTTTTTTATTTGTGTAATTCTAATTTTTCAAATCCAGTCCCTGAGGATTGTTTTGCACAAGAACAGTCCCTGCTCAGTTAGTAAAAACTAACTGTAATTCTAATTTTTCAAATCCAGTCCCTGAAATTCTTATAATCGTTTATACCCCTTCTGCACATACTTAGCATTTTTAAAAAACACCAATATACCCCTTCGTTATAAGAATCCCAATACCTATGGAACCCGGATTGAACAAGCAATGAACCTTATAAACATGACAATACAGCTGTAAAATCTAAAAAAAACAACATAGATGCTGATAATTCTAATTTTTCAAATCCAGTCCCTGAGGTTTGATTTGCACAAGAACAGTCCCAGCTCAGTTAGTAAAAACTAACTGTAATTCTAATTTTTCAAATCCAGTCCCTGAAATTCTTATAACCGTTTATACCCCTTCGTTATAAAAGATAAAAGGTTAGCCGGTCCGATACAGAAGGACCCCTCCCTTTTTTATTTGTGTAATTCTAATTTTTCAAATCCAGTCCCTGAGGTTTGTTTTGCACAAGAACAGTCCCTGCTCAGTTAGTAAAAACTAACTGTAATTCTAATTTTTCAAATCCAGTCCCTGAAATTCTTATAACCGTTTATACCCCTTCTGCACATGCTTAGCATTTTTAAAAAAGAGCAATATACCCCTTCGTTATAAGAATCCCAATACCTATGGAACCCGGATTGAACAAGCAATGAACCTTATAAACATGACAATATAGCTGTAAAATATAAAAAAACCAACATAGATGCTGATAAAAGATTAAACATGTTACCTTCCATACATGTTGATAAAAGATTAAACGTTTATAAAAAAACAACCGGGCATACAACTAAACATAAATAACAAAAGAGGAATAAATATTTGTTCGTACAACCACATTAAACCCAAAATACAACCAAACGAAACAGATAAATACTACTCCTAAGCCATTTCCTCGTCACTGTCATCAGAACCACTATCATAAGTTCATAACATGTTAACTGCATCTGCGTGTCAGACGGGCCTGCCTGCTTGCCGGACGGGCCTGCCTGCATGCCGGACGGGCCAGCTTCCGAGCCGGACCTCGGATACACTCGTGGTTGTGGCGGGTCTCGAACCGGCAACCCCGCCTCGGTACGCCTATCAGCCTCGCTAGCCATCATCCACTCCATCATATCCTCCATCCGTTCCATCCGCCGATCCTGCAGCGCCAACCTCCCCATCACAGCCGTCTGACCCGCCACAAGCCTCTCGAGGAGACGCTGAGTGGACTGAGGTAACCTCACCGCATGATAGACGTGCCGAGGATGCTGTGGCGGCTCCTACGGATGCCCCTGCTCAACCTCAGGCTCGACGTTACCCTCTCCAATAGGCTTGTTAACAACATGAGGCATATCCACCTCCGCAGCCTCCAGCAGATGTTGATGTACTAACGGCTGGGCTACGAAAATCTGATCGTCCAAACCGACAGACCGATAACCAATGCCCGGAAAGTTCACCGCCAAGTTCATCCCTCTTATCGCCCTAATACCCAAATACTCAAAAGGGGCAGGCGGTGGCAACTCACCAATGAATGAAAAATACCGACCGCAATGCTGGGCAATAAGCGTGATGAACGCCCCTCCGTGCAATCCGCCACGCTTCTGACGTCGGGAAAATGAGGCGAAATACTCTGCCAGGCAGCGATGGAGGCGCACGGCGTCCCCGTGAATAAACAGTAAAGATAGAACAGGTCGGTTTTCGTGACCCACTCGTTGCTTTTGCCACGCCCAGATATCGACGTGGCAATGCAACGGTGTATGTAGCGAACGAGTGCGGCAGGAATCAACGAGACACGGGCCTTATTACCGAAGGGTACATCACAGAGGGTGGGCCACCAAGCAAGCAACCGATCATCATGTCACAGCCCCCGACCCCACCCGGGGAGCGAGAGCCGCGAACAAGTCAGATGGTATCGGTGTTTATTAATTACACAGCGGAAAAAATTATTAATTACACAGCGGAAAAATTTTCATCAGGATCGTAGTTAGGAAATGATTTCAGAGTTTTAAAACACCAAACTTGTGATATAAAACAAACGGACTAAAACCCGTATTTCATTCAAATGTTTTTATAGGGATAAACCCAAATAAATAAATAAAATAATTTTCTTCTTTTATTCAGGTGTTTATAGCCACTTTATTTAAGCTTTCAGTGCTCCATGGCTGGCTTCTAGCAAATTACCTGAAACATGTTTTAAAAATATTTTATCAGTAATAAATACTGGCGAGTTCATTCCATTTTTATAAAAATATATTCTTATACTTTACAGCATTAAAAGTTTTTATATTTGTTTATAATTACCCAAAAACTCAATCAGTATTTGTCACCTGGTGGCAGTTCCAATGTGACGGTGGTCATATCACTCATTGGCTCATTTTCGTCCAATAGTGAAGTTTATCAAGTAATAAATATAAAATATATCTTATTATGATTCAATGGTATCGGTCACTAGGAGATTCCCGTGACGGTGGTCAAGTCACTGTTGATCATTCTTTCAACTAGTGACTCTGGTCATAACACTGTTGATCATTCTCTCAACTAGTGTATGTGGTCATAACACTGTTGATCATTCTCTCAACTAGTGCCTTCGGTCATGTCACTGTTGATCATTCTCTCAACTAGTGACTCCGGTCATATTTCTAGTCATATCACTGTTGATCATTCTCTCAACTAGTGACTCTAAACTTAGTAGTGTCCCGTGACATTACTTTATCAAATATATTTTCTATGGCACAAAACCCCTTAGCCCAAAAATGAAATATATATCATTTTCTATCAAACTAATAGCTATAACTTATCAAATATAATATATTAATTAAATAATTCTAATATTATTATTTAATATATTAACGTGACTAAGACTAAAAATATAATCTTAGTATAGTGGAATATATTATTTTTGACTATTTTATTATGGTATACATTTATGGACTAAACATTATTTTATAATATAAATAGTAATTTAGGTTTCTTAAATATATTTTCTTTAATATATATTGTAATAATGATTATATAAACCATTTAGATTTATCTCCATCATACATTAAATTTATTAATGATTTAATGTTAAAATAATATTAGTTATAGGCTATGGCTACTGGGGCACAATTCCCCCTGTGATTGTGGTCATGTTACTATTGGCTAACTTTTTGGCCAATAGTAACGAGGGTCAAGTAATGTATAAAACCTTCTATACCGGCAGTTATTACAGAATATAAAAATTTAATCACTGTAAGTATAACTGGTAAACATTTAGGATTTTAGAAAGCATTTTTAAATATAACTGTATCACAAAAAGGTGATAAAACTGTGAGAAAAGAGAATGGACTCACTTTGTAACTTTAGGGTTCAACTAGAAAACCTCCTGGTAGAATCTTGGGTATAACTTCTGAGCTATTTTAAATATATATATATATATATATATATTTGCACTCGTGTTAAGTATAATAACCCTAATTCAACCTTGTCCCTATGTTACGAGACCGAACCCAAACGAACTTAGTCGGGCAGAGCCTTGACATGCGTTATGGGGCTCCAGATCAATCGGAAAGGGTAGCGGTGATCGAGAGTTAAAACACTTAAAACGGAGCAGGGCTTTGTAGGATTTAGGGGTGAATTGGAAGTATATAGAAGCAGTCTCGCAAGAAAGGAAAAAAAATTGGACATTTGAACTGTCGAACAATGGTTTCAATTTATACTGAATTTTTTTGAATGGCGCCTTGCTAGGGAAAAAGATTCCCTCATATCTTTACACGTACACACATACATATCCTAAAATTGATATGTAAATTTTAGATAGGTATTATTTTATTATTAATATATATATTATAATTAATTTAACTGCTTCACTTATTTGGCGGTTATAACTTCTAAAATATGACGTTTTATAAAACAATGAATATGCCATTGGAACGAGAATATTTGTATCTACATTTTGAACCAAGTTTCATTAAAAACGGAGTAGGTTCAAATACAATGTATTTTTATAATTTAATTATTAGACGGTCACTAGGCCCGTCTAGGTACTTCATATCTCTAGTAGTCAACTTACCCGTAATTTACCCGTCTAATAATATAAGCTTTATATACTTTATTTTAATATAGAAAATAGAAATGGCATACATATATAAGCCAATTAATTAGTATAACATTCCAACCAACTATATATATAAAATAGTTTGAAAACTATTTGGGTCGAATAATTAAAAATAAAACTAGTTACTAGTGGTTAATAAATTTAAACAACCTATAATTCTTATATGATAAAAAATGGAAACGTTTCACATCAGGCATAGATGTGATCGCGGTGGTATAAATATCCTGAACCAACTCCTCATCAGTGTAGAATCCGGTGGCCAAAGCAAACTGACGCAGCGACATATTCTGTCGCTCCCCGAATAAACAGAAAGTTACCTCAGCAGGGGGTGGTTCCACCATCGGATCGTCCATATCTGAGTTAGGCTGCTCAGCAAGCCGTGGTCGATAGATAAACGTGGAGAGGAACTCCACCATCATAGGCCTATAAGAAGACCCAGTCGCATGAAAAAACATACGATCCCACGGGCTATTTTCCTCGATTATACCCCGGGCCCTTTGCTCCTCGCCACACTCCCGTAACGCGTCCCAACGCAACGCCCTCTGCTGCCTCACTCTCATACCCCGGAACTTGGCAAAACGTCTGTATTCCGTACTGCGCTGGGGGAAGTCTAAAAAATCGTACTGCTCACAATTACCCCCGGCCATCGGATTGAATACCGGACCACCATT
The DNA here is from genome assembly GCA_030545235.1 of Helianthus tuberosus. NCBI lineage: Eukaryota > Viridiplantae > Streptophyta > Magnoliopsida > Asterales > Asteraceae > Helianthus > Helianthus tuberosus. The sequence goes on along the minus strand of CM060416.1, from coordinate 147,476,209 downwards.
TGGTGTCTGTTGTTCCTCAACTGACGACATATCTGCAACAACTAAAAGTTAATATTTTGTCAAAATATTAATAAAATTACGACAACCCACAACCACCACAGCCAACCCACAACCACCACAGCCAACCCACAACCACCGTCAAACCCTAACCCATAGATACAACCACCACCGTCCTAACCTCAACCACTCTAACAACCACCACCATCAAACACCTCTACCGCCAAACACCACAACCAAAATATTTCAGAAAAAAAAAACCGTAAAAAAACAATAACAAAAAGGAAAGATGAAGATGTTACTAACCTCTTGTGAAAATTCGCACCGTATGGTTTGATACGGGATAGAAATGGTATACGGGAGAGAGTTGTGTGTGTTTTTGGTGTTTTGGTGTGTGTGTGTTTGAATTGATTTTGATCTAGTTTTCCCTCTTTAGTGAGTTGAAAAGTTGTTTGTGTTGGTATACACTCCTCATTGGCCAATACGCGGCTTATAGATTGCCTACCAGCAGCCGCTTATTATGCTATGAGCGGCATATAGAGGCTGGTATACACCTCTCATTGCCTAATATGCTGCATATGATGCCTTTTATTTTAATAAAAATAGTGATGTAAATAAGTGTTTTTACATTATAAAACAATGTAATTAACATTTTTTGTAAAATAAATGTTGCTTACACTATATTTGAAAGATAATAGAATGTAAATTAAAAAAAAACACATAATAATACGATTAAACAGTTTTACGTGTTACAACGAGAACCTACAACAAGTTAATAAAGTCTCTTCGAACACTTCTATTACTACGAAGTAACTTCTTACCATGTGAAAGACGAGACATGTACATTGTCTCCCACTCCATAGCTTCAGTACTTCGATACATATTCCATAGTCCATTCGGTGGAGGCATCGACCATCATCCGTTAACTTAACCATGATGAAATGGCCATCTTCCACATAGGCAATCGAAAGAATAGAATGGCCCTCCGCCGGACCATCAAACATGGGAAAGTATGTTTGACAAACACCATTGCTTAAATGTTGAACAACCACACCAAATTTTTGAGCCACCAACAATTCGGTGTATGGCAAGAACATCCAGCATGCCATTGGTGCAGGTTCCACGTGCAACCAGTTTATTGATCGATATAATGTAGTGTAAAATCCTGGATCAAAAGAGTCAAGAATAGGCCACCACCGGTCTTTGTTAATGAACATCTCATCCAGTAGCTCTTGGCGGACCCACATCCAAGCATTCTGGTCCAACCCCAAACCCATAGCCACCGATCGAAACCCACAGTTACCGTCAGGCTGGGCATCTTCCATATGTGTTTTATATCTCAGATACATAGATGGAAGCCAGTCCTTAAAACGATCGATCATGTTTTTGTACCTGTAATTGGAAAATATATTGTGGAAAATCTTTATCAGGGAAAATGTATGTATGGAAATACGTAGGATATTATATAGGTCAATGATTGTTGACGTACCTATCCCCCACCAACAGTGAAAAATCTTCATCTATAATTTCAACTGTCTTTTTAGCCTTATTTTTCTTTGAATGACTGCGTTGCAGTGCTGGCTTTTGAGCGTCCTCGTCCTTCTTTTGGCTTTTGCCTTTTGCTTTGGACTGGGTATCTTTACGTCTCGTAACCTCCTCCTTCTTTTTTTGTTGTGCTTTAGAGGTTGGGCGCCCCCGAGTATCTTGTTGTACCTCAGGCGGTTGATGGTCAGTCATACTTGGATTCACCACCTCCTTTATCTTCGACAACATACCTTTTAACACTATCGGTGGTTGCACCTTCAGTTGTTGCATGACTCTGTCCATTTCCCGAAGATTATTATCGTCTTCCTTAAGTTCTTCAGCATTGAAATCTAGTTTTGTCCAGAATTTGTCTACGGCGGCAAGAGGAATTTTGCAATCTGTATTTTAAAAACAATAGTTAGAAATGAGGGGGGGTGGGTATTCATATGAAGTAGAATAAGCGGTTGAAGCCTGTTTTTATTACTTGTATTTTCCCACCACTCCATCTGACAAGCACATGGCAACCCACAACTCGTAAAAAGCTGGTGACCACAAGTCCCCCCTACTGCGAGTAACGTACGTATCTTTTTCTTCTCCACAAGCAACAAATCTAATGCTTTCAGGGAAACATTACCACGTAGGTTATCAAAGAATAATATCATGTAGTCGCCCATTTTCAAGGACCGGCTATCCTGAAAAGTGAGGTTTATTTGTATGTGTTGTGACTCTACAACTTTGTCAACAAGCCACACAAGTCTATGGAGCGAGCTGTTTGGCCCATTAAGGTATCTCTTAAACTTAGCATGTTGGCTTTCAACTCTGTTGGTTGTATGTTGACCAAAGTTAGGGCTTGTGTTAGTCCAGGCTGAAACAAACTTTTCTTTATAGGGTAATAGCCAGACAGTATACAAATAGTCCAAAACTCCTGAAAAAAACAGAATATAACGATTTGTAATGTTTGTATTGTAACACCCCGACCAAAGGCTGAAACAAACTTTTTCTGATAAATTAACTATTTTTAAATAATTAATTAAACAAATAAATCTTTGTAATTATTGGATTAAATTGGTTAAAAATCGAATTTTGGGAAAATATCAATTTTATATTTTCGAACATCATTTTGATGTTAAAATAATTATATAAAAATTTTCAGGTTTTATAAAATTAGTTTACTATTTTTAATGAATTTAATAAAATTAAAACTAACTGAATTCATAATAATTAGATAAAACCGGAAATAATTATAGTTTATATTTTTAGTAAATCAGGTTTGATGTATATGAGTTTATCAAAATGTTAGTTTTTATAAAAGTGATAAAAAACGTAAAAATAAAATAAAAGGTGTGTGCCCGGTTGGATTTTAAGAAGTGTATAAAACAACTAATGTTAGGGTATCAATCAGCTCCTAATGGAGGATAAATGGGTAAAGAAGGGGTGCTTTTACACGAGTGGTCCGGGTTCGATCTTTGCTAAGGGGCGGGTTATACAAGAAACCCCCCTTTTTTGTTATTATAATTAACATAGTTAACTAAGTTAATTTTTTTAAAGGATTTCTTATTCAACATTTAACTCGGTTAAGATTTTAGAGTTGAAATAAGTTTCAAACAAGGCAATTTCAACCCTTATACTTTAGATTTCAATAATTACATTTTATGTCCAATACTTTGTACTTTTAAATAATGTCAAAATAACCCCTAGACTATAACTTTCAATAAATGACAGTTTAGTCCCTGGACTTGGTTTTAACCATTTTTAAAGCAAGTTTCAAACAATGACAAACAAGTCCCTCAACTTATAGTTTCACAAAATGTCAAAATAGGCCCCTATAATTTGTAAAATATAATTACGTATATAAAATTCAGGGAGGTTACATGTTTGTGTGTATACATGAATGAATGTGAAGTAATATAATATGTACCTGATCTATGGTCGTTAGTCAGTCGCGTATATAGCCGCTCAAAGTTATAATTGTATAGCGTCTCAGTGGGAGAATTACATAATCGAGACCAAGAAAGCTTGAATATTTTCCATTCTTCAGCCGTTGCAAATTTTGCCTTGTTGTGTTTTAGAATATTTTGTGAGATGTGCCACCTACATAGCAATTTGGATGCTTTTGGGAATACTTTATCGCAAGCATTCATCAACGCTTTATCGCAATCTGTTACTATCACGCGCGGTTCCATACCCTCTACCAACAATCCTTTGAGGTTCTGTAGGACCCACAAGAAGTTATCCTGTTTTTCTTTAGAGATAAAAGCATGAGCGACACAAAACGACTTGTGCGTCGATGTCACACCCACAATTTGAACAAACGGAAGTCTATACTCATTCGTTTTGTAAGTGGTATCAATCATCAACACATGTGGGAAAGCATGCCACATTATGTACGAGTACCGATGAACAAAAAAAACCTCCTCGACCGCATTTGTTTCGGGATTCACCCGAGTGTGGTAAACATACCTTCCTTCATGCAACATTTGCTCCAGTATCTACGTTGGAGTCCGATCACCGTACATTTTGACTTTAATCTTTTTTATCACGTTTTGTATGTCTCGTAGAATGCACACGCTCTGTGGGTTTTGTTTTCTTGTGGTTAAATGTATGTTCGTAGGCTCCATGTTTTGAATATAAAGTCTCTCTACCAATGATTCTTCGTCTGGGGTCAACCTTCTCGCAAACGCGTGACCCTCGAGAAATACCGCAGGCTCATGGTTATGATCCTTTTGCTTCACCACTAAGCTCCAATTGCCACTACTTGCGTCTAGTTTCCCTATCATTTTAAAAGGACACCCAATCTTTTTGCTACCAGAACGCCGAACTGTTGCTTTACTTTTGCATGTGCCTCCACGGTCGCATTGCAACCATATCTTCACTGTCCTTGCTGACGAATCTTAGCCTTTTGTTACCGTTCGTTGGGTCACAATGACGTAACCTTTCACAATTTCTATTTTGTAAGCCCAATTCTTTAACTCGTGAAGTGTCGCAAATACCTGAAACAACGGTAATTTAAAACTATATTTAAAACTATATTTGTTTAAAATCTAATAAACCTTATACATAACGAATAACACGTATACAAAATCAACACGTATACAAAATCACCATTGTCTAAAATCTGGTAAAAATTATACATAACGAATAACACGTAAACAAAATCAACTTTGTCTAAATTCTAATAGGCACCCTTCTAATAAACCTATACATAACGAATAACACGTATACAAAATCAAAATTGTCTAAAATTTAATAAACATTATACATAACGAATAACACGTAAGTGACGGTTATGTTATACCTTTCCTTGTTTTTTTCGGGTCATTAGCACCATCGTCACCGCCACCACCATCGTCCCCGCCACCACCATCATCCCAGCCACCACCATCGTCCTCGTCTTGATCACTTTCCTCGAAGTGTGTAACACCTTTCTCGATTTTGTTATCGTCTTCCTCGAAGTCAAAAGCACCTTCCTCGGACTTTTTCTTGTGTTGTTTTTCCTGATGGGAATGGTAAGTCCCGTATGCGTGTTGCGGATAGCTTTGAGCCACGTAAGATGGTCCCGCCTGCTCTACGACCTGAAACAACTTAATGGTTAGACTAAAATAACCAAAATGACAATATGAATTTTTTACCTGGTTCAAATCAGGCATCACGGGCGGCACACTCCCTTCATCACAACGACGCATGGAAACCACCTCCTCCTCACCTCAATAAACGCCGGGTAACAAAACGCTTTCGGAGACGTATGACTCATTCGAACTTTCACCAAAAAAATATCCAAAGTCCCAATTTGACATCGTGTTTCGAATCTAATTTAACCAGACCGTTTATTTGAAAATTTTTATCATTTTCATCTCTTTTTTGGGATTTTTGAACATTTGTATTACATGAATCCCGTAAGCTTGGGGTAAAGGGAAAAAATTCAAAACAATACGCAGCGTATAGGGCCATGAGCGCGTATATGCGGATCACCTTTTCAGTCTGAACTCAGCTGTCTTGTCAGCAATATACCTTAAATTCAGAGATTATAGTACCAATGAGCAGCGTATAAAGCAATGAGAGGCGTATAGGGTTTAATGCTCCAACTACCACCTTTCTATACACCGCTCATAGGGCAATGAGGGGCCTATAACTTTACTTTTCTGACATAATTAATTCACTCAACCCCTATACAACCCTCATTGCCTTATACGGGGCTGTTGGGGGGGGGGGTGTCACTACTTTTGGGGGATGTACCAATACCCTCACCCTTATTTAGGAAGATAATTTAACATTCTCTTTATTTATATCTAATTTATATCTACATCAAATATTGTGTGTTTAAACCAACATAATGGAACACATTGTCCTTATACTCCTTCATTTACCATTGTATTCTGAACCCTTTGTCTATAGCATCATTCTTTCTTGATGCCCATCTTTTTTTGCAATACACACTTTGAAATTTGTCCCAAGGTTTCAAAAGATTGAGATAGTGATGATTTTGTGTAAGACTATGTTTAGTTCCACCGTTTGTCCATCTTAATCTTGGGTTTAATTTGTTTTTATTTGGGATTCGATCTACTTTTGAGTGTTGTATGTGCTTATCTTTAAGAGTTAGTGAATGAAGTTGTTGAGGTAACCTAGCAAGTGTAGTTTGGCGGTGGTGAGCGGGTGGTGGCGAATGGTGGTCACATAAAGATTTACAAGGGTGCTCGTTGTTGACCTTGAAGATACCAAAAAGTAAAAACTTTGAATGAAATATAATATTTAACTAGTATTAAGTAACCCAGCGTTGCGGTGGGGGTGTAAAACCATGCTAAATAGCACCAACGCCACATTACCGTCAATATTCAACAACACTGAAATTGCGCCGTATTAATGCGAAGAAATTAGACCGGAGCCTAAAATATAGAAAATAATAAATTAGTCGATCTAGGACCCGCACGTTACAATGAACTTGTCAAACAGGAAAAATAGATGACATAAAAACGTTGAACCACACACGCACGTTGCGTCGTGTTAACTCACAAAATTTAGAACGAAACGTAAAAACGTTGAACCCCCACACACGCACGTTGCGCTTTATTAACTCTGAAAATTTAGGAAAAAAACGTAAAATGAAAAATTTGTGAAAGATGAAAAGTATAGATGATCAAAGTTGAAGGTAAAAAAGTTGTGAGTTTAAATTACAAAAGATGAAAAGTTTTAGGTTAAAAGTAAAAAAATCAAATAGTCTTGGGTTGAAAGTAATTTATCAAATACTTGTAGATTAAAAGTAAAAAAATCAATTTTTTTAAAACACCCTAAGCACTAGATATAACACTAATATGCTTAAAATTGTTGATAATTTATAGTGTTTAAATAAATTGATAAATGTAAAAGCATATAGTGTCGTTTCATGGATCTCATGCTTTGTTTGCCTTATGTGCCTCAAGCTTTATGGGCCTTGCGCTTTATGGACCTCATGCTTTGTTTGCCTCTCGCTTAAGGCTGTAGGTTGTTGCATTCTTCAGAATTTTATGCCTCTTAGGATTTATGTGCCTTACATGTTGTTGATACAACAGATATTAGACCAAGGATAGTAGCTGGGTTGGTTAGGCAAAAGGGTTGAAGGGTTCAACTTTGCCTAACGCAGATCGTGGGTTCCCCCCACGTTTGCTAGACGTGGAAAGAGGTTCACTAGATAGATTTTGTTGTTTGCTCGAGATCCTCCACTGAAATGTGTTCAGCTTCGGATATAAGAGCAAAAGGAATGTGTGTATTGAATGTGAAGAGAAGTGACTTGTATGGAACAAGTACTCAAGAAAAATGACCAGAGATCCCAATGGAATCAGGGCTGATCGGAGAATGTCCCTCATACTTAATGAAGTGTCACATTTATAGGGAAAGCCTTAGCTCAAAGAGGAAGCTGTTGACTAGTGAACATGCTTGCAGTGGGGGACTTACCCTTTTAGGGGTTAAAGCCTTTTGACCTGTGGATAAAAGGTTGTGCTCTGTGGACTCGTGTTACTTTTGCGGCTGGGCAAGTTGGTTAAACAATCAGAGATGTGACTACCTACTGTTCACGTATTATTTTATCTAAACTCCCGGATTTCCAACCTTTGAACCTTTTAACCTTTTAAGCTTTAATGTGTCTAAGTCATTTTATTTGGTCTTGGGCTACCCCCGTCATCAGCCCCCCAAGTCAGAGGTTTTTGGGAGATAAGCTCAATGACTTCTGACTTTTACATATGTATTTGTATCGCTTAAAGGCTTCAAGGCTTCGATGCTTGAAGGGTTGAAAACGGTTGAGCTTTTTGATTTTTGAATTTGACAAGACAGTTGATATAACTTGTGGCAGTTTTCTTTTGTGTCAGGCGGCGGTTTTAATTCCTTCGCTTAATTATATTGTTTTTCTATTCATTAATTTACATCTATTTTCATAGAAGAAAATCGTTTGCTCTCTTTTCATCAAGTTTTCCTCTTTTTCGAATCAGGTTAGTTCCGATTGCCTACTTTCTTCTTATTTTCTATTATCATGGGTGCTCGTAAGGATCTAGCAAAATCGTTTTCTCGAATGACTCAAGAGGAAGTTGATTTGTTTTGTATGGAATGGGGAATAGGGACAAAGTTTAAACCAGTTGCATCGGCTTGTGATATTTCGATTGATAGATGTCCCCCAGGTTCCATTGCGTTATACAGTCGCCATTTTGAGTTTTCTAACCTTCGTCACCCATTTTCGAACTTTGTTTTGAATATCCTGGAGTATTATCGCATATCTTTCGGTCAGATTCACCCTCATGACATGGCTAGGGTTTTGCACTTTGAAGTTCTGTGCCGGGCTTCTGGGTATGACCCAACTCTTTTGTCGTTCCGTCGTTTTTTCAGACTGGCTAAGAATGGTGACTGGTTCACCTTCGAGACATCTCAAGTTGATACTTGCTTGATTTTGTCTATGGTTTCTTCCCTTGGTGTCTGGAAGGACCGGTTCTTCTGGGTGTCCGAGGAAATTGTTCCTTTTAAACTTGTTTGGAGGCACCCGGATGCCGTTTTGAATGAACCTGAACCTTCTGCCTTTGATATAAATGCTCGTTTTTTTAGAAACTCTTAGGGAGTGCCCTTCACGGCTTCGTCCCTTTCCTGAGCATTTGTTGGTGTTATTGGGTCTCAGTAAGTTGTGGGAAAAACGCGATCGGGACTCGGTGCTTTTGAGAGACGGGCAGGGTATGCATTTATTCTTATTGTGATATTATGTTCTTGTTTCTTGTTTGCTTACACGTTTTATGTTTGTTTTGCAGTCATGTCTGCACTCGATTTTATCAACAGTGATGATACTTCCGACGTTGCCTTTGATGATGTTGCTGCCACTCCGGGTGAGGATGCGGTTGTCAGGGGATCCGATTATAGGTTCGAGTGTTCCAGCTACGTGAGTGTCCCAAATGTCAAAGGTTTTACCAAAGCTGCGGGTTCCAAAGTTTCCGTTCGTCGCTCAAAACGTTATTTGAAAGGTGCTGATCAGCCATCTGGTTCTGAGCCCATAGATGTTAGCGATGATATTGAGGTATCAGCAGAGCAGGCTGTTGAAGTTGATGTGTCAAAGGGTAAGGAGAAAGATTTGGTTGTTTCGGGGAAGAAGAAGAAGTTGGTTAAGAAAGGTAGCACTCCTACCATCCAGGGTTCGTCTGCCAAAAGTGTTGAGAGCTTCGAAGGTTCAGAGGCTGCGGAGGTATATGTTCCCAATTAGGGGGTAAAAGTTGGGGATAGTTTCAAAGATCCGGCTGTTTGTGCTGAGGCTTTGGCCCATTTTGCTCCTCCCGGTGTTCGAAATGCTATTTCTGAGTTTGAGGCTGATCATCTTATTTCAAGGATGATGCTGAGTTCCTGCAACCTTTCAGCCCTGTTGGCTGAAGGTGTTACCCGTTTTGCTAAGGGTATGCGGGAATATGAGGAAGCCTCCCAGAAAAGGGAGAAGATGAAAGCCTCTATGACTGCCATGAAGAAGGAAATTGATAGATTTTCTGAGAAGGAGCTGGCTTGGGCCGAGAAAGTGGGTGATTTGACGAGAGGCACGAGATTGAGGTAAATGACCTTAAGAAAAGCTTTGAAGCTGACCAGTTGAAGCTAAAAGCTGATAGGGACGCCTTGACTGTTCAACAGAATCCTTTGATGAGGAAAAAGATGGCCTGAAGAGTTCAATTCTGCTCTTGGTGATAACCAGTGGCTTATTGAACAAGGTTTCCACCAAATTGTTACCTACCTTCTTCACTCTAAAGAGTTCAATTCTGCTCTTGGTGAAGTCTATACTAAATTGCTCAACTTGGGGAAACATCAAGGTCTCATTGCAGGTTTCAAGCTTCATGAATCTGGTCATCCTTTGGAAAAATCTCCTTTGTACCGTCCTAAAGCTTCTGAGGTCTTCAAGGGTTCTGTTGAGCAGATGGAGAGGCTGACCTATCCGTATGTGAGCTAGGTTGCAGCTTGTTTTGGTAAACCCCTCTCCGTTTTGCAGGAATTAAAACTGGATGGTCTTAATGATAAGGTATGTGCCGAAGTACTTGGTTCTCTTTCAAGGAAACGTTCATATTCAGGAGATAGCGAGGATACCTTCTCTGGAGAGCTTGATGCTGCCAAAGATGCAAGCTTGGAGGGTTCAGCAGTCGATGGTGATGGTGGCTTGAAGGCAAAGAAGTCCAAGAAGACCAAAAAAGCAAAAGGTAACAGTTCTGGAGCTTCTAAGCCTTCCGTTGACGCTTGATATTCATAGCTTTCTTAGCATCCTTTAAAACAATTTATGGTTTGTAATGTTAACTTAAACAATTTTAGGTTTCGCAGGAACCCCTAAGGTTCCTGTTATGTGGTTGTGGTTAGGCCTGGATGGCCATTTGAACAATTTCCTAGGTTTGCAAGCTACTAAGGCTTGCTTTATCTTTGTTTGGATGTTTGGGAGTCTGTTAAGACTTTCTTTGTGATGCTATTAAGTTTTTAATACTTGCCTTGTGTTGTGTTTTTTGTGTTTGTGCTTGTTTGGTAAGGCAGCTTGGTTGGCTTCAAGCCTTCAAGGCTTCTGGTTATCATGCATGTAGCTTGAAGCCATTGAGGCTTCTGGTTACTACTTTAGTTACGTGACTTGGTTTGTATCTTTGAGTTTTGGGTTATGTGTACCCTTTTTTCTCATGTTGTTGTATTGTTCCTTAGAGTATTTCTTTTCTTTGTGCTTGTCTTTGTTGGGTTTGTGTTGTCTTTACGTTTTTCATACCTTAAAGGGTTCAGTGCTGCAGTCACTTTAGCCTTGGTATTTTTAACGAGAAAACATAGAACCTATCCTATTCATCATCTTTCTTAGTTTGGTTTTATTTCGTAAGCCTGTTTTTCAATATTTTTTCTAAGGCTTAAGGAACATTTGATGTAGGCTGTTCAAACCCGTCTATGAAACAACTTTATTTTCAATAATAAGTCTCATGGAGTTGTATTGATTTAGGAACTCACCCCTTATATAGGTTCATTTAACCCTTGAACCTATTGAGCGATATAGCCTGGGAGCTCATCCCCTTACATGGCCCTTGCCATGGAGTTTCTTGCTAGGTTCTCAACCTGATTTTAGGATAGAAAGACAAATTTGATAAAACATCATCATTCATTCAAGAGATTTTGTGTTACAAAAGGCGATCAACTCTTAAAATACAACTTTGTGAAATACAAACCAATCTTTCTTGATTACACATGGAACCTCTTAAGGGTTTTTCCATTCCAGTCTTGGAAGCCTTTTACCTTCTGAGTCTGCTAGTTTATAGGATCCACCCTTGTGTGCTTCAAGGATTGTATATGGCCCCTCCTATTTTGGGCCAAGTTTTCCTTGGTTCTCTTTCTTACTAGCTTCATTGTTTCAAAGCACCAGGTCCCCTGGCTTGAAGCGTTCATATTTGACTCTTTTGTTGTAGTAGGCTTCCATCGTTTGCTTGTACTTGGCTTCTTGGATTGCAGCTTGGTCTCGTGCTTCCTCTAAGAGTTGTAAGTTCAACATGGTTTCTTTTTGGTTTGCTTCGGGATCCATGTTGACCGTTCTTTATGTTACAACTCCCACTTCAGCTGGAATCACGGCTCAGATCCAAACATCAAGCTGTAAGGTGTTCTTTTGTGGCTTGTTTTTTCTGTTGTTCTTATGGCCCATAGAACACTTGGTAATTCTTTAAGCCAATTGCTTTCATATCTTCCCAATCTGGCTTTGATTCCCTCAACTATGCTTTGGTTCATCCTTTCAACCTGACCTTTTGATTGTGGATATGCCACTCAGCTGAAAACCTGAGCAATTCTGAATTCTTTGCACCAAACGCTAAAAGGCTTCTCAGTGAATTGTTTTCCATTGTCGGTAACAAGCACTCCTGGCAACCCATAGCGAGAAATGATGTTCTCCCAAACGAAGTCAATGACTTGCTTGCCCGTGATTTTTGCAAGTGGTTTAACCTCCGGCCACTTGGTGAAGTAGTCTATGGCTACTAACAAGAACTTCACTCCATCTTTGGCTGGTGGGAATGGGCCAACGATGTCCATCCCCTATTTATAAAATGGCCATGCTGAGGTTATAGGGACAAGATCATGCTTGGGACTTTTCGGGACTGGTGCATGAATTTGGCAGGAATCGCACTTCCTTAGTTGCTCAATGGTGTCTCGGTGCATGGAGGGCCAAAAATACCCAAGGTTCATAAGTTCGGCCACCACCGTTCTTGCTCCAAAATGGGCTCCGCATATCCCTTCATGAACCTCTTTGATCAAATACTGGCTTTGTTCGGGACCAACACATCTCAGCAAGGGTGCAAGGTAACCCTTCTTGCAGAGAATTTCACCTAGCAACACGTACTGTCTATGTCGCAACCCCCGATCCCTAATCCCTGAGAACGGGCGGCCGCGAGCCAGTTTCGGTGGTATGGCGTGTGTATTCAATTTTGGCAGCGGAATTTACATCAGGACCGTAGTTAGGAAATATTTTATCAGAGTAAAATACCACACTTTCATAATATTGAACACATGGGGTAAAACCCAAGTTTTTAGTACACACATTTTCATAGGATTGAATCCTATTTTTATTTAATAAAAACATCTATTGATTTTAGGTAACTTTATTGCCACTTTTCCAAGCCTTTAGTGTTGTCCAGCTGGCTTCTATTTGGCTTTCACATTTTGTTACCTGAAACGCGTTTAAAAATATTTTGTCAGTGGGAAATACTGGTGAGTGAATCCCAGTTTAATCAAATATAACTAAAAACCATTGTACAGTATTGAGGGCGGTCTCGCAATTACATTTGTTTCCAAGTCATCTAATTACCACCCACGGTACTGTCAACCCGACTTGTGGAAATGTTACCCCTCGCTAGATAGTAACAAGTTTTGTATATAAAACCCCAACATACCGACGATAATTGTATCCTTACAAATACTCAATAACTGTTTAATATATAATTAATCGTGTGAGGTTTTGTAAAAATAGTTTACAAAAAGAAGATTACTCACATTGCTGTCTTTGATTATCCTTTAGGGTTTCCTGAGAATTATCTATAATTTACACAAATGCACACGTGTTAGTATAATAACCCATTTTAACATTAGTAATACCCTCCCCGAGACGGCATTCCAACGACTACGTCGGGCAGAACCACGGCAGCCATTACGGAACCCTAGATCAATCGGGCAGAGTATCTAATACGTATCCAAGGGTTATGATACTTACAACGGAGCAGAACTTCGTTATTTAGGGGGGTATAATACCCGAGTATTATGCCTACACTTCAGAAATTTGAGATTTAGAAAGAAATTGAACGATCAGACTGAAGATCCGATGCCCTCTACTTATAGGGCTTCATTTCCACTTCTACGCGGCCCGCGTAAGGTTAGACAAGGGGCTACGCGGCCCGCGTCAAAGATGGTCAACGGTGTAGCTCGTCCGGGTCAGCAGGTAGGGTTGCCGGGTGTTGGGCCACGTGGCGGCCCAGGGTCGTGCCATCTTTTACCTTGTCACGGCCCGTGTAAGGGTTAGCCCAAGGGCTACGCGGCCCGCCTGAAAACCCAGTTTCTTGCTTTTTAATTATTTTTAATGATATTTTATATTTTGGGCTCGATTTTCACATACGGGGTGTATTTTAAGACATATATGGATATTCTAATATATTTTAGGGTGTCAGAAAATTTATGAGGGTGTCGGTTTTCTTTAGGGTTGTTATATCCTCCCCACCTTGTTTTAGAGCTCGTCCTCGAGATCTACTGGAACAAGTGTGGATATTTTCTTCGCATTTCTGATTCAAGCTCCCATGTGTACTCAGGTCCTCTTTTGGAGTCCCACTTCACTTTGACCAGAACTAATCTCTTGTGCTTGAGGTTTTTTACTTTCCTTTCTTCAATCTGTAGAGGCCTTTCTTCAAACTTGAGTTGTTCATTTACCTCTATATCCTTAAGAGGCACTACTAGTGATTCATCAGCTAAACACTTTTTGAGATTAGATACATGAAATACATCATGTATACCTGTCATTTCCTCTGGTAGTTGTAGCTGATAGGCTACAGGTCCTATTCTTCTAATAATCTCAAAAGGTCCAACATACCTGGGACTTAGCTTTCCTCGTTTGATGAATCTTACTATTCCTTTCCAAGGAGAGACTTTCAATAATACTTTGTCTCCTACTTGAAATTCCAATGGTTTTCGTCTGTTGTCAGCATAGCTCTTTTGTCGATCACGTGCTGTTTTTAGTCGTTCCTTTACTTGAATGATCTTGTCGGTTGTTTCTTGTACTATCTCAGGTCCAGATAGTTGCTTTTCCCCAATTTCTACTCAACAGACTGGGGTTCGGCACTTTCGTTCATAAAGTGATTCGAATGGTGCAGCATTGATACTTGTGTGATAACTGTTATTATAAGAAAATTCTATTAAAGGTAAGTGATCATCCCAATTACCTCCAAAATCAATTACACAAGCTCTAAGCATGTCTTCCATTGTCTGAATTGTCCTTTCACTTTGTCCGTCCGTTTGAGGATGATAAGTTGTGCTTAAATTTAACTTGGTTCCCATGGCTTTTTGAAAACTTGACCAAAAATGAGAGGTAAAACGGCTATCCCTATCAGAAACAATTGATAAAGGAATTCAATGTAATGAAACTATTTCATTTACATATAATTTAGCTAACTGTTCCATACTGAAAGTTTCTTTCATTGGTAGGAAATGAGTTGACTTGGTTAGTCTATCTACAATCACCCAAATTGTATCATTACCTTTCCCTGTTTTGGTTAATTTGGTAACAAAATCCATTGTTATTAATTCCCATTTCCACACTGGCATTTCTAGCGGTTGCAATAAACCTGAGGGTTTCTGATGTTCAGCTTTAACTTGTGAACATGTTAAACATTTAGAAACATAGGCTGCTATGTCCTTTTTCATTCCTATCCACCAGAAATTATTTCTTAAATCCTGATACATCTTATCACTTCCAGGATGCATCGTATATCTGGACTTGTGGGCTTCTTCTAATATACGATGACGTAGGTTTCCTAATTTAGGTATCTACATTCTCTTCTTATGGAATCTCCAAATTCCATCTGTTCCTTTTTCTAATTCTTTAATCATACCTTTTAGTTTTTCAGTATCATCTTTGATTACTGATTCTTGTGCTTTTCTAATTTGATCAATTAAATCTACTTGTAGATTTAATTTAAGAGAACGTACCCTTTTTGGCTCTTCATGATACTTTCGACTTAAAGCATCAGCAACTACATTTGCCTTTCCTGCATGATACTGGATATCACAATCATAATCACTAAGCATTTCCATCCAGCGTCTTTGTCTCATATTCAACTCCTTTTGTCCGAAAGCATACCTTAAACTTTTATGATCAGTGAATATGGTAAACTTACTACCATAAAGGTAATGTCTCCAAATCTTAAGGGCAAAAATTATGGCTCCAAATTCTAGATCATGGGTTGAATAATTTTCTTCATGATTCTTAAGTTGCCTAGATGCATAAGCTATAACCTTTTGGCGTTGCATTAATACACATCCATAGCCTAGTTTGGAAGCGTCACAATAGACTACAAAGTCTTCAGTTCCTTCTGGTAACGCTAGTATGGGTGTATTAGTTAATCTTTGTTTAAGAATTCTAAATGCTTCTTCTTGTTTTGGTCCCCATTCAAACTTAATAGATTTACAGGTTAACTTAGTTAAGGGAATGGCTATTCTAGAGAAATCTCGAATAAATCTTCTATAATAACCAGCCAATCCTAAAAAACTTCTAACCTCGGTTGGTGACTCAGGGGTTTTCCATTTGGTAATCGCTTTGATTTTTGTGGGATCCACATGAATTCCTTCATGATTGACTAAATGTCCAAGAAACTGTACCTGCTCTAACCAAAATTCGCACTTGGAAAATTTAGCATAAAGTTTTTCCTTTCTTAATAGACTTAGAAGTGCGTGCAAATGCTTTGCATGATCTTCCTTACTTTTAGAATAAATGAGAATATCATCAATAAAAACAATTATGAATTTATCCAAATATGGCTTACATATTCGGTTCATCATGTCCATAAATGCAGCTGGGGCATTGGTTAAACCAAATGACATGACATTAATTCATAATGGCCATACCTCGTTCTGAAGGCGGTCTTAGGAATATCCTCTTCCTGTACCTTTAATTGATGATATCCTGACCTTAAATCGATTTTAGAGAAAAATCGAGCTCCTTGCAGTTGATCGAAAAGATCATCGATCCTTGGTAATGGGTACCGATTCTGAATTGTGACTTTGTTCAATTCACGGTAGTCAATGCACATACACATTGATCCGTCCTTCTTTTTAACAAATAAAATTGGTGCTCCCCATGGCGATGAGCTTGGCTGTATGAATCCTTTTTCCATCAATTCGTCTAATTGTTTCTTCTGTTCCTGCATTTCTGCGGGTGCCAAACGGTAAGGTGCTTTGGCAATTGGTGCTGTTCCTAGTAGTAGGTGAATTCTAAATTCGACTTCTCTATCTGGAGGTAGTCCTGGTAATTCTTCTAGAAATACATCTGAAAACTGAGATACTACTGGAATGTCTTTTAGTTCTTTTCCTTTAGTGTTAGTGATTATAGAAATCAAATACACTATAGACCATTTTCTTATATAGCTTGCAGTTTTCATCACAGAGATGAATTTCGTCTATCTAGATGGTTTATCTCCTTTAATTGTGATCGTTTCACCTTTTGGTGAATTTACTTGGATTAACTTTTGATCACATAAAATACGGGCTTTATTAGCTATTAACCAATCCATTCCTAAAACGACATTCAATCCTGCCAGATTCATGGGATAAAGGTTTGCCATAAACTTTTTCTAACAACTCTCACCAAAACTATTATTTATTATTATATTTAGTTCAATAGGAAACCCTAATTAAGACACCCAAGTGATTCTGCACAAACCCTAAAATTTTCAGAACAATCAGAATCAGGATCAGGGCCCCTAAAACTCAGGGGGGTAAACCCTAGTTACGATTATCTTAAAATCTCGTTGTCAAAATTGAATTTTTGGAAAATGTCGACTCAGCAAGCCTACACCCACACGTGGCCGCCCTATAGTGAAAATGTGTCCCTTACGGACCGTAAGGGATTAGGCTTACGGTCCGTAAGCGATGTCAAATTTGTGTATAAATAGCAGAGTCTGGGACTTGATTTCTAGCGTTCGTTCGACGAAGAAATTCGTTATACACTCCGAGTTATAGTAGAAACAGTCTCAAAATCACTAATTAGTATAGCGGGGTAATGCTACGATACCGGGTATTAACTCGATCGCTGCTACGATTCAACGTCCGATCAATTGAAACTATCCGACCGGATGTTTAAGCGCTATCCTTTGTCATTAGTCGTGATTCCGACAGGATGTTTGAGTACCACCCGAACTCGGGGAATACTCTGTCATTCGTTGTGAATCCGATGGATGTTTAAGTGATTGTACTTTGTCATTCGTTGTGAGGGTTTTAATCTCGTGAGTTATCGTAAATGCTGTATTAATTACTTACCTAGTTCGTGTGCACTAGGATTACAAGGCTAAATCAATAGGCTAAGCTCTGCCTGTATAAATCTGCAATATATCAAGGCTTATCTGTAAACTAAACTTTGCCATATGAATCTGCATGCTTATAAAGTGAGTCATTCTCTTTTTATCAAAATTACTTTCAAAAGCATGTTTATTTTCAAGGTTATAATTACAGGGATTAAGTCTTTGTAATCACCAAGTTACAGCCGGTATGTGGGGTTTTGTATACATTACTTGATAATCTTCACCATTGGGGCAACCAAGGGGTGATATGACCATAGTCACAGACACCATTGGACGAATGGGCCAATGGGTCGAGTGGCAAATACTGTGGGTAGTTGGTTTGATATCAGAAACATTGTAATCGCTCTTAATACTGTAAATTATAACAAATGTGTCGTTTTAGTAAAATAGAATGATTCACTCAGTATTTCCCGCTGACAAAACCTTTTTAAAACGCGTTTCAGGTAATTACAGTAGATCGGAATAAGAGTCGGATACGGCACTGAAAGGCTTCAAGAAGTGGCTTATTATTTTATTAATTAATTAAATCAAATTAAAAAATATTGTTTTATGTAATCAAATTCATCTTTATTAAAGCTACCATTGTAAAACATGGGTTTATCCCATCTATTTAAATAAATAAAATCCGGTGTTTTCTAAACTCTGATATTTTTCCTAACTCACGGTCCTGATGAAATTTCCGCTGCAACGTTTTCAAAATAATCACCGGTACCACGTGGCTGTTCGCGGCTCCCGATTCCGTCCAGGGTGGGTCGGGGGTCGTGACAGAAGGTTGTATCAGAGCCACTGCTTTAAGCCTATAAGTGTTGTGATAATAATACCTAAGTTTATATAAAAGAGTTAGGAGATTGCTATTAATTGGCAGCACACAGGATAGTATTTAGACTTGAACTTAAGAAAATATGCCTTAGTATTAGCTTCGAGATAAGCTAAGTACGTGTGTAAATAGAATATGATGGATTTTGCTATGCCGTAAGAATGACGATTAGAACATTGCAGGCAATAGCACTTAATTGCTATTAATTCTTGCTTATTGATATTATCTGGTCTAGAATAAAAATATGTTGTGGAAATACAAATTTCTTTTATTCTGGATAAAAGCCCTAATCAAAGAGGCACTTTTAAAATCTTGAAAAGATGCTATTTATGGGAAATAGAAAATTTTCCCCAGCAAGACTGGGTATGATGTAGCAGACTCTCCAGCTTGTCCGGATATATTGAGGTTACCTCTCCGGCGCGAACCGGATAAGACGGGGTATATAATATGTCAAACAAGTGACAAGATTTCCCTAAATAGTATCATGATCTGATATCTGACTTGTTTTTGGAAATAAGAATCTGTTAAATACATTGACCTTATAAAAAGGTATGTATATTACAGCATGTGAAATATATGATTATATATATATGTATATCTATAAGGAATTCCAAAAGCCAATTAAGAATAAAGTACAAGCATCTGTGTCTAGATTACTTTATCAGGAATCTCTTTTCCGATATCAAACATTATTTCGTTTGATCATATATCTCGTAACTCATGCGACAATATAAACAATGGAAACTTTTAAGTTGAAACAAGATTTCACAACCATCAGTGCACAGTCTAATCAGAGTCATAATTATTAGCACTACAAAAGGAATCACATATCTTTACAAAATTCCCCTATTTCATTTTGTTCGACATTCCCTAGTAATGTCACTTAACAACGGTTATCACATGAAAATTCCAGATAAAAGTTCTTATATTTCTTTCATTGAAATTCTGACTTCTGCATATAATGAGTTGACTTTCATGTTTCTACTTCCCCTTAATGATGATCATACCATGAGGATTTTTTTTATATATTAGCAAATATTGATCTATTTCATTTCTTGGTAAATCCACACGTTACACATGCACTGTTTGTTGCGTATGTGGTTCATTCGATTTGTGAAGACCACTGGAGGGCATCATTCTAATTTGTCATTTTATCCAAACTCAAATATCATTTCACTATATTTGATTTTTACTATAAACCACATTATTGCAAAACGATGACTCTTTAATATCGAGTCAATAAGTTTTGTTAAACCATTAAGGTGAAGCATTTATATTTTTACATATAAAATTACGTTTGAGGTATACTCTCATTTAAGTTTATGTTTATATTAATAGTAGTAATGTTAATATTATTTTTAAGTACTAGGGTTATTGTCAGGGACAGATATTGGATAAGCGTAGCCTTAGTTAGGCATGGACTGATCACCTATGCTTAAACAAGGGAGCACTAACCAATATCCAACCATGATAATGACTAGTTAATATATATAAATTAAGTCATCATACTTATTTAGTAAATTTTAATTATATATATAAAAATATTTTTATATAAAAATATATATACTTTGTACTGTAAGGAGAAATAATCATAATTACAGAAGATAAACCACGTAAGCCATGAAATTCATATCAGTAATGAATGTTGCCAGTTATGAACGAAAATAAGGAATAGTATATATAACTTCAGTAATCATTAATACTAAGGGTAAAGAACTTAAAGAAGTTCCTGTAGTCTCAGAATACCCAGATGTATTCCCAGAAGATTTACCAGGACTACCACCAGATAGGGAAGTAGAATTTAGGATTCATCTAATTCTCGGAACTATACCGATAGCCAAGGCACCTTATCGGTTAGCAACCACAGAAATGTTAGAACTGAAAAAAAAATATTTAGATGAATTATTAAGTAAAGGTTTCATACAACCTAGTTCATCCCCTTGGGGAGCACCAGTGTTGTTTGTTAAGAAAAAGGTTGGTTCGATGAGAATGTGTATTGATTATAGAGAATTAAATAAGGTTACAATTAAGAATCGATACCCATTACTTAGGATTGATGATCTTTTCGATCAACTTCAAGGAGCTAGATATTTTTCTAAGATAGATTCCCGCTCCGGATATCATCAATTAAAGGTACAAGAAGAAGACATACCTAGGACTGCTTTCAGAACTAGGTATGGTCATTATGAGTTTACAGTCATGCCCTTCGGGTTAACGAATGCACCTGCAGCATTCATGGACATGATGAATAGGATCTGTAAACCCTATTTGGATAAATTTGTAATTGTCTTTATTGACGATATACTTATTTATTCAAAAAGTCAGAATGAGCATTGTGGGCATTTGCATGCACTCTTAACTTTGTTAAGAAAAGAAAAATTGTATGCCAAATTCTCAAAGTGTGAATTTTGGTTGCAAAAAAAAAAAAATGCAATTCTTAGGACACATGGTGAATCACGAAGGCATTCATATAGATCCTGCTAAGATAGAGGCAATTACTAAATGGAAGGTTCCACAATCCGCAATGGAAATTCGAAGTTTTATAGGTTTAGCTGGATATTATAGACGATTTATTAAGGATTTTTCCAAGATAGCTGTACCATTAACTAAGCTAACCGGTAAAGTAGTTAAGTTTGAATATGGACCCAAACAGGAAGAAACCTTTAAGGTTTTAAAGCAAAGGTTAACCAATACTCCAATTTTAGCCTTACCAGAAGGAACTGAAGATTTTGAAGTATATTGTGATGCTTCAAAATTAGGATTTGGATGTGTGCTGATACAACGCAAGAAGGTAATTGCGTATACTTCATGACAATTGAAAAAGCATGAAGAAAACTATACGACTCATGACTTAGAATTAGGAGCTGTAATTTTGCCCTGAAAATCTGGAGACATTATCTGTACGGAAGAAAGTTTACTGTCTATACAGATCATAAAAGTTTAAGATATATATTTGGGCAAAAAGAGTTAAATATGAGGCAAAGGATATGGATGGAAATCCTGAGCGACTACGACTATGATATTTAATATCATGAAGGAAAGGCAATTGTAGTTGCAGATGCCTTAAGTCGTAAGTATCATGAAAAGCAAAAGCGAGTTCGTGCTTTCAGATTAAATCTACAATTAGATTTAATGGAACAAATAAGAAAGGTTCAGGAAACAGCAATCAAGGATGATGCTGAAGGAATGAAAGGAAGAATAAAAGTATTAGAAAAAGGAGCCGATGGAATTTGGAGATTCCACAAAAGAAGAATTTGGGTACCGAAGCAGGAAGAATTAAGAAATAAGATTTTAGAAGAAGCTCATAAATCTAGGTATACCATACACCCTAGAAATAATAAGATGTACCAAGATTTAAGAAATAATTTCTGGTGGATAGGCATGAAGAAGGATATAGCTAGATATGTTTCTAAGTGTCTTACTTGTTCACAAGTTAAGGCAGAACATCAGAAACCTTCAGGTCTACTACAACAATTAGAAATGCCAGTATGGTAATGGGAACTCATAACAATGGATTTTGTTACTAAGTTGCCCAAAACCAGAAAAGGTAATGATGCGATTTGGGTAATTGTGGATCGATTAACCAAATCAGCTCACTTTCTACCTATGAAAGAAACCTTTAGTATGGAAAGATTAGCAAAGTTGTATGTAGATGAAGTTGTATCCTTACATGGAGTTCCACTCTCCATTGTATCAGATAGGGATAGTCGGTTCACTTCTCATTTTTGGACAAGTTTCCAGAAAGCAATGGGAACTCGACTAAACTTAAGCACTGCATATCATCCCCAAACAGACGGACAAAGTGAAAGGACAATCCAAACTCTAGAAGACA
This sequence comes from Helianthus tuberosus, assembly GCA_030545235.1. Classification (NCBI taxonomy): domain Eukaryota; kingdom Viridiplantae; phylum Streptophyta; class Magnoliopsida; order Asterales; family Asteraceae; genus Helianthus; species Helianthus tuberosus. The sequence goes on along the minus strand of CM060416.1, from coordinate 147,454,011 downwards.
TGCTCCGAGCATGTGTAATAGATTTTGATGGAAACTGGGATGATCACTTACCTTTAATTGAATTCTCCTATAACAGTAGTTATCATTCAAGTATTGACACTGCCCCATTCGAAGCACTATACGGACGTAAGTGCAGAACTCCAGTATGTTGGGCAGAAATAAGAGATAGTCAATTATCTGGTCCAGAGATAGTACAAGAAACCACCAACAAAATTTCTCAAATCAAGGAAAGACTAAAGATTGCTCGAGATCGTCAAAAGAGTTATGCAGATAATCGACTCAAGCCACTTGAATTTCAAATTGGAGACAAGGTACTATTGAAAGTTTCACCTTGGAAAGGAGTAGTTCGATTCGGTAAGAAAGGAAAGCTAAGTCCCAGATACGTAGGACCATTCCTAGTGATCCAACATATAGGACCAGTTGCTTATTGTTTACAACTACCAGAAGAGTTAGCTAGAGTACATGACGTATTTCATGTATCCAACCTCAAGAAATGCCTATCAGACGAATCTTTGGTAGTACCTCTCCAAGATATAAAAGTAAATGAGAAATTGAAATTTGTTGAAAAACCTCTTCAAATCGAAGATCGAAAGATCAAATTTCTCAAGCACAAGCGACTAGTTCTAGTTAAAGTCAAGTGGGATTCAAAGAGAGGAGCTGAATACACTTGGGAGCTGGAATCTGAAATGAAGAGAAAGTATCCCTACTTATTCCAGTAAATCTCGAGGACGAGATTTTTATTAAGGTGCGGAGAATGTAACAACTCTCACCAAAACTATTATTTATTATTATATTTAGTTCAATAGGAAACCCTAATTAAGACACCCAAGTGATTCTACACAAACCCTAAAATTTTCAGAACAATCAGAATCAGGATCAGGGCCCCTAAAACTCAGGGGGGGTAAACCCTAGTTACGATTATCTTAAAATCTCGTTGTTAAAATTGAATTTTTCGAAAATGTCGACTCAGCAAGCTTACACCCACACGTGGCCACCCTATAGTGAAAATGTGTCCCTTACGGACCGTAAGGGATTAGGCTTACGGTCCGTAAGCGATGCCAAATTTGTGTATAAATAGCAGAGTATGGGACTTGATTTCTGGCGTTCGTTCGACGAAGAAATTCGTTATACACTCCGAGTTATAGTAGAAACAGTCTCAAAATCACTAATTAGTATAGCGGGGTACTGCTACGATACCGGGTATTAACTCGATCGCTGCTACGATTCAACGTCCGATCAATTGAAACTATCCGACCGGATGTTTAAGCGCTATCCTTTGTCATTAGTCATGATTCCGACAGGATGTTTGAGTACCACCCGAACTCGGGGAATACTCTGTCATTCGTTGTGAATCCGATGGATGTTTAAGTGATTGTACTTTGTCATTCGTTGTGAGGGTTTTAATCTCGTGAGTTATCGTAAATGTTGTATTAATTACTTACCTAGTTCATGTGCACTAGGATTACAAGGCTAAATCAATAGGCTAAGCTCTGCCTGTATAAATCTGCAATATATCAAGGCTTATCTGTAAACTAAACTTTGCCATATGAATCTGCATGCTTATAAAGTGAGTCATTCTCTTTTTATCAAAATTACTTTCAAAAGCATGTTTATTTTCAAGGTTATAATTACAGGGATTAAGTCTTTGTAATCACCAAGTTACAGCCGGTATGTGGGGTTTTGTATACATTACTTGATAATCTTCACCATTGGGGCAGCCAAGGGGTGATATGACCATAGTCACAGACACCATTGGACGAATGGGCCAATGGGTCGAGTGGCAAATACTGTGGGTAGTTGGTTTGATATCAGAAACATTGTAATAGCTCTTAATACTGTAAATTATAACAAATGTGTCGTTTTAGTAAAATAGAATGATTCACTCAGTATTTCCCGCTGACAAAACCTTTTTAAAACGCGTTTCAGGTAATTACAGTAGATCAGAATAAGAGTCGGATACGGCACTGAAAGGCTTCAAGAAGTGGCTTATTATTTTATTAATTAATTAAATCAAATTAAGAAATATTGTTTTATGTAATCAAATTCATCTTTATTAAAGCTACCATTGTAAAACATGGGTTTATCCCATCTATTTAAATAAATAAAATCCGGTGTTTTCTAAACTCTGATATTTTTCCTAACTCACGGTCCTGATGAAATTTCCGCTGCAACGTTTTCAAAATAATCACCGGTACCACGTGGCTGTTCACGGCTCCCGATTCCGTCCACGGTGGGTCGGGGGTCGTGACACTTTTGGTTTAAAAGCTCAATTTTTGCTCCCTTCATAATTTCAAAAATCCTAACCGTTTCTCCATTTGCTGTCTTTACTAGACATTCTTGTGGTAGTTTAGTTAATGACTGATTTAGAAGTTTGCAAAACGAAGTATTAATAAAACTTTGGTTTGCACCAGAGTCAAATAATACTTTAGCAAAAACATCATTAACTAAAAATGTACCGGCTATCATGTCTGGAATCATCTTGGCTTCATCTGCAGTCAGAAAGAATGCTCTAGCATTTTTAGTGTTCTTGTTGTTCGCAGCTGGAGCCAATTTCGGACAGTTCGGCTTGATGTCACCTTTTTCTCCACAGTTGAAACACATCCCATTATTAGGTTTTCTTCTGCAATCTTCTTCCTTGTGTCCTGGCATCTTGCAGAAATTGCAGTGAGTGGAACATTTTCCCGAATGCTTCCTCTTGCAGGCAGTGGCGGATCTTGCCCGTTGAACGTGCCAGGGCCGAAAGACACGGGCACTAAAAGAGTATATATAAAAAATTTCGATCGAAATGCGGAAAATTAACACTACGGCCGAAAAACTTGCCCGGGCCGTGGCCCTGCCAGAACTCTTGTAAGATCCGCCCATGCTTGCAGGCTTTGCAGTTTGGTGCAGAGGTAGATCCTGTATTCCTACGGTTGGAATTCCCAGAACGAAATTCTTGGGTAAGCCTTTGGGCTAGATTTCTCCTCTGGTCTTCTTCTCTAGTACGGATTAATTCATCTGTCAAGGTGTTTGCTAGTTCTACAGCTTCTTCTATGGTTTGAGGTCTAGCTGACTTGACTACATGCCTAATCTCCCCGATTATTCCCCAAATGTAACGGGAGATTAATACTGGTTCAGGTGATGCAAGGGTTGGTACTATTCTAGCATATTCAACGAATGTAGTAGTATAACCCTTACTATCTACCCCGGTCATCCTAAGGTTCAGAAACTTATTTGCTATCTGTTCCTTTTCATTGGGAGGGCAGAATTTCATTTCTACCATATTCTTAAATTCCTCCCATTCCATGTTGTATACCCTATCAGTTCCTCTTGACTGAAGGATAGTGTTCCACCATTCTAAGGCTGAGTTCTTAAATAAATTAGAAGCAAACATTATTTGGTCTTCTTCAGCACACTTGCTTATTTTTAAAACTGCCTCAGTCTTTTCTATCCAGCGTAGAGTTGCAATGGGTCCTTTATTGCCCGAGAATTCTATTGGTTTGCAGGACCAGAATTCTTTATAAGAACAACCATAAGGCATGGTTCTTCTTCTTTTGGGAATGGGCGCTTAAAATACGGGTCCATTGTTTACACTGTGTTCTGGTTCAGTTGGTCGCTTACTGTTGTGCTTACTTTTATTATTCGCTTCTTGGATCGTTTGAATAATAAATGGCATTGCATCTATAATTCCTTGTGCCACTATGTGTTGAATGGCACTATTATCCACTTGCTTTCCATTGTTATTGTTGTTTGGATTCTCATTATCCAGATTATCGTTATTCGGGTGGTTATCATTTTGGTTTTCTAGGTTCACTTCGTTGTCCATCTGGATTTTAAACATCAACCACGCATTAATAATCACAAAATAATATTTAATATAGCAAATCGCATGACACGCATTTTGGTCAAAAGCGGCGATCATTGCGACTTTACTCTATTCATATAATATGCATCTATTACACACCAGTACTGAAATTAAAATTACAATACCAACTGAAATAAAATTACACGAATAATAGTAGGCATCCGTACACATATATTTTATTATTATTTTATTATTATTACTACCGTCTCCACCATCACATTCATGGATATGGATTCATCCAGAAATCCATATTGCTCTCGTCGTACTTCCAGACGAGTCGCTCTCCCACCAGTCGCATTCTTTCACAACTCTCTAAAATTTCCTCACCAAATGTCCTAAGTTCTTGTACATTGTCTGCACTCATTGGGGTTGCAGGTTCTAGGACTGGGTTCAGAATCTAGGGTGCGGTTTCTTGATATGGGGGTGTAGGGGCCTGAAATGGATAAGGATTCTCCAAGATCTCTCGAACGTATACATCGTTGTCGAAATAAGGATCTAGAGGATCTAATCCTGGGTAGGCTCCTAGGTTTGGCATGGGCATGTCTTTGTGTATCGGGTAACGTTGCACACAGTCCCTATTTTCGTCCCACCATGGGTCGTAATTTGGGTCTAAGGGGTTTGGTGCAGGTACCCTAGGTATTTCCTCCGGGTCGAAATCATGCATTTCTACTTGATTTTCAGGGTTTTCTATCTCCATCGATTGGTCAGGAATTGGTAGTTGTGGTTGTGGTTGTGGTTGGGGTGCTATCATTTGTTCCAGGTTAGGGTCAGCTGCAGTGGTTGCTAGGATGTGGATGTTGGCTATACCCCTATTAATCATTTCCTGGGCATAGGCATCGGTTTCTCTTTTGGCTGCTGCTAGTGATCTCTGGTCTTGTAACTTTTTCATACGCTTTCTACGCTCATGTGCCCCTCGACTGAACCATCCTCTCTTTTTCTGAGGGAATGGCTCCTCGAACTGAGCTTTAAACATGAATATTCCTTCTTCCGTATTAGTAGAGTACCCTGAGAGGGCAGGCTGAGAAGAGGCACCTTCGCTACTAGGCGAACCAGACAAATGACGGTACGCGTCAGATGGTCCTTGGTCGCTCATACTGCAAACTAACAAATAGTCAAATAACACATAACCAGAAATACAATTATGCATGTATTCCCGTAATTTATTTCCTAACAATTTAAATTTTGATGTCAGCAGAACACTTCTGTGGCTGAATCAGTGGCTTAGCTCTGATACCACCTTCTGTCGCAACCCCCGATCCCTAATCCCCGAAAACGGGCGGCCGCGAGCCAGTTTCGGTGGTATCGCGTGTGTATTCAATTTTGGCAGCGGAATTTACATCAGGACCGTAGTTAGGAAATATTTTATCAGAGTAAAATACCACACTTTCATAATATTGAATACATGGGGTAAAACCCAAGTTTTCAAGACACACATTTTCATAGGATTGAATCCTATTTTTATTTAATAAAAACATCTATTGATTTTAGGTAACTTTATTGCCAGTTTTCCAAGCCTTCAGTGCTGTCCAGCTGACTTCTATTTGGCTTTCACATTTTGTTACCTGAAACGCGTTTAAAAATATTTTGTCGGTGGGAAATACTGGTGAGTGAATCCCAGTTTAATCAAGTTTAACTAAAAACCATTGTACAGTATTGAGGGCGGTCTCACAATTACATTTGTTTCCAAGTCATACTAATTACCACCCACGGTACTGTCAACCCGACTTGTGGAAATGTTACCCCTCGCAAGGTAGTAACAAATTTTGTATACAAAACCCCAACATACCGGCGATAATTTTATCCTTACAAATACTCAATAACTGTTTAATATATAATTAATCGTGTGAGGTTTTGTAAAAACAGTTTACAAAAAGAAGATTACTCACATTGCTGTCTTAGATTATCCTTTAGGGTTTCCTGAGAATTATCTATAATTTACACAAATGCACACCTGTTAGTATAATAACCCATTTTAACATTAGTAATACCCTCCCCGAGACGGCATTCCAACGACTACGTCGGGCATAACCACGACAGCCGTTACGGAACCCTAGATCAATTGGGCAGAGTATCTAATACGTATCCAGGGGTTATGATACTTACAACGGAGCAGAACTTCGTTATTTAGGGGGGTATAATACCCGAGTATTATGCCTACACTTCAGAAATTTGAGATTTAGAAAGAAATTGAACGATCAGACTGAAGATCCGATGCCCTCTAGTTATAGGGCTTCATTTCGACTTCTACGCGGGCCGCGTAAGGTTAGACAAGGGGCTACGCGGCCCGCGTCAAAGATGGTCAACGGTGTAGCTCGTCCGGGTCAGCAGGTAGGGTTGCCGGGTGTTGGGCCACGTGGCGGCCTAGGGTCGTGCCATCTTTTACCTTGTCGCGGCCCGCGTAAGGGTTAGCCCAAGGGCTACGCGACCCGCCTAAAAGCCCAGTTTCTTGTTTTTTAATTATTTTTAATGATATTTTATATTTTGAGCTCGGTTTTCACATACGGGGTGTATTTTAAGACATATAGGGATATTCTAATATATTTTAGGGTGTCGGAAAATTTATGAGAGTGTCGGTTTTCTTTAGGGTTGTTATAGTCTAGACTTGATTTTAACCCTTTCAGCCTCTGTTTGATCAGCCGGTAATTCACCATTTTTAAGGAATTTCTTGATTGGAGTCATCCAATTGGTGCCTTCTTCGGTGATTACGTCTTGAACTTCCAATTTTTCAATTGATGGAGTTTTCAATACTTCTACCAACACCTTTTTAGTGAGGTGGGCAAAAGTGAGAGAGGCGAGTTTACTCAAAGCATCAGCTTTCTTGTTTTGGGACCTGGGGATTTGCTTGATGGTGCATGTTTGGAATGTGTTCATCAGCTCCTTGGACTTTTCCCTGTACCTCTTCATGTTCGGTTCTTTTGCAACATAACTGTCGTTCACTTGGCTTGATACCAACAACGAGTCCGTGAAGACTTCAAGCTTTTGGACCTTCATTTCTTTGGCTAGCCTTAAACCAGCTATAAGTGCCTCGTATTCAGCTTCGTTATTGGTGGTCTGAAAATCAAATTGAAGAGCATACGTGAATGATAACCCTTCTGGGTTGATTAGAATGAGACCGGCCCCTGACACTTCAACGCTTGAAGCCCCATCGGTAAAAAGCTTCCAGGCTTCAAGGTCTGAGGGTTCAGTGGCAGCTGTGTTTACTTCAGCAATTGTTTGTTTTAGGACTTCTACAATGAAATCGGCCAAGACCTGGGCTTTGATGACTTTTCTGGGAACATAGGTGATGTTATGTTCACCGAGTTCAACAGCCCACTTGGCTAATCGCCCTGAATTCTCTGGTTTTTCAAGCACACTTTTTATTGGTTGGTCGATGACCACTTGTATGGGGTGTGCTTGGAAATACCTTCGAAGTCTCCTAGCCGTTTGGACTAGGGCTAAAGCAAGTTTTTCCAAAGGAGGATATTTGATTTCTGCCAATTTTAGAGTTTTGCTGAAGAAATAAATGGGTACCTGAACTTTGTCTCGTTCAATGGTGAGGACCGCACTTATTGCTTCTTTAGCAATTGAAAGGTACACCGAGATCAATTCTCCCGTTTCCGGGGCTGCAATGTCAGGTAGAGAAGCTAGGTGTTTCTTCATCTGGTTGAAGGCTTCTTCAGCCTCATCAGTCCATTTGAAGTTCTTCTTGTCAGAGCATCCCTTGAGCGTTTTGAAGAAAGGTAAAGACCTTTCAGCCAATTTTGAGGTGAAACGCTTCAGGGCTACAAGCTTCCCATTTAGGCTTTCTACTTCTTTTTTGATTCTTGGTGGCTTGGTTTCAAGGACAGCTTTCACCTTGTTTGGATTGGCTTTTATACTTTGTTTTCCCACATTGTGCCCAAAAACTTTCCTTCCTCGAACTCAAGTGAACATTTTTCGGGGTTGAGCTTCATGTTGACCTTCCTTAGATTCTTGAAGGTTTCTTGGATGTCATCAAGCATTTGGTATTCTGTTTTGCTTTTGATGACCAAATCATCAACATATGCTTCCATGTTCCTGCCAATTTGACTAGCAAAAGCCTTGTCAAGTAGGCGTTGGTAGGTTGCACACGCGTTTTTGAGACCAAAAGGCATCTTTTGGTAGCAAAAGATTCCTTTATCCGTGTGAAAGGCGGTTTTCTCTTCATCTTCTTCCTTCATGAGAATTTGGTGGTAACCCTTGTAAGCATCTAGGAAACACTTGAAGGGGTAACCAGTGAGGGAGTCAACCTTGAGATCAATTTCTGGCAGCGGGTAACAATCTTTAGGACAAGCCTTGTTTAAGTCTTTGAAGTCTATGCACATTCTCCAAGAGTTGTCGGGCTTTTGAACCATGACTGGGTTGGCAACCTAGGATTGATACTTGAATTCTCGGAGAATGCAGATTGATACAAGCTTTTCAACCTCTTGGCATGCAACCAAGCTTCTTTCTGGTGCTAGGCTTCGCTTCTTTTGGACAACAGGCTTGACATTAGATGGTATTCTTAGTTCGTGCTCAGCGATGCTTCGAGGGATACCCGTCATATCTTCCGGGCACCGGGCAAAGACATCACTATAGTGTACCAGGAGCTTTTCGAGATACGAGAGGGGATCTTGTGAAAGGCTTGGATTTACCCTTATCCTTTGCTTAGGATACTTGGGATTTATGACCAGCCTTTGTTTGTCTTCTTCATTCTTGGAGCTTTCACCTTCAACCATCTAAGCCTCTTGAGTAGGTTGAAGGGTTTCTATCCCCCTCTAGGTAGGAAATTTGACAGTGCCATGACCGACAGAAACAACCATGTAGAAGGCACACTGCCCTGGTCTTCCTATGATCACGTCATAATTTGAAGGTATATTGATGACCACAAAAGTGAGGGGTTGAACTCCTTCCATCTTGCCTTCGCTGAAACGGACATCAAGGGTTAGTTGCCCTAAAGGCTTGAGGGGTATGTCTACAATACCTTTTATGGAGGTTCCGGAGGGTTGAAGCTTCGAACGTTCCTCATTGCACAAATGGTTGAAGAACTTTTCAAACATGATTTCAGTGGCTGCTCTAGTGTCTATATATGCTTTGTTTGTTTGTAGAGTGCCCACGGTTGCTTCAACCATAAGGGGGGTTTGAAAGTGGGTTCTTCTCTGTTGGAGGAAAACAAACACACTGAAGCTCCCAAGCTTCCAACCTCTGTCGTTTGTGAGGAACCTTCCCATCAAAATCCACCATGTTAACTTCCTTGCCCTTTCCTTCGGCCATCTTGTCCCTCACCCCCTTCACCAAGTGAGCGAGTTCCCCGGACTTGACTGCCTCTTTGATCCTCCTCTTCAATTGGAAGCAATCATTAGTATGGTGGCCCTTTTCTTCATGAAATTCACAGAATTGGGTGGAATTCTCATTCCTTTTGCTTTTGGGGAGAGGTATTGGAGGTCGAAAGCTTTGCTTTACTTCCTCTGTAGCGAGAATCTCTTGAGGGGTCTTGGTGAGGGGTGTGAAGCTTATGCCTTTTTCTCGGCTGGAAGGGTTCCGGCCTTCAGGCCTTCGCTGATCTGAACCCTTTTGGCATCTGTCATAGGAATGGAAGCTTCCTCTTTTCCTAGCCGGGCTGTTGCCTCGCCAGCTTGATCCCCTTTTTCTTTGCTCTTTAATGTCTACGGCCTCCTTTCCTCTAATGTGGGCTTCAGCCCTTTCAAGAGCTTCTTCCAAGGTCTTGGGCAGGGATTTATTGAAGTCTCTGGTGAGATATTTGGATGTAATGGCATTCATAAAACCAGCCACTCTCATTTTTTCGTCTGCCCCTACGTATGTGAGACCTTCCTTCTTGTACCTTTCAATGAACTCTCGAAGGCTTTCGTCATCCCTTTGTTTTATCTGAAAGATTACTGTAGCATCTTTGACGTACCGCCTTTGCTGTGAGAAATTTGCCAAAAACCCTTTGCTTAGGTCATCGAAGCTTCGAACGCTTCTGGCAGGCAAATCGTTGAACCATATCCGGGCTGAACCAACGAGAGTTTACATGAACATAAGGCAGCATTCAGCGTTTGACCATTTCTCAATTCTGGCGGCACCAGTGAAGATCTGAAGGTGATCTTCCGGATCCTCAGTCCCATCATACGTCTTGATATGGGATGGCATCTTGATCTTCGTTTGAAAAACATAATCGACTATTTGCTGTGAGAAGCATGAGAGATTACTTGGCTTGTAAGGCTTGGCCAATCTTCCTCAACCCTTGAACCCAGGTTGCTGCTATTATATTGTTCCCTTGAGTGGCCAACACCTGATTAATAAAGTGCTGCCACGGGAAGCTGGCCATCATCTGGGCCATCATCTAGGGCATAAGGTTGAAGCCTTGAAGGTTTCCAGGTGCAACTGGGCAACTAACTCCCAAATGAGTGCTCATAACGGCACTTCGTGCCAAGGGGAGTACAGACAAAGCTTGTTCCCATGCAGATGTTGTTGAGGGTGGAAGGCTTGCTACTGGAGATTGTAGGAGCTGGTCCAAAGTCAGCTCGTGCCCTAGCGGAGCACCGGCTGTAGCTGGTTGGGAAGAGAAAAGAGGAAACGTTGTTGGATTTGGCCTCGTGTGTAGGTATGGGTTATAATTTGGAGGAGGATTACTGGGACCAGCCTCATCCCTAGATGCAGAAGGTTGTGAGCTTGCAAAAGGAGGGATGGGTGGTCCAGGAGATAGTGTTGCTTCTGGTTCGTCGTAGTCCAGACGAATCCTCACTCCCTTGTCTCTCTCCCTGCTCACATATTGGTTGAGGAGAGACCTCAACTCCAGGAAATTGTTGGCGACCCCTTCAGGGGTAAGTTCAACATGTGAGGGTGTGTTAGAGACGCCGACGTTAGGGGAATGAACCCCTGATCTAGATGGAGTTGGAGTGTGGAAAGTGAGAAACTCGGGAGTGCTCCCCGGTGTCGAAAAGGACGATGGTATGGCCACATGAGCTTGGCTAGTGCTTGGGGTGGAGGTGTTTGGAACCTGATTCACCTCTCCCGGAGACTCACTTTCTGACATGGTGATTTCAAGAAGATGGAGCTACACTATTAGGTCCTTTTGAAGAATATTAGTGGCGTAGCCCTACGGTGGGCGCCAACTTGTTGATGCAACAGATATTAGACCAAGGATAGTAGCTGGGTCGGTTAGGCAAAAGGGTTGAAGGGTTCAACTTTGCCTAACGCATGTCTTGGGGTCCCCCCACGTTTGCAAGACGTGGAGAGAGGTTCACTAGTTAGATTTTGTTGTTTGCTCGAGATCCTCCACTGAAATGTGTTCAGCTTCGGATATAAGAGCAAAAGGAATGTATGTATTGAATATGAAGAGAAGTGACTTGTGTGGAACAAGTACTCAAGAACAATGACCAGGGATCCCAATGGAATCAGGGCTGATCGGAGAATGTCCCTCACACTTAATGAAGTGTCACATTTATAGGGAAAGCCTTAGCTCAAAGAGGAAGCTGTTGACTAGTGAACATGCTTGCATTGGGGGACTTACCCTTTTAGGGGTTAAAGTCTTTTGACCTGCGGATAAAAGGCTGCGCTCTGTGGACTCGTGTTACTTTTGCGGCTGGGCAAGTTAGTGAAGCAATAAGAGATGTGACTACCTATTGTTCACGTATTGTTTTATCTAAACTCACGGATTTCCAACCTTTGAACCTTTTAACCTTTTAAGCTTTAATGTGTCTAAGTCATTTTATTTGGTCTTGGGCTACCCCCGTCATCACATGTTATGTTGCATGCTACAGGCTTCGTGTTTTAAGCTTCATACTTAAGACTTCGTGCTTTAGGGGCCTTATGCTTTATGATCCTCAAACATTATCAACCAAAAGCTTTATATACCTCATACACTAAGCTTCAGGAGTTAGACTTCAAATTATAGACTCTTTGGTCTTTGTGAGTTTTTGCACCTTAGGCTTTAAACTTTAGAGACTTTAAAGCTAGTTAGGCTTTTAGCCTTCTTAAGCTTTAGGCTTTATGCTTTAGGCCACTGGGGGCGGGAGACTTGTTCTCCGTGATAGTTTTCTATCACACGTGGAAAATGGCAAAACTCCACCGCCACCATCAGTTGATAACGCGTGGAACAATGGCTGCAAGTATAACGCGTGATGAATTGATTTTGTGAGAGGAATTGTTGGCTGGGGGGAAATTGTTGGGTGTGGTGGTGAGTGATAACCATTGCCACCAAAAAAGATTGTGAGTGATGGAAAAATAGTTGATGACATGGTGGAACTTGATTGGGTGCTTGTGAGTGATGGAATTCTATCACTAGTGGCCACCCCCACCCCTCTTAGGCCACTGGGGGTGGTAGCGTTGTTTTCCGTGATGGGATTTTCAACGCGTGGAAAACAGAAAGATACCACCGCCACCATCAATTTATAACGCGTGATAAATGCCAATTTCTTTAACGCGTGATTTTTTTCAACGCGTGATGATATTATTTTGTGAGAGGAATTGTTGATTGGGGGGAAATTGTTGGGTGTGGTGGTGAGTGATGACCATTGCCACTAAAAAAGGTTATGTGTGATGGAAAAATGGTTGCTGACATGACGGAACATGATTAGATGTTTGTGAGTGATGGAATTTCAACACTAGTGACCACCCTCACTCCCCTTATAAGCCTCAAACTTTATAGGCCTGATGCTTTATGAGCATCACACATTAGGACTTTGGCTTTATGTTGCTGGCAGACTTTTAGCCGTTTTAGAAACAAGTCCTCCTTCTTCGTGGGCTTCACGCTTAATGAGCCTCAGGTGTTCAAACTCACGGGTTAGACTTTCAAATTTAGGCTTTAGGTTGTATCCTCATTTAACAGGGATTTTGCTTCTTAATCCTTAGACTTTATAGGCTTTAAGCTAGGGGCGAAGGATAAGAGGGGCGGGGAGGGGTGCCCGCCCCCCCGAATTTTTCGCTCAGTAGTGTTATATATGTAGTTTTCGTATAGAAATTTGTGGGTATATACGTTTTCACCCCCCCCCCCCCCCCCCCCCCCCCGTTTCTATAGAAATTTTTGGGTATATATGTTTTCGCCCCCCGGCCGAAAAATTCAAGCTTCGCCACTGCTTTAAGCCTCACGAATAATAAGCTTTAGGATTTATGGGCCTCGGGATTTATTAGCCTTAGACTTTATTGGACCCATGCTTTAAAGTGCTCACGGGTCTCATTCTTTAGGCCTCACTATTAAGGTTATAGCATTTCTTCTTTAGGCTTTATGCTTTAGGATTTACATTGTAGTTTCCATTAGGCTTTATAGCTTTATGCTGCAGGCCTTAGATTTTCTACAGCCTCAAGTCCTCTTGTGTTTTTAGGTCTCTTAGGATCCAGGCCTCATACTTTATGGGCCTCATGCTACCCCTCAGGCCCTCATGTATTATGATGTAAGGGTAGTCTTTATGGGCCTCACGTGTTATCTCTCATGTATTATGCTTCTGGCTTGAGGATACAGGCCTTATGTTTTTTTGGACTCAAGGCTTATATACCTTTTAGGCTCTAACCCTTATCTTTTGTGGGGTTCACATGTTATACATCTTGCTTTATGGGACTTGGACTTTCTGTGCACGTACATTATAGGCCTTACCCATTAAGCTTTAGTCTGACAAATTTGATGTCTAAATATTATATATGCATCCATGTTACATATTTAAAAATAAACCATGCATAATAATTTGTAGAACAATGCCATGAAGATTTAATTCACATACTAAACTTATCTAGTATGCATATGTAATTAGAAACAATGATGGAGATACTCCAGGTTTGCCCATAGTCCTCCAGAAAATATACATGACCCCTTTACATCTAGCTTTCAATAGAGGCCACATATTTATTACAAGTTCGATGATGTTTTTCTTTTTATCGTTTAAAAAAAAAGTATTTAGTTGCCAGGTTGCGCTGTCAAGCCGTCAGCTAGCGCTGTCTCTATTTGCCTCCTGTATTGCGTCATAATTTAACGCATCCATCGCTGGTTCTTTTGCCCACCTCCATTTGATTTTTGACCACCCAATCACAAAGTCGATGACTTGGCGCACCCTTTAAACCATTAAGCCCACGAAAGCCACATCAAAATGGCGCCGTTGCCGGAGAATTAGTGCGCTTAGTGTTTTTCTAGTTTTCTAAAAAAAACAAATAAATACAAAAAACAAAACAAAAAATACAAAACAAAAAGCCAAAAATATTTTTCTTTTAGTCCGTATTATTTATTTTTGTTTAGTTCGGTATTACGCTTGGGTGTCCTATTTGAGTTTGTATAGGTGAAGTCTCCGAAACATGGATGGAGCTTATGAGATGCAGGATTCAGTCAAAACTGTCCATGCTCAATCTCCATTTGCACGACGATGATCTGAACAACACTTGTAGAGAACAACCCGAGTTTTTATCGAACGTGGAATATGATAGGTATAATCAAATCATTGGTAATGAACGGTCAAACACGCATCTAACTTAGGATATGCGGGTACGCCTAGCTGGTTGAGAAGTTCTTTATGATTGATATAATATACATAAATATTAGGAGTCTTGTGGATTCTCGCGTTATGAGTTATAGTAAAACCGAAACTGTAGAGAGTATAAGGGGTACCGTTATAAATAAAAAAACTTATAAGTATTCCGTTAAATGTCACATTTGTTTCTTTTTATGAGAATAATTTCGAAAGTAGGTGGCGCCCGAGAAAAATATTCCATCTATCCATTTATTTGAGCTAGTGTGTATTGACGAAGCCTGTGGTATTGCCACTGGGATGGTGACTCAGGTGGTACATATCCTCTAGGTGGAGTTAGAGAAAAAAAATGATAAATATGTGAAGCTTATGGCATTAACCACTGGGATGGTGACTCGGGTGAGGTATGTCTGCTAAGCTGATCGTAAATGAAAGCATGTGGAAGCTCAAAACATCATCCATTATCCATCATAAATTTAATCTGAAATACATAAAATTTGATATATAAGACGGTAGATAATTATCTTATAACCTCATAAGCTTGAGGCGGGATTAGGTAGCGTTGTGGTTTTTGAGTGTGAGATCCATAGATGAATACTTCACATGAACTCAACGGAGTGAATAAGGACTTGGAAACCGGTGGTTGGGTTTAAGTGGATCGTATACCTGCAGTTTTAGTTAATGTGTGATTCGACTTGTTAATAAAATAAATGCATATATTGAAAGCCATTGTTTCTGATTGTGATTTCATTGTATATAATTTTTTCGAGAAAAAAAAAGATAAATGTGAGAATGTTGATCAGTGCGTTTCTGATTGTGATTTCATTGTATATAATTTTTTCGAGAAAAAAAAAGATAAATGTGAGAATGTTGATCAGTGCATTTAATTGTTTGCAAAATCAATTAACTTGCATTAAAATGAATGACATGTACAATTCACGAAAATTACAAGAGTTTCATAAATATGAATTGATTTTAATATTAAACTCTAAATGCATGTGAATTTCCTACAGGAGAATGTCAGTGAAAATTAGTGGGCTGTGGAGTTTTGTAGATGAGATGGCAACGAGAAGATATCAAATAAAAGTAGTGGGCTGCATGGATCGAGACAACAGATAAAACATATAAAAGGCAATCGATGGATTATATTAATGGGGTTTCTGTTGGGGGCTCAAGAGAGAAGGCCCATACGAGAAAGTTAATGACGTTGGACAATTAAGTTTAGGAGATTATAAAAAGAGGAATCTTTGGCAGACGGTTGAGTTGGGGATACGACAGTTTTGGTTCCAGATAGAGGCATATATCGGTATATGTACCTCTTTTATCCGCTATTGCAATTAAAATGTAGTGGGCAGGGAAGGGGACTACAACCATTCCAGGTAGAGGCGTATATCAGTATATTTTCCTCTTTTATCTGCTATTGCAATATTTAAATTGCTAATTTCTGATGTCATGTTATTCTCCACACGTTACTTTGATGATGTGGATCTTTCAAAGTCTTTCAAGTTTTTTACTTTCTATTTTGTATTTGTACTTTTTAGCAGCAAGTATATTATCCATTATTGCAGACTATGACGTCGGTCGAGACTCTCTGCGGGAGCTATAACTGGTATTGTGGCTGGTTCTTGCATATTTTGTCTATTTCCCGGTGAGCCCGGACTTGGGATACATGACGAGATTGTTACGTTTAAATTAAAGAATATGCTCATTTCTTTTTATCCTTTAAAATTTGGCTTAAAATGCCAATCGGTTTAGTTATTACATAAAACACATATTAAAAACATGGTTATAAAACTGAACGGTACAGGTCAACTCATCTAGGCCCGTTCAGCCAATCGGGTTCGCCCTAAAAAATTGTTGCCCAGATCTTCTTGATGATGAACAAAGTAATAAAGAACAATAATAAACAAACTAGTATTTTGATTTCTGAATGAATAATGATTCTGAATGTATGAGTATGAATGTATATATTTTACAATTGAAATATCTAATCCTATTTATACATATCGAAGAGGTGTGTTTGAACCGTTGTGTCTTTTGATGAAGAGACGTGTCCTTTGATCTTGTGGCTCTCAATCGATGATGAAAGGTTGCGTCCCTGTGTTCTTGTTTCCTGCCGTCGATCAGAGAAGGGGTGTGTCCCCTGGATGTGTCGATTCCAACATGTAGGTTATAAAGTTTCATTTTGTTGCTTCCGGTCCTCACACTTTACTAACTAATCTAATTCTAATAAAACTATCTATTAACTATTTACATAAACTACCCACTACTTTTGACCCACATGGATTAAGGAATTAACTATCAATATTCCCCCCTAATTTCTTAATCCATGCCTTGAACATCTTTCCTTGCACCTTGGTCTTTCTCCATGTCTTGATTGCCATCATGTGCTTCTCCATCTTTATCACGAACTTGTTGTGGAGGATCCTTGTCTTTAAACTTCGGTTTTCTACCGGTCACTTGCTTGACTTCTTGATCAGATTCTCCAACAATTGCAACACGAACTTTGTTTTGAACATGAGCAAATTCTTTAATGTCTTCACACGTTTGAATATCACCATCTTTAACATGCGTGTCATCTTCTATGTCTTTGTCAGGTTCGTCTTTAGATGGTATATCACGAACTACTTCATGTTTCCTGTTCTTGCAATTTGATTTGTCATCTTTGACAATGTTGTTCTCTGGTGATAATTCGCTCTTGGATGATATCTCTTCGCATCCCTTGCATCTCTTGTTTGTCTCTAACTGTATGCTTTCTGACTTCAACTTTTCAATTTCTTTGCTCATCTTTTCTGCAAATGATGTTTCCCTTTCATGCATTTGCCTTTCAAACTGTATTTCTCTGTTTTTCATCTCAGTCTCGAACTCTTGTTTCTTTATTTCAAAATCCTGGAGCATATAAAACTTCCAAGATTCTAATTCTCTTTTCATATCACTTTCTGTTTCTGAACTTTCTTCTTCTGTAATTGCCATCAAGAGTGTTGGTTCCTCGTCCTCTTCTAACAAGTGTGATTCCTCCTGTGCTTGTTTTGCTTTCGGGCACTGAGAGGCATAATGTCCAAACTCATGACAATTGTAACACTCCACTTCTCTCATATCTTTCTTGAAGCGATTTTGATCTCTAGGATTTCTATTCCTCCTATCATAACCTTCGTCCTTGTTCTTGGAATCATCACGCGAGATACTTCCGCCTCTTTCTTCTTGTCTAAACTTTTCATCACGCCACTTGCCTTGTGATGAATTGAACCTTCCTTGTCCATGGTTTCCAAAACGCCTTCCACGACCATAGTTCTTGTTGCGTCGTGTAAACATAAGTTTCTCTTGATCATCTACCAGGTTTTCATCCACCAGATTGGTCCTTTCTTCATAAGCTTTCAATCTTCCGATTGTCTCGTCTAGCGTCGTTGTTTCTAAATCAGCGAATTGTTCAATGGTTGCAACAATTTGAACGAACCTTCTTGGTACAGAACTTAGAAGTTTCCGTACTAAAGTCGGTTGATCAAAAGTTGATCCAAGACCACTTGCCCTCGTGACAATACTATTTAGTCTTGCAGTGAACGAATCGATAGTGTCTTCCTCCTTCATTTTTAACATCTCAAACTCTGTTTTGAGCGTTTGAAGACGTGCCTTTTGCACTCGATCTGCACCAACGTGCCTAGTCTTTAATGCATCCCAAATTTCTTTTGCACTCTTGCAACTTGCAACTTGTATTATCATATCTTCCGGTAGTGCTTGAAATAGATACGCAGTTGCCGTCATGTCCTTCTTTTCATCCGCTTGCGTATTTTCCTTTGGTTCTATCATTTCCCATAATCCGTTTGCCCTAAGTATGGTTTTGATACGGATTGCCCATACCGTATAGTTTGTAGACTTTAAGATAGGACACTGAAACGGGGAGAACGAACTACTCTCTTTAATTACTACCGCATTTGACGGAGAGGCTCCTCCTGAATCCGCCATAATTTCTTTCCCAACAATTTTCACTTTCTATACTTTGGTTTTCTCCTAAAACCAAAATCTATGATTCCAAAATTCAAACTAACTTTCTAACGGAATCAAACCAATTTCTAAACCTTATATAAATTCCAGAAAAAAATAGAATGTAGAACCTGGAATTTGCGAACCGACGTGATTTCTCTTATCGTGATTTTGGAACTTTCACCAGCCAACCCTTGGCTTTTTTTTCTTATGGTTTCGTACAGAGATACCAATCAACAATCCTTCCAATTTTGAGTAAACAATTAAATAATCAAGTTTGAAAAAGTCAAACTTGGATTGCAATTGATTTTCAAAAACAAACTCCTGTTCACGCCTCCTTTGTAATACACCAGAACAAATTTTGACTTCCTTTAAAAATTTCGTTTCTGATTTCGAACTTTGGAACTGACCGGATTCGGATTTCAATTTCTGATAATTGAGAACACTGATTCGAATTTCAATTTTCGCTAATTGAGAACGTACCTTCGATTAGAATATCAATTTCCGCTAATTGAGAACGTGCCTGCGATTCGAACATCAATTTCCGCTGATTGAGAACGTGCCTTCGATTCGAGCCTTTGGCTCTGATACCACTGTTGCCCAGATCTTCTTGATGATGAACAAAGTAATAAAGAACAATAATAAACAAACTAGTATTTTGATTTCTGAATGAATAATGATTCTGAATGTATGAGTATGAATGTATATATTTTACAATTGAAATATCTAATCCTATTTATACATATCGAAGAGGTGTGTTTGAACCGTTGTGTCTTTTGATGAAGAGACGTGTCCTTTGATCTTGTGGCTCTCAATCGATGATGAAAGGTTGCGTCCCTGTGTTCTTGTTTCCTGCCGTCGATCAGAGAAGGGGTGTGTCCCCTGGATGTGTCGATTCCAACATGTAGGTTATAAAGTTTCATTTTGTTGCTTCCGGTCCTCACACTTTACTAACTAATCTAATTCTAATAAAACTATCTATTAACTATTTACATAAACTACCCACTACTTTTGACCCACATGGATGCAGACTATGACGTCGGTCGAGACTCTCTGCGGGAGCTATAACTGGTATTGTGGCTGGTTCTTGCATATTTTGTCTATTTCCCGGTGAGCCCGGACTTGGGATACATGACGAGATTGTTACGTTTAAATTAAAGAATATGCTCATTTCTTTTTATCCTTTAAAATTTGGCTTAAAATGCCAATCGGTTTAGTTATTACATAAAACACATATTAAAAACATGGTTATAAAACTGAACGGTACAGGTCAACTCATCTAGGCCCGTTCAGCCAATCGGGTTCGCCCTAAAAAATGACCTGACCCATAAATTGTTGCTCTCTACTTGGCACAAGCTTTGGATTACTGCAGCAGTAAAAGGGGCTCTGTATCACGACCTAATGCTTATAGAGTTCTGTTTGATCAGGTAACTATGCAAGTGTAGGTGGCAAGATTTACAGGTCGGGCAGTTTTGGTAGTATCCCAAGCTAGGTTCGGGATGGACGGGTCGAGTGGGGATTTTCTTTGTCTTTTTATTTTTATTTATGTAAATAATTATTATGCTAACTTTGATTAGAGAACCAGCATTATTGGAAATAATAACCAAAAATTTATAATAACGCAAATTTTAATTCTGATGGTCTTTTATATTATTTTTATCTTGTAGGGACTTGCTATTGGGTTAGCTACACTTGTATCATTAGCAGTATTTTGAGCTTTTGTGAGCCGTGCAACTGTGCAAGCATCAAAATAGTTGATGTTTTAACACAAAAAGTCTTTATAGGTCTAATCATTGATGCCATGCTTCCATACTGGTTTTCAGCTAAGACCATGAAGAGTTGTGTGGGCAGTGCCGCCTTGAAAATGGTGCAGTAAGTTAGGCAGCAGTTTAACACCATCCTTGGTCTCATGGAAGGCCTTGCAAAGCCTGATTATGCCACATGTGAAAATCATGCGTCTATTGCGGAAATGATTCCACCTTGTGCCCTTGTGATGCTGACTTTGTTGATTGTTGGCACTTTTTTTGGATTTCGAGTGTCATTTGCCATTTGTTTTAGACGGACGCCCTCTCCATCTTTATTCTAAGATGCCATCATTCACCCTAACGATATCGGGGATGACGGTAACGGTAACGGAGAGAGAACAGTGATGACAGAGAGATGGTAGGTTGGCGGAACATCGATGACGATAAGAACACCTGCGAGTTTGTAACTGTGACGATACCAGGCGTTTTACCGGGCTACCGACAGTATTGTTTCGTATTGTGATTGCAGTTAATCGTTGAGATACATATTTTTTATTGGATTATGAATCTAATTGAAATAGTATGTCTAATGATTTACAGTTGTTTGTTTTAAAGAAAATGACCAACTAATACTTTCTTTGCATATTTGTGACGTTATAAATTCTACGGGAGAAATTGTTAGAAACCCGGAATGGGTTGTGATTCGTAATAGACATCATAATTGAATTTGATGATTAGTCAGATCACTCGCCGCAACGCCCGAGCATTCCCACTAGTACATATAAAAGGCAATCGATGGATTATATTAATGGGGTTTCTGTTGGGGGCTCAAGAGAGAAGGCCCATACGGGAAAGTTAATGACGTAGGACAATTAAGTTTAAGAGATTATAAAAAGAGGAATCTTTGGCAGACGGTTGAGTTGGGGATACGACAGTTTTGGAAGAGGAGGGGACGCATGGAAAGCAGCCGCCTATGCACGGTTCAAGGCATAAGTGACTAGGTGGCTTTCTCTAGGCGTACGGTTTGTAGAGTTTGACACTTTTCTCGGTTTTATTTATATTTGGATTTGTTTTTGAGATTGACAACGTCGTCTAAACAACTTGTTCGGTTGATGACAAAACCTAGTGGCTTGTTGGATGACATAGAGTAGCTTGACTTACACGAGTAAATAGGGTAATTGAACTGTAAAAAAGTCTGATGACAAAGACCTATTTTTTATTACACTTTTCAGCATCACGTCTATGTGGTATCCAATTAATGATTAAAATGAGTTTTGTGTAAACCAAGAACTGAAACTTAGAGGACGTTACCTTTATCTTTTCTGTTTTCTCTTGTAACCTTCCTCGGATGATTTATTTCTGGATTTTCACACTAAACTCTGTTTTTCTGATTCTTGTAACCGGTACTCTTGACCACTTGTGTTGATTTCTTGATAAACATTTATTATATTTGAACTATTTGTCTTTTATCAAACGTGTTGGCGATTTCCTTGCATCGTTAGCGGGTTGGTAAATTGGTAGGTAGTTGGTAAAATGTAACGGATTGTTAGGTTGTTATAGTTTGTTTAAAAGCAGTCCCTAATAATTAATCAAAGTCATTAATTCCAATGCCATGTCTATGTGGTGTTTGAATCAGTAAACAGGTTTTTGTGTTAAACTTGCAATCGAGATTCTGGGTGGGGTTACTTTTTTTTTTTTAATCTGATAACTCTTTTCTTAATTAATTAATTAGATACTCTAGCTAAACACTAACCACAAATTCCCCGTGGATACAATACCCTACTTACACTATCTACTTAGTTTAATTAGGTTTTTGCATAACCCTTACGACAGTCATTAGTCCAGTGGATGGGTTTCTTAATGTCATAATGATATAAATGATTTTTTCTTTGCATTCTAAACAAAAAACAATATTTGTATAGAAAAGAGCCAAAATATAAGTCAATCTAAAAGTTCACTTCAAATAAACAAAGAGAAAACAAACACGTGGAAATAGGGTCGGCTCAACCATTTTGGTAGCCTAAGGCGAAGTAAAAACTTGTGGCCTTTTTCCAAAAAGAAAAGAAAAAAACAATTTGAGAAAACCCTCCTCCTTTACTCGGGCTTGGGACCGACAAAATAAACTATAAGGTTTATTGTTGACGAGGTTTTTTTTTTTGTATTATTATATATTTGTTGTATATGTAAAGATATGTTTAGATTAAGTTTACTTTTCTAGCTTTAATAGACCCAAACTTTTTAATAAAATTTTCATAATCAGTTTCTTCTAGCAAATTGTTTTCAATTGACAAAATAGCTAATTCATTCAATCTTTCTTGGGACATTGTAGATCTTAAATAATTTTTTTAACAATTTTAATTTAGAAAAGCTTCTTTCGGCAGACGCAACAATTACCTGAATAGTTAACATAATTCTATAAGCAATATAAGCATTTCGAAAAGATTTAAAATCTTTAATATAGTTTAGTATATTTATAAGGGTGTTACATTCTAAATTTATCATATGTGATATGTCTTAGAACTTTTAATTATTCAAATAAATCTAAGCCATTAATATCTATACTAGTATCATGTTTTAAAGAACTTTCTAGATTAATACAATGTTGTTTTAAACTATTATCATCTAATAATTTCAACTTTTTTTATACTAAATAGAAAACCAAAAATACTTTCACACATTTTAAATTGATTAAATCTAGTCATGATTGAAAAAAATAGCTTGATCTACAATATATAAAACTAATCAGTTTTAAATAACGCAATAGGAGTTTTAGTCGTTTCATTAGCAACATTTTCATCAAATCGCCTATTTCTATGGATGATACGTTTTTCACGAAACGTAGGTTCTATATTCATCTCTAAAGCGATTTTTTTTGCATCAATAATAGCATTTTCAAATCCATTTTCTCTATAATTTTCAAAATCACACAAAACGCCCATCTATTTTTTTTAGCACAACCAATACACATATCTTTTTCTTGTAAGCTCTTGCTTACACAATTAATAGCACACATAATTTCATACCAAATAACTATTCCTAATAAAAATTCAAAGAATTCAAAATTTGCCAAGGATTTAGCCTCGCTTAGAACTTTTGCATCACCATCGCTATATAATTTCAATAGTGTCTTTTTTATTTGTGGCGCCTGATATCTAATTGCATTAACACTTTCTACCCTACTTTCCCAACGTCTTTGTGACAAAGGTTTAGGAGTTAATTTTGGTAAACAATCTTGTAGTATTTTACATGATGAAGCAAAAAATTGTATAAGTACGTTGTATAATTCCAAAAAACTCACCAGCTTTTGTACACGAATTAGCAATATCACAAAGAACACTAAATTTAAACTATGACAACCACATGGACCCATGGTGTATAAAAGGCTCTAGGATTAATATCTAACAATCATTTTTGAACACCTTGATACTTTCCTTTCATATTTAAACCATTGTCATAGCCTTGTCCTTTAATATTATTTATGTCAAGTCTTATATTACTAATTTCTTCAACCATAGCATCAAATAGACCTTTACCAGTTGTATCATCTATATTATAAATTCAAAAAAATATTCTTTAACTTCAATCGGTGTTGATGAGATATCTAAGCATCGTAAAATAATTGACATTTATTCTTTATGACTAGTATCGGGTGTGCAATCAAGTATAACTAAAAAGTATTTAGCTTCCTTAACTTTGTTAACAATTTTACTTTTAACTTCACATGCTAATAAACTAATTAGTTCATTTTGCATATTATGACCAAAATAATGATTGTAGATTTCTTTGTTCTTTATTCGTCTAACATGTTCTTATATTACGAGATCATGTTGGTGCACTTGTGTCTGTACTTTGTCTGTATTTCGTCTTGCTACAAAACGATGTCTTTGTTAGTCTTGTAAGTTTGACCAAGTCAACCATCCTCCTGGTTTGACTTGGCCAAACAGTTTGAACAATGGTTGTAATATGTTTGGGTCGAAGGATGTGTCATCGAAGGATAGTTTAGATCCTTCGATGAGCTCGAAAGATAAGCCTTCGATGGATGGACCTCGAAAGATCTCATCCTTCGAGGTACATGTTGATCCTTCGATAGGTTTCTAGTCGATAGATGATCCTTCGATCAGTCTATCTGATCCTTCGTCCAGACGTGCTGTGTTGGGTATAAATACCCATGCAATGTGTTCACTTCAAAAGAAGACATATAGAAAAATAGACAGACAGATAGAGAGGTGATAGTGTGAGAGCATTCTGTTCAGAATACACACACACACGAGAGTTAGAGAGAGTTTGCAAAACACATTTGTAAACATTGTGCTTGTAACCGGACCTTTCATACGTATTAATACAAGTGGTGTTAATCGGTGAAGTCTTGTGTGTTGTGTTTGTGCTTGTTCTATCTCGGTTTGCATGCTAGCTTGGATTCCGCACTCGCTAGTGTGTTAGACATAACAAGGAATAGGTTTAACCTCAACCTCCGAGGGACCTACAAGTGGTATCAGAGCCGTGGCTCTTTTCCTTGTTAAAAACCGGGTTTATACAAGATTTTGGAGTGTTTTGGACAAAAACTCTCTTGGTTTAGTAACCGTTTTCTGTGTTTTTCTCGCATTTCTTGACATTATAACGTGTTCTAAACTAGCTTGGTGTGTTAAAGGAAGGTTTGGGTACTTAAAAATCTGTTTTTAAGTAGTTTGGTCATTTCCGGCCATATTCCGGCTTACTCCGGTGACCGGTTTTTCTGGATAAGAACCCTCTGTTTTGGTATTATTTTAGTTGTTCAAATCTGTTTTGGCAGAAAATCATGGTCTGACCATACTTTCTGCCGAAAGATTTCACCAACCCATCACCTTTTTTCACCAACCTGTCACTCTTTGTCAACTGTGTCAGAGCAGATCGAAGGATATCCTTCGAAGTCGAAAGATCATCTTTCGATCATAGGAGGTTCGATAGATAATCATCCTTCGAACATCCTTCGAAGTCTGTGACTTATCCTTCGATCCAAGGAATCTTTTCGAAGCATACATCTTTCGG
This sequence comes from Helianthus tuberosus, assembly GCA_030545235.1. NCBI lineage: Eukaryota > Viridiplantae > Streptophyta > Magnoliopsida > Asterales > Asteraceae > Helianthus > Helianthus tuberosus. The sequence goes on along the minus strand of CM060416.1, from coordinate 147,428,992 downwards.
TCTACAGTTCTTTTTCGAAAGATAAGGATCCTTCGTTTGGAGAATCTTTCGAAATCATTGTTCGAAAATCAACAGTGATCTGTCGAACACTGTTGATCCTTCGAACAAGTCTTGATCTTTCGATCCTTAGTCTGTTTATGTTTAACAAGTTTGTGATTCTCAGGTATTATTTTTCTTGATCAAAAATGAATCCAAGATGGGGTACTCCGGTAAATACAGATATGTATTTTGGTACTCCGTCATCTTCCGCACCGGTATCTTCTCAAGCTAATGCAATTTCTACCGGTCAATGGGCATTCGTATCAAATCAAACTCCAAGTATTCAAAGCATTCTCTTAAGCGAGAGCGAAACCGGAAGTTTGAATCGGCCTCCAAAGTTGATGCACTTATACGAATATCCAGGATGGATTGACAGATTTCATACATACGTCCTTGGTCAAAATACAGAATTGTGGTTGCGGTTCATCACAGATTTCGATCAAACAATAGAGGTTGCCGCATCATCTGCTGCTACGTTTGCAGATCTTACAGAAGATCAGAAGAAGGTCTATGATTTGGAGAAGAAGGCCTATGCCATTCTTACTCAGGCATTAAGTAAAGATATTTATCATCAATTCGTCAGTTACAAGACAACGAAGAGGTTGTGGGACGCATTGAAGACAAGGGGCGTAGGAAATGAAGCGACACGTCAATTGAGAAAAGACCTGCTAAAGAAAGAGTTTGATGGTTTTGCCTGTATGGAGAATGAATCTTTAGGAGATTTGACAAGTCGATTTAATCATTTGCTGACTGAATTGGCAAACTTTGAGGTTGTCACAACTCCAGCAGAGATTGTGAAAAAGTTTGCAGATGCGTTGCCACCTCAATGGAATACTTTCTTGGAAATCATGAAGTACAATGGCACTTTAGCTACAACAAGCTTCAATGACTTTGTTCAACTTCTGGAAAACAAGAATCAGGAAGAAACTCTCAAGGCAAAAAGAGTTCACGTGCCACAAAATCCTGACATGTATTATGGAACTTCTAGCACTGCTACAAAACCTTCTTCACACGCTCCAATTCAAACAGCGTTTGTGTCTAGTACTGACATGTATGGCAATACTATCCAAGTTCCAGTCAAGCCTCCTCCAACAGACATGTATGGAAATCTGCTTGAACCAGTTCCTCAACCAGTACCACAACAGCAAAACCAACGACCTATCAGAGCAACTGATATGTTTGGAAATCCATTACCTGTTCGATCTACTGGAACAACTGACATGTATGGGAATCCACTTCCTCCTCAATCTACCGGACCAACTGACATGTATGGGAATCCACTTCCTCCTCAACAGCAAGCGTGTTACGGAAGCACATCATCTGCTGGTCAACAATCAAAGCCAAATACAGTACGGCTCGACACTTTTTTTTCTTGTAGGTCCCTCGGAGGTTGAGGTTAAACCTATTCCTTGTTATGTCTAACACACTAGCGAGTGCGGAATCCAAGCTAGCATGCAAACCGAGATAGAACAAGCACAAACACAACACACAAGACTTCACCGATTAACACCACTTGTATTAATACGTATGAAAGGTCCGGTTACAAGCACAATGTTTACAAATGTGTTTTGCAAACTCTCTCTAACTCTCGTGTGTGTGTGTATTCTGAACAGAATGCTCTCACACTATCACCTCTCTATCTGTCTGTCTATTTTTCTATATGTCTTCTTTTGAAGTGAACACATTGCATGGGTATTTATACCCAACACAGCACGTCTGGACGAAGGATCAGATAGACTGATCGAAGGATCATCTATCGACTAGAAACCTATCGAAGGATCAACATGTACCTCGAAGGATGAGATCTTTCGAGGTCCATCCATCGAAGGCTTATCTTTCGAGCTCATCGAAGGATCTAAACTATCCTTCGATGACACATCCTTCGACCCAAACATATTACAACCATTGTTCAAACTGTTTGGCCAAGTCAAACCAGGAGGATGGTTGACTTGGTCAAACTTACAAGACTAACAAAGACATCGTTTTGTAGCAAGACGAAATACAGACAAAGTACAGACATAAGTGCACCAACAATCTCCCCCTTGGCTGTAGCTTTGTCTCGATCTTTGTCTCGATCTTAATTCTTGTGGGTCCTTCGTGTCTTCAAGTCTTTGACGTCCTTTCAAATCTTCAATGTCGGAGGATCTTTAAAGTCTTCACGTCTTGAAAGCAGAAAGTGTACCAACAAACTCCCCGTTTCATGTAGGAAGTGTGTTGACAAACTCCCCCTTAACATAAGCTCCCCCTTGAGTTATGCTCGTGAAATACTTGTTCTTTATGGGTTGAGATCCTTGTGGTGTTGTTGATGGTCAGCGGCAACTCGATCATTTTCATCACTTGAGTGCCTTCACGTCGTGTCTTCATTCCGAAGCTTGTCATCGACCATGTTCTCCTTGCCTTTAGAATCTGCACATGCAAGAAATCTAAACGCATAATGAGAACAACTGCCTGGAATATCATAAGCAAACGACACACATGTGACCATTTGTTCAAACAAACATCGTCCGACAGTTTGAAAGTTTAGAAAATTTGTCAATTTTAGTCTTTAACTTTCAAAACTTGCAAATTTCGACCGTTTAAGAAGATTTAGTCGTTTCGGTTTTCAATCAGGTTTCAGGTAACGAAGACTCGAGTTCCAACATCGTACGATCGAAAATGAAATAGAAATAAAATCTTTTTGGCTTTTATAAAGTTTATATTAAAACACACCTAAAATCTTTTTGGTATTTTGAATATTTCAAATATAAAGACAGAAAGCAGTAAATAAATATATACAAAAATGCAGAAACTGAAAGCATTAAATAAATATTTACAGACATTCTTTTTGCGAGTTTCGAGGGTAAGAGAATCATATCAGTGTATGGTCATGCCAAAACGCTCTTGTTGTTCAATTAGTTAACATTAAGATAAGCATCCTATAACAATTATCGGTATTGTTGTCCACATAAGCTCAACTTATCAGATGTACTCATGGCGAGGGGATACGTTAAGGTATGATTTATACTTACCGACCGGTGTTCATCCACATCACGACACATTCCCGTATCAAGGTATGCACGAGGGTTCATCTTACCGGTGAGTATACCGATTATCATCTGTTTGACCGTATATGATGTGAGATTCTCACTTATTTTGAATTGAAAACAAGCCCTATGTGATAGAATCACTTATTGATGAGGAACTTGATTTTCGATGCATGAGGGCACAGGAGCAAGTCCGTGAACAGGTCAGTACTTTCGTACAGCAGAGAGACGAACTTGACACCCGGAAAGAATTTGTGATATATTATCACTTATTTGGGGACATGTGATTGTAGATCACTTATTGAGGTCGAATGCAATATGTACACGTATGTATAGTATCATGGAAGATCTAGACTTGCGTCCCCGTTATTTTTCGGTAAAAGATACAACCATGATACCCAGATGATAAGCAGCATAAAGACCGAATATCTCAGAACCTCGGCAATCTCTCAAACGAAATTTCGGTACTAAGACCATATGCCAATGAATGGTTCCCACCTGGTCTTCAGTCGATTTAAGTTTATATCACCCTGCACACTTTAAAATGATTGTGAGCCTACCGATACATCTTATATAGAGCTGCTTATCGTTTTGCATTTTAGGTTTAAAGAGGTTTGGACAGACCACTGATGTACTATCATTTTCTCTTTTGCTCGCCAGGAAACTCATTTTTGTTTTTCTATTGTTTTTGTGTTTTTGAAATTTTTCGATGTTTTTGGATTTTCAAATTTTGGATTTACTCCCCCTAAAATCAATAAACTAAGACAAATTTAAAACACAAGGATATTTACAAAAATGATTTTCCGATGTTGGTTTTACTCTTGCTTGACCTTAATGCCGTTTACCAATAATAAATAGTCAAATCTTGATTTGTCAAATGCTTTGGTAAAAAGGTCGGCACGTTGGTCATCGGTGTGGACGTAAGCAACATCGATTAGCCTTTTCTCAAAGCAATCACGTATGAAATGATATTTAATTTCGATGTGCTTAGTCTTTGAATGCTGCACAGGATTTCTAGTGATCTGTAAGGCAGCAGAATTATCAACGTAAATAGGAGTAGTTAGGAATTCAAAACCGTAGTCGCGCATTTGTTGTTGGATCCATAGGACTTGGGAGCAACAACTTGAGGCAGCAATGTATTCAGCTTCGCATGTTGATGTAGCGACGCACGTCTGCTTCTTGCACTGCCATGTGACTAGGCGATTTCCCAAAAACTGACATCCAGCCGTTGTGGATTTGCCGTCGATTTTGCATCCGCCAAAATCAGAATCACTGAATGCGATCAAGTCAAAGTTATTATCCCTAGGGTACCATAGACCGGTGTCAGGGCAACCCTTCAAATAACGAAAAATCCTTTTTACAGCTGCAAGATGTGAGGCCTTCGGGTTGACTTGATATCTGGCAAGTAGGCACGTTGGGTACATTATATCTGGTCTTGATGCTGTGAGGTACATAAGAGATCCGATCATCGCGCGGTAGTACGAGGGGCTAACAGCTTCACCCTTCAAGTCTGGAATAATTCCGTGATTTTGCGGCAATGGGGTACCGATGGGCGTTGCATCAGACATCTGGAACCGGCTCAAGATGTCACCAACATATTTAGTCTGATGGATGAATATCCCAGACTCGGTTTGTTGTACTTGTAGGCCCAAAAAGAAAGTCATTTCCCCCATAGCACTCATCTCGAATTTATCCTGCATAATGCGCTCGAAATTCCTACACAAAACATCATTAGTAGAACCAAATATAATATCATCAACGTATACCTGTACCAGTAGAAGATCTCCATCTTGTTCTTTGGTGAAAAGAGTACAATCGGTAAGACCTCTGCGAAATCCATTCTCCAGCAGATAATTAGATAAGGTTGCATACCAAGCTCGAGGTGCTTGATGTAGACCATATAGAGCTTTGTTGAGCAACCAAACCCGATCGGGATGGATAGGATCTTCAAAACCTGGAGGCTGTTCGACGTACACCTCTTCTTCCACCACACCATGTAAGAATGCACTTTTCACGTCCATCTGGTATACCTTGAAACCTTTGAATGAGGCATAAGCCAGAAAGATCCGGATTGCTTCTAGACGTGCAACAGGTGCATACACTTCGTTGTAGTCGATCCCTTCTATCTGACGAAAACCTTGAACGACTAGCCTTGCTTTGTTTCGAATAACGACTCCACGGTCATCCTTTTTGCATTTAAACACCCAACGGGTACCAATCTTCTTGTAACCAGCAGGTTTCTCTACGAGTTTCCAGACACCCAGCTTCTGGAATTGTTGCAGTTCTTCCTGCATCGCTTCAACCCATGAGTTATCTTTCAAAGCTTCTTTCCAAGGGGGAGATTGTTGGTGCACTTGTGTCTGTACTTTGTCTGTATTTCGTCTTGCTACAAAACGATGTCTTTGTTAGTCTTGTAAGTTTGACCAAGTCAACCATCCTCCTGGTTTGACTTGGCCAAACAGTTTGAACAATGGTTGTAATATGTTTGGGTCGAAGGATGTGTCATCGAAGGATAGTTTAGATCCTTCGATGAGCTCGAAAGATAAGCCTTCGATGGATGGACCTCGAAAGATCTCATCCTTCGAGGTACATGTTGATCCTTCGATAGGTTTCTAGTCGATAGATGATCCTTCGATCAGTCTATCTGATCCTTCGTCCAGACGTGCTGTGTTGGGTATAAATACCCATGCAATGTGTTCACTTCAAAAGAAGACATATAGAAAAATAGACAGACAGATAGAGAGGTGATAGTGTGAGAGCATTCTGTTCAGAATACACACACACACGAGAGTTAGAGAGAGTTTGCAAAACACATTTGTAAACATTGTGCTTGTAACCGGACCTTTCATACGTATTAATACAAGTGGTGTTAATCGGTGAAGTCTTGTGTGTTGTGTTTGTGCTTGTTCTATCTCGGTTTGCATGCTAGCTTGGATTCCGCACTCGCTAGTGTGTTAGACATAACAAGGAATAGGTTTAACCTCAACCTCCGAGGGACCTACAGATCAAATTTTGCAATCATTTGAACAATAGCTAAAAAATTACCATTGTTTTTTTTCATAAAGTTTTTCATTATCTCCATGAAATGGTATATTGTTCATGCTAAAAGTTTTTACTAACGCAAAAAAAAGAGATGCATGTTTCAACACTTTGAGAAAAAAAGATATCTAGAAAAAATAATATCTAATACCAAATGCCTTTCACACTTCAATGATGAATCCTTTAATTCATATACTTTGACTCATGGAGGGTAAATTCCTAAATCAAAAGGTATAAAGATAGTTCACATAGAGCAGATATGGTATCCAATAATTTGGCTCAAAAGAGCTTTAGCTTTGTCACTGGGTGATTCCAGCCCACCAAATTAATGGGCAACTGATAATTAATGGGAAAGTGTTATGTTTAGATGGAGAACTTGTAACTAAATTGTAATTATGCTAAAAGACCTCCTCTGGTGCTCAACACACCCTCCATACTGACAATCTCACCCAAATGATTTAACCAACTTTCTGAAGATATATTGCTAGCAGCAGAGGAGTCAACAACTTTTTTGTGATGGCTTAGAAACCTCATATTTGGATAGGGCATGAATCACACAGCTAGGCTCTTCATTTTGTTTGAACCATCATTCGGGATTACCAGCAAGGACGAAGGTGGCGGTATATGCGCAACTGGTGATACCATTTTCAACTGCCATAACATATTTTCTTCGTCTATCAGAAAGAGCATTCCTCGTACGCTTTATCCCTACATCTCCAGTAAAGTGTATCAGAAAGAGTGTTCCTCATATCCTTTTCCCTCAACATAACATTTAAAACACATATGAGATCGTTATTGTTTAAGTAATAATTTATGTGATAAAATTTTAGTTATGTTTTGGTTCAATCCAAAACCTGACCTGTTACAACCTATAAAAAAAAGCCTTTTTCACCTATTGACCCACCACTTTGTTAGATGCTATAAGAATAGAAGCAACTAAAGCTAGTAGTGACAAACATCACATGTTACATGTACCTTGCCAATTTTATAAAAAGATAATTAGCTTGCTTCTGCATTTTCTCGGTGTAGTTAACACCTACAATTAAGTTGTTTTTCCTTTTGCATCAGGTATTATGCTCATTATGTCTTTACCTTTGTACAAGCACATTGTCCCAATTAAGGTCATCTGCCAATGCTTAGCTAGAAACATGTTTAAAAAATAGAAGACGCATAGAGGTGGCAAATGGGTGGTTGGGTAAAGTTTTGTATGGTTCGGATGGATCGGGTTTGCACTACTAGAAAAGTGCTACTATTCCTACCAAAATTTCCTATACATTTCCTACGAACGAAAATGCCGACACTTTTCCCACGAAATTCCGACGAACAAGAAAGGGTCTTAGTTTTGTGACAAAAAAAGCGACAAAAAGCGTCCTTAGAGCAAAACCCAATAAAAAACCCAATAAAAAAATGGACACGTGGCCACAGGATGCGTCCTTCAAGCACGGGATGCGTCCTTCAAGTTTTTGAAGCGTCCGGCGAGATTTCCGGCGAGTTGCAGATTTCCGACGAGTTTTCCGGTGAGTGGTTATTATCCTTTTCTTCTTTCTTTTCCTTTATAGCCTTTCATTCTTCTGTTAACTCATGCTTGCATCTCAACCCACATCAATATTACTCTCTCTCTCTATCTCTCTCACACACACACTTTGTCTCTAAATGCTTATGATTATTCAAGGTTTATAATTTAAAATTAAACAAAGCTGGTGATGAATTTGATGCAGAATTAAAGAAGTACAATACAGTACCTATTGTTTTTGTTTTTCGTTTTATTATCATGGATCAGTCATCATGTGTTCCTCCTGGATTTCGATTTCATCCCACTGGTGAAGAACTTGTTGGCTACTATCTAAGGAAGAAAGTTGCATCTCAGAAGATCGAACTTCTTTCCCAGTGAAGTAAAGACGGCCTTTAATAACCACTTCATACAACGGAAACAATACAAGACACATATCATAACCACCCTACACTAAAAGTAAACACGGCCTTTAATAACCAATCGCCGGAAAACTCGTCGGAAACCTGCAACTCGCCGGAAATCTCGCCGGACGCTTCAAAAACTTGAAGGACGCATCCCGTGCTTGAAGGACGCATCCCGTGCTTGAAGGACGCATCCCGTGGCCACGTGTCCATTTTTTATTGGGTTTTGCTCTAAGGACGCATCCCGTGCTTGAAGGACGCATCCCGCGCATAATGTGCCGCTCCAAGGACGTAAGAGCGTGACAAATTTGAAAACATGTTTTGTCAACCGACGTTTTCGTAATTTTCCCTTTATATTGCCCGCTGGAGTCTTCCGACCCATTCAACCAATTTCCATTCAAGCGAAACTTATTTTCTTTTATCAGTTTGTTTCAAGGGCGGAACTAGTGTTATGTGAGCCGTAGCATGGGATACCCCTCAACTTTCTTGGCGTAGTGCAATGTTTTATTTCATATCCGTTTTTTCTTGTGGCGATACCCCTAATCAAGTGTTAGGATACCCCTGAATGTAGGAGAGGATAAGATGAAATGAAGTTTCAGAAAATTTTTGGTTATATAAAGTTGCAGGTTGGAGCATCACACAAGGAAGAAGATGATATCATATTAATATTTAATATAATATTATTAGCATTGGGATAATAAATGAAAATGAATGGAAAAGTCAAAAGTCAGGTTTCAAAATCTCCGATTAATGTTCAACTTTTATTCAATTAACTAATATAATATTATTAGTTAATTGTTTTTTTTCATTTCGTTTATTTATGATTTTATGGTTTTACATTCATAAAAGATTCCTTAAAAATGATATGCACCAACACTTTTTATAAATTGTACGGTGGTTATTTTTTAAATTAAAAAAAAGGTTAAAAGTGAAAATAATACTTGAAAAAAGATTAAAATAGTTCTTTTTAAATACATAATATAATACTTGAAAAAAAGATTATAATGGTTCTTTTTAAATACACGATTTAATAAATTATCTTTTTTCTTTAAATGTAAACAAATATTATATGAACATGAATAAGAAAATTTTTAAACTCCAGTCATAAAATTAAAGATAAAGATCTTAGATACGATTTGTAATATTATTTATTATAAGCTAAATCATCATCATCATCATCATACTCAGTAAATCCCACCAATAGCAAAGAAAAGGTAGGGTCTGAGGAGGGTAAGATGTAGACAGCCTTACCTCTACCCCGTAGGAATAGAGAGACTGCTTCCAGTGAGACCCTCGGCTCGATAATAGTTCTGCATCAAGCCTTGGACATAAGGCACATAACACTCGGCAATCGGGACAAACACCGATTAGTGCATGTACCCTTTTGTCTTTCAGCTATCAACGCCACCACATGATGCATGATTAACCGTCCTCCACTTTTAACGTTATTTTCACGAAATTAGTAAAATAACGTTAAAATTAGTGCACTTTAAGTTTTATAAAACTAAATACTATTTATAAAACCTGTAAATAGCATTTAAGTTTTATAAAAAATATTTGATAGCGTTCTCGTGTATGTGGTACACGCATTAATAAAAAAAATGATAATCAACATATGCTTTAAATTCTCAGGGACGGGTCAAGGTAAATTTTTGGGGCCTGTTTTTACTAGCTGCATAGGGCCCTTGAATTCTCAAGGACGTGTCAAGGTAAATTTTTTGGGGATACACGATTTAATAAATTATCTTTTTTCTTTAAATGTAAAGAAATATTATATGAACATGAATAAGAAAATTTTTAAACTCCAGTCATAAAATTAAAGATAAAGATCTTAGATACGATTTGTAATATTATTTATTATAAACTAAATACTATTTATAAAACCTGTAAATAACATTTAAGTTTTATAAAAAAATATTTGATAACGTTCTCGTGTGTGTGGTACACGCATGAATAAAAAAATGATAATCAACATATGCTTTAAATTCTCTGGGACGGGTCAAGGTAAATTTTTGGGGCCTGTTTTTACTAGCTGCATAGGGCCCTTGAATTCTCAAGGACGGGTCAAGGTAAATTTTTTGGGGATACCCTAAATTTTTCTTTTAGTTCCGTCACTGGTTTGTTTTGTTAGAGATTAAAAATTATTTCTAACCATCCATTTATAAATGAACGTGTCTAATTTCTACCTTCAAATACATATTTAAGAGCAATAAAAGAAAAGATATGCATACCCTTTGTATTTTATCGGTCGCTCCCAGTCAGTGGCGGATCTAGGATTCGCGCCAAGCGGTAACGTTTTATAAATAAGCGGTAACGAAATCGAAAAAACGTCAAATTTTTCCAAAATTTACACTAATTTTACACTACCGCCGGAACGCCAAGCCGTAGCGGACACCACCCCTTAATACATAGTACATCCGCCCCTGCTCCTAGTTTCCAACAATAGACTATTCTTGAGGACACAACTTGACTGCAACAGCTCGATCCATCTTCAGATAACGCTAGTATTCATCGATTCCGCAAAATCAGATATTACATGTCAATATTGCATTTTGCACCTGTAAAACCAAGATAATTACATTTTGAGTGTTGGTCTTGGAAAATTTTTAGCGAAAATGATTTTTCAATAACTTTGTACATAGAATATTGTATTTACATGTGTTACATGGACATTTATTTCTGGTTTTGTGTTCTACTATTTGGTAAAGAAAAAAATCGTATCCAAAAGAGAGCTAAGATGAATAAGATATCGATAGTCATAACTGGATGGTTAGAACCATCAAAGCTATGAAAATTTGGAAGAAATAGAAAGAACATGTTCCACATATGTGAGAGGACAAAACTTGAAGTTGAAGTGGTTTATAAGTGAGAAGCACTTCTTTTGTTTCCTCCAAGGCAAACACTAGAGGGCAGTGGCGAAGCTTCACAGTGAGACGGGGTTCGAAAACGTATATACACAAAAATTTCTATAGAACCAGCGGGTCGAAAACGTATATACCCAAAAATTTCTGTACGAAAACTACATATATAACAGAACTAAGCGAAAAGTTCGGGGGGTCGGCCCCCCCTCTTAAGTTGCGCCCCTGCTAGAGGGGACCCTAAGAGTGCAAAGCATCCTAACTCGTGTAAGTGCATGTGTGCGTGAGCGATGTGCGTACTTGGCATTTCGTATCGCCACAAAGCCGCCTTTATATGTTTTTAAGGTTTGCTTAGCTCAGTCAACTTTTGCTGATGGGTGCGATTGCGGGTTTACAATGATGTGTGTGGGTTGACTGAGTGTTATCTCTGAAAAACTTCTTGGATGCCAATGGCTAATTTGCGAGTGAACTAGAATTCTACTGATTGGTTTCTACTAATTGTGATTAATAAAAATACATATGAAGTTGGTCCATGGGGTTTTCCTATATTTATTGGGTTTTCTACTGAATTGGTGTATAGGCATTATGCCTAGTGGAGATGGATATGATCAGGTGGTTCCACTGATGGCACGATAATACTCCAGTGGTCCGTCAGTGATCCAAATTTGTCGTTCAAAAAAAAAAAAAAAAAACATATGGAGTTGTGGTTTCTATTGGTGTGATTAGAAAATGAACATCAAGCATCGTGTTTATAGATGATGAAAATCAAAATCACACGTTTTTTAAGATCCGTATTATTTTGTTAAGATCCGTATACAACATATGTAGCATTAGCATACGTACGAAAATTCATTTTTGGGAATTAAATTGTAAAACACTATGTTTATGCAAATAATTCTTTTCAGCTTTTAAGTGAGAGCCGTAGATTTTAAGAAAAACAACATAACAAATGAATGCGAAATAAAGAGCAGATAGAAACCCTCCACTAAAGAACAAATAACACAGACTCTTGACTTTTGAGATCACTTCCAGAATGCCAAATTGATATTTTTTTTTCCAGTTAAGTTTCCGATCCATCATTACTTTAAGCTCCGAAGATTTAAAATATTGATTTTGATATGCAACAAACTAATAGATATTGATTAAGTTGCCCTAGCTACAGTACATCACATTTGTAATAGCTTATTATCAAAACTTAAAAATCATATAGAAAGAGATTAAATTATAAATATCTATTCATATGACAATTCACGGAAATTTTTTATCATAACAAACGAAACGAAACAAATTCGATAAATCTGTTCGTTCCAAGACGACCAGAAGTAGTTCATCGATACTTAAAACGAGATATCCAAACCATTAAACTTTTCTAAGGTGATCTTGTCCAAAACCTCAATCATTTCCGGTGTTAGATAATTGACTGAATCACCAACCTCGCCTTTTCGAAAGTAGGCATCATTAGGTATAGCCTTATGTCCATCCTTATTTGCTTTGTTCACCTCTCTTAATTTTTTGAAACTGCATAACTTTATTGTCTCTTCTATTTCTCCATCACCTTCTTTAAAAGGGTAACCTAAGAAGGTGGCCAATTTCTTAACCTCACTCTTTGGATCCTTCTTCATTTTCTCATAGGTTAAGAACAAAACCTTGTCCGGTCGTTCAATACTCGCTTTGCGGTACCCTATAACATGATCCCAACAAGATCCATTTGCAGTGACACCTTTGCTAAACAACTCAAATGCATCTTCCAACTTCATTTCAGGAGACATATCATCACTCAATAACTTGTTAACGAAATGCCAAAAAGAAATGAATACATCTTTAGGGTTTCTACATACGTAAACAATCCGACAATCAGAACTAATGATAGATTTAGGCAATAACGTGTAAGGAAGATGAGTGGCGAGGAGGTCGTTGTTGTAGCAAGGGTTGGTTAAAAAAGGCTCGGTATCAATGAAAGGGACGCAATAATGGGGATTAGTGGTAAGCAATGGGTGTATTGGGTTTGAACCTTTAAACATGGTTCGGTTTGCAATGGCGAAGGCGAGGGCCTTAAGCCATGTCGTGCCAGATTTCGGATAACTTGCTAAGAAAACATTTGTGGGTTGTGCTACAAATTCTTCTTGCAAGGCCATAACTATTTCAACTGAGAAGCTCGCCTCAGAATGAAACCAAAAACCTTGGTGGAACCAAAATCCCTCGTACTTATATAGAGGATGTTTTATCCAACTTGTGTGCTTTGGGAGTGTTGAGACTCTATCTTTATACTTCTCAATAATGGACGCCATTTTTGTTTTACGAGCCTTTTCTTCATCTTCTTTAGAGGGTGGGCTAGGATAGGAAGCAATTGTGGAGAGCATTATGGGTGTTGGGAACTATAAGATGTTGTAGGTTGTATGCAACTTATTTGCACATATGATCTACTCTATTTAAAGGAAATGTGGTTAGAAAGGAGTTTTTAGTGGTATGGTGTTTCCCTTTTATCCATCGCGTGAAAGGTTTAAATACTCTAAGGTATAAGTTTAAATGGTTAATAGGAGTAGATTAGGATTAAACTCATTTAAAAAATAAAAAATGGAAGTGGGTTTGCCGTACTAATCAAGACTTGTATATATGACATCCATGTATTATATATACGAAAAACTAGGTGTGTATACACCACACACAAATTACTTGAGTAGGATTTTGAAGTTAAACAGCAGAACCAATATTGTTTTAATATAACGTCATCATCATTTCATTATTATTATACAGGGTAGGGATATGGTAAAAAGTGTCTAAAATGTAAGAAGGGTAAGAAGTGTTTTAAACCATTGGATATTTGATCTAATGGTTGAGATCAATAGGGTATAAAATGTAAATTGTGTTTTAATTAGAAGGACCTTATGTAAAAATTGAAGGGCAATAGTGACTTTTCCAACATTTCAAATATGGTAACCGTTTCAAAACCACCCATCAAACTCCTAAAGATCAGCGAATTATATGGTAACCGCCATCAATCTCCAAAAAAAATCAGCGAATTTCTTCATACTTTAAAACATTCCCAGATTTTTAAAACGTAATCGCAGATTCAAGTCATGGTGTTTTATCTGGAGACATTGTTGATGGCGTGGTGTTTTATCTGGAGACATTGTTCATGGCGTAGTGTTTTATCAACACAAAAACATTCCCAGATTTTAAAACACCATGACTAGGATTCAAAGTCATGGTGTTTTATCTGAAGACTTTGTTCATAGTGTGGTGTTTTAAACATCTATGATTCAAGTCATGGTGTTTTATCAGGAGACATTATTCATGGCGTGGTGTTTTATCAATACAAAAACATTCCCATATTTTAAAACACCATGACTATGATTCAAGTCATGGTGTTTTATCAGGAGACATTATTCATGGCGTGGTGTTTTATCAATACAAAAACATTCCCATATTTTAAAACACCATGACTATGATTCAAGTCATGGTGTTTTAACATCTGGGCAATCAAATACAAAACATTCCCAGATTTTAAAACACCATGACTAGGATTCAAGTCACGATCAGAAATGAGAATGACAAAGATGAAAGACGATGACGGTGAATGATTTGTGGAGACGAAAGAAATTGGTGACGGTGGTCGGAGATGCAGACGGTGGTCGGAGAAGATGATCTGAGAATTAATGGCGATTTTATGATGAGAATTTACGATCACCATCCTAAAAAAACTCATCAGCGGTTATTTTTTTTTTTTTAGCAATTATCTAGGAAATCAATTAATTGATAAGAATGGACAATTACTAATATACCCTTTTGAATTAATTAAGATTAGGGACACTTGTCATTCTCACATTATTTCTCACACTTCTTACAAAAGTTGGACTTTGTACAGGATCCTTTACCTTATTATATATATAGATAAAGATAAAAGCCCGTACTTTCTACATATTTTTACTCTTATATATTAAGGGCTTTTTTATTCTAAATACAATATTAAGAAGTATTTTCCAGTAACTGGCTTGAGATTTTATTAGCCAAGCTCAAGTTTAAAATTATAGATTGTTAAGATAAATGACCTTTTTTGTGTTCGTTTATTAAAAAATATATTTGTTCATAAACTGTTGATGAACACTTACCGAACGAGATTTTATGTTCGTATTCGTTTGTTAAGGAAATGAACGTGTTCGTGTCCGTTTGTTAATTTTAAGCAACAAACGTTGATGAACACAAACAAACACAAACTAATGTTCATGAACACAATCCAGCGTTCATGAATAGAATATATAATACATTGACACTTATAAATACATAATACATTGACACTTATTAGATATTTTATTTGTCGGAATTTTAAAGTATTTAAATAAAACATAAAAACTAAAAGGGTTATTGGATTTTATCACCCCCCAACTATTGGCTATTGGCCGCTACCACCCCCAACTATCACTTTGACGCCCGTCACCCCCAACTTAACACTTAGTGTGTCCTGTCACCACGTCTTTAACTGATCACTAACTTTTGATCATGTTACTATACTTTTGGGGGTGTCACAGGGATCTTAGGAAGGTTTTAGGGATCTTAGGACAGCCCCAAAAGTATAGTAACATGATCAAAAGTTAGTGATAACGACATGATGACAGAACACGCTAAGTGTTAAGTTGGTGGCGACGGGCGTCAAAAGTGATAGTTAGGGGTGGCAGCGGCCAATATCCGATAATTAGAGGTGATAAAATCCAACATTCCAAACTAAAAACACTAATGAGCTATCGAACATAAACGAACACATTATCGAACGTTCACGAACATAAATGAACAAACACAGCCTCTGTTCATGTTCGTTTATTTAACTAAACGAACGAAATTTCTTGTTCGTTTTCGTTTGTCTAATAAAGGAACGAACACAAACGAACTTCCTATCGACCAGTTCACGAACTGTTCATTGAATGTTTGATTTGTTTGCAGTCCTACGAAACTGTGACAAATTAGGGTTTTTTTCATTGTCTCGCAAGTGTGTTTTAAAATTAGGGTTTCTTTTTTCGCCGGAAATGCATCACAGTCGTGTCGGAATTTGCAATGGATTTTTAGGAAACTTTTGTTGCAAATGACCACTTTTCTAACAGTGAAAAAACTCTAGTTTTTAATTAAGAAAAATAATTAGTTTTTTTTAATATATAATGGTAAAAAAACTATGTTAAAAATAAAGAAAAACAAAAAAAAAAAAACTGTAAATTTTATTATTTTAAATATAAAATTAAATAACCAGTACAAAACAGAAAACCATAATTTAAATCATAAATTATTCTTGAATTTAAACTTGTTAAAAGGCAAATCTAAATTAATTTTAAGTTACAAATATTCGAGGAATATATTAGTTGTGTGAAACTTAGGCAAATCAAGGAGTAAACAAGACAGTATCTGTAGTATACATTTTCAGTGTCTTTTCATAATTTTTTCTTTGCACGTTGGAGAACCACATAATGATCTTTATACTTTTAAATATTATTAGGAACTTAAAAGGCATTAGTATGACACATATGATTTGAATTTAACTGTTGTCTATTTGTTATTAATTAATATGATATGAATCTGAATGAAAATATTCGTTATCCGTATACCGGAAAGAAATTTGAAATCAAAGCCTTTTACTAAATCAATACTAGCCTTTTTATTACGTCTTAATTGTTTAGTGGTCAAAACTTGCTCAAACGTAACATAGCCTGGATCATTTTTTAACCCAGTCATCAGCGATACTTCTAGTTGTTGGTGCACTTGTGTCTGTACTTTGTCTGTATCGCGTCATGGTACAAAACGATGTCTTTGATGTAAGGTTGATGTAAGTTTGACCAAGTCAACCATCCTCCGGTTTGACTTGACCAAACAGTTAACACATGTTTGTAAGATGTGTGTGTCGAAGGATGAGTCATCGAAGGATTGTTTATATCCTTCGATGAGCTCGAAAGATAAACCTTCGATGGATGTTGATGTATTTCGAAGGATATCATCCTTCGAGGTATATGTGGATCCTTCGATGAGTTTCAGATCGATAGATGATCCTTCGATCAGTCTATCTGATCCTTCGACCAGACGAGCTGTGTGGGTGTATATATACCCATCACATATGTTCACTTCATTTTGTGAGACAGAATAGTGAGCAGAAAATACAAGTGTGAGTAGAGAGCATTCTGTTGAGAGAACACACACACGAGAGAGAGAGTTTACAGAGCACATTTGTAAACATTGCATTGTAACCGAACCTTTCATTCGTATTAATACAAGTGGTGTTAATCGGTGAAGATTGTGTGTTGTGTTTGTGCTTGTTCTATCTCGGTTTGCATGCTAGCTTGGATTCCGCACTTGCTAGTTCGGGGGGCATAACAAGGAATAGGTTTGACCTCAACCTCCGAGGGACCTACAAGTGGTATCAGAGCCGTGGCTCTTTTCCTTGTTAAAAACCGAGTTTATACAACACTTTGGAGTGTTTGGACAAAACTCACATATGGTTTAGCACCTGTTTTTACTGTTTTTCTCGTTTTTCTTGACGTAAAAACGGTTCTAAACTAACCGGGTGTGTTAAAGGACGGGTTGGGTAACTTAAAAACTTGTTTTTAAGGAGTTTGGTAATTTCCGGCCAAATTCCGGCTTACTCCGGTGACCGGTTTCTGGATTTGAACTTTGTTTTTCGTGGTATTATTTTATTGTTCAAATCTGTTTTGGCAGAAAGTATGGCCTGAACATACCTTCTGCCGAAAGTTTCTACCAACTTGTCACCTTTTCACCAACCTGTCAACTGTGTCAGTGCAGATCGAAAGATATCCTTCGAAGTCGAAAGATCATCTTTCGATCAAAGGAGGTTCGATAGATAATCATCCTTCGAACATCCTTCGAAGTCTGTTACTTATCCTTCGATCCAAGGAATCTTTTCGAAGCATACATCTTTCGATCTACAGCTCTTATTCGAAAGATAAGGATCCTACGATTGGAGAGTCTTTCGAAATCATTGTTCGAAACTCAACAGTGATCTTTCGAACACTGTTGATCCTTCGAACAAGTTCTGTTCCTTCGATACAAGTCTGTTTAAGTTTAACAAGTTTGTGTTTTTCTCATCTTTCGATCAGGGATCCTTCGGCTGGAACTAGTGTAACAATTTTTTTTCTTGATCAAAAATGAATTCAATGTGGGGTGTTCCGATAAATACGGAAATGTATTATGGTACTCCGGCTCAGGATTCGGGAAAGCATACAAATACCAGATTATCTCCTGCATGGGCCGAATCTCCCGTACCTGTATCTTCGCAAGCTAATGCTATATCTACCGGTCAATGGGCATTCGTATCAAATCAAACTCCAAGTATTCAAAGCATTTTGTTAAGCGAGAGTGAAACGGGAAGTTTGAATAGGCCTCCAAAGTTGATGCACTTAAGTGAATATGCGGGATGGTTTGATAGATTTCATACATACGTCCTTGGTCAAAATACAGAATTGTGGTTGCGTTTCATCACAGATTTTGATGAAACAATAGAGGTTGCCGCTTCATCTGCTGCTACGTTTGCCGATCTTACGGAAGATCAGAAGAAGGTCTATGACTTAGAGAAGAAAGCGTATGCCATTCTTACTCAGGCGTTAAGCAAAGATATTTATCATCAATTTGTCAGTTTCAAGACAACGAAGAAGTTGTGGGACGCATTGAAGATAAGGGGCGTAGGAAATGAAGCGACACGTCAATTGAGAAAAGACCTGCTAAAGAAAGAGTTTGATGGTTTTACTTGTATGGAGAATGAATCTTTAGGAGATTTGACAAGTCGATTTAATCATTTGCTGACTGAATTGACAAATATTGGGGTTGTAACAACTTCAGCAGAGGTAGTGAAAAAGTTTGCAGATGCACTGCCACCCCAATGGAATACCTTCTTGGAAATCATGAAGTACAATGGCACTTTAGCTACAACAAGCTTCAATGACTTTGCTCAACTCCTGGAAAACAAGAATCAGGAAGAAACTCTCAAGGCAAAAAGAGTTGCAGTGCCACAAAATCCTGAAATGTACTATGGAACTTCTAGCACTTCTACAAAACCTTCTTCACACGCTCCAATTCAAACAGCGTTTGTGTCTAGCACTAGCCTGTATGGCACTCCTCCTCCAACAACAGACATGTATGGAAATCCGCTTGAACCAGTCACTCAACCAGTACCACAACAACCAAGAGCAACTGATATGTTCGGAAATCCATTACCTGTTCGATCTACCGGACCAACAGATTTATACGGGAATCCACTTCCTCCTCAACAGCAAGCATGTTATGGAAGCACATCATCTGCTGGTCAGCAATCAAAGCCAAATACAGTACGGCTCGACACCTCAAGTTTCTCTAAAGTCAGTGTTGAAGTAGCAAAGGAACACATGGAGCTGCTAAACACTTTGGTGAGCGCATACTGTGGATTAGTGGAAGGTCAGATTGGTAACATTAATCTGACACAAGAAGACTATCAGCAGATCGATAAAGAGGAGATGGAGATGATGGACATCAAGTGGGACTTTGCCAGTGCTGTTAGGCGAGCAAAGGATTTCATGGAAAGAACTGGCAGAACCAGCTTGGAAAGCAAGAAAGACACCAAGTATGGGTTTGATAAGCAGGCTGTTAAGTGTTTCAATTGTGGTGAACGTGGTCATTTCAAACGTGAATGTACGAGGCCATCTCAACATGGAAATCAAAATCCTTTCAGAGGTCAAGGCAACAGGGCAAATCAGAACCAAGTAAGGAACAATGAGCGCACATTGGTTCCTGTCAACAACCAGAGTCAAGCAGGACCATCTAATGCCAACCAGGCACTTGTGGTTCAAGTAGATGAAGGTTGTGATTGGTCAATCCAGTTGGGAAATGATGTTCCAGATGGAACAGCTTGTTTTGCTGAAGTGGTTAAGGATTTACAGCACGCCAGTGGTGGAGAATCTTCCACCAATGGTGATGAATCTTCTGAAGATGAAGACAGCTCCGGTTATAGTGGAAGCTCAGATGAAGAATCCTCCACTTCAGGCAATGATCATGTGGATGAGACATCAACTGCGTCAGTTAATGCAGATATTGATGAGCTATTGGAAGAAGCTGCAGCAGGAATTGAAAGAAGATCTATTTTGGTGGATCAAGCTGCTTATTCTTCGTCTTCTCTCCATTCAGCCTTTATGGCTAATGTCGACAGCTCATCAAGTCAGGTATGTGTCGATGAACCCATTGCTGTTAGTTGTGATAACTGTGATAGTTTAAGTGTTAAATGTGCTGATTTAGAGGCAAACATGTCTGAGTTGCAAGGCAAACATGATGCTTTACAAGCTAGTTTGTTTGACTTGCAAGACAAACATACTTCATTGAATGATAAGTGGTGTGAGTTGCAAAGCAAACACGAGGCTTTGCAAGAAAAGTAAGATGTGACATTCATCCACAACCAGAAGTTAACCGTGGATCTTTCGAAGTGCGCTGAAGCCAACATGTTTTATGAAAACCATGAAAAGGAGTTTAAGTCAGTAATTGAAAAGTTAAAGAAAGATAAAACCGAGTTAACTAAAATGGTTTCTAGAAAACAAACTGACATTAATTTGTATATAACTCGCCTTGAGGTAATGCAAAAGGAAATGGCTTGTGTCAAAACTGAAAGTGAGGCGATCCAGCTTAAGCTAGACAGTTATTTGAGCTCTAGCTATGTGTTGGATCACATCATTGATGTTCAGAAAGAGAAACGGGATGTCACATGCATAGGTTACAAGAAATGTCCACCACCTGTGAGACATAATTATGATGCCACGCCGGATGAGGAAGATAGAGTTTTCTTTGAACCATCTGTTCCTTTAGATGTTGAGGAATTTGCAACAGGACTAGGATACAAGAAGGAAGTATCATCAGATTCAGATGCGTCAGCAGATACATTTGTAGCTGCTGAACAAAATCAGGATCCTCCAGTTGTGATTGAGGATGGTGATTCTTCTGATGATGAATCTGATGATACTAATTCAGCAAAGTCTGATGCGGTGATAAAGGAAGAGGACATACCTCTTGAGAATCATATTCTGTGTGAACCTCCTGCAAAACTCGCTAAGACTGTTGCAATCGAGTCCTTGTCTGCACAAGAGTCGGAGAGTGTGGATTTGCTGTACACTCTTGTTGGTGATGATAGAATTTATTCTGACAAAGATTTTCCGATTAAGAATGTAAATCAATCTTTAATCAGTAAAGTTTTTGAAAATTCGACAAGTAAGTTTTTGGGAAAGACAGGATCACATGTTACCGTAACACAGTGCCCTCCTATTCCAAAGGCCGAAATTCGAAAACAATATGGAAATCAGAAATTACCAACAGTGCAAAAACAGCAAAATCATACCAAACCAAAAGGTAAAACACCGACTCAAAGTCAAAGGAAGCCGAATCAGAAGAAGAACAAGAATGTGAACTTTGTGAAATCTAAGGGAACGGAAAAAATTGAAACGTTTGAAAACCATTCTAACTTAGATTTTGTCAAGAAGGCAACTGTGTTGAAAAGAAATGATTCAAATAGTTCAAAACCTAGTACCTCGGGATCACAAAGTTCATCATCGGCAAGACGATCACATGATACTTCGGGGTTTGTAGAACGAAGATCATGTTTCGAATGTGGTACAATTGGACATATTATTCGAAATTGTCCGTATCTTCATAAATTAAAAGCCAAAGAAGATGATCCCCGTGAACGAAATTACCAAAAGCGATCTGTTTCTGCAAAACAAGATCCCCGCCTCGTAAGAGAAAGGGAAAAGAAACAGAAACGCCAACAGGTCAAGGTAATTGAGAAAGCACTTAAAACTGATGTGGTTCAAAAACAATCCGTTTCAGTTAAACCAGAAAGCACAAAATTTTCAAAAACTTCAAATAATCACGAAGTTAAATTTTCAAACAATCAAACTGGTAAAACTCAACAGACATGGAAACCTAAATTGACCACAAGTTCAGGGGGACCATCACAATTTTCAAATCATCAAAGAATAGAGGTTATTGTTGTTGATGAAAATGGAAGACCCAAGACCACAATGGCTTGGGTCCCCATCTCCAACTAATCAATTGAGTTCATGTGCAGGGTGTTCCAGGAGGAACTATCAGTAGTCATTGGATTGTTGATAGTGAGGCATCCAGGCACATGACAGGCGACATGAAGCTTCTCTACGACGTTAAATCTATTAGAGGAGGTTATGTTGCTTTTGCTGGAGATAAAGGCGGATATATTACGGGTAAAGGAATGATTTCCAACGGGGTTGTTAGCTTTGATAAGATCAACTTCGTACAACAACTTGATCACAATCTTCTTAGCGTTTCTCAAATTTGTGATAAGCAGTTCTCAGTACACTTTGATGCAAATGGATGTTATGTGCTGAAACCCGGCTTCAAAATTCCGAAAGAATGGATTCTCTTGTCTGCTCCAAGGATAAATGATCTGTGTGTCCTTGATATGAGCCAAGCTATCACAACGTCTGCACAAGCAACTTGTTTCGTTTCCAAAGCCACAGAGAAAGACTCAATCTCTTGGCACAGACGAATGGGTCACATTCACTTACGCAAAATGAATCATTTGGTGTCAAATGAATTGGTGAATGGTGTTCCTCTTAAAAACTTCCATCTTCAAGACATCTGTGTCTCGTGCCAGAAAGGAAAACAAACGAAGAAGCGACACCCTACAAAGAAAATCAACACGGTGGCTGTTCCTCTTGAACGTTTGCACATGGATTTGTTCGGTCCGGTCAAGCACAAAAGCATTAGGAATGATCAATATTGCCTCGTGATAACTGATGATTATTCAAGATTTTCTTGGGTGGCGTTCATGGCACATAAGAGCGAAACCTTCGGTATTATCAAAAACTTGATCATTCAGATTGAAAATCTATATAAGTTGAAGGTTAGGCGGATACGTAGCGACAATGGTACTGAATTCAAAAATCATGCCATGGCGGAGTTTTGCACTTGAAAAGGTATTCTTCACGAATTTAGTGCAGCTTATACTCCTCAACAAAATGGCGTCGCTGAACGTAAGAACCGCACATTGATCGAGACTGCTAGGACTATGTTAGTAGAATCGCAGTTGCACATTCCATTCTGGACTGAAGCTGTGTCCTCTGCATGTTATACGTTGAACCGAGTCCTCACAGTCAAAAGGCACAACAAGACCTGCTTTGAGCTTATTAACAAACGGAAACCAGATTTGTCATATCTTGAACCGTTTGGAGCTCCGTGCACACTAATCGATCCTAATGGAAAGTTTGGGGCAAGAGCAATTGATGGATACTTTCTTGGGTATTCCACCCCGAACTTAAGAGTTTGGAATCTAGAGACTAAAAGGGTCGAGGAATGGTCTGAAGTCAGAGTACAATGGCACACTTTACCAGTTAGAAATCCTGGTCAGCCTTGGATGTTTGAGTACGATGACTTTTTCAATTCGATCAATGTTGAAGCAGTTGAAGAAAGTGCTGCGGCAAGGATGTTTTTCGAGAGTGACAATGCAACAGATTCACCGTTGGTTCGTCCAATTATTGTCAATCAAGAACCATCTTCAGTGAACAATAATGCTCTCGATAATGAGGATTTTCACGATCCTACCGAATTGAACGAATCTTCAGAGGATGATGAATTTCTAGATGCAGATCAAGAAGCTCCAACAACAGCAGTTCATGGTACTTCAGAGGGTACACCTCCAGTGGATGTCCCTAGAACAGCTGAAGCTACTGCATCATCCTCTTCGTCAATTCCGGGCATTGAATTGATTGTTGATCTCAATCTCAACAATCTGGGTACAAACATTCCAGTTCAAGATAATCTAGAAACAAGGATTCACAATACCCATCCTCAACAAAACATCATCGGAAATGTACAAAGTGGCGTTCAAACAAGAAACATGTTGCGAAACAACAACAATGCAGGCTTGTATACGGCGATTAGAGAATCTGGTCAACAAAATGATTGGTCTTTCGCGTGTTATGTCTCACAGGAAGAGCCAAGAACTTGGAAAGAAGCTTTGAAAGATAACTCTTGGGTTGAAGCGATGCAGGAAGAGCTGCAACAATTCCAGAAGCTTGGTGTCTGGAAACTCGTAGAGAAACCTGCTGGTTACAAGAAGATTGGTACCCGTTGGGTGTTTAAATGCAAAAAGGATGACAGTGGAGTCGTTATTCGAAACAAAGCAAGGCTAGTCGTTCAAGGTTTTCGTCAGATTGAAGGGATCGACTACAACGAAGTTTATGCACCTGTTGCACGTCTAGAAGCAATTCGGATCTTTCTGGCTTATGCCTCATTCAAAGGTTTCAAGGTATACCAGATGGACGTGAAAAGTGCATTCTTACATGGTGTGGTGGAAGAAGAGGTGTACGTCGAACAGCCTCCAGGTTTTGAAGATCCTATCCATCCCGATCGGGTTTGGTTGCTCAACAAAGCTCTCTATGGTCTACATCAAGCACCGCGAGCTTGGTACGCAACCTTATCTAATTATTTGCTGGAGAATGGATTTCGCAGAGGTCTTATCGATTGTACTATTTTCATCAAAGAACAAGATGGAGATCTTCTACTGGTTCAGGTATACGTTGATGATATTACTTTTGGTTCTACTAATGATGTTTTGTGTAGGGATTTCGAGCGCATTATGCAGGATAAATTCGAGATGAGTGCTATGGGGGAAATGACTTTCTTTTTGGGCCTACAAGTACAACAAACCGAGTCTGGGATATTCATCCATCAGACTAAATATGTTGGTGACATCTTGAGCCGGTTCCAGATGTCTGATGCAACGCCCATCGGTACCCCATTGCCGCAAAATCACGGAATTATTCCAGACTTGAAGGGTGAAGCTGTTAGCCCCTCGTACTAAATATGTTGGTGACATCTTGAGCCGGTTCTAGTTGTTGGTGCACTTGTGTCTGTACTTTGTCTGTATCGCGTCATGGTACAAAACGATGTCTTTGATGTAAGGTTGATGTAAGTTTGACCAAGTCAACCATCCTCCGGTTTGACTTGACCAAACAGTTAACACATGTTTGTAAGATGTGTGTGTCGAAGGATGAGTCATCGAAGGATTGTTTATATCCTTCGATGAGCTCGAAAGATAAACCTTCGATGGATGTTGATGTATTTCGAAGGATATCATCCTTCGAGGTATATGTGGATCCTTCGATGAGTTTCAGATCGATAGATGATCCTTCGATCAGTCTATCTGATCCTTCGACCAGACGAGCTGTGTGGGTGTATATATACCCATCACATATGTTCACTTCATTTTGTGAGACAGAATAGTGAGCAGAAAATACAAGTGTGAGTAGAGAGCATTCTGTTGAGAGAACACACACACGAGAGAGAGAGTTTACAGAGCACATTTGTAAACATTGCATTGTAACCGAACCTTTCATTCGTATTAATACAAGTGGTGTTAATCGGTGAAGATTGTGTGTTGTGTTTGTGCTTGTTCTATCTCGGTTTGCATGCTAGCTTGGATTCCGCACTTGCTAGTGTGTTAGACATAACAAGGAATAGGTTTGACCTCAACCTCCGAGGGACCTACACTAGTCAGATTCAATTATTCAAACGTAACTGTTTAGTTTTTTTTTTTTTTTTTTTTTTTGAAAGGCGATTTGCATTAAAAGAAGAAACAGCTCACACAAGCAAGATGCTTCATGTGAGTACATGTACATAACAGAAAGGCAAATTACATCGATATTTTGGATAAATTAAAAGCACACCAATGATCAGTCCAATCTAGGTCCGCCAATCCAGCCCACGTGCTAACCCACAGGAAAGAGATAGCTTTGATGTCGCTGATTGCTCTTGAAACGTGAGTTACTTTGTTGTTGAATATCCGAAGACTGACAAATGGACTTACCATCAGAGTATGGTCCGTTTTGCTCTCAACACTAAAATTGTGACATATTCCCATTAGGGATGGCGTGTCGATCGGTTTATGATTGGTTGTTTGTCCTAGCCATGTTCCATTTTAAGCCCAGTTCCATGGGTGCTATTGTTGATTTTAAGGTCTAAACCTTGCCTATATATTCCGATGGTAAGTCCATTTGTCAGTCTTCGGATTGGACTATACTTCCGTATAACTATCTGCAATTATCCAATGGTTATATATTTAAAAATTTAATTAAATTAGTATTTAAGTATTAACTTTGATTAATATCATAAAAATAATCATCCAAGTAATATATAATCAAATATGGATGGAGACAAACACGATACTAGGCTAGAATCATGGCATCCCTTACGACCTCATTTAGTGCACTCTGCTTTAACGTTGCAGAAAGTATTTTGGACCGTGGTCCTTCAACATATATAGATGCGACAGCCGACATTCATATTGGACTTTCTAACCGGTAGAATCATATTTTATAACTTCTTTTTTTATTATATTTATAATTCTTCAATTATTATAATAATATGTTTTCGACTTTCATTGAAAGAAAAAAAAAAAAGTTAAAAGTAATGTTAGATGGATAGAAATCTTTTTAAGTCGACAAGTATTATCCTTTTAAGACCAACAATCCCTACAAATTGATGTTGCGTGATAACAATTTCTCTGGAATTTTGACAAATCACTTGCCAAATTTCAGTTTTACGCTTGCGTATATGCCATACATGATCGTTACTTATAGAACATGTTAGAAGCGATCTTATACTAATCTATCATATTCGCCTATGTGTGACGTACAAGGCCAGTTATATATATATATATATATAGGGAGAGGATCATGAGAAAACTAGATATAAATGAGAAAACCAAAAAACTAGCCAAAAAAGCAATAAAAAGGAGGGGGGGACTTTTAATGAAGGAGGGGTAAAATTGAAAAAAAAATATATAACTTTTCAAACATTTCCCATTTCTCCATACGTTATCATTTTAAAACAAAAATGGCATCATAAGATCACAAATTTTTGTATCTTTCATTCAAGTATATATTCGAGCATATTTTTTATGACATAAAAAAAGATTTATGGTGTCGTCTTGTTTTCAATACTATTATTATAGTAGTGCACATGTGCAATATAACATGTACTACAATTGCATTACATGCTTAAAATTAGCTTTTTGAGTCTAGTTTAGCTTTTAGGGTTAGTTTTTTTGGAGGTTTAGGATTAGGTTTTTGGGTGTGGGGGGGAGGGGGGTTTAGGTTTTTTTCGGGTTTACAATTGCATTACATGCTTAAAATTAGCTTTTTGAGTCTAGTTTAGCTTTTAGGGTTAGTTTTTTTGGAGGTTTAGGATTAGGATTAGGTTTTTGGGTGTGGGGGGGAGGGGGTTTAGGTTTTTGGGGGGTGGGGGTGGGGGGGGTTAGGTTTTTTTCGGGTTTATGTTTAGGGTTTAGTTTTAGGTTTTTGGGAGGGTGGGGGGGTTTAGGTTTTTGGGGGGTGGGGGGGTTAGGCTTTTGGTGGGAGGGTGAATTTAGGTTTTTGGGGGGTGGGGGGTTTAGGTTTTTGGGGGGTGTCGGTGGGGGGTGGGTTAAGTGGTTTAAGCTTTATGTATTAGTGCACATGTGCAGTACAACAACAAAAAAAAAAAAAAAATTTTTTTTTTTTTTTTTGAAAATTTTTTTCTAGGCATAAAAACTAGCGATTTTTTTATTAAAAATTGTAAAAAAAAAAAAAATTTGGTATGTTTTTAGGTTTTTTTTAGGTTTTTTTGGTTTTCTCATTTAAACTAGTTTTCTCATGATCCATCCCCTATATATATATAGGATTCGGTTCAATTAAGAACAATTACGAGTTGTGAGAACCATGAGAACTCCTACTTCCCGTGTGCATTAGGCTACCATTTTTGCACAAACGTAGATGAAGATGTTATAAACACATCTGTAAAAACAAAAAAAACAAAAAAATTGTTGAGTCGATAGTTATGTCCAATGTAAATTTTATTTACGCCTTATGTAAATTTTCTTTATGGCGATGTAATAGAGCTGAAGGCACACATGCTGCATTAAAAAAAAAACAGCTCACTACACCTAAATGTAGTCTGGAATCCTTGGTGAAAAAGGTGAACACCTTGGTATTAAAACAATATACACAAATAAAGAAATGTTTGGAAGAAAGTAAAACCAAGCGAATGAACCACTACCTTGAGATTCCTTTGTTTTGCGACCTACTTTGTAAACTTTTCATCCATGCTCTTAACCTACTAGAAAACGAGCTAACACGGAGACTATGCATGTTGCGGTCATTTGGATCAACATGTGGCTGCCAGCTGTACACGGGTTGCGGGTTGTTATGTGCATGTCGTCTGGAGATATTGCAAAATAGAGGTACTTATAAGCTTATTTCAAGATTTATTATATTAATTTAATATGCCTATGTAATTTATTTTTGTTTGCAAAACGTATTATTGAGCTCGATGATATACACATTTTCTGGAGAAAACTTGACCTGAATCCATCAACAATTTGATGATGAAGACGTTGATGTAGAAAAAGAATTTGAAGATGTGAAATAGAAAATGCGTTCCCTACCCCCGTAAGTGAAGAAAAACATCATGTCGAAGATCAAGGCGGTGATAAACCTATTTATGAGCGACAAAAAACCGCATGTCGTACAAGAAAACACTCGCGGGCGTCCAACGTCCAAGGTCCAACAAAAAAGAAGTGAACAAGCTGCTAGACATAGCTCAGTTGGGCCTTCCGAACAAAGCAGGTGTGACCCTCCTCGACAGAGCTCTTATGTACAGTCGCAAGATTCTCTAATACTATCTACTTCTGCAATGTCTCAAAAGTCGTTAATGTGACGCAGTCGTTCAACGGCTTCACGAAAAAAAGAGCCATGCGAGGACCACGGGTTTCTGTTAATCACTGATGATGGATCGCTTGAATATGTTCTCAGATTCAAAAATCAAATTCCAGAAGTGTTCCACCCCTACATTTCAAGAATAAAAGATGTCAGGCCTGATGTACACTATGGGTTTCGGGCTATGGTTGTGGGTATAGGGTTGGAACAAGACCTACTTTGGGTTTATTCGGAGCAAACTAGTTGAGGAGTTGACGGGTGCGAACAAAGAAATGTGAAAGTACATTTTTTACAGCGATTTAGCGGTAAACTATGACGTCCAACTAAAGAGAATAAATTTTACCGGAGTTGGGAGAGCACCCATGGAGC
This sequence comes from Helianthus tuberosus, assembly GCA_030545235.1. Lineage (NCBI taxonomy): Eukaryota > Viridiplantae > Streptophyta > Magnoliopsida > Asterales > Asteraceae > Helianthus > Helianthus tuberosus. Next base: position 147,400,018 of record CM060416.1, on the reverse strand, counting down.
ATTGGATGGAGATGCCTCAGGCAAGACTCCTTCTTGCCCATAGGTTTGGTGTGATTGTTCACATATTAAACATGGGAGGTTGTTTGACTTTATTCACCTACTATCATCCAGAGCGCGGACGTGTCCCTCATCAAGTGGTTACACTATTATATGTTAACAAGGGTCATGTCATCCATGTAAAACTTGAAGGGGACTATCCAATTCCATCACCGAACTATCTCTGGGTAAGACACCGAGGTGAAGAAGCAGCACTATGGACGCAAGACTACACGGAATGCATAGAGTGGTACGATACGATAACGAAGCCTACTATAGACAAGACAATGCATTATCTTGGTTAATTCGTAATTTTAAAGGTATTTTGCTTGTATAATGTATTCCAAGTGTTTTAATTTTGTTTAACGGACACAATACGCTAAGTAACTAACAATATACGCCAAAATACAACACGTACAGACAATCTACACCCTAATACGACACTTGAAGGGAATAAATGACACGTACCGAACGTCACCGACACGACCCGTACGTACAATATATGCTCTAATACGAAACATAATGACAATATACATCGTAATACGATAATGTATGCCAAAATATGACACGTACAGACAATCTACACCCTAATACGACACTTGAAGGAAATAATGTGACAACTCGAATTCTTCCCTTCACGTTCCATTATACGTTGTACTGTGTGCGAAACTTGATAAACGTGATTATTATATGTTGGCTCTTATGTAAATATATGTGAGTTTGGTCATAACTTAAATTAGAATTGATTAATAAATATTATGTGTTATAAAAACCCAACCGTACACTACATGAATATAGATATATATGAATGTTGTGATTGACTATTATTATATTACTACAAGTGTGATTGCACACTTGAATGATTTAAGTAGTATAGCCACTAAATTCTTGATAAATAACCCTCACACTTGGTCTCAACCGCATACTCAAATAAATCCGGACACTCATCCCTCTCGCACACTACCCCCTCAGGACCACACACCCCTTTAATGATTACGCTCAACCACACACCCTCACGTTATGGGACCGTACACCTATTAAATTCAGGCCCAAGTTCCAAAGCCCAGAGTAAACCCTAGTAGACCGCACACTCCTCACATGTGTGTGTGCGGAATCTAGTGATGTGTATAAATACACATGTTGCCAAAACCCTAGCACTCTTTCCAAAACATTCTCTGGCGGCTACCCTCTTTTGTAAACATTCTTCCATTCTTTCCTTGAAGATTGGCAGCAGCTTTTCCCTCCTTGAAGTTTCCTTTCTTTTGGAGATCTCTCCTACTCCTTCACACTATTTCTATTTTTCCGGGTTAGTGTAATCATCCTCGTTGATTCATATATACATGGTAGTGTTCATACTTGTATAATGAGCTACGTGAATGGCATGATTAAAATATTGAGCTAAGATTGATAGAAAACATGTTTAACAGTTTCATTTTGAATTTGTAAATGAGATGATGTTAGTGATGAACTGGGATTTTCGTATGTTTGCAAGGTGTTAATGAATCTTTGTATGACATAATATTCATGGATTGTTCGAATAGTTATTGAATGATGATAAAACCTTGATGATTTGTTTGAACAATCTGATGACACAAGATCTAGAAAGTGTTCATGATATTAGAGCGATAATTTAGGATCATGTACGATAAGGTCTTGATGATTGGTGTTCATAGATCGATTCGAATGATTGCTGATAATGATTTTATGAGTTGTGATAGATGTTAGTGACTCATAGGAATTCATGAGATAATCTATGTTATTATTGAATGATTCTGTTGATTTGATGGTTGTCACACACTCTTTATCGGACACTCATAAGCGTACAACCTTATTTGCATGCTGTACAAACTAACACAGCACACCGCACACTCGTGTGCCACGTATGCTGCACTTTTTAGAATGTTACAAAGTGTCAATACACAATGTACAAGCGCGTAGTGCACGGTCGCACACTTTTGAAAAGCCACACATACACGATGCACAACGTACAACTCTAACTGCATGACCCCACACCATAAGGAAGGCGCACACTTTAGTGTGTGCCGCACACCCTCATGTGGGCTGCACACTCTAAATTGGGCTGCAAATTGTTGGGTCGTACACTTAGGATGGACTGCTTGTGTTATTGTTCACAGTGGGGCTTGTACAATAAATCCCTACTTAGTTCGCTTGACTGTTTATGGTATACGTGATGTTATATCTTTTGTGCTACTTGTTAAATACGTGTAAAAATACGTGGACTACTAGCATACGAATCTAATCAATATCGGTAACCAAAATAGGACGTGGTTGACCAACTTTAGAGCGACTAAATTAAGTGCCGAGCTAAGCAAAGGTGAGTTCACACAATTACTAAAAGCATGTATTCCTGGTGGTTGGGAACGAACTACACTTTCCCTGGTTTGGGATTGCCTAGTATTCCGGGGAGGAATACTACTAAATACTTTTTATAATTCATGTATTAGCGTACTAAACGCAATTCTATCACGAAGTTCCCGCTTACTATACCGATTAATCGTCTGGTCTTGCGAGCAGGATATTAGTTGATAATGCTATTAGGTCTCACAAACCTCACACCGTACCAGGGAGGACGGGCGTGAACTAGTATGCCTTGGCAACTGTCAATGATGATAGACATTGACAAACGGGGCAACAACGGAACAACAGTCGCAAGTGTTCGGTATTACGCAGTTTAGTAGCTTACAGATGGGGTAGCTCCCCATAACATGATTTATAAACGAGTAACTAAACGACTTACGTTTTTGGAAATAAAACTTATAAAACGTGAACTCGCCAACTTTATTGTTGACACTCTACTACATGCTTTGCAGGACCTTAGGTACAGCTCGGGAGCTTGCAGTGGAGGAGTGTCGTGGTTGCGTTGAACCTATGTTGGGTTCCTAATAAAATCCATGAACTTACAACTATTGCTTGGATTATTAAACTGTTAAACTTTATGCTTCCGCTGTTAACTTTAACGTTGTTTTTGAACTATGAACTTCAGTCACTAATCGTATTATAGTGATAGATTTACTATGTTTTATATTCAATGTTCAATATGATTGGTGGCATAATCCTGGTCGGTCGCACGCCTCGCGTTATTACTCCGCATGTGAAATTTGAGGGTGTGACAAATAAACGTACCGAACGTCACCGACACGACCCGTACGTACAATATACGCCCTAATACGGAACATAACGACAATATACCTCGTAATACGATAATATACGCTAAAATACAACACGTACATACAATCTACACCCCAATACGACACTTGAAGGAAATAAACAAAACGTAACCGAACATCACCGACACAACCCGTACGTACAATATACGCCCTAATACGGAACATAACAACAATATACGTCGTAATAAGACAATATATGTCGTAATACGGCAAAATACGTCAAGTAGATATACTGTATGACGCGTATACATTCAACACGACACGTTAGAGTACAAGCGGCTTCAAAACATTATTACACTTAATCTCAAGATACGATACCACACGTAATCCAAAGTCACCAAAACGACGCGTATAGAGCGTATACTTCATAAATGACACGTAATTACAAAATACGGCAAAATGCGACACTAGTACGTATCGAAAACGCAAAACCTAAAATTAATTTTTTTTTATTTTACCCATATACGCATCGTATAGGCCAAAACTTTGTCGTATTATACATCCATACACATCGTATAGGCCTATACGATAAGCATAGGGGGCCGTTTTATTAAAAACTCAGGGGGTTATTTGATAAACCAGTGGGTCTATACGCATCGTATAGGCCTATACGATGCGTATATACCCCCTAGCCTATACGATGCGTATATACCCCGTGGTTTATCAGATAACCAGGGGGTAACCCCCACAATACGAACACACATATACTCTCCAAAATACACACACATACGGTGCGATTTATACTATAGAATATGTATACGGATTCAAGAAACAAGTGCTATACGGTACGTTATTTCAACTATACATCATTATACGTATTTTATTCAAACTTTAACCATAGATTAGGTTGTATTTGGATGGATTTGTGTGGTTAAGGGGTCGGATTTTGGGGTTTTTTCCGAAGATATTTGAATCGATACGATGCTATACGGTCGTGGTCGTGGGCGAGGTGCCGCAGACGTTCATCTGTTTCCAGATCACCCATATTTAGCGTTCGAGGACGGGTCCGAGGCTTTTCACCGCAGCGAAAAGTTTCGACGTATGGAGATAGGCGGCCATGCTGCCATCGATTGGGCAGCTTTGGATGAGGTAGAGGAGGCGGTGAAAGCCCGAGGTTTTGTCAGACACGATACTCCATAGGAGAGGTATACTAAAGAGAACGTGTTTTATTTGTTTTGTTTATGAACTACTAACCTCATCGTGTTACAAGTTGTTCGAGCTGGCGTTCTTGCGTCGTACCGGGTGCTGGTTATCGAGTTTTATCATAGTTCGAGTTTCTTCCGAGACCAGCCGATCAGCCGAGGAGCAGGACGACCCAGAGGACCCGTGGATCGAGGTTAGTTTTCAATTAGCGGGAGTGTGCCATGATATGTCTATGAGGGAGTTTGCCACACACACTGGCTTCTATACATTACCGGAGACGGACACCCCCCTATACACCAAGGCCGTGCATGGTACCTCGTCCGATGCTCGTCAGATTCTAGGGAGTGATCGATCGGGGTCGCTTTGGCCGGTCGAAGGCCAGGGACTCACATATTACAGACACCCTGTACCGTTACTTACACAGGCTTATTGCCATATCTATTACACCAATCGAGCAAAGTCGCAAGTGGTGCAATCAGGGGATCTGTTTTACTAGTATTGTCTCATCTGGGGGTAGTCGTGCGACCTCGCTTACTGCCTCACCAAGTGGTTTAAGCGGTGTTTCAAAGGAATGAGCGGTCGTTGTTGTACTGGGGGAGAACATCACCCAGATTGCGCTCTCATTGGGCCTTGTCCCTAGTCAGGACCCACAGGTCACGGAGGGGGGGAGGCACGGTTGAGCTGACCCGGTTGACGCGTGAGATGATCGGCATGCATATCACGCATGATTATGGCATTGCTATCGGCCTACGATTTTCACGACAGCGAGGGCAACATTTTTTGTCCCCCCTGCCACTCGAGTTACCAGCGTAAGAGCCTGAGCCTGCCGCGGCAGCAGGTGATGGTGATGACGATGTTGATGTTGACGATCACCCCGAGCTGTGGTCGCTTAGGTCTACTAAGAGCCCTCTCCGCCGTCATTGGTGCCGCCGCCGCAGCGAGTGCCTCAGTACTCTCAGCACAACCTGTATGACCAGTTGCCTCCGGTTGTCGTGCTTGTGTTACAACAGTTGAAGCATCGGTTATAGGCACGGATTGACACCCACCACGCCCGTACTGAGGCCCTATTGTTGCGGGCCATACAAGGCGATATTCAGACGGCTCGGGATCATGGTCGCAACCCCTTACGATGCCGACGTTGCCGCCACGACCGGGTCATGAGTGCACCACTCAGGACCCGAGGCTGTCGGGCACCACTCAGGATACTCAGGATCCTCAGGGTCCCGATCGAACGCTTTAGTGTAGTGTGTTATGTTTTTTTGTATTTAGACTTTTTATGTATTTTGTATTATGTCAAGTATAAACAAACGAATTATATAGTTAAATTTGCAGCTTTCAGTTTATTTATATTTGCGATGTTTATTTACAATGTTTAGATCCGCCAGTTTGGTTATGTATATGTATAAAATAGTTATGACGAGTCATGATACGATACAACACAACACGATACGATACGACACGATAAAAATATAACACAAAATACATATACGATACAATACAAAGCGATAGATTATTATACAAAATACAAATACGAATAATAAGACACGTCACGAATAAAAATATAATACAAATACAAATACGCTACGATGCGGAGCGATAAATTATCATACAAATACGATACGTCACCTAACGATATAAGTATATAATAAATTACAAAACATATAAAAACAACAGATAAACAACAACACACACCCAAAACACCAACTTTCACCTAAAAAAATGGGGAATACGGATCATATAGGCCTATACGATCCGTATTATGCCCAGACAAAAGGTAGACAAGGGCTAACTTTGTCAGGCTGTCATGTTCCAAAACCTTAACCTATACGGATTATATAGGTCTATACGTTCCTTATTGAAATAAGGTGTAGGGATAGATTCCCCGATGTGCGAATAGAATCCCCTAAAATATTAAGCAAGTATGTATAAAGTTATTTAATTATACTAGGGGTATTCGAGCGTTCGCGCGTTGCGCGATAATAAATGTTAGTTTCAGTTAGTTGTGGGTGCGGGATTTCGTTATATTAGTAACCGAAGATCATCAAGTTATCATGTTGTTTTAACTGAAGCAACCATCAAAAAAGTGGTATGTCTAGCATACATATCAATGTCATTAACATTCAATCATTAGCTACGCCTTTTACAAGAATGATGTGTTACGCCGCTTGTATATGCGGCTTGCAGCTAGAAGACAGTCAGCATCATTTGGTCAAAAGAATTTACTCGACTATTTCTTGCTCTTGACTGCCATCCCACCCGTAGTTGTTCTAGGTGGGCAAAATGAAAGACTGTTGTTAAGTGTTAACTGGATTTTAGTCCGTGAGGGTGCCTTTGCCAGGCCTTTTGGACGGTTGATCTGAGTCTGCAGCCAAAAACGTGTTTGCTATTATCATTTGTTGAATATAAGGTATGTAAAAAATTGTTTAAGGTTAATATTGTGACGTAGAAGTTAACTTTCGTTTGAGTCGGCTTACCGTGGAATTCCAATTGTTGCTTGGCTGTGTTTCTAATGTTTGCTTTTTGGGCAGGCGTGGTTGGATGCGACGTCTTTATTGCATCAGTGAGACTGGAGGAAGTTGGTTCAACGTTCTCAGTGGCTGCAAGTGAAACTTTGTTAACAACGCGTCTTGTCATGTTGTAGCTGGATGCCGTCTCGTGTACAGAATTAGTGGCATAAGTTCAGAGACTCCAGGGCGTTCCATTATGAGACACACCACAATGAAGTACACAAATTGCAATTAGTGATGATAAACATTTTCGTTAAGCGTAATTGAACTGTACACATGAAACCCACATTTCATGCAAAAAAAAAAAATAGAAAAACGCAACATAATTCTCGATGAACTGATGCAAAGAAAACACAACCCACAACCCCAAACCAATTAGCCAAACAATAAAAGCATACTAAACAACAATTGCAAGAACAATTCAACCAGAAACTCCCTAAGACGTAATCAAAATCACGTTGCACAGTGCACACGAAAACATATTAAGCGATGAAGGTGTTCACGTTTCAGTTACCAAGTTTTGCATCTCGACTGAACAGCAAACAAACTCTTTAATATTTTCTCTTTGCTAGTTTCTATTAACTTTTAAAAAATGGAAATTGTTGAAGAAATTTTACATATAAATAATCACTCCATTAAATATCATGAAAATCATGTTGTACTACGCATCCGGAAAAAAAAAATTAAGTACCCATGTGTTTATGATCCCCATTACCCAGTTTGGCTTCTCTATTGAACTGTAAACTATCCCTTTTGGGTTGAGTGACTTACACGGACCAACCGAACATTTTTAAAATGTCAAAATGCTATGAAAATTTGTGTCTAAAATAACCACATTTAACAAAATGCCCAAATTGGTGTTTTCAACCTAGCCCTATGCTGAAACATTTGACGCCTTAAAAACGACAACCACGCGAAACACTTAAATCATTGTAAAAAAAACAGTCACCGCAACAGAAACCGAAACAATACACTGCTGTGTGCAGCCAACAAATAAAGTTCGAACTTGACTCGACACTCAAAACAGTTGGTTCACACACCACACAATTCACGCATCGCCTAAAAAGATCAAGACACAAATTACAACCGATGCATCACCTAATCATAAGAAGTCAGTATACCAAACAAAAAACATGCTCACAAATACCCACTCAACCATACCCAACATTTTATCAAAGGACACAGGGAAAAAAAGGCCAGATTGTACTGAGTTAAACAGGTAACACAATGAAGAACCAAAGTACAAACATTGACAAAACAACAACACAAAATAAAAACTAATACCAACATTGTTACCTCCGTTCAATCATCATGATTGGTTTATAAGCTCTAGGACGATGATAAGGCTGCTTATTCTCATGTATTCACTGTTACCATTCAGGTTTGTGTTTTTGATAGTCTTACAAATTCAACATCCCTTCACACACAGAGACAACCTGAAACACAAACCACCAATCAAAATCAAACTGGTTCACAGACACACTTATTCAAAACCACATCAAAATCAAACACATACCACCATGTCGACAGTTTGGTCGACCAGTGACTCTGGTAGCGTTGAACACGTGTGGGCTTCATAGCGGCGATGTCGGCTATACTAACAAACTTTGTATTAAACAATACGTAAAGACAAGACATTTTGAGAAATACAGTTAACCTACCATTGCTGAAATGCTGCAATCTGATGCGAGAGGAATAGAACTTAGACGTTGCTCTTCATTCAGGTCCCATACCATGGTTGATGAAATTCCACCTGAAGCATACTCAACCATAACATGTAGTTTAGAAATCCGATCAATTCTCTAGATCAAATCAGGTCAGATACGATTCAGTTTAAACACATTCGGTTTCAAGATCAAAACAGCAAATTACCTGTGGAAGATAGTAAAAAAAATAATTTAAACAAATATTTGAGAAGGGCATGATTAATATGTTATTACTTTTCCATTTATTTGATTAAAACGAACAAAAAAATCATGTTTATATTTTTCATCTAATAAATTAGTGACCAGAATAAACTTTCCACCAATAGTCAATAAATGAATTATTAACAACTGAATGAATCTTTGAAGTCCCCACTATTTGTTTTCTTTAGCAATTTCCTACAATTTTGACTAAAAAGATTTATGACATTCCAACTGTTAAGATAAGACAAGCCTTCAACATATCACTTTTTTTGTAATTAATACAGTTAACATATATGAAGAAACCCTAAAACCCCAAATCAAAACTTTAGAGAAGGGGCAAACCTGGAGTTAAAGAGGCGGTGATTTAATGAATCTCATTCTTGTAATCACGGTGGCCAGTTCCGTCGCTGGTGAACCCCAAATCAAACCTTAGAGAAGGGGCAAACCTGGAGATGAAGAGGCCAACGCTATTAAACATCAACTCGTACGCCTCTGTGTGTGTGTGTGTGTGAAAACACGCATCGTCTCCTCTGCTAGCGGTAGTGGTGCGACCGGAGATAATCAATGTTTTCAGAACCGGACCGGACGTCGAACCGGTCTTCTTACCGGTTCAATGGTCCGACCGGTCTGACCCCGGTCGGACCGGACGTAAGAACCGGAAGGTATCGTAAATATTATAAAAATTAATAGGGTTAAATCTGAAAAATATATAAAAAAACCGGTCCAACCCTTCCAAAATCAGGTCTGACCGGCCGGTTTCCCGGTCCAACCGCCGGGTCGCCGGTTCAACTCCGGTTCAATGCGTTTCCGGCCCGATACCATGACTCGGGCCGGCTCAACCTCCGGTTCCCGGTCCGACCGGCCGGTCCGGTCCGGGTCTGAAAACACTGGAGATAATGACGGTGCTTCCGGTGGTGGAGCTGTACCATTGGCGTCTCTCTCTCTCTCTCTCTCTCTCTATGAAAACAGTTTGACACGTCGTATCAGCCGCCGATTAGCGATGGTGGTGCGACCGGAGATGATGACGGTCTCTATTGGGAAGTGGGGGTTTTGTCGAAATTGTTGTGGGGGAAAGGGTTAAAGGAGTGTGGGGAGGTGTCCGGTGGCCGGATTTGTTGGCGCCGGAGATGGATGGTGAAACGGTGATGATGAGTTGTTGTGAGGGTTACTTTGATGAGATTAGGGTGGAGATGATGAAAAAGTGACGATGGGATGTACGTGTCTTGGGGTTATGATGCAATTGTGCACTGAAATTACCAAAATGCCTCTCATACTATTCACAAGCTTTCTTTTTTAATATAGTAGTGCAATGTAATGTAATGTAATTTTCAGTTACAGCCGTATGAGAGCCGACGGCTCTTTCTTTCCTTTACTGTTCGCTATTTGAATTTCATAAATCCCTTGTTTAGCCTGCACCAGTGGAGGATATTTCTTTCCTTTACCATTCTATTTTTTATGTGATATGATAGTCTGCAATTATACTATTCTATTTTTTATGTGATATGATAGTCTGCAATTACTTGCAATTTTTCTTTTATCGGAAACGAAATAAATTAAAGATAAATCTTTAAAATAAATAAATTATGTATGATGCCCGCTAGTTATTTTTATGAGTTTTATATATCCAAATTGTTACTGCCATTAAAAAAAGTACAAATAGTTTGTTTCTCTTAGCCTTAGCCAAGCATATCTATACTACCTTATTAAAGAAACTAGTTTTCTATCTTTATTGTAATTTTATACAAATTTTTAAGATGGCATGCCAAAGGTCTAGAACGAATCTACATCAAATTCACATACTTTTTTCATGTTCTTCCATTTCTACCCCTTGCTTGGACGGGTAAACATGTATATAACCTAATACTTTAGTTTACATAAACTAATTTAGAATTATATCAAAGAGCAAACAAACTAAAAATGAACTTGGATTTGACTTTTGAAACTATACAACTTTAAAATTAACTTGTTGGTGTTTTATGTTTTGAAAAAGAAAATTGGCCAAATCCTAAAAGGTTAGGATTCAAATTGCATACTTTTTTAATTCTATTTATTTTGTTTGACAAGAGTAAACCCTGGTCTTCTTTAATTTTATTTGTTTTTTTTTACAGGAGTAAAAGCTGGTCTTGCACACGAGAAGAGATTGAATTGTTAAAGTAATTTTATTAAAAAAGCATGATAGTTAGGAGAATATAGCCGAAGAGCAAGGTAAGCATATGTCAGCGTCACAAAATGATGCATCAATTGAGATCATGTTGTCACCCATGTCACAACAACAAAATTGTTAGAATTGATTGATCCTTTGAAAGTTTTCATAATTTTTTTTATTCCTTTTTAGTTTGTGCAAGTCCCTGGTAGTAAGTTGTGAAATTATCTACTATTTCAACTAAAAGAAGAGCAAATTATCGTCCCCACAGCAAGCAACGCGCGGATTCCCCACTAGTATTAATAAAGAAAACTGCTAAATACATAATAATACAATATAGTACAAACGGGGTGAGCCCAATCGTGGTGGCCTACGGGGCAACAACGGTAGGGGTCCAGGTAATAACTTTCATAATGATCAAATTATTAGAGGCCCACCAAGTAAATAACTTAATGGAGGCCCACCAAATAATTATTCACGGAATGGACAATCTGGTGGCCAAAAATCGTCAGAATCAGGCCCAGTATCAACAACGACGACCAGCCTCATACCCTCTGTCTGGCCCATCTCTTTCATGGCACGAATACTGGAATATGCTGTCTCCTCGCTTCCTCCTACAAGCCCGTACCTAACCCAACCCGGCTGGCCCACTCCCCATAGTCCGCACCTCCCAGTTCTGGGACCGATAACTATCGGCCCAATTGTAAGGGGCAGTCTTCGAGAAATAACTCCGGCCCAAGTGCTCAAACCCACTTAACTGAATACGATGCACTTGACCCAACTAATTTAAGTACTGCCTTTGCTGCGATGAACAAGGATAACTCAGATGACCAATAGTATATGGATATGGGCGCCACACCTCACATCACCGGTGACCAATGTAAGCTAATCTTTCCTTTGTTATCAAGTTCAATTAGTTCTATTCTTGTTGGAAATGGTCAGCGAATTCCAATCCTTGGATCGAATAATATCACTATACCCACTTCCACAAAACCTCTACACGTTATAAACGTTCTTTACACTCCTCAAATCATTAAAAACCTTATATCTGGTCATCCAATCCACTATTGATAATTGCCTAATTGGATATCTATTGAATTTGACCCTTTTAGTTTTTCTGTGAAGCTTTTCACGGATGGGAAGATCTTGACGAGGCATGACAACGATAACCACCTTTACCCGCTTGCCAACACAACGTTCTTTATGCTCTTCGCATGACCGGGAATCTTGGCCCAATCGTCTTGGACACCAGGGGTTTTTTGTTTTTAATTTGCTTATTTCAAATAAATTTATTTCTTGTAATAAACGTAGTTATGAAATAAATTTGCACCAATAAAAAAATTTTGTATTTGAGGTGGATTAAGTTAGAGACGTGTATAAATGTGTGTTTAGAACTTATTTGAGACACGTATATAGGTTGAAAGAAATGATCAATTGTTACAAACAAATGAATTAATCGATCTTATATTCATCAATTTGCACCTTGCATAATCTTTCATGATCATACATATATATTCTAACCACTATATAATATATAAAAGAAATTCGTGCTTCATGAAATGGGAATATCATAGGAAATTAAAATTTATTAGATAAAAACACAGCGGAAATAAAGATGCACTGATTCGACCTTAACATCAAGCTAGCTTGGTCATGCTTCAAATACAATAATAACAACAACAATCTTACCTGGTAAAATCCCATCTATAGTCAAGCTATTGATAGGGTCTGGGGATGGTGGGATGTAGGCAAGCGTTACCTCTACCCAGGGGATAGAGAGGCTGCTTCCAGTGAGACCACCGGCTCCAAAAACCATAACCAAGATGTAAGATTCCAGAAAGCATACGCAGGCACACAACTACTAAAAAGGTAAAAACAAAAAATACTACCAATACACACATAAATAAAAAGTATAATACCATCTATAGCCAAGCTATTGGTCATGCTTCAAACGAGATACTTAAACCATCAAACTTTTCTTTGGTGATCTTGTCCAAAATTTGTATCATTTCAGTCGTGAGATAACTACCCGAATCACCAACAACGCCTTTTCGAAAGTAAACCTCGTCGGATGAAACCTTATTTACCTTGTGTAAGTTCTCAAAACCACAAAGTTCGATTATCTTTTCCACTGATCCATCAGATTACTCCTCTTTTGTAAAAGGGTTACCTATGAACTTGGCAAATTTCGTAACCACATTCTTTGGATCCTTCTTTAAATCCTCGTACTTTAAGAACAACACTTTATCTGGTCGTTATCCTCGTACTTTAAGAACAACACTTTATCTGGTCGTTCTAAACTGGCCTTATAGTAGTACCCTATCACATGATCCCAAAAAGATCCACATGGACTCATACCTTTACTAAAAAGCTCAAACATGTCAATCAGTTTCACTGGTGAAGAATCATCTTTCACCTTGTTCAAGAAGTGCCAAAACGAAATGAGCACGTCTTTAGGGTTTCTACATATGTAAACAATCCGACAATTGGAACTAATGATGGATTTGGGTAAAGAAGTGTAGGGTATATGGGTAGCAAGGAGGCCATTGGCATAAGAAGGGTTGTTCAAGAAAGATTCGGTCTCTATGAAGGGGACACAACCATGGGGGCTAATGGTGAGCAATGGGTGAGTTGGGCAAGAGGCGATCCCCGTTCTGAATTTGCTTCGGTTCAAAATGGCAAAGGCAAGGGCCTTAAGCCATGTTGTGCCCGTTTTTGGATGACTTGCTAAGAAGATATCGGTTGGTAGCGCTTGGAAATCGTCTTGCACGGCCATAACCGCTTCAACCGAGAAGTCAGCTTTTGAGTGATACCAAAAACCTTGGAAATACCAGAAATCCTCATACTTACATAGCTGATTAGAGGGATATGCTAAAAGAGTAGAGACTTTGTCCTTGTATCGCTCGATTAGACTCGACATTTTTGCCTTTCGTGCCTTTTCTTCATCTTTTGTAATGGTTGCTACCGGTGAATAGAAGGCAATAGGGAAGGAGTACATCATGTAAGGATGAGAATGGTGTATGGACTACCGGTGAATACACACCCCCCCTTGTGAGAGGAAACTGTCAGTCCCACGCAGGCCCCACCTGTAAGTTATGTGAGAGGAGGGGGGGTGTAGTTAGTAATAGGGGGGGTGTGTATAGTAGTGCCCAACAATCACGTTGGAGAATTAAAAAAAAAAAAAAAAAAACTAAATTACTATCTGTCCAGTCCACTAGTATAAATCAAGCACATGGGAGTACTTAAAAAAAACTAAATTACTATCTGTTGATAGAAGAAGAATGGAAATGAACAGTAGAAAACATACGTGGCATACCGATTTTCACGTGTTACGTGGCTTATGTGTTTTCTTAATAAGATTTCACCTTTTTTTAGTTCTTTTATGCAAAGACGCTAACTTTTATGATGCGCGCGATAGTTTCGTGAGGACGTTAATTTTTTCTTGCGCTTACGACGGTTTTTTATATAAAATTACGAATGTTTTCAACGACATCGAGGTATTGTTTGTCATATGTGAAGTTACGTATTTTGGCTTTTCAGCGTTATTGTTTTTCACGGTTTTTTATGTTATCTCTTTCGATTGCTATATCGAGTGTCGATATCATACTAATACCGTAATAAAGCCAACCAATACTAATCAAGTTCTCACCACAACATGTAGGGTAAAAAATTAGTTCTAATTTCAAGTAAGAATATTAAAACCTACAATAAAAAATTATTTTAAGCAATAATAGTGACTCCATATCTACCACTCATTATCCTATACTAGTAGTCGGACCCGTGTAAAACACGGGTAGTTTTAGTAACGTTTTATTATATTAATTAGTAGTCTAATTAATACATAACAAACATCATTTGGTTCAAGTTGCAGTTAAATATTATACATAACCACATACATTAGCAAGTTTTATACATAACCCCAAAAGAAAGTAGTCAAAAATGGGTTATGAAGACATTAGGTGTTATTGTTGTTGTTAGTACACCACAAAAGAGCATCATAAGTGATACTTGAAGTTCCTATTCCAGAATTATAAACCTTTTTGACTTGGATCTTGTACGGATCTTCTTTCTTTCAATCTTTGTAAGAATCGATGTTGTTGATTATAAGCAACTGCATAAGATTTAATATACTAACCAAATATTTGCGTTGATTCTGTGTATGATCCAAGTTGTATGACGACTACTTGAGTGAAGAAGTGTTAAGCGCTTCGATTATTGTATGTAAATCTAAATACTGACATTTGTTTCTTACAAAACCCTTTCGGCTAATACTAACATTTGTTTCTTACAAAACCCTTTCGGCTAATACATTTGACCATTCATATCATGTACAATATTACGTTTGTTTTTTTTTTCATAAAACTATGTAAAAGCATAAAGAAAAGTAACTAAACACACATATACACGTAAAAAAATACAATGATGGATCAACATTTCCAACACATTTGCATTGCGAAACAACTATCCAACATGAATGTTATAAGCCGAGTACATATAACACAACAATTTCATGCAAGAATTATTGTAGCCGACTCGACAAACCTTAAATTATGTCTAAAATAAGTTTTTGCCTGACCCGAAAACTCCAAGAGCCGAACCAATCATCGAAGCAGGGGTATACATCTCCTCCACTTCAAAAACTTGTTAGTAATAAACAAAAGAAACCCACCTGGTTGATTCAATGTTTGTAAGAGAGCGTAGAATATTTTTGTTTAAGTCACAAGTAATTTGAATAGCCTATCGTAAACGACAAACCCAATACCAAAACAAAATTTTAAGCATGTGCACTGAGGTGCGCTTAGGTAAGCTTATTTAAATAGTTTTAATATTATCATAACGCCCCTTAGAAAAACAATATATTTAGCAAATCCTCTACCCCTACCATTGCTCCTTGGTTAACTTTCTTCGTTCTGCAACAAATCCATTTATAAATGAATTGGCCGTAGTGGTTCAAATTTAAAAAGATTAGCTAACAGAAGAAGTCAAGTGGGTTAGAAATTTCCTGAGATTCATTTTTAATTGCATACAATGTCCTAAAGCATTATACGCTAAGACTTAGATTGTTGTTGTAATTATATTGTTTCTGTAATCGTAATCAACACATTAAATATCTAAATAAATTAAAAAATTAAATATCTGAATAAATTAAAAATAAACAAAAAAACTTTTGCAGTCAAACTGTTGCCCATTTTAACCTAAACTTGGTGTTTGGTTTGTTACGGGTGGTTGGCTCTTTGCTTGCGCAACAACTGCCACCCGACTTACCTCTTCAGATGTTTGCCTAGGCTTGTATAGCCCAAGCAGATTGTGGGTTTCTTGTGTTGCCTACCTACGTCATGGAATTGTCCCGATCGATCAAAGTTGCTTTCGTCTTGTGTCGTCTTTGATGGCATAAGATGAACCATGAAGCTGTCTCTTTGCACCGCATCGTTAATGCATGCGTTGATGTTGTGGCCCATTGGCGTTGATGCATGCGTTAAGGCCCCGCTTGCGGTATGCTCATATAATGTATATATGAGTGGGCGCTCGGGGGGCAAAAGCAAAAGTGCACTAATTTTAACGTTATTTTACTAATTTCGTGAAAATAACGTTAAAAGAGGGGATGGTTAATCAGGCATCATGTGGTGGCGTTGATAGCCGAAAGACAAGGGGGTACATGCACCAATTGGCGTTTGTCTCAATTGCTGAGTGTTATGTGCCTTATGTCCAATGCTTGATGCAAAACCACAACCGAGCCGGGGGTCTCATTGGAAGCAGCCTCTCTATTCCTACGGGGTAGGGGTAAGGCTGTCTACATCCCACCCTCCTCAGACCCTACCTTAGCTTTGTTATAGGTGGCATATACCGAGTACGATGATGATGATGATGATTGCTTCAACCAGTTGCCCAACCCGCTGAACCCATCCATCTTGCGACCATGCTAGTGCACCAACTCCGCTAAGCTAAAGCTACTTTAACTAAGAGATGCCATCGATATTTAACAAAAAGAACTCATAAAATTTCGCTTTTCATATGAATATGTATATGACCATTGTGTCATGAACTTCATACAATTAGTATCTTGAGTTAAAACTAAAATAATTATGAGAAATTGATCTGACAACTATATGAAGCACTCTAGATATTTTAGAGCTTCACTACTAAAAGCTTGATTACATAAAGTAATATTCTTGAAATATTGGGTTATATAGACAAAAAAAGTATTAGTTTTCTATCCCCTTTCATATTTAAGTTTATTATAAGAACCAGAAAGCAAAAACATGTTATAAAATTAAACAAAAAACTTGATTGTGTAGACTCAAAAGCCAAAATCAAGTCAAAATTGAGAAATTAAATCTATAAAGTCATAATACATCAAAATAAATACTTAAATAAATACATGGATGAGAAGAATGCTCATAAAAACTTTTAGTAAAAATCATGCGGAGACCATCGCCATCATTGGGATTGAACTTTTCTGGTGATTGACCACATACAATTTCAGTTAATCTACTTGAAAAAGAGAGAAG
Organism: Helianthus tuberosus; assembly: GCA_030545235.1. Classification (NCBI taxonomy): domain Eukaryota; kingdom Viridiplantae; phylum Streptophyta; class Magnoliopsida; order Asterales; family Asteraceae; genus Helianthus; species Helianthus tuberosus. The sequence goes on along the minus strand of CM060416.1, from coordinate 147,382,585 downwards.
CCTTTATCGGTATCAAGCACAGGCAACTTGTAGAGGCGGAGCTGCTGAGCCATCACCGCTAGCATCGACAAAATGAAGTGATGTTTAAACCCTATAAAAAAGGTGATAATAAGCCAACAACTCAATATCAAAGTGCATACATCATTGTGGCTGTGTTTCTTAAATGGATTTTCCATGTAAATGGTGATATATGATTATTACCCTCCAAAAGCCTCTCTGCGTGAATTAAAAATACATATATGTGTGTGCATAATTAAAAATTAATAGCCACCTTTGTTACAACAAAGCATCCAATAACACTTTGTTACACATGAATGGGTCAGACATGTGAGTTACAAACATGTCTTTTTAGAAGAACTAGGTATGCTTTATCCTATTGTACCTAATGCATTATAATTAGTAAGTTTCTGTAGCTCTAGCTTGTTATTTATTATATAACAAAGGTGTAAGAGTGAAGAAAGTCCTATGGCCAATATCAAGACATCAAAAACTAAAACTTGCTGGCGCTTTCAGCTTGTGTTTTAGTATACAGTTGACTTTCATTTGTTGGGTGCTTGTTTTTATACAGTTGACTTTCAAAGGGAAAAACGTATTTGTAGATTTCACAAATGTATAACTTAACTACACAAATGACAAAGAATGAACCGACTCTTGCAAGTCATCAGTGGAGAAACCAAGTTCATCAAAAAGAAAGTATAAAATATATAAATATTGTCATACCTGAAGACATGTGCTCCTATAACTCAAATTGTCATACCTGAAAATAATAATATAAATGTATCAAAAAGCCCAGATTATGATTCAAATAATATTACTTTTAGTAATCACATGTGATGACTAATCATATCTAAAAAGTAAACAGATTCATGAGAAAAAGTTTTATGGGTCAATCCGTTCCGACAACCATTACAGAAAAGTATTTGTTTTGACTTGTATGATTAGCATTTTCCCTATTCCTATATTACGTCTAAATGGAATAGAAGGAAAACTCTGAAGACAAATTCGTGCTAAAGCAAAAGGTTAGTTCACATCATGTAATCACATTTCGGATTTTTGATGTTTGGCAGACGAATGACTTTGTTACAAAAAAAGAAACATAGAAGTTAGGAATAAATCTCTTAACACACTGTACTGAAACATGTTGAAAGTATTTCAGTTACTTACACAAAGTTAGAAAGAACTCATGACTATGCTTAGAATTAGAAAAATCAAATGAATAATATCGCAAAAGAGCGTTAAATGCATACCATTTATTGCAATTCGTATGCCATTTATCCCTTAGCAAGTTCACATTTTCGTCCAACCCCAAAAAACGACACCTGTCACAACATAGATCTTGGTATTTAGAAATTTTACATACCAAATTTTATTAAACAACGAATCACTATACCTGCGCGCGTTGCGGCACGTTAAACTAAGTTAATTAACAGTAAGAGGTATCACGCATGAGACTATCAGTTATATGAGACAACACTAAATATAACATCGTCTATTACATCAAATTAGGCTGATCCAAAAGTGCAACCAGTTCACCTTCAAACGTTAACTTGCAATTTCTTTCAAAAAAATGAAACTTTGAAATTGATGCAAGCATTGGTTGTCTCACCAAGTTGAATGTCACCAACGCTTCAACCTAAAACCGAGAAATTGAAGCCTATCTGAAGCATGTATATGTCAATAGCATGTTGAATTACAAAATTAGAGTGACATACATGTTCAAGTGAATCCACTGCAACATTCCAGCACAATCCTTAGATTGAAAATCCACTGCAACATTCCAGTCCCACCAATTTTAGTTTACCTATTAACCTAATAAATTCAAATGAGACGTTTCTAGATCCAGATCCTAATTTTCTAGCTCAGCTATTAAAATTTTTAAAGAAATTATCTGCTAAACCTAAAGCTATCAACTCATTTGTATGTCAATAAGCATACTACTTATGGTCAGCAATTATCCGTTGCATTATAAAAGATGATAATAAATTTCCTTAATCAGAGTTTTTTTTTTTCCTTTCAAAATTTGACTCTTAGCAACTCCTATGTTCAGTGCAAGACAAAAGAACATGCATTGCCACCACACCAACACCTAAACACGATAAGTAAACCGAAACAAAATGCTTTACTACACTTACTTAATAGTATGCAGATAAAAACAATTATCCAGCAGCCAGCTGCCATGACTATTCCTTCAGTTGAACTTTAAATATATTAGACAAACACCACCTGGAAGATGCGCGGAACAACTCTTGATTACTATGGTAAATGTTGGATTAACCTTGCAGTTTCAAATATTAATTTGCAGTTGCTAAAAGCGTATAAGAAGGAAGTTATACTCAACTTATTAGATGAACAAAGATCTATATATAAGCTGACCTGTCACAAAGTCCTCCACCAGCATGGCCTTCTAGATCTTCGCCATTGGAATCAGATCTAAATTAATTATATTTGACCTGTACAAAAAAGTGATTGGTTTCAATAACAATCCACGACTTAACCTGCTCAGTAACCCCTCTTATCAACTGCAACTTTACTAACAAACAAACTTGTAGCCTTGGCATCGTAAAATAGGGCTCCACACCAGATTCTTCGTTACCGCATCTTTGAAATGTATATAAGTTAGCGCCAAACAGTTCACTAACGATTATGAGATGTTCCTATAAGATTTTCAAGAAATTGTTTAATATATTGAATGGAATCAGAACTGTGATTGTATCATCGGATTATCTCTAAGTGTTTACATGTAAACATTAAGGATCATAAAGTCGTTAAGTATAACGTTAAGCTGCCAGATCATGCTTGTTTCCCAGAAGCGCTTACATGTAAATATTAATAACCATAAAGCTGATGAGTAAGGCGCTAAGCTGCCATATCATACTTGTTTACCAGCTTTAAAAGCTTGATTTCATCTAAACTATGATACTTCAAAACAACATATTGGGAGCCAATCACATTGCTTAAAGCAATCGGTAGATTAAGTTGCCGAATCATGCTTGTTTACCAGCCTTAAAAGCTTGATTTCATCTAAAATCAGATACTTCGAAACAACATATCGAACTTCTTCAGTTGTTAATCTCCTATGTTTTTCTGTGCAAGGTTGCCCTCCAGACTGATGGCTTGTAAAGTGTTGTAATTCGCTGCAAGTTGCCCCAGGTTTTTCGTGGTGGATAGCTTGTTGAAACGTAGATCCAACACGCTTAGTTTCAGGAGACGATGCAGACCCTCCACTTCACTTATTTTGTTTCTTGCCAAGTATAGTTCTTCCAATGAAGAACATGTCACAAAGATTTTCACAGTTAAATGTAATAAACTTGCAACAAACATATATATAGACCGAATACTGAATTGCATACCATGCCCAATGCTGAGGATCCGCTTGTAGCTAAGATCAAGTAAACGTAGCTTCGTGAGTTCTCGAAGCCATTCAATGGTGGATTGTGATTGAAACCAATCACTTTTAAGTAACAACCGATTACTCGATAGAATTCAGTCCTACTCTGGTAAAGATATAATACACCTCCAAATAGAAGTTTTCCTAAGCCCAATGCTACCTTTAAATTTACTAATTTGTACTTATTAATAAAATCATATTGAACTTGTAATCAATTTCATCGAAGTTTCTACCCAAACAATATCAAAATCATGCTCGGAAACAGATCAAATTAACTAATCCAACAAATTATAGTATTAAAATTGCAACAGCAAGAAAAAAGAAAATAAAACCCTATTGAAAAATAATTTCATTTAATCGTTCGAAACCCTAATAAAAATTAGGGCAACAAAGAGCATCAACAATTTCATTTTTATACATGAATCAGCAAGTAAAATTTGAAATACACATGTTGATCCAACAAACCCTATATCCCTAGATCGTAAAGAACTGAAAACCAAGATAATTATATAACCCTACAAAAAGTAACTTGGGGCACCATGATTTAGATCACAACTCTTCAAAAAGTCACAACCCTTCAAATTAATATATTAAGACACACCCTTTTATGCACCCTTTCATGCATTAAGACACACCATTTCAAAAAGTCACAACCCTTTTATGCACCCTACAAAAACCATGATTTAGATCACAACTCTTCAAAAAGTCACAACCCTTTAAATTAATGTATTAAGACACACCCTTTTACGCACCCTTTCATGCATTAAGACACACCATTTCAGTTTAACCCTACAAAAACCATGATTTAGATCACAACTCTTCAAAAAGTCACAACCCTTTAAATTAATGTATTAAGACACACCCTTTTACACACCCTTTCATGCATTAAGACACACCATTTCACGCACCCTTTCACATAATTACACATCCATTCAATTTTTTTTCTCGAACAACAAACTATAATAATAAAATATACAAATACTAAATTAATGATCGTAAGCTTTATTTTCATGCACACACGTGTATGGTTTTGGGGGAATTGTCATGATGATCAATTGTACGCATTTGTTTTCTAAAACATACAAATTGTATATGCAATCCAAAAAGCAGCGAGTGCTTTATTTAACCGACTTACCGGGACATGTGTTCAAAGACGGTGTTTGTGAAACGGTATTAAAACCAACGAATCTTTTTTAAACGAACATGTGTTTTAATAAAATACATTCACACCGATTCGGTAAATGACACAATGTTTCATGTGCTTCACCATAACAAGTTCACAACGATTTGAGAAATGACATAATGCTTCGGCTGAGGGTACCAACACCCTAAATAACAGCCATCATTTGCATCTGAAAAATATAATCCAAAGTTGCAAACATCATCAACGTGTATACGGGTTCACTCGGTCATCCAAGAATCGGCCATAATCAGATCTAATGGGTTTTTGTGTCCGAAGGAAACCAACGGCGATGGATTTGATGGACATCTCAACGCCATGAACGATGCATTTTTGACCACCGAGGATCGCCGCAAGGGCCTCGCCAGAGAAACCCCAACCAGCCCCTCTCTCTTTCACTCACGGTAGAGACGAAGAAGTTGGTTGCGTCTGACATGGGAGCGAGAGTAGGAGGATTCGTCATCACCGATTAATGATTTGGATTTTGCTGAGACGAGTTGGGAGGGGCGGATGACGACTTACAGATCTGCGACGGTGGTGGCAAAGACGGTTCCTTTATGGGGTGGGGTCTTTGTACGGTGAGCGAGAGTAGGAGATGGAGAGTTTTATATATTTTTATATGGTAATGTCAATTTAGAAATATTATTTTTTAATTTAGTAATGTTGTGCGGATATTGGAGTATAGGAAATTGACATAATTCTAACATATCATGTTTTTTTGATTTGTTGTGTTTTCAATTTCCTTTTTAGTATTTGACTATTTGTATATGCATTAGATTCTCATAACTTCACAAAACCACAACTCAAACAAAAATTTTTAACATTACTCAAAATTCAGTTTCTACTCATTGTGCGGGATAATTTTTGCAATCTAAAATTTATGATTGCATATAAGTTTTGTTACTAATTTGCTCAAGATCACATTTACCAAAAATTTCTTTTTATTCGTTAGCAGTATAAAACTTTTATGTTTGTTATAGAACCAAAATTCAGTTTTTATTCATTGTGCGGCATAACTTTTGCAAACAAAATTTGTGATTGCATATAAGTTTTGTCACTAATTTGCCAAAGATCACATTTATCAAAATTCTGTTTTTATTTATTAAAAATATAAAACTTTTACGTTTTGTGGTGATGGTGTTGGGGTTGGGGTAAAATTATATCAAGTTCGGTTATTGTATTCCAAATCAAAGAAAGTTGTTTCGTCAAAAAAACAATTTTCAAATTCTTATATCATTAGTTAAGAACAAATGGGTGTCGAAGACATAATGACTCAAAGATTTTCATAATCAACATCACGCAGCAACGCGCGGGTAACGTTAACTCGTGAGTCACAAATAACAAAAAATAAAAACAAACTATACAACGAAGATGCAACAAACAAACCATATATCATAAACAATTGATGAGTAATCGCAAATTTTTAAGCTAATAAAGATAAACCATAAACATTAGACAACAATGAGAACGAACAGAAAAGATTGTTACCTGGGTTTAAACACTTGAATCGAAGAATGAAATAGAGATGAACTTGATTGGAGAAGGAGTATACCGGATTCAAAAATCATTTGTCAATGTAGATGGTAGTAGAACAGGAGAAAAGATTGAGAGTCGATATCAAGAAAAGATTATTTACAGCCATGGCTGCATCAGTCGCTACCATCAATTAGGCAGCGATGTCATCTAGGCGATGGAGATCATCTGCGACGGTGGCGGCGGAGATCAATGGTTACGGTGAAGTAGAGAGATGTGAGAGAGAATGTGATATCTGATGAGAAGCTGAAGAAAAACCTTTGGATTATAAAAAGGGTTTGAGAGAGAACGTGAGAGCAGAGATTAATATGTGGAGGAAGGAGAGAGAGAGAGCAGAGAGTTAAGGTTTGAATTTCAATTTCAAAAGTGATATATGAAGCCAAATAAATGAATTGATGGGTGTTTTGAATTTTGAAACTGGTGACAAAGGCCCGCCCAAAACTTCATGGGCCAATGTGGGTTTGAAATTTGAAATTTATATTTAATTTAAATTCTTTATTTAAATAAATAAAGTGATAATTATGATGTAATAATGACTTAAGAATGACATTGTTGGATGGGCTCATTGGTTGAAACCTAAGCAAATCCTCTTTCTCCTTTAATAGAGAAGAGAGATTGTTGTTGTTATGTTAAATCATTATCCTATATTGTTGTTGTTATGTTAAAATTCAAACAATGAAAAGTATCCATGGGCCTTTTAGATATATCCTTTAGGTATCTCCAATTGAAATGCTACGTGTTGTTATCCGTTTTAGCTTTTTGAGCATCAAACCCATTGCAAACCCACGGCGATTGAAGGAGATCGTCGTTTGTTGGCCACCCAACGATAACCTTTCGTTGTTTCCACCGATTCCGCCACCTTTGCAGTTTTTTTCTTCCGTCTTTAAGCTATTGTCCGCTTGGTGGTGGATGGTGGAGGTAGATGCTGATGTTGAACCACGTGGCGGTGAACGCCGATTTGTGCATCGTTTACTGTTAGTGTTTCCGCGTAACGGCAACATCATATTATGAGATTATAGTTCAAGTATTCAACCTGCAATGGTTTTAAAATAATCTCATAATAACAGAATCAATCTAATGGTTTTGAAATTGATGTTTTTATTCAAATATGAAAACCAGGGAATTTGTAATTCCACCCATTAAGTCATTGACTTATCTCTAAGTATAAAACTTTGAAATGTGAAATCTGCAATATGAACATAATTATTTGTGTTGGCCCTGATCTTCACAATTGATATTGATTCTAATGAAATACAAGATGAAAAAAGAAACGAATTCAACAAAACTTACAGAACTTCAATTGAAATGCATAATTTCGATTGTACAATGATGATAATAATTAAGAAATCTAAACCCTATTTATACTAATCCAAAAGGTGCGAGTGAATAGATGGTGATGGCGTCGATTGGAACATGTGCGTCCCACGGGATGTGTCGCTCCATCAATTTGTTGGTTATGATCTTTGCTTTTGTCGCATCTGGTCCTCGCACTTATTTACTAACTTAATTACAATACAAACTAACTAATAACTATTTACTAAGCAACCCTCTAACTTAGGATGTGAAGGGATTATAACTTCATTCACCCCCTAATCACGAACATCCTTGAGTTGTTGTAGATCTTGAACTATGAGCAGTTTTATCTTCTCGAATCTCCTCGGTATCCAACACTTCACATGAATCTTCTTATTCACGAACCTTGCTCCTCGCGAACTTGCTTCACTCGAACTAGCTTCACATGAATTTGCTTGACGCAAAGTTTTCTTGTGTAGTTGTCTCATAACGAACTCCACCCGGTCTTGAATAACTTGTGATCGTCATATCACTTGATTTGAATCCATCTCGCATAGTTTTTAGACAATCTGACCCACTCATATTCTTCTTGCGGTTGTATCACACAAAAATTCTTTCTTCTGACCCGGTCACAGGATACGCGTGTCTTTTGCTAGATTTATCTTTTTCACGGTTGTCTCACACAACGGGTTCTTCATACGAATTGCTTCCCTCACAGATTCTTCACTTTTAGCTTGACCATCACTGGATTGTTTTATTGCACCTTTCACAGGTTCTCTCTTCGCATCACATGGTTCTTCGTTCCTTCGACTCTTCACAAATTGACTACCCTCTTCTGTTGGTGCACTTGTGTCTGTACTTTGTCTGTATTTTGTCTTGTTACTGAACGATGTCTTTGTTAGTCTGTAAGTTTGACCAAGTCAACCATCCTCCGGTTTGACTTGGCCAAACAGTCAACATTATGTTTGTAAGATGCTGGGTCGAAGGATAAGTCATCGAAGGATTGTCCTATATCTTTCGATGATCAGCTCGAAACATGAACCTTCGATAGATGGACCACGAAAGATCACATCTTTCGAGGTACATCTGGATCTTTCGAGCTGTTTCTGGTCGATAGATGATCCTTCGATCATACTATCTGATCCTTCGACCAGACCTGATGTTTTGGGTATAAATACCCGTGTGTTGTGTTCAGTTCCACTAGGTTAGACATTTCAGACAAAGTGAGAGCATTCTGTTTAGAGAACATACACACACGAAAGATAGAGAGAGTTTATAGAATACATCTGTAAACCTTGTGCTTGTAACCGGACCTTTCATACGTTTAATACAAGTGGTGTTAATCGTTGAATATTGCGTGTTGTGTTTATCATTGTGCTTGTTCTATCCCGGTTTGCATGCTAGCTTGGATTCCGCACTCGCTAGTGTGTAAGACATAACAAGGAATAGGTTAAACCTCAACCTCCGAGGGACCTACAAGTGGTATCAGAGCCGTGGCTCTTTTCCTTGTTAAAAACCGGGTTTTTTTTTTTTTACAAGTCTTTGGAGTGTTTGGATAAAGCTCACTGTTTTAGCATCCGTTTTTAACTGTTTTTCTCGATTTTATTGACGTTAAAACGTGTCTAAACTTACCGGGTGTGTTAAAAGACGGGTTGGGTAACTTGAAAACTTGTTTTTAAGTTGTTTGGTATTTTCCAGCCATAATTCCGGCTTCTCCGGTGACCGGCTGTTCTGGATAAGCTTATTATATTTTATGTTTCAAATCATGGTTTTGGCAGAAAGCATGGTCTGACCATATCTTCCGCAGAAAGTTTCTACCAACCCATCACCTTTTTCACCAACCTGTCGTCCTTTGTCAACTGTGTCAGAACCATTCGAAAGATATCCTTCGAACTCGAAAGACCATCTTTCGACCAAAGGAGGTTCGACAGATAGCCATCCTTCGAGCATCCTTCGAAGTGTGAGACTTATCTTTCGTTCCAAGGAATATTTTCGAAACATACATCTTTCGGTCTACTGCTCATTTTCGAAAGACAAGGATCCTTCGACTGGGGAGTCTTTCGAAGTCATTGTTCGACACTCTACAGTACGTTTTCGAAGGATAAGGATCCTTCGTTTGGAGAATCTTTCGAAAACATTGTTCGAAATTCAACAGAGATCTTTCGAACCCTGTTGATCCTTCGAACAGGTGTTGATCTTTCGATCCATAGTCTGTTTATGTTTAACAAGTTGTGATTTTCAGGTATTATTTTTCTTGATCAAAAATGAATCCGGCCTGGGGTACTCCGACAAATGCAGAAAACAAGTATAGAAGCAGTGAGGATTTATTTAGAGAAATGTACTATGGAACTCCGTCTCCCGCACCGGCATCTTCGCAAGCTAATGCTACATCTACCGGTCAATGGGCATTCGTATCAAATCAAACTCCAAGTGTTCAAAGCATTTTGTTAAGCGAAAGTGAAACGGGAAGTTTGAATAGGCCTCCAAAGTTGATGCACTTAAGTGAATATCCGGGATGGTTTGGTAGATTTCATACATACGTCCTTGGTCAAAATACAGAACTGTGGTTGCGTTTCATCACAGATTTTGATCAAACAATAGAGGTTGCCGCTTCATCTGCTGCTACATTTGCTGATCTTACGGAAGATCAGAAGAAGGTCTATGACTTAGAGAAGAAAGCGTATGCCATTCTTACTCAGGCGTTAAGTAAAGACATTTATCATCAATTTGTCAATTACAAGACAACAAAGAGGTTGTGGGACGCATTGAAGATAAGGGGCGTGGGAAATGAAGCAACACGTCAATTGAGAAAAGACTTGCTAAAGAAAGAGTTCGATGGTTTTTCTTGTATGGAGAATGAATCTTTAGGAGATTTGACAAGTCGATTTAATCATTTGCTGTCTGAATTGTCAAATTTTGATGTTGTTACACCTCCAGCAGAGATTGTGAAAAAGTTTGCAGATGCGTTGCCACCTCAATGGAATACTTTCCTGGAAATCATGAAGTGCAATGGCACGTTAGCTACAACAACCTTCAATGACTTTGTTCAAATCTTGGAAAACAAGAATCAGGAAGAAACTCTCAAAGCGAAAAGAGTTCCAGTGCCCCAAAATCCTGAGATGTATTATGGAACTTCTAGCACTTCTACAAAACCTTCTTCACATGCTCCAATTCAAACAGCGTTTGTGTCTACCACTGACATGTATGGCAATACTGTTCAAGTTCCAGTCCTTCCAAAAACAGACATGTATGGAAATCCGCTTGAACCTGTTCCTCAACAAGTACCACAACAGCAGAGCCAACGACTTATCAGAACTACAGATATGTACGGAAATCCGTTTGAACCAGCTTCTCAACCAGCACCACAACAGCCTATCAGAACAACTGATATGTATGGGAATCCACTTCCTCCTCAACAGCAAGCATGTTATGGAAGCACATCATCTGCTAGTCAGCAATCAAAGCCAAATACAGTACGGCTCGACACCTCAAGCTTTTCTAAAGTCAGTGTGGAAGTAGCCAAGGAACACATGGAGCTGCTAAACACTTTGGTGAGCGCATACTGTGGATTAGTTGAAGGTCAGATTGGTAACATTAATCTGACACAAGAAGACTATCAGCAGATAGATAAAGAGGAGATGGAGATGATGGACATCAAGTGGGCCCTTGCCAGTGCTGTTAGGCGAGCAAAGGATTTCATGGAAAGAACTGGCAGAACCAGCTTGGAAGGCAAGAAAGACACCAAGTATGGGTTTGATAAGCAGGCTGTTAGATGCTTCAATTGTGGTGAACGTGGTCATTTCAAGCGTGAATGTACGAGGCCATCTCAACATGGAAACCAGAATCCTTTCAGAGGTCAAGGCAACCAGCAGAACCAGAACAGGAACAATGTTCGCACATTGGTGCCTGTCAACAACCAGACTCAAGCAGGACCATCAAATGCCAACCAGGCACTTGTGGTTCAAGTAGATGAAGGTTGTGATTGGTCTATTCAGTTGGGAAATGATGCTCCAGATGGAACAGCGTGTTTTGCTGAAATTGTCAAGGATCTTAAACACGCCAGTGGTGGAGAATCTTCCACCAATGGTGTTGAATCTTCTGAAGATGAAGACAGCTCCGGTTACAGTGGAAGTTCAGATGAAGAGTCCTCCGCTTCAGGCGATGATCATGTGGATGACACATCAAGTGCGTCAGTCGATGCAAATACTGATGAGCTTTTGGAGGAAGCTGCAGCAGGAATTGAAAGAAGATCTATTCTGGTGGATCAAGCTGCTTATTCTTCGTCTTCTCTCCATTCAGCCTTTATGGCTAATGTCGACAGTTCATCAAGTCAGGTATGTGTCGATGAACCCACTTCTGTTAGCTGTGATAATTGTGATAGTTTGAATGTTAGATGTGCTGATTTGGAAGCAAACATGTCTGAGTTGCAAGGCAAACACGATGCTTTACAAGCTAGTTTGTTTGAATTGCAAGACAAACATGTTCTAGTGAATGATAAGTGGTGTGAATTGCAAAGCAAGCACGAGGCTTTGCAAGAGAAATATGATGTGACATTCATTCATAATCAGAAATTGACTGTTGATCTTTCAAAATGCACTGAAGCCAACATGTTTTATGAAAACCATGAAAAGGATTTTAAATCGATGATTGAGAAATTAAAGAAAGATAAAATCGAGTTAACAAAAATGGTTTCCAGAAAACAGACTGACATTAACTTGTATATAACTCGCCTTGAGGTAATGCAAAAGGAAATGGCTTGTGTTAAAACAGAAAGTGAGGCGATCCGACTCAAGTTAGAAAGCTATTTAAGCTCTAGCTATGTGTTGGATCACATCATTGATGTGCAGAAAGAGAAAAAGGATGTCACATGCATTGGATATAAGCAATGTCCACCACCTGTCAGACACAATTATGATGCACTGCCCGATGAGGAGTATAGAACTCATTTTGAACCATCTGTTCCTCTAGATGTTAAGGAATTTGCAGCAGAATGTGCAACAGGTCTCGGATACAAGAAAGAAGTATCATCAGATTCAGATGTGTCAGCAGATACATGTGTGTCCTCTGCTGAACAGAATCAGGATCCTACAGTTGTGATTGAGGATACTGATTCTTCTGATGATGAATCCGATGATACTGATTCGGAAAAGTCTGATGCGGTAATCAAAGAAGAGGACATACCCCTTGAGAATCATATTCTATGTGATCCTCCCGCAAAAACCGCTAAGACTGTTTCAACCGAGTCCACATCTGCAAAAGAGTCGGAGAGTGTGGATTTGCTGTACACTCTTGTTGGTGATGATAAAGTTTATTCAGACAAAGATTTTCCTATTAAGAATGTTAATCAATCATTAATCAGTAAAGTCTTTGAAAATTCAACAAGTAAGTTTTTGGGAAAGACAGGATCACGTGTTACTGTAACACAGTGCCCTCCTATCCCAAAGGCCGAAGTTCGAAAACAATTTGGCAATCAAAGATTACCAACAGTGCAAAAACAGCAAAATCATGCCAAATCAAAAGGTAAAGCACCGACTCAAACTCAAAGGAAGCCGAATAAGAATAAGAAAAAGAATGTGAACTTTGTGAAATCTAAGGGAACGGACAAAATTGAAACATTTCAAAATCAATCTAACTTAGATTTTGTCAAGAAAGCAACAGTGATGAAAAGGAATGAACCAAGTTGTTCGAAACCTAGTACCTCGAGATCACAAAGTTCATCTTCATCATCGGCAAGACGATCACATGATACTTCGGGGTTTGTAGAACGAAGATCATGTTTTGAATGTGGTACAATTGGGCATATCATTCGAAATTGCCCGTATCTTCATAAATTGAAAGCCAAAGAGAATGATCCCCGTGACAAAACTGACCGCAAACGATCTGTTTCTGTAAAACAAGATCCCCGCCTTGTAAAAGAAAGGGAAAAGAAACAGAAACGCCAACAGGTCAAGAAAATTGAAAAGGCAATTAAAACCGATGTGGTTAACAAACCATCTGTTTCTGTCAAACCAAACAATTTAAAAACTTCAGACAACCATGAAGTTAAGGTTTTAAAGAATAACAATGGTATAACAAAACAGACCTGGAAACCAAAAACGGTTAAAAATTCAGGGGGACCATCTCAATTCTCGAATCATCAAAGAATAGAGGTTATTGTGATTGATGAAAATGGAAGACCCAAGACCACAATGGCTTGGGTCCCCATCTCCAACTAATTGTGTGAGTTCATGTGCAGGGTGTTCCAGGAGGAACTACCAGTAGTCATTGGATTGTTGATAGTGGGGCATCCAGGCACATGACAGGCGACATGAAGCTTCTCTACGACGTTAAATCTATTAGAGGAGGTTATGTTGCTTTTGCTGGAGATAAGGGCGGATATATTTCGGGTGAAGGAATGATTACCAACGGGGTTGTTAGCTTTGATAAGATCAACTTCGTACAACAACTTGATCACAATCTTCTTAGTGTTTCTCAAATTTGTGATAAGCAGTTCTCAGTACACTTTGATGCAAATGGATGTTATGTGCTGAAACCCGGCTTCAAAATTCCAAAAGAATGGATTCTCTTGTCGGCTCCGAGGATAAATGATCTGTATGTCCTTGATATGAACCAAGCTATCACAACGTCTGCACAAGCAACATGTTTCGTTTCCAAAGCCACAGAAAAAGACTCAATCTCTTGGCACAGACGAATGGGTCACATTCACTTACGCAAAATGAATCATTTGGTGTCAAATGAATTAGTGAATGGTGTTCCTCTTAAAAACTTTCATCTTCAAGACATCTGTGTCTCGTGCCAGAAAGGAAAACAAACAAAGAAGCGACACCCTACAAAGAAAGTCAACACGGTGGCTGTTCCTCTTGAACGTTTGCACATGGATTTGTTCGGTCCTGTCAAACACAAAAGTATTAGGAATGATCAATATTGCCTCGTGATTACTGATGATTATTCAAGATTTTCTTGGGTGGCGTTCATGGCACATAAGAGTGAAACCTTCGGTATTATCAAAAACTTAATCATTCAGATTGAGAATCTTTATAAGTTGAAGGTTAGGCGGATACGCAGCGACAATGGTACTGAATTCAAAAATCATGCCATGGCGGAGTTTTGCACTTCAAAAGGTATTCTTCACGAATTTAGTGCAGCCTATACTCCTCAACAGAATGGCGTCGCTGAACGTAAGAACCGCACATTGATCGAGACTGCTAGGACAATGTTGGTGGAGTCACAACTGCCGATTCCATTCTGGACTGAAGCTGTGGCCTCTGCATGTTATACGTTGAACCGAGTCCTTACAGTCAAAAGGCACAACAAGACCTGCTTTGAGCTTATCAACAAACGGAAACCAGATTTGTCTTATCTTGAACCGTTTGGAGCTCCATGCACAATAATCGATCCTAATGGAAAGTTTGGGGCAAGAGCAATTGAAGGATACTTTCTTGGGTATTCCACCCCGAACTTAAGAGTCTGGAATCTAGAGACTAAAAGGGTCGAGGAATGGTCTGAAGTCAGAGTACAAAGGCACACTTTACCAGTCAAAAATCCTGGTCAGCCTTGGATGTTTGAGTACGATGACTTTTTCAATTCGATCAATGTTAAAGCAGTTGAAGAAAATGCTGCGGCAAGGATGTTTTTCGAGAGTGACAATGCAACAGATTCACCGTTGGTTCGTCCCATTATTGTCAATCAAGAACCATCTTCAGTGAACAATAATGCTCTTGACAATGAGGATTTTCACGATGCTACCGAATTGAACGAATCTTCAGAGGATGATGAATTCCTAGATGCAGATCAAGAAGTTCCAATAACAGCAGTTCATGGTACTTCAGAGGGTACACCTCCAGTGGTCGTCCCTGGAACAGCTGAAGCTACTGCATCATCCTCTTCGTCAATTCCGGGCATTGAATTGGTTGTTGATCTCAATCTCAACAATCTGGGTGTAAATATTCCAGTTCAAGATAATCCAGAAACAAGGATTCATAATACCCATCCTCAACAAAACATCATCGGAAATGTGCAAAGTGGCGTTCAAACAAGAAACATGTTGCGAAACAACAACAATGCAGGCTTGTATGCGGCGATTAGAGAATCCGGGCAACAAAATGATTGGTCCTTCGCGTGTTATGTCTCACAGGAAGAGCCAAGAACTTGGAAAGAAGCTTTGAAAGATAGTTCATGGGTTGAAGCAATGCAGGAAGAACTGCAACAATTCCAGAAGCTTGGTGTCTGGAAACTCGTAGAGAAACCGGCTGGTTACAAGAAGATTGGTACCCGTTGGGTGTTTAAATGCAAAAAGGATGACCGTGGAATCGTTATTCGCAACAAAGCAAGGCTAGTCGTTCAAGGTTTTCGTCAGATAGAAGGGATCGACTACAACGAAGTTTATGCACCTGTTGCACGTCTAGAAGCAATTCGGATATTTCTGGCTTATGCCTCATTCAAAGGTTTCAAGGTATACCAGATGGACGTGAAAAGTGCATTCTTACATGGTGTGGTAGAAGAAGAGGTGTACGTCGAACAGCCTCCAGGTTTTGAAGATCCTATCCATCCCGATCGGGTTTGGTTGCTCAACAAAGCTCTCTATGGTCTTCATCAAGCACCGCGAGCTTGGTACGCAACCTTATCTAATTATCTGCTGGAGAATGGATTTCGCAGAGGTCTTATCGACTGTACTCTTTTCATCAAAGAACAAGATGGAGATCTTCTACTGGTACAGGTATACGTTGATGATATTATATTTGGTTCTACTGACGATGTTTTGTGTAGGAATTTCGAGCGCATTATGCAGGATAAATTCGAGATGAGTGCTATGGGGGAAATGACTTTCTTTTTGGGCCTACAAGTACAACAAACTGAGTCTGGGATATTCATCCATCAGACTAAATATGTTGGTGACATCTTGAGCCGGTTCCAGATGTCTGATGCAACGCCCATCGGTACCCCATTGCCACAAAATCACGGAATTACTCCAGATTTGAAGGGTCAAGATGTTAGCCCCTCACACTATCGCGCGATGATCGGATCTCTTATGTACCTCACAGCATCAAGACCAGATATAATGTACCCAACGTGCCTCCTTGCCAGATATCAAGTCAACCCGAAGGCCTCACATCTTGCAGCTGTAAAAAGGATTTTTCGTTATTTGAAGGGTTGCCCTGACACCGGTCTATGGTACCCTAGGGATAATAACTTTGACTTGATCGCATTCAGTGATTCTGACTTTGGTGGATGCAAAATCGACGGCAAATCCACAACGGCTGGATGTCAGTTTTTGGGAAATCGCCTAGTCACATGGCAATGCAAGAAGCAGACATGCGTCGCTACATCAACATGCGAAGCTGAATACATTGCTGCCTCAAGTTGTTGCTCCCAAGTCCTGTGGATCCAACAACAAATGCGCGACTACGGTTTTGAATTCCTAACTACTCCTATTTACGTTGATAATTCTGCTGCATTACAGATCACTAAAAATCCTGTGCAGCATTCAAAGACTAAGCACATCGACATTAAGTATCACTTCATACGTGATTGCTTTGAGAAAAGGCTAATCGATGTTGCTTACGTCCACACCGATGACCAACGTGCCGACCTTTTTACCAAAGCATTTGACAAATCAAGATTTGACTTTTTATTATTGGTAAACGGCATTAAGGTCAAGCAAGAGTAAAACCAACATCGGAAAATCATTTTTGTAAATACCTTTGTGTTTTAAATTTGTCTTAGTTTGTTGATTTTAGGGGGAGTAAATCCAAAATTTGAAAATCCAAAAACATTGAAAAATTTCAAAAGCACAAAAACAATAGAAAAACAAAAATGAGTTTCCTGGCAAGCCAAAGAGAAAATGATAGTACATCAGTGGTCTGTCTAAACCTCTTTAAACCTTAAATGAAAAACGATAAGCAGCTCTATATAAGATGTATCGGTAGGCTCACAATCATTTTAAAGTGTGCAGGGTGATATAAACTTAAATCGACTGAAGACTGGGTGGGAACCATTCATTGGCATATGGTCTTGGTACCGAAATTTCGTTTGAGAGATTGCCGAGGTTCTGAGATATTCGGTCTTTATGCTGCTTATCATCTGGGTATCATGGTTGTATCTTTTACCGAAAAATAACGGGGACGCAAGTCTAGATCTTCCATGATACCATACATACGTGTACATATTGCATACGACCTCAATAAGTGATCAACAATCACATGTCCTCAAAATAAGTGATAATATATCACATTTATCCGGGAGTCAAGTTCGTCTCTCTGCTGTACGAAAGTACTGACCTGTTCACGGACTTGCTCCTGTGCCCTCATGCATCTGAAAATCAAGTTCCTCATCAATAAGTGATTATATCACATAGGGCTTGTTTTCAATCAAAATAAGTGAGAATCTCACATCATATACGGTCAAACAGATGATAATCGGTATACTCACCGGTAAGATGAACCCTCGTGCATACCTTGATACGGGAATGTGTCGTGATGTGGATGAACACCGGTCGGTAAGTATAAATCATACCTTAACGTATCCCCTCGCCATGATTACAAATGATAAGTTGAGCTTAAGTGGACAACAATACCGATAATTGTTATAGGATGCTTATCTTAATGTTAACTAAAAGAACAACAAGAGCGTTTTGGCATGACCGTACACTGATATGATTCTCTTACCCTCGAAACTCGCAAAAAGAATGTCTGTAAATATTTATTTACTGCTTTAATTTTCTGCATCTTTGTATATATTTATTTACTGCTTTCAGTCTTTACATTTCAAATATTAAAACACACCTAAAATCTGTTTTAATATAAACTTTATAAAAGCCAAAAAGATTTTATTTCTACTTTATTTTTCGATCGTACGATGTTGGAGCTCGAGTCGTCGTTACTTGAAACCTGAACGAAAACCGAAAATGACTAAATCTTCATAAACGGTCGAAATTTGCAAGTGTTGAAAGTTAAAATTGAAATTGATAAAATATTTTAAACTTTCAAACTGTCGGATGGTGTTTGTTTAAACTATGGTCACACGTGTGTCGTTTGTTTATGTTAATTTCAAGCAGTTGTTCTCATTACGCGTTTAGATTTCTTGCATGTGCAGATTCTAAAGGCAAGGAGAACATGGTCGTTGACAAGCTTCGGAATGAAGACACGACGTGAAGGCGCTCAAGTGATGAAGATGATCGAGTTGCCGCTGACCATCATCAATACCACAAGGATCTCACTTCATAACGAACAAGTATTTCACGAGCATAACTCAAGGGGGAGCTTATGTTAAGGGGGAGTTTGTCAACACACTTCCTACATCAAATGGGGAGTTTGTTGGTACACTTTCTGCTTTCAAGACGTGAAGACTTTAAAGATCCTCCGACATGGAAGACTTGAAAGGACGTCAAAGATCGAGACAAAGATCGAGACAAAGCTACAGCCAGACAAAGCTACAGCCAAGGGGGAGTTTGTTGGTGCACTTGTGTCTGTACTTTGTCTGTATTTTGTCTTGTT
This sequence comes from Helianthus tuberosus, assembly GCA_030545235.1. Lineage (NCBI taxonomy): Eukaryota > Viridiplantae > Streptophyta > Magnoliopsida > Asterales > Asteraceae > Helianthus > Helianthus tuberosus. The sequence continues at coordinate 147,363,699 of CM060416.1, read as the reverse complement.
ACTGAACGATGTCTTTGTTAGTCTGTAAGTTTGACCAAGTCAACCATCCTCCGGTTTGACTTGGCCAAACAGTCAACATTATGTTTGTAAGATGCTGGGTCGAAGGATAAGTCATCGAAGGATTGTCCTATATCTTTCGATGATCAGCTCGAAACATGAACCTTCGATAGATGGACCACGAAAGATCACATCTTTCGAGGTACATCTGGATCTTTCGAGCTGTTTCTGGTCGATAGATGATCCTTCGATCATACTATCTGATCCTTCGACCAGACCTGATGTTTTGGGTATAAATACCCGTGTGTTGTGTTCAGTTCCACTAGGTTAGACATTTCAGACAAAGTGAGAGCATTCTGTTTAGAGAACATACACACACGAAAGATAGAGAGAGTTTATAGAATACATCTGTAAACCTTGTGCTTGTAACCGGACCTTTCATACGTTTAATACAAGTGGTGTTAATCGTTGAATATTGCGTGTTGTGTTTATCATTGTGCTTGTTCTATCCCGGTTTGCATGCTAGCTTGGATTCCGCACTTGCTAGTGTGTAAGACATAACAAGGAATAGGTTAAACCTCAACCTCCGAGGGACCTTTGCATGCTAGCTTGGATTCCGCACTCGCTAGTGTGTAAGACATAACAAGGAATAGGTTAAACCTCAACCTCCGAGGGACCTACATCTTCCACACGGGTCCGAATCACACAAACCTTTTTGATGTCTCACCAATCGTATTCATTGTTTCAATAACTTCAACTTTTTCTGCATTAAATGTTTCCAATTTTGCATTCACTGCACTTTTTTTCTAGCACTCACTGCAACAAATTCTCTTCTTGTTTCCTGTATCACTACATCACTTTTCCCTTTTCTGCATTCGCTACATCACCATGTTTCTTTGCATTTACTGCATCTACTTTTCCTATTCTGCATAGCACTTTGTTTCTGATTGGAAAAACCCTCGTAACAGCCTCCACTTGATAACTGGATTCTGCGTAAAACTGTTACCCTCTCGCCTTCGATTTCTATTGCTTTCGTATGGGAATAGTAACCAAAACAACGATCACCAACTTCTTGATTCTTCGAACAATACACTTCGAATGACTTGAATGATTCCTTCTTCACTGGCTTCTTTTTTACTATCGACTCACTCGATCTTCTTCCTCCCAATTGACTCGCTCAATTTTCTTTTTCTATACTATACTATCAATACAAATACAGAATTCAGATTGAGATAGACAAACTTGAATTTTTTGTTTCTTGATTCTTGTATTGATAAAATCTTGGTTCTTCGTATTCGGTAACACCTTTTGGCATTCACACCTTCACCCGCGAATAGAACTGATCGCATATAACCACCGAATTTAATTTTGATTCTTCCTGGCACTCCAAACGAAACAAAAACAATCCTGTTATGTGCTCCTATACTCGATTCAATACACTCACGAACCCTAATCTGGTTGCTAACTTCGAATTCTCACAACCCTTATTTTCTTGTTTCTAAAATTTCCTAACCACCAATGTGAACCACTATACTGGTAAAATACAATTCCCTTGAATTCAATAAACCTTCTAATTCTTTATCCATCGAATGACCGAAACACGTAATACCAAAATTATGGAGTATGAATACAATTCCCTTGCATAGGTCGATGATCTTTTTCACTGATCCATTGGATTCCTCCTCTTCTGTAAAAGGGTTACCTATGAACTTAGCTAATCTCTTAACCTCGTTCTCCAGATC